>CM014277.1:56556986-56596186 GCA_004135705.1 Alloteropsis semialata
CACAAATCATCCCAAAATAATTCCGTTTCCTATTTTATTTTGCTATTTCCTGTTTCCAACTCATCGGTTAAGGAATGTGTTTTCTTATTGAGTGTTTGTTTGATCGTGCCGTAGACGACGGAGTGAACGAGGAGGAACAGTACCGCGAGCAGGACTACGCAGGAGAGTACCGCGAGCCCGACCCCGAGGACCCGTACCGCGAGCAGGAACTCCCGGAAGCTTTTGTTGACGGCAAGTCCAATCCCATCCTTTGATGCATGTTTATCCCATGTTTTATAAACACAACCTATTAAGCCTTTGAAATTGCATTGTTTTATTCAAAACCCGATTGGTTAGCCACCCCTTGATTGCTATGATATTCCTTGACAACCTAGTTATCACTAAATATGATATGCTCTGTTTAGATGATAACCAATTCTAGAATGCTTAGGATTTGTTACCCTTACTCAATCATGACTATACACTTGTTTTATCAAAGAATAAATGTGTGAGTTGGGTTTTGGGTTTTGGGTTTGAAAAGAGTGAAACTGTGTGGATAAAATGGATGGGCATGACTTTGTGAAATGCCAAAAAGGAGGCTTGTACCTTTGTGGTTAAGCAAGTTGGGAGATATCCATTTTTGTCCGGTTTTAAACCGAGGTGATGTGTCATCTTGCCTAACCCACTTTTCTCGTACAACCACTCGACTCTTGTATGGTGCAAGGGCTTAGTCTAAATCCCACTAGCCGTGCTGTTAGTTGTCTGGTGGCAGGTGTGCAGCGGGAAAACCAAGTGCCGTCTTAGTGACATGGTTGCCGTCTTAGTGACATAAACCCCTTGGTGTTTTTCTCGCGATGGCTAGTCAGTTTTGGCTATGGTGGGTAATGACTTCGATAGGATCCGCACTGACACTAAGGTGATCGTGTTGCGGTACCCTACTTGTGGTGAAAGTGTACACCTCTGCAGAGTTTCCTAAACTATTCGAATAGCCGTGCCCACGGTTATGGGTGAGTTATGGCTTGGTCACAATACTAAGGTTTTGGGATGGGTTGGAGTGTGTGGTTTTGGAATGAGTTCGGCTTTGTGCCAAAAGCTACGACGGATGGGAAATCCGGTAGCACTAAAAGTTTGGATCCTTTGTGGATCAACCCCCACTTATTGGCTTGTTACTAAAACTTGCTTTGCTAAAATATACCTTGATAAACCCGTGCATGTGTTAAAACTAGCTTTTTGGCAAAAATAAAATCTAGCCTTATCCTTGATATTCCTTGTGCATAATTCTGTGTTAACCCCTCCGTGGGTGTGATTGGGCTTGTTGAGTACTTTTGTACTCACCCTTGTTGTTGTTAATCCAGAAAAAGACCCGGACTTTGTTGAGGACGCTGAATAGGTGGTCGCTTCCGCACCCAACTTTGCCTGTGGAGTTTGGTCCCGCCCAAGATGGCTTCGCTGTCGCAAAACTCTGATCCCTTGGTTGAACCGTTCTGGTTCATCCTTTGGCTTACCGCAGTAGTTTACCTTTTAGCTATCCTAGTTTGTATTAGGTGCCCGCTTCCTCGTGGGTTGTAAGTTTTTGTATCATCTGTTGAATAAATGTGTATCAGCCTCCTGGGACTGATAATTTGTATCACATTTAGTCTCTGCTTAGGCAGGGGCGCTTCACATACATACATACATATACACAACATATATATGGGCATCAAATTGTGATCTTCAGTGAAACAACAATGCTCTTTTCTTCAAAACATAGATACATGTTGTCTTTATACGCACAAATAGACGTTTAGAAAGTTCTTATCTTTGTTCATAAAAAGAGAAAGTTTTCAACATTTGAAAAAACATTCATAAAGCTTCACAACCTTGTGCCGTTTAAATTGATGATATGTCTAACCACACATCTATAGTTGTTTAGATGTCAGAGTTAATATTATGATTGAGCTCGCCAGATGGCCAAAATTTGAGAGGTGATATGGCATATAGCTGCTTAAACTTTATACAATTTAGTACATGATATTAATCATTTCATGAATTGATTTTTTTTTCAAATAGCCAAGGTAACTATTCTTCCATACATTAGAATCTCAAGTGGGCTGAGGATATTATAGTCTAATTTGGATATTTCTAGAGAGAAGAAACAAACTAATAACCATTTACCGGAAAAAGGAAAGCCATGGAAATCTTGTAGAGACAATATTCATTAATTATAGAATAAATAATGCTATTTTTACACCACACTGTTCAATATATTAGAAATATTTATACGACAAATATTTCATTTCTGTCATGACATTTTTCTTATTATGTGGTCTATAAAGTAATTTAATTGTTTATGCAAGAATCTTTACATATTTTTACAGCTCCAAAACATTTGTAAGATGTCTTTTGGAACAATGAAATTTGCCTTTCTTGTTCCTAAGTGAAAATTCATTCTTTATGCTCATATTTCAGGTCTAAAGATTGGATTAGAAGTTACAAGTGGTGTGGTACTTCTCGTTTTGTTATTTGGCGCCATATTTATAGTCCTTCAAATTAACGCACAAAAGAATAAAAAGCTAAGGACAAAATTCTTGAGGCAAAATCCAGGGCCATTGTTGCAAAAATTGGTTGGCCAAAGGGCAGATATAAGAGAAAGAATATCTTTCACTTTAGAGGAGCTTAAGAAAGCCACTAACAATTTTGACAAATCTCGTGAGCTTGGTGGTGGAGCCCATGGCACACTATACAGGGGGATTTTGTCAAACCATCATGTTGTGGCAATTAAGAAGTTAAAGATTGTGGTACAATAAGAAATCGATGACTTCATAAATGAAGTTGATATACTTTCTCAGATAAATCATCGCAATATCGTTAAACTGATTGGATGCTGCCTAGAGGAAGAAGTTCCACTGCTTGTTTATGAGTTCATCTCTAATCGTACCCTTTACAGTCATCTCCATACTGGAGCCCTATTATCTCTTTCTTGGGAAGATAGGTTGAGAATTGCTGTTGAAACAGCCAGGGCTCTCACATATCTGCACTCCGCTGTTTCAACACCAGTAATCCACAGGGATGTTAAGTCTCCTAATATTCTTCTTGATGACAACTTAACAGTTAAGCTGTCAGACTTTGGGGCTTCAAGATACATTCCTATTGATCAAGAAGATATACACACCACTGTTCAAGGAACATTAGGATATTTGGACCCTTTGTATCATATCACAGGACATCTCACTGAGAAAAGTGATGTCTATAGTTTTGGTGTGCTTCTTATCGAGCTGCTTACTAGGAAGAAGCCAGTTTCCTATAGATCAAGTCATGGTTTCTCTCTTGCTAACCATTTTGTTAGTCTAGTATCAGAACGTAAATTCTCTGACATTATAGATCCACAAGTCACTTGAGAAGGAGATGGGGAAGTTGTTGATGTTGCACTGTTGGCAGCAATATGCGTGAAGCATAGAGGTGACGAACGGCCAACAATGAGGCAAGTTGAGATGACGCTAGAAAAGTATTCAAGCTTCAAAGGATTTTTCTGTGTCAGATGATGATACATCTAGTGGAGGAACGAACTTGAGGCAACAAGTTGGGTTTGATTTAGAACTGGAAGAAGGGTCCAGAAGCCTACTTAGCGCTGGCATGTGAAGAATATGCTAGAGTACAAGAATGTGCCAATCATTTATAAACGCGATCAAATATCAGATAAGTCTACAAGGTCTAGTTGGCTTTGTTTTTGCAGCTCGTCTTGGTTGTCCAGTTTGACTTGCATGTCTATCTTCTATACCATATGATCGATGGAACTATTTATAATTATGTAATTGGTGCCTTCGTGGGGGTCATGTCAACTCCATGCATGTTTTCTCCCAAAATTATTGGTAAGAGTGGTTGTTATTGGATGCAGACTGGCTTCGACTCCATTCGAGTAAACTGATGGTGATTGTACGAACTGATCCAGCCTCCTTCACTGCAGCTGGGATCATATTCTATAATCATGATATATTATTTTCGTTATATATGTCCCAGAGGTGGCCCCCATAGGCCATAGTTTGTGATGTAGTGATAACATAATCACTAGGAAATTGTGTTTTTAAAGTATACCTTTTCTTTATGTTTTCTAGGTACCAAGAATAAAATCTCAGCCAAAAATTTTAACACTTAGAATTATTCTATGAATTTCAAATGATGGGAAACCTACACAAAACTAAAGAATAATATCGGTGGAAGAAGTGAAGAATGCATATTACACATAGTAGAGTGTTTGGTGAGGATACATGCCTACAAGGAAAAAGGTCATTAGGCCATTGTTGTTGTTTCTGGTGACTGAGTGACAACATAATCTCTTTGTAGGGTTTCTTGGTTCCAACGAAGAACTCCATGTAATAGCAAATTCCAAGTTCCAAGTTACAACAAAATTAATATAAGTTTCGAGATATAGCAAAAATGAGGACATGTTGGATTAATCTGACGACCCAACATGCAAGCGTCCGATTAAATGGGTGGAGTGGTGTGCAAAGAACCATGCATTGGATAATCCGATAATGCACATGTAGAACAAGTAGAAACCCCAAAACTCGTGGAACAGTGAGTGTTAGTGCTCAATAAATACAAAGAAAATGGATCTTAGCATTCTATTTATGGGGATCTCAATGGTGAAAATGGACGTCAATGATCTCCAACAGTCGACTATGCTCATCCGAGTGCTAGTCTAGCCGCATAGTCTCACTGGAGATAATTGTTGCCACAATGCCATGCATCCATGTTAGAATCACTGATTGTCTAGGCATTAATTTCTGAGTCATCGCAATGCTCTATCCTGATGTTGGTGTCTGGGGCATGTCGAGAATACACCTTTCTCACCTACTTAAGTAACAAAAGGAACATCACCTCGCTACTTAAGCTAACTCCTTAATTAGCTTAAACTACACTATTGTAGATCACATCATTTGTATCAGTTCATATATACTTGCCAGCGCAAAGCGCACTCGTGCATTAGGTCCATTCGCACCTGTGCGGTAGCCAATGAATGGCTCGAGCAGGGCACTGTTATTAGAATATTGATTAAATGTACTGGTGCATTTGATAACCGATCGGTCCAATTTCCACCGGTACATATTTTTCATATCCAAACTGGTGTGGAATTGGAGAGATTAGGATGACCATTCAACATACTGGTGTGGATTTAGTCTGATCTGTATCAGTGTAAATGGGGTTCGGATGAAGTTGAAGTCCGGATTAGGACTTGTCGGTCTTTTGCCACGTCTTCTGGCAGTTCCATGTGTGGTATCGGCCCCAGGTTTGTTTCATGGTGGCATACATGATGACGGAGTGATTCTATTGTTTTACCATGACAAGCATCTACATTGGCCGGAAGCTAGGGCACCATCGCTTCAAAATTGTCAAACATGATGATGCTGGAGATGGCCGGCTGAGCTGGAGGTTGGAACCTTCGGCCCAAACAGCTGAAGGTAAATGAACTTGAGAGAAAGAATAAATGGACCTCAGAATTTACCAAAGAATCGAACGCTTTACATCGAGGGGGTGGATCCCTTTTTATAGGGAGACGAATGGACACTTTATATGCTTACTTGAGCCTTGGAAATCCGGCATGTCCCACATGACCCAAGTACAAAATTTTCCACAAGGACATGATAGTAAGATTATGAGTTAGTCAAATTCCAACAGCTTTACTAGCCTTTATTTGCATCGTGAAATCCGGAGGGAATTGCTTCCCATGTCATTAGTTGCCCCAACCTTTGGCTTCGATAATCCGAAAAAAGACCCCGGAGGTAAAGCTTATTCACGAAGGTTGGGCTCAGCACCATCTGGCCGTCCAAATTGTCCTTTATTGTTGATTCGCAGGTGCTCTTGCGCACCTTCCACAATCTGTCCTCATATTCCCTGTACTAAGGAACGAAAATTATTTGCAAATGCAAACATGACACAAATCGACATGTTTACCTTTTTTTGACAATCTTGCTCTTGATTGCTTTGTGCGGAGGCTAGATTTTTCCTGATCCACAACACCACTCCTAGAGTTGGTGCAACAACTACGTGACCTTCCGCCACATCGGCAAACTCGTGATCAATGATTTCTCCACAAACTATGAGGACACCTATCATCCTAGAGAGTTTCATAATTCAAATTGATTACATTTGTTCTTTAATGTGTGTGCTGGTGGACAAAAACATGAATTTGATCCTTTTGTTTATATATGTGTTAAATTTTGTTTTACTAAGACTATGCATTAAATTTTAATTTTTTATTTGATATTTTGTTAAACTAACCAATGCAGTTTCCCTGGAACGAATTTGGACCTGTTAGATTATTCAATAAAAGTAATTTGTGCAAATTTGCAGTGCTTAGGATACTATACATACTAAATAAAGGGGCGAGGGTGGTTAGCAAATTTGCTGTGGTTAGAATACCCTAATATCTTTGCACCTCATCCTCCTCGTGTGCCCACCTCCTCTCATGCCGGCACCGCCTCTCCACCCGGCGCCTTCTCTTCGGTTGCTGCACCTTAGCCTTGTCTTCCACCACTCCTGCAGGATGGCAGAAATAAAAATATGGGTAACAATATCTCTTTATTTGGCAGCAATGGAAACAAGGCTTAGGTGACAGATTTCTTACATCTGGGCCAGAGCATTTCAATTACTCGTGGATCAACATCCGAATATTCAAACTTTGCTTTGGGCTGAGGCAGTTAAATTTACTGCAATAGTGCAGTGATGTGTCACAAGCACTTGAATATACACAGAAGTGATGTCGTCATTCCAGCATCCAACATAGATCAGGAAGTCATGGACAGAGATGGACTGCAGATATGCAATAGTGCATTTGTTTACTGTTCCAAGCTAGGTCAGAGAATCTTTATTTTTTTTCTTCTTTGGTAAGAACGAGGGAAGAAGTCTACATACCCCCTCCCTCACCCAAAGTATTGACGTCAGTGCACTTAACCCCCCCAACAACAGAACCGGGTATCAAGCCCCCTAATCTTTGTCAATCCGTGCACTTAACCCCCTTGAGTGGTTTTTCAGGGCTGTTTTGCCACGGTGGACGGCTGAGGTGGACAGCCATTCGCAAAACAGCACTGGGAGGTCGCTGAGGTCTATACTGTACTCCATGGACCAAGAACATCCACCGTTGTCCCTCATCGCCCATATCTCCAGCGTGTTGGAGCCCCGGCGCGCGCACACGCCGCCGAGCACGTCCCGGAGCTCGATGAGGGACACTAGCCGCCCGTCCCGGCTGCACGGCGGTGGTCCTTGCAGCACCTCGAAGTCGCACGTCTGATTGTCCATCGCCAAGATTTCGCAGCCGGCGCCTGGTGGCTGTGGCAGCGCGAGCTCGGGATCCACCGTCCAGAACAGCCTGCCGTCGACGTTGACGGGCGGCGTGTTCGCCACCGGTCTCGGCGGCGGAGGGTCAACCGCACACCACGCACCGTCGTGGATGTTCTAAACGATGCACTCCAGTTTGTACTCCCTCGTTGCGTAGCTTCTGTGGCTGTAGGAAAGAGCGACGAGCATGTGCTTGTTCATGACCGTGTCGTACCCTAACCCAACGCTGCGTCCGGTGACAGCAGGATGCCGGGGTAGACGCCGCCGTCGTGCTTGAGGTCCACCGTGAAGACCTTGCACGAGCCTGTCTTGAACATGATCTTGCTCCGTCGGTTGCCTCGGTCGTGCAAGATGTCAACCGGCGTGACCCTGAGCTCGGCGTCCGGCTACGCCGCCTGGTCAATGGAGCAGAGCTTCTCCCACCGGCATGTACCTCATGACCCAAGTACAAAATTTTCCACAAGGACATAATAGTAAGATTATGAGGTAGTCAAATTCCAACAGCTTTACTAGCCTTTATTTGCATCGTAAAATCCGAAGGGAATTGCTTCCCATGTCATTAGTTGCCCCAACCTTTGGCTTCGATAATCTGAAAAATTAAAGACCCCAGAGGGTAAAGCTTATTCACGAAGGTTGGGCTCAGCACCATCTGGCCGTCCTTTATTGTTGATTCGCAGGTGCTCTTGTGAACCTTCGACAACCTGTCCTCATATTCCCTGTACTAAAAAGGAACAAAAATTATTTGCATATGCAAACATGACACAAATCGACATGTTTACCTGTTTTGACAATCTTGCTCTTGATTGCTTTGTGCGGAGGCTAGATTTTTCCTGATCCCCAACACCACTCCTAGAGTTGGTGCAACAACTACGTGACCTTCCGCCACATCGGCAAACTCGTGATCAATGATTGCTCCACAAACTATGAGGACGCCTATCATCCTAGAGAGTTTCATAATTCAAATTGATTACTTTTGTTCTTTAGTGTATGTGCTGGTGGACAAAGAATTTGATCCTTTTGTTTATATATGTGTTAAATTTGGTTTTACTAAAACTACGCATTTGGACCTGTTAGAATATTCAATAAAAGTAACTTGTGGAAATTTGCAGTGCTTAATTAGGATACTCTACATACTAAATAAAGGGGCGAGGGTGGTTAGCAAATTTGCAGTGGTTAGAATACCCTAATATCCTTGTACCACATCCTCCTCATGTGCCCACCTTCTCTCATGCCGGCACCGCCTCTCCATCCGGCGCCTCCTTCTCTTCGGCTGCTGCACCTTACCCTTTTCCTCCACCACTCCTGCAAGAAGGCAGTAATAAAAGTATGGGTAACAATATCTCTGTATTTGGCAGCAATGGAACAAGGCTTAGGTGACAGATTTCTTACTTCTGGACCAGAGCATTTCAATTACTCGTGGATCAACACCCGAATTCAAACTTTACTTTGGGCTGAGGCAGTTAAATTTACTTCAATAAACTGAGGTGTCACAAGCACTTGAATATACACAGAAGTGATGTCGGCATTCCAGCACCCAACATCGATTAGGAAGTCATGGACAGAGATGGACTGCAGATATGCAATAATGCATTTGTTTACAGTCCCAAGCATTGTACTATCTATATTCATTGCAAGCAGCATCGTCATGTGATGGTGTCAGGCATCCTAGACTAAACTAGGACGCTTTGAGAGGCTGAATCACTGCTGGCTTAACTAATCAATTTCTGTTTTAAATCGGGACCTGCTGATGCCAGGCACCTTAGATTAAACTAGGACCTTGAGAGGCTAAATCACTGCTTGCTGAACTAATCAATATCTCTTTTAAATTGGCACCTAATACTGGTGTTAGGCATCTTTGATTAAACTAGGAAGATTGAGAGGCTGAATCACTGCTGGCTGAACTAATCAATTTCTCTTTTAAATCGGCACCGGCCTGCTCGTGTCAGGCAACATAGATCAAGCTAGGACACTTGCGAGGCTTAATCACTGCTGGCTTAACTAATCAATTTCTCTTTTAAATCAGCACGTGCTGGTGTCAGGCATCCTACACTGAACTAGGACACTTGAGAGGCTGAATCACTGCTGGCTGAACTTTTACTTTTATGTAGATTTAAGCAAGTGTTGCAGTAACTAACTGCATCAATGTTATTCAGAAAGATGACCACATCGTCCTCTGTGCGTTGCTAAGTACGTGTCGCATAAGTTTGTCTTGTTTTAGTGTCCATCAAGAAAGCAAACAAGAAATCGACATGCATGTATTGAGCATTGCACGCTACTTATTAATTTTTGCAGGTATGCTTGTTTCTAGAGTCAGAATTAATGTCTTTGGGGAGTATCCAGTGTTCACACCACGGGCAGTAAACTTTGGGATCACTAGTTCTCACGGTAGGAATAGATGCAGTGCCCCTGACGGTGGTCTTCAGCTTGCACTTCTCTCTCTTTTTTTAGCATCATGATATTACAAAGTTCTCTTTGCAAGTTTGTCAATCCACCTCATTTAGAGAAAAAAGTGATATTTAGGCAACTCTATTTATGGACAGTTTGGTGGTTTCATTCAGATAGTTATTAGCTACTAAGTAACCAAGCACCTTTAGCCAATATATTAGCTTATAACTTACCAATACTCTAAATAATTTACAACTATCCACTATTTGTTGGATGTTAGTGTACAACAGTCCACCTAGGATAACCTATGTTGTTGATTTGTAGAGGGCGGATCGTGGATTTGAAGACGATGATACACAAGACAAAACGAATTAGACATGTGTTCGAAATGTCGAGGTGACGTAATACTCGGAATGGGCTGCCACTTGCTGGTTAGGTCAGTCCGACTGCTGGTGATACCGGGGTCTATCCCTAACACTATCTGCCCCAGCCCAAATAATTTTGGCTAATAGGAGCTAAGAGGGACTGAAATGACCATATTGCTCTCCAACCTTTCCCAGAACCACCCACACATGCCCCTTCCTTTATTGGCCTCCTTCCCAAGAGTTGCCACAAAAAGCAAAGGATAATTTGGACAATACTCCCCTCCACCCATATTTTAACCAATTTATTAGCTGGTGGAACCAAACACCCTGAACTAATATTTAACTACCTAACTTAAAATTTGGCTCTCTTCTGATAACTAGATAACTATTAGAGATATTGAAACCAAGTAGGCTCTTAACGAGAAGTAAATTTCCATTGAGAATTGCATTAATTAGGAGTTCTACCTATCATGGGTAAACAGATTTTAACTGATGTGGAAGTTACACTCACACAACAAGCACCAGCCACAGATAAGTACTCCGGTAGAAGTTGCTTTCTTCCTTGCAACATGTCACCCGGGCATGCTATAAATACATGGAAGAGCAGCGGCTTGGAAGCAAGGCGAAACACCCACACAATACGAGATACACAAGCAACAGATACAGAGAGAATGTCATCTCCTTTAGTGGCCGGAGGGTGCATTGCCCTTAAGTCTAAGATTAATGGCAAATACTTGCGCTACTCGCCTGAGAAAGGAAAAATCCTTGAGGTCAGTGGGGAAGATGTCCTCAGTCCCTACACTAGGTTTCGTGCAGAGCTATCCAAGGAGCACAATGGCCACGTTCACATCAGATGCTGCTACAACAACAAGTACTGGGTCGCCCGTGAGGTTAACCAGCAGTGGTGCCTTATGGGTGATGCAAATGAGCCCCTAGAGGACCTATCAGATCCTTCTTGTACGGTGCTCTGGCTTGAATCCAGCAGTGTTCACGTAGATAACGTCAAGTACGTACAGCTTTCCATTTGACTACTCCTTGCTCATATATGTCATAACTTGTTGACGTGTTTCCCTTGCTGTTTTAGTTTTTTCTTTTTCCCTGTTTTCTTTCTTTGCTTGGTTCCTTTGTTTCATTAGGACTTTGATCTGTATTTGTTACCTTTTCTATCAATATAACTATAACCAGTAGGGGCCTGCCCCTCCTGTTCTTTCAAAAAAAATTGTTGACGTGTGCACAGCTGAACTGAGCTAACTGTGCACTGACTTTTCTGTGCTGTCATCAACAAAAGAAATATGGAGGGAGCATATATGTGAAACTATTTCAGGGTCAATCCATGTGTGTAATTGTTGTCACTAAATATTGCATAGAAGTTGATTACAACAAGAACGAACTTTGATTGCTTAGCTTCAAATGTCCTTTTTATGTGGGATTAATTATATAGTGGATGCAGAGCTCTTGCAAGAGAGAAAAGATAATATGTGCTCAAGGTGATAGCTATAATTATGCCGTTTCTTGATACTGGAATTTAACAGACATTTCCCCTGCTTCTGAAAGCTCTATTCTTAACTCGTCAGATTGTCATAATACAATGGATAAACAATTAATATAATGATTCTTGGAACAGCAACCCCAGTAGCAACAGTAACTCATATGTGGATATATTGTTATATATTGAATTATTATGTATATTTTCCACATTTATAAGTAGACAATACACAATACACTGTTGACATTAGCACCAACATGTCATTTTAATGGACTTCGTTATTTAATTAGCGCTTTCATCCATGATGTTTTAGTATGTTGGTACTATGGCAATAATGGTTGGTTTTGTAGTAAACAAGTATCAATGGTTTTTTTTCAGAAGCCATGACATAGTAAAAAAAAAATATCTGAATAAAAACTAAGCATAAATGGTCTCCCGAAAGAAAAACATGGTTTATATTAGTGTGCGTAGGCTTAGCAAAAAAGAAAGACACAGTTAGCACGAGGGTTATATGTATGTTGGTAGTTAAATTGAAGTAATCCCTACAAAGGAAAGTTTCATATTGTTGCTTTTGAACAGTAGGTGGTATATGAAATTTTGTAGCAGAATTTGATGCTATATATTTTTTATTTACGGCAGCTTGCAGCACGCCAGGCTCAAAAGAAGTGCTTACATGCTCGCCGATGCTCATCCAAGCGAAAAGGCCCTCACAGCTGGCTCCTTGCTGCTAGCAAACAAAGATAAACAAGATGAAGTTGCTTACATGTTCAGTGTCATCGATCTAGAAGGACAAATGCTACTGCCCAAACATGTTTGTTTCAAGGGTGGCAATGGCATGTACCTCAAAGCGTTCTTGGATGGCAGGAACTACTTGCAGTTTGGGTCGGATGAGATTGCTGATCCATTAGTGCGAAATATCATTCACACCAACAGCGATGGCACCATCCGCATATACTCATGTCACTTTGGTAAGTTCTGGAGGCGCAGCCCCAACTGGATCTGCGCAGACTCTGATGACACCACTCCTAGCAATCCTGACACTGTGTTCCGAGCCCTCTTGCTCGAGGGTGGCAGCAAATGTGCACTTCAGAACCTCGGCAACAACAACTACTGCAAGAGATTCACCGACGAAGGCCTGACGAGCTGCCTCAGCGCTGTGGTTCCTACCATCACAAACGAGGCACAGCTAGAGCTGCATGAAACTGTCCTATCTCGACGGATCTATGGCGTTGAGTACCGCCTCAACGATGTTAATATTCATGACCTCAAGCCCCGCACTTTTTACACTAAAACAATTGTTAACAACACTGGTAATCCCCATAAGAGTAAGCTAACCATATCTTACAGTGTAACGAGGGAGAGGAGATGGGATTCAAGTCTCTCGTGGAAGCTTGGTGTGAAAACCACCATCACGGCTGGGGTCCCAGAAATTGCAGAGGCATCCGTTGAGATCTCAGCTGAGTTTAGTGGATCATACACCTGGGGAGAAACAGAATCTCACACGGAACAGCAATCAAATGAAGAAGAAATTGAGGTGCCTGCACACAGCGAGGTGACAGTTCGCGTGGTGGCAACAGAGGGAATCTGTGATATTCCCTTCTCATACTTCCAGGAGGATCTTTTAACCACTGGAGAGAAAGTTGTTACCAAGATGGATGATGGAATCTACCATGGAGTGAACAGCTATGGTTTCAAGACGGAGATCAATTAATGAATAGAAGATCTGAGAAGACAACTCGATGTGATCGAGACCACAGGTTCTGAGAAGCCCTTTGCGTATTGCCAGGAATAATAATTCGCTCCGGCCACTGTCTGGATGCTGGACGCGTGTACTTTTATTTGATGTGTTTTTATGTTACGTGTGTGCTATTATGTATTTTACTTTGTAATAATACTTTCCTTAACTTGTTAAGGGAAGACGGTTTGCTCGATTAGTAAGAATAATGAGTTCACTACTATGCACATTTCTGGGGACCAAGATCCCATTACGTAACACATGGACCTCCATGGGCAACCGAGGCACTACTGCTTAAGAATGATGTGGGCCTTTTTGGTAGAGCTCCACCTGATTCTGATTCTCTATGGGAACTGATTCTCCGAGAGAAGTGATTCTGTGGCTGAAAGTGATTCTCTTTGATTCTCTACAAAAAACTATCAAAATTAGGATGGAGAATCACTTCACAGAATTAGGAGAAGCTACTTTTTTCAGCTTCCAGCCTCTTGGTTCATTTCAGATAATCACTTCATAGAATCGGCTGAGAATCACTTCTATCTGAAAAACCGTTTGGCAGAGCTCCTGCTGGATTCAACCGAGAATCAGCTCTAGGAGCTCTGCCAAACGGGGCAAGACGCAGTGCAGGTTTAATTAGGTCAGCTTTTTGTGGGTTTCACGGAAGCCCACAAAAAAAAACTTTATGTGGGTTCCCACATTGCATCCCAACACAAGTATAAAGTGCTATATGTGGAAATAAAAAAGAACTTGACTTTATCCAGAGAGACATTACATAAAGTGATCCAAACAATTTTGTATGTGCCCACTTATTAAAAAGATCTTTCACAGCAGAAGGTAAAGAATGAGAGCTCTTTTACAGTTCCCAATATTACTACATAGTGGTATATGGTATAGAGAAGATCTAACCGTTCGTTTCTAGTCGTAATTTAGTAATTTAAGTCTGTGATATATAATGAATTGTTTTTTTTGTGATATCTCTTTGACCAGAACCTATATATGAGTATGAAATATTTCGAAGAAAATGTGCTTACAATAGTAGTTATTCAGTCATTCTCTTCATGCTCGAGGACGAGCATCGCTCAAGCATGGGGAGTCAGTGCATTATGACCATACTTTTGACTACTGTTGAGTAAGTTCGGTAATATTGTGACAAGTTTGAGGAGAAAAAGTAAAGAAGAAGAAAAAGAGAAAAAGAGAAGAAAGAGAAAAAGAAAAAAGGAAAAAAGAGAAAAAAAGTGAAAACAATAACTATCCTCCTCTTGGAACTTCATGATCAATCAATAACTTTTTGTCAGAATTCGTACTTATTTTCTAATCATGTGCAATCTGATAACGAGAACTTCATTTGTTTCTTGGGATCACTATTTTCCTTTTGCACATGTCCACCTATCTAAATGTGTGTCTTCATCTCTTACGCACAGTGAGAAACAATGGCGATCTCAAGTCAAAGGATCTAGCAAGTATACACTCAAGAGCACCTAATGGCATATAAAAATAACAATCCTAGCAATGTCTCGGAGTGATTCAATCCAACACCATGTTCATTAACATGTGCCCACATTATTAATTTGATATCTCCATATCTATAATCCGTGAAACATGATCATCAATTAATGCATGTGTTAGTATGTACATTATTATTGTCCCATATAACAATTATAGACTAAGGATCATTTAAAACAGTATCACAACAAACACATAGTTTCACGAGCAAGTCACATACTTGCCAATTAATTTGTACAATAGTTATTCAAGAAACAAATAACACTTTATTCAATAATACATAAATATGACACAAGAATCTCCCACACACACTAGTATCATTCCTCCAAGTATCTAATACCCATAGCTCTAGTGTGCGCCTCATCCTTTGGTTGTGGGAGAGGCTTCGTCAAAAGATCAGCAACATTTAAATCCGTGTGCACTTTGCATATCTTCACATCACCTCTATCAATGATCTCACAGATGAGGTGGTAGCACCGCAGTATGTGTCCACTATTATCACAATAGAATTTCACTAGACTGGACGCACTAGGGACAACACCAAACTCATAAATAAACTTTCTGATCCAAAAAGCTTCTTTTGTAGCTTCAGAAGCCACGGTATACTCAGCCTCAGTCGTGGAATTAGTCATTGTCTCTTTCTTGGAACTCTTCCAGCTAACTACCCCTCCATTGTGGCAGAACACAAAACCAGATTGCGATCTGTAATCATCTTTATCAGTTTGGAAGCTAGCATCGGTGTAACCCTTTACAGTGAGCTCTTCCTCACCTCCATATACAAGAAACATACCCTTAGTCATTCTAAAGTACTTTAGTATGTTCTTTACATTTGTCCAGTGAACCTCACCTGGATCTGATTGATACCTACTCGTAACACTAAGAGCATAGGAGACATCTGGCCACGTGCAAAGCATGGCATACATGATGGATCCAACAGCCGAAGCATAAGAAATCGCACTCATCCTATCTTGCTCATCAGATGTTGTTGGACACTAAGTCTTGCAAAGATTAACACCATGTGGCATTGGCAAGAAACCTTTCTTAGAATCCTACATATTAAACCATTTCAATATCTTGTCAATGTACGTGTCTTGGCTTAATCCAGCCTCTTTGACCTATCTATATGGATATTTATGCCCAAAATATAAGCCGCCACTCCTAAATTTTTCCTCGAGAAACTCTTTCTTAATGAGGATAAATGGCTTTAAGCAATAGAATATCATTTCTAATCAACAATATGTCATCCACATAGAGGACAACAAAAACAAGTGCACTCCCACTGACCTTCTTGTATACACAAGGTTCTTCTTCATTCTTGATGAAGCCAAACCATTTGACCACTTCATCAAAACAAAGATTGCAACTCCGAGATATGCTTGCTTTAATCCATAGGTGGACTTTTGAAGCTTACGTATTTTTCTAGCATTATTTGAATTGACAAAACCTTGAGATTGTGTCATGTAAACATCCTCACTTAGTTTTCCATTAAGGAAAGCTATTTTGATATCCAGCTGCCACATTTCATAGTCGAAATATGCAGCAATTGCAAGGAGAATCCGAATAGAATTTAGCATTGCGATAGGTGAAAACGTCTCATCATAGTCAACACCTTGAATTTGTATGAAACCTTTCACCACCAATCGTGCCTTATGGACATGAACATCTCCATCCATGTCTATCCTTTCCTTAAAAACTCGCTTGCAATCGATAGGTCTCACACAGTCAATCGGATCAACTAAGTTCCAAACTTGGTTGTCATGCATGGATTCAATCTCGGATCTCACGGCTCCAAGCCATTTCTTAGAGTTAGGTCCCATCATTGCTTCCTTCTAGGTCATGGGCTCATCATTGTCCAATAATAATATGTCACGTTGCTCTGTGCTTAGCGTGTCAACTTTTGGGTTGTGCGACATTCCCTCGTAGACCTCTGTGGGGCTGGCTCTTCAACAACTGGTTGTACAACATCTTGCACATCATGTGTTAGTTCAGTGGGTGCTGAAACATTTTTGGGTGTTTCTCGAATTTCTTCAAGTTGAACCTTGCTCCCACTAACTCCTTTTGAGAAAAACTCTTTCTCCAACAAGACACCATTGCGCGTAACAAACACTTTGCCTTTCACTTTATTATAAAAATAATATCCTTTGGTTTTCCTTAGATACCCCACAAAGAAACATTTGTTTGATTTGGAGTGAGTTTCTCTGACATCAAACGTTTGACATACGCCGCACATCCCCAAACTTTAAGTAAAGACAATCCAAGACGTTTCCCAGTCCACATCTCATATGGTGTCTTCTCAATAGACTTAGTTGGAACCTTGTTCACTGTAAATGCAACAGTTCCAAGAGCATAACCCCAAAAAGATAATGGAAGATTAGCCTAGCTCAACATTGACCTTACCATTTTCAACAAGGTTCAGTTCCTTCGCTCGGAGACCTCATTCCATTGAGGCGTTCCAGGCGGAGACCTCATTCCATTGAGGTGTCCCAATAACTCACTTGCCCTCTCCTTCTGACCAGTGAAAAGCTCTTTGGTCATCTTCCCAAGCAAACAAGTCTCACATGTGTCAAGTGATTCAAAACCAAATGAGCTTAACAAACCATCTTTATGGAGTTTTCAACGCATTTCTCATTTAAATGACCTAAGTGACAATGCCAATAAAGGTAGGATTCAAATCGTTCAACCGAGCTCTTTTGGTATTAATGTTACAAATAGATTTATCCTTAAGATCAAGAACATATAATCCATTCACCATGAGCATAGAAAATGCCATTATAATAAATTGAACAACGTTCATTCTTTATTACAATCTCATAACCATCAACTTCTTCCAAGCATGTGGAAGAGATAATGTTCTTACTTTGAGAAGGAATGCAATAAACAGTTATTCAATTTCAAAACTAATCCTGGGTAACAACAAGTGGTAAGTGCCAACAGCTTTGACTGGAACCTTTGCTCCATTGCCAACATGAGCATCCAACTCGCCTCTTACAAACCTTCTAGCATTACTTAGTCCCTGCAACGATTTGCAAGTATGAATCATCGATCCGTTATCAAATACCCAAGTTTCACTAGAAGATGTAGCAATGTCACTAGTAGAAATACGCCCACCAATGATGTTTCAGTTTCGTCACGGCAGGGCGAAAATTCATCATAGAAGGTTTTCTGTGATGAATTTTTGACGAAATTGGAATCGTCATAGTATATGCGTCGCTAAAGATGTAAGGTGACGAATCGTCACATTCGTCATAGAAGACCTCTCATTTACGATGAAATGTTTTCGCGTCACAGAACTGATTTGTGTTTTATGATGCCGCAGAAAAACGTCATTGATGATGCCGCACGCCACCGTGGCGATGACATGGCAAGTCTACGTGGTACTGGCCATGCTGTCAGATGACGTGGCTCGTCCACGTGGTTGCACATGTGTTGAGATCGTATCCGTCCATGTAGTGCCGTAGATGCTTGCTACATGGCCCCTCCACAGCGCACCATGTGTTTCGCTTTGAGCTTTCCACGTGCCGTCTTCTCAGTGTGCCACTTGTCACCTCCGCGGGCCGCCACGCGTTGCACTCAGGCTTAGCCACGTGTCGTCATGGGGTTGTGACACGTGTTGCGTTGGTAAAGTGCCATGTGTCCTTTCCTGATTGCGCCACGTGCTGCGCTCAGGCTTAGCCACGTGTCATCACGAGGCTATGACACGTGTCCATGAAGTGCCACGTGTTTGTTTTTAATTGCGCCATGTATTGCGCTCAGGTTTAGCCATGTGTCGTCACACGGTTGTGACACATGTCGTGTTTGTAAAGTGCCATGTGTCAGTTCGTGATTGCGCCACGCGCCACCCTCAGAGTGTCGCATGTGTGACGTTCTGGCTCCACCATGTGTTGGCATGGGACGTTGCCACGTGTCACTTTTCTCTCATGCAATTGCGTCGCGTGTTTTGCGGTGAATGCACCGCGTGTTTGTTTTCTGGTTTGCCGCGTGTTACATCGTGAAGCCACCACGTGTCCAGTTGCGACTGGACCTCATGTGCCTTTCCCAAAGGGCCATGTTTCGTCCATGTTTTAGCTCTCAAATTGACAGGAACAACACCATTTGATGCATCAACAGAATCATAGAAAGAAACATCAACAGAATCACATCAGGACCATTTGATGCATCAGAAATAGCATGAACAGAATCAACATCAACAGAATCACATACATATTTGATGCATCAGAATGCATCAAAGTTCACCCATCACAGAATCACATACACATTTGATGCATCAGAATGCTTCAGAGTTCACCCATCACAGATCACCACAGAACACAAGCTTCTGGTAGAAACAGCAATCCAACACAAGATCACGGAGCAACAGTAGGTTGAGAGGAGTTACCAGCAGCATTCAAGTTGAGGATTTGCCGAAGGAGGGCATTGTTCTCTTCCGCCCTCTTCTTATACTACTCGAACTCCTGATGGGCCTTCTCTAGCTTTTCATCAGCTGCTTCGGCCTTCTTCTTCAGTGCATTCACCTCCACAGCGAGGGCAATTGCACCATCTTTTTTAGCGGCAAGTTGTTCACGAAGTACCCGCTCAGCCTCTGTCTCTTGATGGTTCAGTGGTATACTAACATTGCTCAGAAAAGTGCTGGTGCAGCGGCTCTAGGACAGAACCTTTGAGACAACCTCAACACTATGCAGTGCTGGCTCCCCAGCAGCAGCAGCAGCCTCTGCCTGCATAGTCTCCATAGAAGTCTGTAAATGGGAGAGAAAAATAGGTTACCGACAGTGTCAAAGACTGAAATCAAATGAGTAGAGGGACAATTGCAATGGACATCTTTGACAACGCACATAGAGAAGCAGATTTGGTTGTAACAAGCCTTACCACTGCTTCTCTTGCCACCTCACTAATGCCCTTTTCCTTGCTGGTATGGCAGACCTTGAACAGTTCGACCGCATTGAGCCCCTCTTCATCATCATCTTCTTCTTCTTCTTCTCTTCCTCCTTCATCTAGTCCTTCCTGACCTTCTTCGCGCAGCCGTGCTGCCTGTGCATCCTTCTTCTTGGTCTGCTTCATCTGTACAAAAGTGCTTGTCAAACTGACAGCAAATGAAACACTGACTTATGCCTAAGACACGGGCAGCATAAATAATGGCCCAAGGTTAGACTTACATATTCATGAATTTGTGCAACATAACAATGAGATCCAGTAGCCTGATGATACTTTACTTTGGCATGGTTTCCCTTGTTCTGTTCAGTAGTTGACTAAAACAAAACGGCAAGAGAGACCACGTCACCAGTCAAAAATGGAATACAATGTAAAAAGAGACTTTACAAAGAACAATACCTTGTTCACTTAACCACTTCTCAACAAGATGGCACCACTGCTCATTAGTCATAGCAGCAACAGGGGAGGTGGTTCTGATCTAATCAGTAGGGACGTTGTTGAAGTACATCTGCTTCAACATGAAGCGCGTCTGACGTATCCTAGATTTGAACACACTAGAAGAGGCATTTTTTGTTGCCTTGTCCCTATCCATCGCCAACCTCCCCTGGTCATGTCAATTGAAATTGTTTGTGAGTTACACCCATTGGTACCATCGCCAACCTCCACTTACGGAAAGCCTCATGACAAAACCATCAAAGTGATCAGTATTCTTGTAATATTTCCAATGGGGCAAGATAGGAACTTGATTCCTAAAAATAACTCCAGCCTCTGATGCAAACTTGGCAGCTTGTGTAGGTTGATGGGGCCTTGGTAAGCCCTCAGGTATAGAGATATGTAGCCTTCTGCCCATAGAACTGGTCATGTGGTCCAGCAAGACTCCCTTGGTTGGGCCCCGCAGCCATCTAGGATTTCTTGAGGCTGCGAAGTTCACATTCAATTGTTATATTTCTACTTACAAAAATCAAAGATTGAGAATACTGATGATATTTACCAGCCTTGAATTGCTGATTCAAGGTTCTGCTCTTCACCAACATCATCATGCTGCTCATGAAGTGTCCAGTCATGAAAAGGGCTACCAGGACTTGGCTCATCATCGTGTCCATGAAACTGTTGAGTCTCTACACCTTTAGCGCTAGGCTCCTCTGTTACTGTAGGCAGGTCTTGCTGTAGGTCTTCAGTATGCAGTCTTTTAGATGACCTTGTTCTGACAACACCAATGGCTTCTAATGGTCCATACAACCTCACTCTTTTGCTTTGAGTTCCTCCTGGACCAGGCATGTCGGTGTTGCCTCTCGACCGTCTTGCACAGACCTTGCGACGGCTTGTTTGTACAGGAGGCGCCTGCTGTAGGAAAAGTATTTTTATTACCATATCATACAAGTGTATCATACAACAGTAATGCAAGCTAATGACATTGAAAAAATCTACTTTTCCTGCCACCACCAGAATAAGCAAAACATCTACCTCAATTGCAAGGGTTTGCGGCTCCTCCACATCTAAGTCCGTATCACCATCCCCCTGAACATTTTCTTCAGCTTCAGGGAGATAATCTGATGAATCAGATCCTTCGATAGGACTAGAAGTGCTGCTGTGATCCGATAATGGATTTGAGGCTGATCTAAGAGATGCCGCTATATCAAGAAGCCCCAAATTAGCCATTCTTTTAAGATTATCCTTGATAGTGGCCTCACGCTTCTGCTCATAATCAATTATTTGAGGTTCTTAAAGTTGGCAACAAATTTTATGTGTTGGATTGTACTACACTAAACTGCTGACACTACTATGACTAATAATTCAACAATCTATAACCCTTAGCCCTACTCTTTGTACCTTGCCCTACGCGGCGTCCCTGGCCTCCTTGTCGTCCGCGTCCACGTCCGTGTCCGCGTCTTCCCATCCGGCGAGGCGAGGTAACAGATGTGGTGCAGAACCGGTGCGGGGCGACGGGGTGGACGAGATTGACAACGACGATGACGAGATCCGGTGTGAGACGACGGCGTGGATGAGGCCGAGGACGACGAGGAGGTCCGGTGCAGGGCGACAGCGTGGACGAGGTCGAGGACGACGAGGATATCTAGTGCGGGGCAATGGCGTCGGCGAGGTTGAGGATGACGATGAGATCCGGTACGGGGCGATGGCGTGGAGGAGATCCAAGGCGACGACGTAGACGAGGCCGAGGAGGAGGAGATCTTGTACGGGGCAATGGCGTGAAGGAGATCCAGAGAGACAGCGTCGAGGTGAACCGGGGTGGCGTCGTGGAGGAGGAGGAGAAATGAGTTGATTTTTTGGGAGTGGGATGGGAGAAAACATATTGGACTGAGGCGGCCCTAGCGTGAGTTCGCAAATATGCCCTTGAATATTTAGAGGCACTATATTTGGCAGGGGTATTACTATCCTTTCAAGTTTAAAATTTCGGTGTCTGAAATTTTTGGCGCACTGTTTGGCGCCCGACGCTTCTTGGACCCACATGTCATGCAGTGTCCGAGTTCATCTCCAGTTCTTGATAGACAGTACATTTCTGTTTTTGATTCACAATTAACAACTCAAACACATATAGATTGGTCATATAAGGTCCAAATGAGTCGATTTTTTTTCTAAATTCTTCTAAAATCATCATGTATCATTTTCATTATGATAAGGTAGTTCAAATCTCTAAACTAGTTAACGTTAATATCCATTACCTTCAAAAACACAATTTGCATAGATCACACCAAAATGATTTTGGTTACCAAATTTTGTGAACATGCACATCTTATGCACCTGAACATGTTAGAATATTGCTGAGATGTTTACAGCAATTCAAACTTATGTGTGTTCAGTTTAGTATGAAGTTGCTTCCAAACTCCATATCACATGAAGATCACTCTTAGGTTTCAAAAGACATGCAATGTTCAAAAAGTTTTCAAAAAAGTGTAACAAAATTTATACATGTTTATTGGGTCATGGAAAACACCTATGCCAAATTTGAACCCACCCTTCATTATAATTTGGGAGATAAAAATGTGTAAAATATTGGAAAATCATCCATTTTTTTTGTATCTTGCAAAAAAACATGAGTCTATAGCTATAACTTTATGTAGAGGTGCAACATATGTACCCCAAGCTACATTAATTTTTTAGGATATTTTTGTCCATGTGCACATCATATTATACTCATCACATGAATACAAATTCAATACACCCACATGAGATGAAATTTATCAAAAATTCCAAAAAAATTACTGAATGTGGAGGAGTATATCATACACATGCTCACGAAATTGTACTGCATGAATCAACATATTCTATGAGATAGAAAATAACTGATAAGAGGAAGCAGGAAAATGTATTATCTGAAAGATGCCTTCTCCGAGACAAAGCGAATTCCATTGGCACGGCTTCACCAGGACGTAGCGAAAACGTATTCCGGAAAGACGCCTTCACTGGGACAAAGCGAAACAAATTTTGGAAAGATGCTCGAGCTGCATCCCGTTGGCCTGACCCTCTCCCCCCTACTCGGCGATGGCGGAGGAGGGATCACGGTCGATCTCGTTGGCCTGACCCACTCCCCCCCCACTTGGCGGCGGAGGAGGAATAACGGTCGATCTCGTTGGCCTGACCCCCTCTCCCCCACCCGGCGGTGGAAGAGCAGCGCATCGTCAATGACCCGGCATTCCTTCAGGCGTTCCTCTGCTACTCCGACAATGCCGGTAACTCTCAGTCCCCAGATGCCCATACAATGTGTTGTTTGTTCCAATTGTGGCTCAGTGGAAGATGCTTGCAATTATTGGGTCATTTTAGGTGTCTTAGGGCATGGGGCAGTGGAACTGATTCAATCACAGAAGTTAACACATTTTTTTGTTCATCACACTTGAATTTTAGGAAGATAGAAGTTGGGTCCTTTGGCCAGAATCTACTAAGGCGCACAGAGATGGGGTTGTGGAATTTATGCATTTTGTTGGGCAGAAGTTTGGAAAGGATGAGCTGATAAAATGTCCATGCCGCCGTTGTGTCAACCTGCATGATTTGTCACAGATTGAAGTCAATATCCACCTATTTTATTCTGGGATGTCAGCTACATACACTAGGTGGTTTCCGCATGGTGAACCATATGATGTTGATGTTGTTGAGGATGCACAGGGCTTGGGGATGCATCTGAATGATGCTGATGATGCACAAGGTGCTGCTGGAATAGAACTAGATGAGGAAGAGGATAGTGATGATGTAGTTCCAGATGTTGAATTGTTGGTAGATTTGTACACAATCGCAAAGGAGGACGATGAAACAGAGCCAAAGTCGTTTACTAAATTGGTGTAGGACTTGACAACATCCTTGTCCCTAGGATCTAGATATAGCAGATTTTCATTTATTGTGAGGTTGCTCCGGATCAAGTCCTACTTTAAAATCAGTAATACAGGATTTGATGCAATATTGGGTCTGTCGTGTTCATCATTCCCTCAGAGCAAGTTACCCAAATCATACAATGAAGCAAAGAAATATCTTCGTGACTTGGGCCTTGGGTATGACACCATCCATGTGTGCAAGAATAATTGTATGTTATTTCCGGGAGACCAGGCTAAAGATGATGAGTGAAACATATGCAAAGAATCAAGATGGCAGGACAACGATTGTGAGGCAGACGTGTTCCTCATAAGGTTTTGAGGTACTTCCCACTTATACATAGGTTGAAGAGGATGTTTGTTTCGAGCCAAACATCTGCGGACACCCAATGGCACAAGAAGGTCTACAAGCTAGTGGACAGTGTGATGTGCCATCCATCAGATGGAGAGGCTTGGAAGCAATTTGATAAAGAGTATCCAGGATTTGCAGGTGAGGCAAGGAACTTGAGACTTGCAGTTGCTTCAGATGGGTTCAATCCTTTTGGCAACTTGAGCACAACCTATAGCATGTGACCCATGCTTGTGACACCATTGAACCTTCCACCGTGGGAATTTGTGAACCCGTCGTATTGTTTCATGTCTCTGCTGATGCCCGGTCCAGCATCTCCAGAAAAGGATTTTGATGTTTTCTTGCAGGCGCTCATCGATGAACTTTCCGTGCAAAGTTCAACCTTTGTGCTATGGTTCTTTGGTGCATTCATGTCTTTCTATCTTTAAGCACAATGTCAGGCCAAACAACGAAGGGCTATTATTCTTGTACTCATTGCGACAAAAATCCTTTGTCACGGCAACTACGGAATAAGTTAGGATACATTGGCCATCACTGTTTCCTTCCAAGGGATCAAGCTTTGCGGCGAAGCCTAGCTTTTGATGGGCACCGTGAAGACCAGGAGGCGCTAGGGCAGTTCACTATACAAGAGGTTCTGAGGGAATTACAGAAGGTGGAACATATTAGGACGGGCAAGAATGTTGAAAGTAGGAAAAAAAGTGTGGAGATGATGATGAGCAAGAGATTTATAGCTGAAAATTTGCATGGTAGCTACTGCCCTATTGGGGTGACTTGTTGCTGCCACACAACTTTGATGTCATGTATATAGAGAAAAACCTTGATTTTTGTAAGTTCCTCAAGAGTGTCAAGTTTCCAGATGGATTCGCAGCCAACCTAGCAGGATGTGTAAGCACAGATGGTTCCAAGTTCTTAGGCCGGCTTAAAACTCACTCTTGCCATGTCTTTTTGCAAAGAATTCTTCCTGTTGGGCTAAGAAAAATTGCTCACTCAGATGTATACAACACAGTTGCCCAACTTGGCATTTTTTAGGGAGTTGTGTCGCAAAACTCTTAGGAAAGATGTTGTCCAAAGCCTGAAAACCCAGATCCCACTCATCCTATGCAACCTTGAGAAAATATTCCCTCCAGCCTTTTTCACTATTATGGTTCACTTAGTTGTCCATCTTCCTGATGAGGCTATGCTTAGAGGTCCTGTGCAGTATGGGTAGATGTACCCAATAGAGCGGTGACTAAGCACATTGAAAAACTTTGTAAGCAACAGGGCTAGGCCTGAAGGATCGATTGCTGAGGCTTACATAGCAAGTAAAACTTTAGCACTCTGTTCTAGGTATATTGATGATTTGAACCTGGATGGCATGGTTCATGAAGACAATGGGCCAGAAGATGATGAAATCTATGTTTTCTTGCATAAGGCAAAGGTTGAAACCATCGATCAGCAAGCATTTGAGAAGATGGTTTGGTATGTGCTAAATAATTGTGAAGAAGTTGAGCCATATGTCGAGTAAGTATCATTTGAACCTGCTGAATGCCTACTTAATGCATTACACATGATGTGTTAATCACCTTTGTACTTTATTTCTTTGCAGCTTATACAAAGTGGAGTTAACAAAAGAAGGGGTACATGCTGATGATATGGACAAAAGGCTTGTAAAAGGATTTGCAAAATGGTTTCAGACATATGTAAGTGACCTGCTGTTTCATTCCCCAATTGAAACTAACTTGAATAGCGTCTTTGATTAGTACTCATCATCATCTTATATGTCGGTGCAGATTGCGTGGCAGCGTAAAAACAATCCAAATAAAGTCAGTGAAAGATTGTATGCACTATCATGTGGTCCTGATACTCGAGTCAAGCGGTGTGCAGCTTGCAAGGTCAATGGAGTCCGGTATAACACCCTTGATCGTGAGAAACATCTGCGGACACAATATAGTGGAGTCATGACACAGGGCATGCACGATGGACAAGAGATTGATTACTACGGTGTGCTTAGGGAGGTTATCGAGATGCAACATGCCTCAAGTCTCAACTTCAATCGGACAACGGTTATTTTCAAATGTGATTGGTACAATCAAGTCGGCAAGACTGTTGGCATTAGAAGTGATCCCTATTTCAAGTCCATCAGCATTCATTCATATTGGTACAAGTTCGATCCTTACATCCTAGCAAACTAGTCAATGAAGATATTTTACTTCAATGACAATTATAATGGAAAAGTGGACAAAGGATGGTGAGTTGTGCAAAAATTTGAGCATAGGTCCACGAATAATGTGTCTGAAAATGAAGTTGGTGTGCAACAAGATGAGTACTCTTCTGATTCAAAGCATGTTGTGCATGAACTTGAGGATCATGTTGAAGTGATGCACCATTAGAATGGAGATGAGACTGTCATTGAAGTTAATTTGGAAGACCTTATAAGAAGCAAGAGCCTAGTGCACCTATCTGAAGATGTTGAGGAGGAGGATGAAACCATGGAGCAGTATTACAGTGACATCAACAATGACAATGGGTATTTCTATATAAATGACAACACATGCGAGGATGATGATGTTCTATGATGCTCCTGGTTTGCTTGGTTCTTGTGATTCTGTGTTCTGATGTATAAAACTGCATTTGATGTGGTCCGATGTATAACTGCATTTCGTGTCTTTGATGTATTCTGGCTTGGACCAGATTATGTGCACGATCTGCTTTTTCTGATGTATAACGGCATTTCTTGTTGGCTCGTTGTTTGCTATTTGCAGAATGTCCACATGTTACTGTTTGATCCAAAGCAAGAGAGAAAATATGGGAGGGGTGAGAGACTCAGTTACTGTTTGCTCCAAAGATGGTACACTCACCGGTTTCACGGGTGGGTGAGTGTATGAACTATGGGCCCATGCCCGCCTAGGTCCCACAACGCAGGGAGATGTAGATTCGTGCCAAACATCAAAACTCCCCCACTTTCCCATGTCCTCTCTGCCTCCCACGTCCCGTCGGCTCTCCACACTCGTCACTGAGTCTACCAGCATTAGTCCACGACGGATGGGTTCCAATGCCAAGAGGGCCCAGCCGTCAGTGAGTTTGGGATGGACGAGAGTCCGTTGGTCTTCAGTTCGTAGGAGGCTATAAACAAGAGCGCAGTGTGCATTCATCCTTCCACACTCATCCTTTCTCCTCGCCGCGCTCCGCCTTCTCTCCTCCTCGTCGCGCTCCGCCTTCTCTCCTCCTCGTCGTGCTCCGCCTTTTTGCCGCGCCTCAACGACGATGGCTCCCACCGGCATGACACCATCTTCGATAAGTCCATACATCTCAGGGTTTTTCGTTGTAGTTCATGGTGTTAGTTCATGGTAGTTCATGAGGCTGGTGCTGGCGGGTCATCGGGGGCACATTGTCGTGGCCGGTCTCCCGCCTCGCGCTCGCCGTCTCCCAAGCGGGCTCGGGGTGCAGCTGACCCGGCGGAGGAGTCGGGCTCGGCATCGCCGCGCCCGGGGGCGCCGTCTTCGCAGCCGGCGCGCCCGGGGTTGCCACCGTCTTAGCCGGCCCTGTCCACGGTTTTGAAGGAGGACAGCGACGACGACTCTGAGGATCCGTTTGAGCTTGACGACGTCGACGTTGATCCTGACCGGATGCGCGTCCGCATCAGGAGCACCCCCTCCAGCAAGATCTGGTACCGCTGCCCCATCTGCACATTCGAGAATGACCTCAGGGGCCAGGTGCACAACCATGTCATGGACATCACCATGAACGGGCCGTCGCCTGGCGTCGACGCCCAGGCTGACATGCACTGCCAGTTTGCTCGTCAGGAGGGCCAGATTAATTAGTTTGTTAAGTTAGTTTCTTGTCGTATTTTCATTCCAGTTTGTATATGTGTCTGTGAACAATGTGCTTAATTTTCATGTGCTTAGTTTCTTTGTTCATATGTTGTTGTATCTGCTGGAACGGTTGCAAGCCGAATGCGAACGAAAACGGTTGCAACGCGAACAAGAGCGAGAACACGGGCGCGAATGCGAACATGAAATGAACGGTTGCAATGCGCACACAAATGCAAAAATGAACTGAAGCGGGAACGCGCCCACGAACGCGCGCGAACGGTTCCAATGTGAACATGAACCGAACGGTTGCGGGAACGAGAACGGTTGCAACGCGAAGCTTCGGGTGGAAGCGAACGAGAGCGAAGACCTCAAATTCAGTGGTCAAACTGGTCATTCACCGACGATGGGACGTGCGGGCCAACCGGATGAAAGAATGCGCATTCATCTACCGCCCGCCCATGTCCATCAGCCTGTGCGCATACGCCTTCGTGCCGAGATCCGCATGCTTATCTGTTTGGGTGAACTGTGTGTTTAAACTCTATTAAATTTAAGTCCTATTAAAACTCCATTTAATTTATCTCCTGTTAAACTCTGTTTAATTAGTATCTTGTGAACTCTATTTAAATTTCATCTTGTCTGGTTCAAATTTGATACATTTCATCTCCCTTGCCTTTTTGGGGTGTATTTCTTTTCGGGTTGCCCCGTGTTTGTGGCCCAAATGACTTGAAGGCCTTTCTTGGCCCAATCGAGTGGAAGGATGTACTATCAACTGTCACACCCGGTTTTAAAACAAAACCAAGTGCTAGCTATATGTATGCCAGGATCTAGTTTCATACATATAGTGACATCATAAGTGAATAACAGTAACAGTATCACGTAAATAGAGAGAGTTGATCAGAGATATACGCTTAATCCTAGAAACGAAGGCTCCAAACTCGCAGGCAATCAACTGGGGTTTGTGTACACCTAGAACTCAGCATCAACTTTAGCAAACTTCAGAGCAACTTCTCCTTCTGAGCAACATTGGTTATAGCAAGGGTGAGTACATGTCGTACTCAGCAAGTGTAGAGCAAAAGCAAATGACATGCAAGGCTTAAACAAGAATAGGCTGGCAAATAATTGCAGTACGCACTTTTAGTTGGTCAAATTTTAATTAGCAGCATAATTACTAAGTATAAGTATATACCAACCTAATTATAGAACTGAAATAAATGCTCATAAAGTAACCATAATTTAATTCAACTTCAAGTTTGATTATCATGAGAGGGTCCAAGCCGCTCTTAACCGTGAGCACGGCTGATATATCAGTTTTACACTCTGCAGAGGTTGTACACTTTCCCCACAAACAATGTTTCTCATATAGCCTGAGGTAGCTAGCCTCTTCAACACTTCCTTAGGTGAGGGGCCAGAGAACCATTACATGACCTTTACAAAGAATTATTAACATGCAACGACCCGCTGAGGTTTCAAGTCATAGCAAAGCATAACATTTCCTAATCGCCGAGTTACTTATCAAAGCATACTCCCAAGAGGTCCGGCTATACCCCATCGAATGCAACCCCTCTTGCCCTTTCGGTAAGATCATCACAAGTTAACTCTTCTAATTAATTAGTCATGACCAGAGCCCATTAGCTATGTGGTTGCACTGTTTTCTTGGGTAGTCACTCCATGTTCCAATTAAAATAGTGATCTTGTTTATCGTTCAATGAGCATATCACAAATTCATAAAGTTCAGCATTAATGTTCTCCATAACCCAAAGTTTAGCAACTAATAAGGAGAGCTACCCAACAATAAATAAATAACCAGGTTATGCAAGGGATAAGGTAAACAAAACTAGTCGAATCCTTAATATAGGTCCCATCATGATTATAAAAGCATGCAATCATAGCGTAACTATAAAGTGAGCATGTCATATGGTTATTAGGACTGAAAATATGATCAAAAATACACTTGCCTTAATTGCAGAGAATAATTGCTCAGATTTAACCTTCAACTCTTGCTCTTCAATCTCTCGAACAACAATCCATCCATTCGCGACAATCAATGAACTCAAGCACACACTAACAAATAGACAACAAGCACCACTAAGAACAATACACCAATCAAACACAAAGCTTAAAAGAATGCACAGAAAGGCGAGGCTCGATTTGGTAAACGCTAGATTGGGAATGAATTCTACTAATGCACAAATTTGGAACCTTAATAGCACATGAGGTAAGCATGCCATCATCGTCATGTCAGCACCTGCATGGCCAAAGGCTTATGTACAGGAGGCTAGCACGCAATGCTAGTTTTGCATGGCGAAAGGATAATGATAGATTAATGTGGTTATGTGAATGGAGAACACTGCAGCTGGCGTGAGCATGATCTTGACGGTGAAAGAGAACTAACGGTCTGTTGCTTAACTGAACATAGGCACACGCTAATGCATGACGCTGTTAGCGTGCACCAGATGGCGAGGGCTGAAGAGGCTGTTCACGCTCGTGCTATATAGGGGCAAGTTCAGTTCACTAGTTTCTTCATGTGTGGTTCATCTAAGGGCACGGACATAAAAGGGGTATCCAGGGAGCTAGCATGCAGCGGTAGCAAAGCAACAGCAGGCACGCATGAGAGGGGGAGCATGGCCAGATTAACGTGAAGACAGTACTACATACGTACACAAGATACGAGGTTAAGGGGAGCTACGGATGGAAGGGCAAGACTTGAACTAAAGCTTAGAGATGGCTATCTATTAAGGTTCATGAGAGGTTTCATGGTGTATCGAGCAATAAGATTATTTCAGATTTAGACATGAAAAATGAAAGAATAGGAACACGAGAATATTATCACGCAACTTGCAGATTAATACGCTATCTATTATCTTAGTATTTGGCCAACAAACGGGGCCTCCACGTTCGCTCTCAAGGCCTAGAAATTCCCACGTTAATCGGAGAAAATAAGAAAAATTAAAATTACCCACCACTGCCATTACGTAAAATTTAGCCAAAAATACCCCCTTAACTATTTAAAAATTACCACCACTGCCATTACATAAAAAATAGCCTAAAACGAACATATATATTTTAAAATCATCCACCAATGTCATTAGAAAAGTTACGTTCACTCTTAATACATAGAGATTCTCATGTTAATCAGAGGAAAGAAATTACAACTGCCGTTACGTAAAAATTAGGCTAAAATACCCATGTAACTATTTAAAAATTATCCACAATTTTCATTACATAAAAATTAGCCTAAAACATCCCTATATATTTATCCTTTTTAAAATCGTTCAACAATGTCATTACATAAAAATTAACCTAAAAAACCTCAATACTATTTAAAATAAAAAATAAACATTTGCTTACCTAAAGAAAAAATTTAACCAAAATACTCGCGCTTTATCTAAAAATTATATACCTTTTTCTTTACTATAAAATTAGTTCAGTCATTAATTATCCCATCATTGTCACTATACAAACATAAATCTGAAATTTTTTTAGCTGATAAAACTGCCAATTTATACTGTTAACTAAAAATAACTCCAATCAAAGTTATTTAGTCAAAATAAAATTAAACAAAGATGTACATATAGAGTATACCTATAATTGATTGAGCACCAAAGATATTATGACAATACCTGAGTTATTTTGTCAATAATTTGGCTTAACATGTAACAAGAGGACACCGGCAAGAAAAAAATAAGTTTAGAAAAAACAAAAAGGATGCAAAAAATAGATATATATAAATACATATATATTTTAAAATCATCCACCAATGTCATTAGAAAAGTTACGTTCACTCTTAATACATAGAGATTCTCATGTTAATCAGAGGAAAAAAATTACAACTGCCGTTACGTAAAAATTAGCCTAAAATACCCATGTAACTATTTAAAAATTATCCACAATTTTCATTACATAAAAATTAGCCTAAAACATCCCTATATATTTATCCTTTTTAAAATCGTTCAACAATGTCATTACATAAAAATTAACCTAAAAAACCTCAATACTATTTAAAATAAAAAATAAACATTTGCTTACCTAAAGAAAAATTTAACCAAAATACTCACGCTTTATCTAAAAATTATATACCTTTTTCTTTACTATAAAATTAGTTCAGTCATTAATTATCCCATCATTGTCACTATACAAACATAAATTTGAAATTTTTTTAGTTGATAAAACTGCCAATTTATACTGTTAACTAAAAATAACTCCAATCAAAGTTATTTAGTCAAAATAAAATTAAACAAAGATGTACATATAGAGTATACATATAATAGATTGAGCACCAAAGATATTATGACAATACCTGAGTTATTTTGTCAATAATTTGGCTTAACGTGTAACAAGAGGACACCGGCAAGAAAAAAATAAGTTTAGAAAAAACAAAAAGGATGCAAAAAATAGATATATATAGATATTCGAATTCTATATACTAGCCGCGCAAATGCGCGGGTCATCTCTCTAGTTACTTTAATAGCTCGAACCTATGCTGAAATCTAATGGCATAAAATTAATAATTGTCATACCATTGAAATAGCATAGGGTCAATTATTAAGTAATACAACTAATCTGTAGTGGTCAACATATTATTTCTCGTATAGGCTACTAAGAAGTAACAGATGATCAAAGGCTAAAGGAATAGATGGATGTAGTAACATATAATCTTTACAAGCTTATACATCATTTAATGATCCAAACTTAAGTTGTAGTACAATGACATTGAGATGGACCAGTAATTAATATCCTGGCTATCATTGCAACAACATAAATTGTATTACTAAGTAGATGCTAATTTGCAAAGAATTAATTGTTAACTGCCAATACTGGACTTGGATCGTAAGGCTAAAGTTTAGACAAGTTTAGCCTAATTCACTACAGGAAACCCCCCCTTTGCCGAGTGTCAAATACACTCGGCAAAGGGACTTATACACTCAGCAAACAGTTTTGCCGAGTGTAGCCCACGGCAACGGCACACTCGGCAAACAAGTGACGGCAAAGGGCTGTTTGCCGAGTGCCAAACATCGGGCACTCGGCAAACCTTTTGCCGAGTGTCTCCTGGCACACGGCAAAGACACGGTCCCACACGGCAAATGGGACTAACGGCCGTAAGGCCAGAGACGGCGTCAGGGTGCCCTTTGCCGAGTGTCCGACGGTTGACACTCGGCAAATAGACGCCCTTTGCCGAGTGTCCCACCCTGACACTCGGCAAACAGATGTCCCGTTTGCCGAGTGTCCCGGCCAGACACTCGGCAAATACATGTGCCCTTTGCCGAGTGCTATGGTAAATGCACTCGGCAAAGGGGCTTAACAGAATGACCCAGCATGGTCACTTTGCCGAGTGCTATGGTAAATGCACTCGGCAAAGTGACCAAACAGCTGGTTTTTTTTTGCTGTTTCCTCTCGTTAAAAGAACCCCAACTCACAAATATCATATGCATGACATATACATCACATTGCACAGGAATATATCACAATATCCATCACAAACGCAAATATATCTCACAATATCCATCACAAACACAAATCCATCACAAACACAAATCCATCACAATATCCATCACAATCTAGAAGTATCACATCCATCACCTTAGTTGACACCAACATAACAAACTCTAAGAAGGAGGCCACTGTGACCACGGCGACGGATTTGACAAATCTTGGTCCTCATTTGGCGCATTGGATCCCGCCGACTGGTTCTGCACATAGGACAAGATTATGCATTTGTTAGACAAGTTATACATCAGAAGTCATGAGATGAACATATAAGTTTTATAAATGGACTAATTCTCTAAGTTCTCTAATTTGTGAATGTTTTCTGAATTCTCTAAATGTAATTTGCTATATGAATTCTCACAATTCTCTAAATCTTCTAGGTTCTCTAATTCTCTAAATTCTTCTAAGTTCTCTAATTATCTAAATCTTCTAGGTTCTCTAATTCTCTAAAGTCTTCTAAGTTCTCTAATTATCTAAATTTTCTAGGTTCTCTAAGAAATTGAACTTGAAGGTTGTCCGAAGTGACTCACAGGTGTATGTGATCCAGGATATGCCAGCGTTGGAGAGAATTGGATGTTTGGCCCCGGCACACCTTGCTTTGCGGCCATGCTCTGCATCCACATGTACATCTGCTGCATCTTCTGCTGCTCGGCCGTCCACCGCATCTGGAAATCGGCCTCTAACTGCTGCCGCTGGGCCGCCAACCTCTCTTCTAACATCTGCTGCATCTGGGTCTACAATATACCATCCAAATGTTAGAATGAAAATCAAACGTATTTAAATATGAATGAACGATCAATAGAACAGAAACAACCTGGAGCTCCTGTATCTGGTGCTGGGCTACGGTCGGCCTTGGTCGTATGGCGGGGCTGGAGTCCGTACTCCTAGCTTTAATCTGGTTAAGCGTAGGAGTACTGGCCGTGTCGATGCAACCGTCACCCATATAGAAGCGTCCATGCTTCTTTCCTCCTCCCATCGTCATGACAACTTCTCCATCGAGGTTCTCGTTGACAACATCGAACTCTGGCCCGCGGATCTCTCTTGCCATCGATGTGTAGTCACTGAGGCGGCTGTGGATGCTTGCATTGCTGTACGCCGAGGGCGGGTCGTCCGGGTTGTAGTTGACGTCGGACGTCGCCTTGCCCTTGTGGGACAAAGCATACGCCTTGAACGTCGAGCAAGACTCACCACCATGGGCCCCCGACTGCAAAAAAAAATGATCGACGTAATTAGAAATTATGGACAACTGAGTATATTAATGAAGATATAGAATCTCTTACCCATCTGTTCGCGTACAGAGGCAGGCTAAGGTTGCCCTGATGGTGTGGTATACCCGGCATCAGCAAACGCCGCTCCCGGCAAGCTTCGTGCTGTTGGACCCACTCCTCCGACAACCACTTGTCGACAATGACCTCCCAGCACTGCCGATGTTGTGCACACCACCATACAGGAGCCTACACATCATCAAGGTTAGGACATGAGAATAACAAATTAAATGTTTTGTATTGAATTTCTATATGTACCTGCAAGTATTGTTCCCGGGTGAGCCTAATGTTTCGAGCTTCAGCTTTAGAGCACTTCTGTTGGAGAAATTGAGCGTAGTACACGATGACGGACTGGACGCGTGCCTCGTAGTGCATGTCCTTGACAAGCTTGAAACATGCTCTGTGAGCCGTCTCATTTGCCGCTTGCTCGTAGCCCGGTTCGCATCTGTAGAAATCCTGCATACAGACGCGATGTAGACATTCAATATTTTAAGAAAATATCCAATGAATGTGCAACGAATTAAGCAGTGTAGTGCGAGGAAAACTTACCCACAGCTCGCCCGTGACACGAGCCGCCTTGTTCTGGAATATCCTGTTGTCCCGATCCATCGAGTCGGGGAAGGCCATGTAGTGGTCAAACGTGTAGGCTGGCTCTTGTCTTCCGCCTCTGTCAACGAAGCCTGGGAAGTGCAACCTGCACAAACCACCCAGGATCCCGTTGACATGGCGGTCCTGAACCCCAGGAGCGACCATAATCCAACTCCTGCATAAGTGATTAAGAGAAATTTTAAGTTTGCAATCAAGTTATAACAATGTGAAATGAAAATGTTACGATCAAATATAAACCATATTACCTAGGAGCGATGGGCCGAATCATCGGCCGCCTCTCAAACGGTATGGGTCGCTGGGGAAGCTGCGAGGGACCTCTTAACCAAATGGCTGCGACTCCTCCTCCTCCTCCTCCGCCCGCAGCCTCCTCCTCCTCCTCCTCCTCCTCCTCCTCCTCCGCAGAATCCTCCCCCTGCTGCCACTCCTGGTCCGGGCCATCCTGTGCCACGACGTGGTCGGGAGAGGCCGCCTCCGGTGTAGGTAAAACCTCGTCCTCAGACTCAGACTCAGACTCCGAGTCTGCCTCAGGAGACGGTGCTGGAGCCTGCCTCCCTCGCCCCCTGCCTCCACCCTGTCTCCCCCGACCCTTGCCTCCACCCTTCCCCCGACCCCTACCTCCACCCGTCCCCCTGCTGGACCCCTCACCGGCAGAGGACCCTCCACCTGCACCGGGAAGCCGTCTCAAAATCCCCGCTAACGACTTGGTGACAACGCCCACCATCTGCAATTACAAAGAGAAAATCAATCAGTACAGATAAACAAAATGTACTTAGAAATAAATGCAATTGAACAAATCATAAATTGAAAATAACATTGTATTGCAAATAATAAATGCGGAACATACATGTATTAGAAATAATCATCGTGGTTGGGATTCACTGGATCATAAGTCTCATCATCACTATCACGGTTGTCAAAATTTTCATACTCATTCTCCAACGGAGGAATGTCCTCATCACTGTCCTCGCCTAACTGTAATCGCTCTAGTAACTCTAAGTCCTTCACACCACATACCTCATCTCCAGCGTTCTCTTCATTGTCTACTTCCATTTGGATCGCTTCGGTTAAGTCTATCTCAAAATTCCCTTCTAGCCATGGGAACTTGCCTTGCATATTGGACATGGGAACTTGCCATGAACACACCACCCACAGAACAACGCATACGCCGGCAGGTCATGCAGAGAGTAGTGGAACCAAACATACATTTTGAAGTTTGTCTTTGTAGCTCGGTCGTATGTCCATACCCCTTCCTCCCAAGCACGGAACAAATCATCAATCAGAGGCTCCATGTACACACTCATATTTTTTCCCGGGTACCCCGGAATTATCAACGACAAGAATATGTTCTGTCGTTGAAAGAGCACACCGGGGGGGAGATTGAGGGGGATAACGAACATGGGCCAACAAGTGTACGGTGCAGCCGTCATTCCGTAAGGATTGAACCCATCTGTTGCCAGCGCAACACGGACATTACGAGCCTCTATAGCTTTGTCACTATGAATTGAATCGAAGTTAGTCCATGAGTCACCATCGGATGGATGTACCAGCTTCTCAGGATTGTATCGACGGCCTTGCTTGTGCCATGTCATCTGTTTCGCGGATTCCTCTGTCATGAAGAGTCGTTGGATTCTCGGTATGAAGGGAAGGTACCGTAGGATTTTCACGGGGATTGTGAGCTGCCTCTTAGTACCATCACCTGACTCTACCTCCAAATACCTAGAGGAACCACACTTTGAACAGTACTTTGCTTCCGCATTTTCTTTTCTAAATAACAAGCATCCATTCGGACAAGTGTGTATCTGCTCATATGGCATCTTAAGTGCACGAAGGAGCTTCTGTGCCTCGTACATGCTCTTTGGCAGAATGTGACCCACCGGAAGCAGGCTGCCAACAACAGTCACCATTGAATCGAAAGCGTCTCGACTCAGGCCAAACTGAGATTTTACGGCCATGAGGCGCGCAACGGCATCCAGTTGAGAAACTTTGGTATGCCCGTGAAGGGGTTGCTGTGCTGCATCCATCATCTGGTAATACGCCTTTGCGGTGGGCTCTGGCTCCTCCTCCCTAGGTGCATCATCGAAGTGTGCTTCATGATAGTCATCCAACATGTCCGCTACCCCGGCATCAGCATCATAATTCTCGATGCGTTGTCTCACGACCTCGCCTCGCACACGATCGTTTTCACCATGGTAGATCCACCTGGTATAGTTTGCCGTGAATCCAAACTTGCAAAGATGTTTGCCCATGGTATCCTTTGTTTGTCGGCGTGTGTTTCCACATTTGTTGCACGGACACCACGTGCTATCCCCACCTTTAACCTTGGCAAATGCTACATTCAAAAAGGCCTCGGTCTTCTCAATCCATTCATCGGTCAACGAACTCAGATTTGTGCGGCCCGTGTACATCCACTCACGGTCATCATCCATCCTTTAACATCAGCGGGGTGATATTAAAAACAAATATATCTAAACGATGTCTATCATTGCCTAATAGGTAAAGATAGGTCCTAATCCCACCCGAGAATGCGTAGATGGGTACAGTTTCCATGGTCTACTCCTATCCGAGACAGAATTTCGGCAGCATCTCCCCGCTGTTCTCCAAATACACGTCCGGTCAAGGAGATTGTGTATCCGGAGAACAACAGGAAGATGATGCCGAAATTCTGCCTCGGATCGAAGTAGACCATGGAAACTATACCCATCTACGCATCCTCGGGCTGTCCAAATAACGTGGACAATTCGAAACAGATACGGGTATCCATATGCAGAGATCTGCATACTTCCAACCGTATCTCTTTCGAACGGGAGACGCCTAACTAGGTTACGTGATCTACGAACATGATATGAAATAAGATGAGTAATTGATGCCTCACCTTGCTATCCAACGAGGTGACACGACGAGGATAGTGAAGTAGCTGACGAGGGACTACGAGACCCTGAAAAACACGCAAAGCTATGACGTCAGTTCAAATTTTCGGCAGCACCTCCCCTCCACGGTGAGGTTTCAAAACCTGCAACAAAAGAACGGCACGATGGCCGATATACACATAACGGCACGATGGCCGACATACACATAACGGCACAAAAGCCGGGAACAATTTCAAGTACATTGATAAAAAAACTAAACTACTACTGCAGGATATTCAATGGATTATAAACTAACTAGTCAGCTAGATAGCAAATTTGAACTGTACAGAGCATGAAGCAAAGGTGTTTTATCTGTGAAGTAAAAAATAATAATTATTCTTATTGCATAACACACTTTTGGGTTGACCAATGCTTTGCTTTGATCAAAACACATATCATGTCCACATGTACCAAAAAAAAAGTTGCATAACAGTACACTCTGTTTTCTCAATAGCATCATATTAAAGTGCATCTAGATTGGATCCATGGGCTATTTTTTTCAACTTAGAATGTTGAGTCACCCCAAAACATGTGCAGAATCAAGTCCACACAATTGGACCTAATGCGTGTACAAAGAAAGCTGTCCAAAAGCACCACTACAGCACAAACTCTTGTACAGTCCAATTTCTATCTAATGGATGCAACACAATAACAAATCAACAACAAACAGGCTTAATTTGATGTTCAGGGCAATGCATGGGATCAATTCCAGTAACAAAAGGATCCTTAAAAAGTTTGGAATGCAGCTCACCGGGGGGGGGCGGCGGGGGCACACCGGGGCGGGGCG
>CM014277.1:56599169-56640600 GCA_004135705.1 Alloteropsis semialata
AAAAAGCTTCCACAATTACGTGGTTTCATGTCAATGTGATGTAATGCCAGACTAGTGGCTGCCAATTTCTGTTTTATTATGCATGTCCTGTCATATGGTAAAGCCAGAATAAGCACACATATTTCACCATAACTATGGCACATAGATAGCAAGCACATTGTCACCACAACTATGGCACATTGTCTTCAACTACTGCAACAACCTCATACATAGATAAGAAGCACTTGTCACAAACACAAATTCCACATTACATCGAGTTCTAACCAACAAGTTACTGACCTACAACACTTACTTAAACCTACATACTAACTATCTATGCTAAATGCATAAACACCATTGCAGCAGCAGCACAACCCACAAACAAACCAAAGAGCCAATGCTTCTTCTCTGACTTCTTCTTGCTCACCCAAGGCCTGCCCTCTTCAATGGTAGAGCTCAATCCTACATTCTCGTTCTTCAGCATCTCAAGCTTAATCACAGTATCACTGAGAGAGCCTTAAGCTCTGCCCTTTCATGCTTCAGTGCCTTCAAAGCATCCCGGAGATCCACCAGCAAGCCTCTCACGAAGTCATCTGTAGGAGCTTCATACCAACCCAAGAATTCAAAGCCTCCATACTGGAAAAAACCAAGGAATCAAATCGTACAACACTTCCAAACCAAACCCACAACATCAGATCTACAACCACTTACCGACCATTGTAGCACTTGAAGTACCTTCGCCCTGGATTGGTGTCGCTCCACGAGATCCACAACGCTGCCTTCTTGCCGCAGTGACACAGAACATCAGGAGAGTAGTCCAGGGGCCCGCGCGGGTAAGGGATTGGTGACCACTGCTCTCCCACCTCGTCGTACCATGTCCCACGCGAATGGCTGGAGCTCAACGAGGTCGACATCGCTCGGGACCGCCGGAAGAGAAGGGGAAGAAAGGGGCTAGGGTTACGCACCGGGGAAGAAAGGGGATGGATGTCGCCGGGAGCCGACGCCTCCGCTTCTTAGCGGTCAACAAAAATGTCTTCGCCGACATGTGGGCCCTGCCATGTTGGATAGGATGTGTGGTGCTGACATGTCTCCACGTTGGACGGTTTTCGAATCCAAGGAGGAATCGCAGATTCGTTCAAGAGTTCGAGGAGGTAAAATGAACTTTTCCCTTGTTTTCGCAGTAGAATCTAGAGAATGTGTGGCCCAACAGAATTCAGTAAAGCCCAACGGAGGTCAGCAAAGGAAACGCACGCCTGCCCATGGGCTTCATTCGTAACCTACAAATGGCCCAGTCCAGTAAGTCCGAACATCTGCATAACAACTAGTACAAAAAATTTATGGCCCTAGAACCAAGCTGGCGTCGTAGCGCGGTGGTAAGTCTTTCAGTTTCCTGGGGCAGGTCCTGTTGACACTCGTTAGCGACACCTTTTTAATGCTAATTAAGTGGTGTTTTGGGACCAATTCATATACTAACCCACCACATGGCACTTGAAATAACCTCGTTTTCGCATATGCATGTATTTTTGGAGGATTTTGTTTTACGCAGGTTTTTGAGCTATAAATGAGCACTTTTGGACGAAGACCAAGGTCATACATAGCATGGAGGAATATGAAGGCAAAGGACCTAATACAACTCAGATTTCGTTTGCTCTCATCTATGGTGAACCAACCTCTAAGAATGAGCAAGGGCAAAGAATTGAAGATAAGGTCGGATGACTTCGGGATCAACTCAGATTTCGTTCGCTCTCATCTATGGTGAACCAACCTCCAAGAATGAGCAAGGGCAAAGACATAAAAGACATATGGAAAGTTATCAATACCCAATCTTATCCCGAAGCAACCGATGTCAAATACCCACATGCATTGGCAAATCAATTCCTGGAGGATCAAGGAGCTTGCACGCAAAAGATGGGGCCGAGGCGGGCCAAAAAGACCCTAGGCCGGCCGGCCCAGGCCTTTGTTGCACGGCCTCGACCTCCCCTTCGGCCCACAATTGAGTATGCATCATTTTCTTGACAAAAATCCACAAGAATCGAGAGATTAATTTGGAGAACATCAATTTGGGAGGCATCGAAGAAACTCCCTGAAGATTCAAGTGATTTTCTAGAAGATCAAGATGGACTTTGTGTACTTACTTCAGCAATTATCGACCCTCCCTTCTATGCTCGAGGACGAGCAATTGTTTAAGCATGGGGGGTAGGATGCTAAGTAGTACTATGTTGCAAAAGATTCTAAGGAGCAAAAAGGAAAGAAAAAATGAAAAAAGAGAAAGAAAGAAAGAAAAGAAACAAAGATGAAGAAAAAATAATAAAAAAAGAAAAAAGAGAAATAATGCTCCTTAGTTCTTTTAGCTTCATCAAATTCTAAGTGCTTTGAAGACAATTCCATACTCAATTTTCTAACCATGTGCAATCCGATAATGAGGACTTCATTTGTGCCTCGGGATCATCCACTTGCCATTTGCACATGTCCACTATCTAAATGTGTGTGTTCCATCCCTCTCTCTTTCCAACATTTATCTTCCATGGCCTTTTTGACTAGTCTCGGTAATTCCAGTAGATCTCTCCCTTAGTTTGACAATACTTCAAATATAATGTTTTGCTAGGATTATTTTTACCTACCAAGCTCCACATAAGCCTTCCACTTTCATATATGAGTAGAATAGGTTGAAAATAATCTAGTATAGGCTTGAGCGACTTGATGAGATGAGTGTTTCTATGAGCTTTTGCAAGAGAATCTAACTTATGTTGGATATGCATCTTTTTGAAAACTCTTCAAGATGGAACAAGGCAAAGGTTTAAAGTTCGCTTAAGTTCAAGAGCATTGCATTTATTATTGTGGCTTGTTCTTTATTGCTAGTCTATCTTCCATAATGAAAAGTAGCCGGTCACAACTTGAACTTTAAATGCTAAACACTTGAGAGCAATGTGTCTTGTTGTGTGTAACTAAGTGTAGGGAAGACATTGAAGGGCAATGCTGATTTTCTAGGTAAGCAAAGATCCTGGACTTACTCGAGGACGAGCAAGGTTTAAGCATGGGGGGATTGTTGACGCTCGTTAGCGACACCTTTTTAGTGCTAACTAAGTGGTGTTTTGGGACCAATTCATATATTAACCCGCCACTTGGCACTTGAAATAACCTCGTTTTTGTATATGCATGTATTTTTGGAGGATTTTGGTTTACGCAGGTTTTTGAGCTATAAATGAGCACTTTTGGACGAAGACCAAGGCCATGCGTAGCATGGAGGAATATGAAGGCAAAGGACCTTATACAACTCGGATTTCGTTCGCTCTCATCTATGGTGAACCAACCTCCAAGAATGAGCAAGGGCAAAGACTTGAAGATAAGGTCGGATGACTTTGGGATCATGGTGAATCAGGCAGACATATAGAAAGTTATCAATACCCAATCTTATCCCCAAGCAACCGATGTCAAATACCTACATGCATTGGCAAATCAATTCCTGGAGGATCAAGGAGCTTACACACAAAAGATGGGGCAGAGGCGGGCCAAAAAGGCCCTAGGCCGGCTGGCCCAGGACCTATGGGGCCGGCCGGCCCAGGCCTTTCTTGCGCCGCCTCGACCTCCCCTTCAAGCTAGGATTTTCTCGGACTATTTATAGCCCCGGTACCCCGAAGGCACGGACATCCATCCACCAGAACTCGGCGAAACCTAGGGCATACACCAAAAGGAGACGACGGCCACCGCAAGTCCTCGAAGTTGTCTAGGGGATGGCTTAGGCCAACCCTAGCCACCATGGCCTCCCTGCGTGGTTGTGCCATGGTGGAGTTCAATAGCTAGTAGTGGATCATCTATGATATGTACTTGGAGGTGATGATCTAATACATCTATTATGTGAGTAATGTTCTTCATGACATCCGATCTTTTAGCGACTCGATTCCTCCTTCTATGATCTTGTGCTTTTCTTTGGTTTGCTTGCTTTCAATCTATTATGCATATAGATTGCTTAGGGTGATCTTTGTAGTCATGGTGGCTAGAGGTTTATACCGGATCTACCAAGTGGTTCAACACGTTCTTCGTGAACGTGCCCTTAAGTTACCCACGCCGATAGGGAGCATCGTGACAGGGTGTGATTCCGTGTACGATGGGGCTTTCGGGGGTTTGACCGGAGGATAGTAGTTTAAAGACGGCTTTGGATGAGATGCATGATGCGTTTGCTCGTTTTGGCTAAGAACTACAACTAGAAGGCGATAGGCTCGTTTACCCCTTCTGTTATGCTTAATCTTTGCCTATGTTCATGGGTGTGATCAACCTATACACTACACTCATATCATATAGGTTTACCCCTTTATATGCAATCAACGCCTAATGTTGGGGTTAGATCCATTAGATTAGATGGGAAACCCTAGTAAGTTCATTGTCGATCCATGGATTGATAACCTTGGATGGAATACTCTAAGGGAAAAGCTATGATGATCCGTGTGCTTGCGGTTCACAATTGGTGCATCTATGGACCGTCAACAATCGCAGGTTCGAGACCTGGCACCCGCGATTTGATTTTTAACTTACAAAAATGGACGAGCGCGGTGGTAGTGCTTACATGTGGACCCAGTAGACCCACCCACTGAAACGTAATAACGGGAGTACTTACATGTGGACCTAGTGCCACGATGGACCGAGAGTACTTACATGTGGGCCCGGTAGACCCGGTGCCACGTTGGATCGAGAGTACTTAAATGCAGGCCCTGACGGATCAGTGCTGCGTTGGACCGAGAGTACTAAATCTGGGCCTGGGTGGATCGAGGGCACTTACATGTGGACCCAGCAGACCCATCTCGTGCCATGTTGGAATGTTGGACCCACATATGGCACACGTGTCACCTGGTGCAGTTATATGACGAATCGAAATTGACACAACTCTTTAGCGTGGATGGGCTAGCGTTCTATGGCGTTTTGGGTTTTCTATTCTATGACATTATTTTACGCTCCGTCATAATTTTTGTCATAAAAGTTTCGTCACTTGTCAACCGTGACGATCCATTTTTTCAATCATAGTAAGGCCATCTACTATGACACTATTTCAGAACATCACTAGCAAAACGTCATAGATGCCCGCATTTCTACTAGTGTTAATTTCTAAAACATTTAGACCTGAAGTGGAAGTATCACTTCCTTTCTTCTTCTTTGCCTCCAAGTACTTCTTGCAGTTTCTCAACCAATGTCCCTTGAAATGAAAGTGGAAGCATTCATCATCAGGAGTAGGGCCAGCTTTAGCCTTTGGCTTCGGCTTAGGGCTTGGGGGCTCATTGGGAACGCCCTTTCCCTAGCCTTTGCCTTGTGAGGCATCCAACATTTCCTATTTTATTTCTCCTTCTGGATCATCATCACATGATTGGAGTTTTCTTAATGCTTTCCTGAGCTGTCTTTAGAATACCATGCAACTCAGCCAACATTTTCTCCATGCCATTCATCTGAAAGTTCATGATGAACAGTTCATAGCTTGGCGGGAGCGACTGGAGAATGCAAATTAAAATTTGAAGTGTTATTTGCAGCCATGATCTAAAACATCAAACGAACATGCAAAGATTTCAATACTATGTTTATTTAAATCTTCTATTAACATAATTAATAAAAGACACTTCCACTATACCAACATCGTCTTCCCTCTAACAACATATAGTGGGCCAAGATCCATATTCACTAAAAACCTAGTGAGCTTTGGCTTCACCGCTAGATGCTTAGTGACATAGGTAAACAACAACTTTGTTAATCATATTCCTATATGACTCTTGTTTGTTAGGTGGCATCCAATGCCCCGGCATCCAACTCCGTGCCATAAAGCCCAAAACTGTTTTGATAGCTTTGTTGAGTAAACCATTACTATGCCTGTGGATGTCCAACATCCACCCTATTCATGATGATAGTTTATAGTACTTTACTTTGGCAAACCTACCACACAACGATCGAAATTTATAGTTGCAACTATTGGTAAAAGGCATAAAAAACTCAACTTTTCTGAGTGAAGCTATTATATCACGACAAAAACATCCACCACATGTAAAGCATGAACAGAATAGTAAGACAAGAAAGTAAACATCACAGACATATAATCATATCGTATTATGAATAGTATGGCCTTTGGAATCACAGTGTGCTCCATCGTTCTAGTTCCACCGTGATCTCCATCGCCACATCTCCTGTCTCGTAGTGATCACCATGGCCACCATGCTTGAAAAGCTCTTCATGATCATATGAAAAGCTACTACACTTAATAGATAAGGAACAAATTACATAAGAGATCAAGCATCAGAAGTTGACACGCAAGCCATTATACAATAATAGAACAACCTCAACCCAGTTGCATTAACTTGCAACATGCAGGCTGCTCAAAGGTTACACACAGATGTTCACATGATATTGAGGCCATACCATTCACATCATACCCTGCAAAACCAAGTTAAGTGTAGAACGACTTCTATCAAAATGATGCCAGGATATCTCTACAGCAGATAGCAACAGCGGGAGGGGAGCTCCCCCCTCCCCCATGGATCTAGGGGCAGCGCCCTGAAAACCTCACGTAATTACACAGATCACATCTATAAAATCGCTATGAAAATCTCATCAGGCCGATCAAATCCAGCAAGAACAAGCCATCAGTATGTCTCAATTTTCATTAGGCCAATTGTATTGACCATTGCGATAGTTGTAATTAAGAAGACTGCTACACATGATCTCGATCTGTTGGCTCAAGCTATGTGCAATTAGTGCCGATGGTGCTATCAACTCATACCTATTCCAAAACCCCTTATGGCCAATTGATCTAATCAAAACTGTGCATGATCAAGACCAAAAAATATGTAAGATGGCTCTGATGCCACTGTAGGAAAACGGATCCGCTACACTAGCAAACAACTACCGTATCACCTAGGAAACTAGCAAGTAGAGAGGTCACAGATTGTTACAACTAGACGCGCAGCGCAGTGAAAGAAGACTTGGAGCAGCCGGCCCAACATCGATGTGCATTGGTGTAGAGGAAGCAGTCGATCACATTCGTCTCCTCCTTGTCCTCATCCGACAGCAGCTCCTCGCCGTCTCAGCCGATCAGCATAGCAGTAACAGTAGTGCCGCCATGGAGTCCACATGTACAGGGAAGGAACGCTTTACACTAGTGTGCTAGCACCGCACACCCGACCTAGGGTTTCAGGGGCGCAAGGAAAAGGGGCGCGGCGGCGGCTAGGGTTTATGTTGAGGGTGGTGTGCCAACAGCCCCCCGCCCCTATTTATATAGACCGTGCTAATGGGTTGCCGTGTTGGAAGCGCATTAGGACTCTATCTCCTTATTGGATTAACATCCAATGGCCCAATTTGGATTGTTCTATGATTGCCTCTTGGGCATATCACCAACAGTAAAAATGGCCACATTGGCTCTCTGCAACAGAGGAAGAGTTGGAGGCTGACTTTTGGACCTGGAAAGGATGGGCTCGAGGATCAAGGAGCTCTGGATACGGCTCCTTGTCTATTTTGCCTACAAGTCACAGCCACAACTGCAATTGGCGCTGCTGGCCACAGATGACGGGAGCTTTTCTCCCTCGTCTGGCTTCTTCTCACTCGAAACGCACTACGTGAAAACCTCAAATAGGTAACATGGGATTGGTAATGGACCTATGTGGCCCTTTACCATAAATCTTATAGGTTACAGACTTTATTGATGCCCGTTACCAATTAAGCCTCCAGACCGCAGCCCAACCTCGATAACAATCAGGCCCGTTACCAATAACAACATATTGGTAACGGGCGTCAACACAGCCCGTTACCAGTGTCAACTGGTAAAGGGCATTAACACAGCCCATTACTTCCACTACAGTACCAATGTCAACTGGTAACGGACTTTAACGAGGCCCGTTACTTCCACAGCAGATCCCGGACCCAAAAAATCATCAAAATCGCTTTTAAGTTCCTCGCGTCCGTCGACGCGCGCTCTCTGCCTCCGTCGCCCTCCTCTCTCCTCCCCTACCTATTCACTGCCCCTCTCTCTCCTCCCCCGTCCGCCCGCCGCCGCTGCCGCCCGCAACTAGGGTTCCGCCGCGGCCCCGGCGGTCCGCCCCGCCTCCCTCTCCGCCTCGCCCACCGCCGCGGGCGGCGGATCGCCGGATCCGCCCGGCGCCGGCCCCGATCTGGATTGGATGGTCCTCCCCGGCCGTGCCCTCGGCCACGCCGCTCCGATCTGATCCGAGCGGTCTCCCCTCGCCCTCGCCAGGCGGAGCTCCATCGCGGCCCGCAGCGGTGGCGGCGGCGCGAGGCTTCTAAGGTGCGCGGCGTCCTCGTCGGTGGCGGTGGCCCCGGCACGGCCCGCCACGGCGCCTCCCTTCATCTAGCACAAGAAGGAGGCCTTCTGGTTCTACCGCTTCCTCTCCATCGTGTACGACCACGTCATCAACCCGGGCCACTGGACCGAGGACATGCGCGACGACGCGCTCGAGCCCGCCGACCTCTACAACCGCCACCTCAAGGTCGTCGACGTCGGTGGCGGCATGAGGTTCACCACACTCGGCATCATCAAGCACGTCAACCCACACAACATCACGCTGCTCGACCAGTCCCCGCACCAACTCGAGAGGGCCAGGCAGAAGGAGGTGCTCAAGGGGGTCACCATCATGGAGGGTGACTCCGAGGACCTGCCCTTCCCCACCGACACCTTCGACCGATACGTCTCCACCGGCAGGTCGCTCACCACTCCCTTGCTCGATTCACTTTGCTTCACTACTGTCCATGTCATCCTGTATCTGCACATAGTATTGTGAAATTGGTGCACTTGAATGATGTTGTGGTGACCACTCCCTTGCTTGATTTTTTTGATATTGATATTTTTGCAGAGTTCAGTTAGCAATATTTCTTCTTTGGATGCTGCAGCTTATTTTTTTCACGACTGAACTGATTCTCATGTACAAATTTTATAGACTCCTTTACTCCAAACTTTGACAAATTCATTTCCAATTGATGTTTATACAACAGTTGACAACTTTGAAAAATTTTCATTTCCAATAAACATGTAAGCTGTGAGACCTTGGCACTTTGTCAATTTTAGTGTGAAATTCTCTTGGATTGATGTGGTAAACCTGTAAGCTGCAGCAATGAGACTCGTGTGTATGTATATATGTGTATATAAAATAAAGAAAAATACCATTTGCAATTTTTTTGTTTTCAAATTCTACATTGGTAACGGGCATGGATCCATGCCCGTTACCAATGACCAGTCAGTGGTAACGGGCATGGATGAACGTCCGTTACCACTAAGGGTTATTGGTAACGAGCATGTATCAACGCCCGTTACCACTAAGGGTTATTGGTAACCCAAAAAAGGTAACAGGTGTTATGCCCGTTACCAATAGCCATTGGCGCCTGTTACCAAAGTGGATTTCTCACGTAGTGACGGCTTTAGGTCCATCCCCTTGCCTACAAGATGGAGATTGCCAAGCACCCCGCTGAAGATACTTCTCCCATGACGTATCTCTGTAGGGACCAGGCATCTCAGCACACACAAACTAATACAATCATCATGTCAACGCAAGCACAGGATCCTGATAAGCTCAGCTGTGATCCAGCTATTATTCTACCCATGCCTTATGTTCTGCTGTGTCACACACGCGCACTACTAATTAAGTTCTATTATTTTGTCATCGATGCAATTGCAGTTGACAGCACAATTATTTTTGGGAACATGATGTATTCCAGTTAGATCCTGAGGCATTTACTGTTTTTGCGCACCACCGTCTTGCTCGAAGTCTGTATAATACTCCATCAGCGTCAGGTTCTTCACGCAGCGGAATGTGAAGTACTCATTCCACCATGCACAGGAGTGGCCAACGAAGTTGAGGACATCCTCCCTTGATGGAAGCCGCACGTAGAGGATGTCGTAACAATCATCATCCGGGGTGATCAGCCTGAAGTTGTAGTTCCCAAGCTTCTAGCGGACCTATATGCTTGAGGTGATGAAGGGATCCTATTGATCCTTGATCACGTAGGGCATCATGGCGTGGTCCTGCGAACCATTCCAGACATTCAAGATTCAATTATTGGAGGACGCAGCGTGACACCTCCAATTCGTCGATTTCAAGAAGTTGTGGCGGCGGCATGGTGTACTCTGCGAATTAAAAAAACAAACACATATGATCAGGTTAATTATATGCAGAGGAACCTAACCACAACAACGACATTCAAAGTGAGAACGAGTGCAGAGGGTCGGTGCAGATCAGCGATGTTCGAAGAATAGCAGCTATTGATAGATCCCAAGGATCATCTAGGAGCAGATCGACAGGGTTCTTGCTTTTGATTCGTGAATGAACTATGTGGTTTGCATCTGAGAGAGACAGACAGAAAAGGGGATGGATGTTCATACCGTCGGGTGGCTATGTGACGACGAAGCAGTGTCGTCCTGGTGGTGGAGTGGACGTCGGGGTGGCGCAGGGACGACGGTGAAGATGCTGGTGGCGCTTCCCATCGCTGACAGCGCTTCCCTCGAGATCAGACTGGGGTTGGAAGAGTGGGGAACAGTGGCGGCGGTGAACCTCGTAACCCTAACCACTGGCCCCCACCTCCTCTTATATAGCGCTGCGCGACAGGGGCTGTCAGAGTTATCGTCCGGCAGTCCACCCGGGGGTACCCAGATGGTTGATTTGTAGGCAAAGGGAGATCGCTGAACTAGGGAGCTCGAGGTAACAGAGGGACACAGGGATTATACAGGTTCGGGCTACCCGGAGGTATAATACCCTACGTCCTGTGCTCGGGGTGTTGTATTGATCTGTTCGACGAGGTTCCGGAGAACAACGGCGAGTTTGTGGTTACAATGGGCGAGAATCAGATGTCCCTGTTGGGGTCAACCTAGGCCGCCTTATATAGGCTGACGGCCTAGGGTTTACAAGTCGGTTATCTCTAATTATGGTCCGGCTCAAATCAGGAAACTAATCCAAGTCGGTTACAATATAATCTCCGTGATCTCAGGGCGGGATCTGGACGAATCGCCGAATGCCTTGCGGGCTAAGTCTTCTCCAATCTTATCCATCAAGTCGGGGATCCTCGTGGGCCGGCCTGGGGTCGGCCCACATCCTTGTCAGACGTGGGCCCAGGCCGACTACATATCCGGTCGGTAGTGGGCCCAGGGGTACCCATATCCCACAAGTCCCCGAGCAACGTGCAGGCGCGTGTCGGACTGTCGATGAAGAAACGAAGCCTTCCAGGTCGGCTGAAGCATCTTGGTCGGCAAGCCGACACAAGGGTGGGCGGTGCTCAAAAAAGAAAATCGCAAGCCATCCGGGGATGACCCTGGACGGACCCGGGGCGGAGCCTCGAGTGGCGTAGCACCGAGTCGTGGCCGAGTCGGGCGCCGAGGAGCTGCACCACTTGGGAAAAGTGACACATCCTGATGGGGCATATGGAGGGCGACGCAAGGAGCCCTCCATATGGAGTAGTCCCCGAGCATTGGGCCGACTAGAAAAGTCGGGCTAATGGTCAAGAAAAGGATCTCCATGCTTCGGGGCAGTCAGGCCGCCCAAAGGATAAGCTTTGCCAGACGAGTCGTGACAAGAACAGGGTTCACGTGAATGCACAGAACACTCCCGTGGTCTGATGATGCCGAAGGTGATAAGGGCGGACTGAGCACCTCGAAGAGAGGAGGTGCTGCGTGGCACAGAGCTCACGCGCTGAACAATGCAACCGGAGTCACATGCGATGGTCTAGCACAGGGCTATAAATAGTCACCAAGGCACAGGGCCTTGCGGTAATCAGATGATAGGCGTACCAACCATTTTGAAGAATGTTGGGGGCTTGTTCCTGGGTTCATCCTCCAGGGAGGAATCATGGGGACTTGGTAGCTTGGTGCTAGAAGAGTGCTTGCGAAGATCCTGAGGTGTTGATTAGCGTCTGAGTGCTGTCCCATTCACCCCTGCATTCCCATGTGGCGAGGGCCATGTGGGGTGAAATGCTTTGTAGAGCAAGGGATACCCGGAGGCATTCGCTAACAGCCCTCTATTGGTGTTGTCCCGTCGACGGCTGCAGTGGTGCTACAAGAGAGCTTGCGAGGAGCTCATGTGGGCCAAGCTTGCTACGGATGCAGCACTAGGCGCAGGGATGAGTGCCCCAGGCCGTCATCTTGACGGTTGATGTGTTTGATTCTTGTAACTGGCCCTTTGACCGGCTCCCTTTGTAATTTGTAATCCTTGTATTGAATCTTTTCTCCTTTTCGTTTCTTATAAACGCAATATCTGTGTCCCTGGACCCGAGGGTCAAGAGAGGCGTCGTAGGTTCACACAATAGTAACAAGTTACGGAGTCTTCTTGGTCGACGTGCCGAGGCGCCGAGTCCTGAGATCCGATGACAGGAGTCAAGAGTGCTGAGTCCCTGAGGACCGGGGCTGGCCGAGTCCGTAGACCCGTTGATTGGAGTCAAGAGCGCCGAGTTCCCGAGGGTCGGGGCTGGCCAAGTCCGGAGACCCGTTGACCGGAGTCAGGAGCGCCGAGTTCCCGAGGGTCAGGGCTGGCCGAGTCCGGAAACCCGTTGACCGGAGTCAAGAGCGCCGAGTCCCCGAGGGTCGGGGTTAGCCGAGTCTGGAGACCCGTTGACCGGAGTCAAGAGCGCCGAGTCCCCGAGAGTCAGGGCTGGCCGAGTCCGGAGACCCATTGACCGGAGTCAAGAGCGCCGAGTCCCCGAGGGTCGGGGCTGGCCGAGTCCTGCAGCAAAAGAGCCGTTGGCGCGCGGAGAGCCGTTGGCCCGCAGTTAATGGGACTTTCGCGGATTCCATCCGTTAGTTACGGCGCCGTTAGGGTAATTCGGATCGGCGGAAGGGGATAAATCGGATCTGTTCACCGGCGGCTTTTACCACAGTTACTTTTCTAAATCGAGAAGCATTCCGTGCCTCCACCGCCGCGTAGCGCCGCCACAGGAGCGATTCGCCCGCCACCACTTCGCCGCCACCGAAGTGCAAGCGCCGCCGCCGCCGCTACTTGACTGCATCGTGTCTGAGTGCCTCGGCGGCGATGGCGGACTCGAGGGAGACATTGAGGACGCCGACATCGGGGGAGGAGGTGCCGCCGGCGATGGAAATGGTGGACGCGGTCATTTCCGCGGGCCTCGGTGAAGGTAACACGAAGAATAGGGTGACGCCCTCCGCTGGCCAGTCTGGGGCCGTGGGGGACGTAGCCGCCCACGAAGGCGACAATGCTAATGCGCCGGCGACCGCCGCCAGGGCGGACGCCAAGGGAAAGAGGGTGGCCCCAACGGAGGAGGTCCCGGAGCTGACCTCCGTGCCCGGGGGAGTGCCGCCCCAAGAGCCGGCCTAGGGTCAATCCTCCATCACGGAGGAGAGGCTCCAGGATATGGTTCATCGCGGCGTGCTCGGGCCGCGGGAGATCTTGCAGTAGCGACCCGCCGGCGATGATGCCCGGCCATGGGAGCGCTCGGAGACAGAGATGGCCGTCTTCGCGCCGTTCTTCGAGCGTGGATTTGGATTGCCCACGGGGGACTTCTTCCGGGGTTCGCTGCATTTCTACGGGGTTGAGATGAGTCACTTGAACCCCACCTCCATTCTGTCAATTTCAGTCTTTATCCATCTGTGCGAGGCTTTTCTTGGGATCCCGCCACATTTCCCGTTGTGGCGGCGCTTTGTATCGGATGAAGATCATCGGAGAAGGTTCCGGGAAGGGTCTAGCTAGAATCACTGGAGGGGCTGCGTTTTCGTTGAGGGTCGGCATGTCCAGGAGGTATTTTGTCCTGGATATGAACGATTCCAACAAAAACTGGAGGCAAGAGTTGTTCTATGTCACGAACCATCCCCCTGCTCTGCCTGCCCGGACTGGCCACCGGCCAGAGAAGAAGGACTCCTGGGATTCGCAGCCGGAGGGGAAGGAGCTGCAAGAAGACGAGGAGCTGCTCGGGTTGATTGCCGAGCTGAAGGAACGGAAGTTGACTGCCGTGGCTGTGATGATATCCTTCGTGCGGTGGCTGACCCAGCCAATCAAGGATCGGGTGCATTCTGGGTTCGAATTTTCGAGGGGCAACGATCCGACCCGGGAGCAGATCCGGACGGTGTCTATCCTGGAGACTTGTGAAAGGATCTCCGGCTTCATGCGCAGCAGGATCTATAATGAGGGCACGCCGATGCCCTTTTCGTTGCATAACCCTCCTCCAGCGGTCAGTTCTCTATTTCCTTGTATGTTGCGTCGCTGACTGTTGAGTTGCTAGGCGTTTGATGAACTATACCCTTATTTGTGCCGTGCCATTGTCTTGCAGGAGTGGGCGACGAAGTACTTCCGTCCAGCGCCCCTGCCTGAGGGTACTGTCCGGGTTGAGAAATTGATGACAGTGGAGGAGGCGCCCAGGACTTCTCAAGTCGTGGACGAGGGACAGGCCGCCTGGGAGGAGGCCGACTTCATCTCGGCTGCCCGAGACGAGGCGGGGGATGACCCGGTGGCCCAGGTGCTTGGCGGGCTGGGGAGGCCATTGCGTCAAGCCGTACGCAAGCTGACGCCTTCCCAGGTGGCGGCTCGAGAGGGGTCCCCCAAGCCATCTCCGAAGCTGGGGCAGGCCGCGCGTGCCGAGGCCGAGGCGCGGCAGAAGAGGAAGGCGGCGAGTGACGCGGGAGGTGGCGCCGACGGGTCTCCTGCGGGGCTTGAGCCGGAGCAGCCCACGCCGAAAACTGCAAGGGGCCAAGGGGGCCTGTTCGCTACACCGGCGTTGCGGGCAGACGCGACCCTGCTGCCGAGTCGGACACCTCCGCAGGTGCTGCGGGGTGTGCAGTTTAAGCATCCACGCAAGAGCGGGTAAGTTGCGTTAACAACCCAGTATGTTCTCGATGAGCCGGTCTTGAATTGTTGGAATATTGGATGCAGGCCCGAGAGCCAAGTGGGGGTCGGGGGCAAGGCGCCGCCAAGTCGGCCTGCCGCCACGGGAGCAGGGTCGGGGTCCAGCACAGCCTTGGTCGTGCTGGAGTAGGTGCCGGTCGGCATGTCAGGGCCGCCGCACCCACCGAGTCCTCCACGCGTCAAAGGGATGAGTGACCCGGTAGAGGATCTTCAGGCCGGAGCGTCCGCGGTGCCTCTCGAGGAAGAGGCCCCAGAGGGCCGCACGGTGATAGAGCCGGCTAGGAGTCCTCCTCCGCTTGAAGATGATGACAACCGGCTCCTTGGGGAGGACCTGGATGTCGACCCTGGTGTCCACGTGCCTCCCCAGGTGGAAGCGATCACAGCTGAGCACGGGGGCGGGCCGCAGGCGCCAGAGCTGACTCTGGAGCAGCGGTTGGAACTTGATCTCGCCGACCAAGCGAGCGAGCTCCGGAAGCTGCAGAACGTAGCCGGCGTCCTGAACCGTGTTGTGCAGGTATGTCTTTCCGGTACCTTGTTGTAAATGTGAAGCGTGGGTTGACCCGGGGGCTAATGTGTTGTATGTCAGGGTTTCACGGCACGGGCCGCGAGGGATCTTGACTTCAGGCGGCAGGCCCTGGAGGACCGCCGAACCTTGGCGCAAATCCACACAGAGTGGGTCCGTGAAGCTGAAGCCGCCAAGGAGTACCAGATGCAAAGGGAGCGGGAGCTCGCCGACCTGCAAAAGACCAATGAGGACCTCCTGAAAGACATGGGTGTTCTCACCGAGGGTAAGTTCTTTTGCCTTTGCTTGCTGATGCATCTCTCCGAGCAGCCTGTGCTCATGGGGGTTTCTTTGTAGAGGCGAGGAAGAGGGAAGCCACCCTTCAAAGGAACGTCGACGAGCTGGCCGGGGCCAGAAAAAAGCTTGAAGACGAGCTGGCCAAGGCCAAGCATAAGCTCGAGGAGGAGGTGCGGGAGCTGAAAACAGCCAATCTTCGCCTGGCGACCAAGTCCGAGCACCTAAAGGAGGCCAATCAGGTCCTGAAGGACGCGCATGACCAAGCCATGCATGGTGAGTTTCCCTTGCCGAGTCTTCTGGAGCTTTTAGGAAGGAGCTGCAGACGGAGCTGATGGAGCTGATGGAGCTGAAGCAGGCGGCCGAGTTCAATGCCAATTCGTTGGTGCCCGCCGAGTCAGGCCCGATGACGTTGACGTTGGTGGAGCGGCTCAGGGCCGGTCCGAACCGCGCAGCCCAGTTGATGCAGCAGACTGCAATTGGCTTCGGGAGTCGGATACTGGCGCTATTCAGAATACACTTCCCAACGCAGGAGCTGGCTCCAATCGCCGATGGCATTCCCGAAGAACTTGCCGATGAAGAGTTCGACGGGTTAGTCGAGGAGTGTGCCCCTCTGGCCGAGACTGTAGCGACGGAGCTGGGCCTGTAAAAGTAATTATACATGTAAACTCTGTAGTGTTCGGATATATATAAAATTCTGGATTTATTTGAAGGGTTAATGAGCACTAGTGTTCTGTTGGGCCCTTTTTCCCTGCCGACTAGTACTTTGCGTCACCCGACTGGCCACTGCCTTGTGCCGTTTAAGCACCCTTTTTGACCTGTTGACCACTGCTCACAGAGAGGACGGCTTACCCTGCTACACTGCTCAGCGGGGAGGCTTATGTGTAGAGGGCGTGCAGGTTGAGCGCGGAGCTCAGGGTTTCACAGTTGGGGACTCGGACCAGTCGGGTTAGCTCAGTAGTCGTCGAGGGGAACATAGGGTTGGGCGAGGACTCGGAAGTCGGAGTAAGCAGGTACTCCCCCAGGTATCGTGATGAAGGAAACATAGTCTGGGTCGGGCCCAGTCCCCGAGCATCAGCATGGGTGCCGGGTAAGGAGTTGATAACAAGCCATAAAGTGAGGCAAAGATACTTTTATTGATATAAGACAAAGGATACATAGCTTTGTTAAATTCTATAGATAGAACTTGATGAGGTGCTCGATGTTCCACACGTTCGGGACGGGGTCGCCGTTAGCCCACTGGAGGCTATATGTTCCTGGCGAGACAACTTCTTTGACGATGAAGGGGCCCTCCCAGGGGGCCGATAGCTTGTGCTTGTCTTTGGTGGACATGACTCGGCGCAGGGCCAAGTCGCCAACATTAAGGGAACATTCCCGGACGTTTTGGTCATGGTAGCGCCGTATCTGCTGCTCGTGTCTTGCGTGCCTAACCAGTGCTGCGAGTCGATGTTCCTCTAGCCAATCAATGTTGACCTGGCGGCCGATTTCAGCTTCGCCTTCCTCGTAGTGCTGGATGCGCGGAGCACCATGGGCGATGTCGGCTGGGAGGACGGCTTCGGAGCCGTACACCAGGAAGAAGGGAGTGTATCCCGTTGCTCTGCTCTTCTGGGTGCGTAGACCCCACATGACATGAGGTACCTCTTTGGCCCACCGGCCAGGGTGCTTGTTGAGTTCGTCATACATGGCTTTCTTGAGCGAGTCCTGGACCATACCATTAGCCCGCTCAACCTGGCCATTGCACCTGGGGTGCGCCATGGAGGAGTAGTAGACGTCGATGCAATTGTCCTGACAGAAGTCCCAGAACTCGTGGCCTATAAATTCGGAGCCAAGGTCAGTCACGATGCGGTTTGGGACCCCAAACCGGTGGGTAAGCTCTTGGATGAACTTGGCTGCTGTGGCCGACTTGGTGTCGGTCACAACCTTATATTCGATCCACTTGGTGAACTTATCAACCGCCACCAAGATGTGCTTGAATCCGCCCGGAGCGGTTTTGAAGGGCCCGACGTTGTCGAGTCCCCATATGGCGAATGGCCAAGATGGGGGGATGGTCCTTAGCGCCTGAGCCGGCAGGTGCTTTTGTTTCTGGAAGAACTGGCAGCCAGTGCAGCAGCGCACCAACTCTTTTGCGTCGGATAGGGCTGTTGGCCAGTAGAACCCTGCCCTGTAAGCCTTGCCGACTAGGGTGCCGGCTGCCGCGTGGTTGCTGCAAGTGCTCGAGTGGATATCTTGCAGGAGGGTGATACCTTCATCGCGGAGGACACATTTCATGAGTATGCCTGTGGAGGCGGCCTTTCTGTACAGGGCGTCGCCGATAATGACGTAATTTGTCGCTTGCCGAGTTAACTTCTTGATTTCTTCCTTCGTACCCGGTGACCAGTTCTCTGTGAGGAAAGCGATAAAGGGGGCGCGTCAGTCTGCTTCCACCACGAGAACTTCACTGGTCGGCGGGCCACCCGGGGTGGCTCCGAGTCGGGCACGGGGCTGCCGTCCTCAAGCATCTTGATGGACGGGGTGCGCAGGTCTTGGACGAAGATGCCGACTGGGACCTGGGCTCTGGTGGATCTGAGCTTGGATAAAACATCGGCGGCGACATTGTCTTCCCGGAGGACATGGTGGAACTCAAGCCCATAGAAGTGGGCTTCGAGTTTGCGTACCTCTGCATAGTACGCGCTCATGGTTTCCTTGGTCATGTCCCAATTCTTGTTGACTTGTTCGACGACAAGCTTGGAGTCGCCATAGCACATTAGCCGCTTGATGCCCAGCGACACCGCGATCCGGAGACCGTGGATGAGGGCCGTACTCGGCCCCATTGTTGGTGGCCTGGTAGTGTATCTGAAGAACGTATTTGAGGTGCTGCCCCTCCGGGGAGATGAACAGCACTCCTGCGCCGGCTCCCTCAAGGTTGAGGGCGCCATCAAAATACATCTTCCAGTTTGTCGGTTGTTCCGCAGGGGTCGGCGTCTGGGTTTCCGTCCATTCAGCCATGGAGTCGGCCAATATTTGGGACTTGATGGCCTCCCGTGGCTCGAAGTTTATGGTGTGCTCACCGAGCTCAACGGACCACTTGACTATGCGGCCGTTGGCATCCCTGTTGTGGAGGATGGCTCCGAGGGGGAAATTCGAGATGACTCGGATGACATGTGCCTGGAAATAATGGCGTAGCTTCCTGGCAGTGATCAGGAGCGCTTAGAGCAGCTTCTGAGGATGGGGGTACCGGACCTTGGACTCGCTGAGTACTTCGCTGACGAAATATACAGGGCGCTGGACCTTGTATGGGGGGCCTTCTTCTGGCCGCTCGACGACCAGGACCGTGCTGACCACATGAGTGGTAGCCGAGATGTATAGCAAGAGCTCTTCCCCGGGGGTCGGACCCGTGAGTACCGGGGGTGTAACTAGGAACTCCTTGAGGTCGGCCAGGGCCTTGCTCGCCTCAGGGGTCCATTCGAACTTGTCCGCCTTCTTGAGGATCTTGAAGAACGGAAGTCCCTTCTCGCCGAGCTTGCTGATGAACCGGCTCAGGGCCGCCATCATCCCAGTGAGCTTCATGACGTTTTTCTTGCACGTTGGTTCCTTGAGGTTGCGTATGGCGTCCAGCTTGACTGGGTTTGCCTCAATACCGCATTGGCTGACCAGGAAGCCCAGGAGCTTTCCTAACGGCACCCCGAATACGCACTTCGTGGGGTTAAGCTTCCATCTGAAGTGGCACAAGTTGTTGAAGGTTTCTTGGAGGTCGGTGATTAGGGAATCGGCGTCGTACGTCTTGACAACGACGTCATCCACGCAAGCCTCCACGTTGCGGCCGATTTGGCTCTGCAAGCAACCTTGGATGGCCTTCTGGTACGTGGCACCGGCGTTCTTCAACCCAAACGTCATCGTCTTGTAGCAATAGATGCCGTGCGGGGTGATGAACGCTGTCTTGTCCTGGTCGACGTCTTCAGGGCTATCTGGTGATAGCCCGAGTAGCAGTCGAGAAAGCACAGGAGCACGCAGCCGGACGTAGAGTCGACGACTTGATCAATTCGCGGGAGAGGGAAGGGGTCTTTAGTGCAGTAGCGGTTGAGATCCGTGTAATCAATGCACATTCTCCATTCATCGGATTGCTTCTTTACAAGTACAGGATTTGCAAGCCACTCTGGGTGTTTGCATTCTCTAATGAAACCGGCAGCTAGGAGCTTATTCAGTTCTACCCTAATGGCCTCCTTGCGATCTTGAGCGAATCGGCGCAGCTTCTGTTTGGCAGGCTTTGCGGTTTTGCTCAATTCCAAGGAGTGCTCAGCCTTCTCCCTCGGAACACCCGGCATGTCTGATGGCTTCCATGTGAAGATGTCCCAGTTGTCTCGAAGGAAGGAGGTGAGCGTGTCTTCCTATTTTGGAGTGAGCTCTGGCCCTATGAGGGCCGTCTTGGATGGGTCGTCGAGCCCCAAGCTTATTGCTTTGGGGACGTCTGCAGGTGCCAGCGCGGTGGGCTGCTGCTTCTGCTCCGGGAGTACAGGCTCTCCGGTGGCTGCCTTAGAGGCTTCTTCTGCCAGCAGGGTAGCGTTGCCGAGTTGATGAGACAACTCGGCTATCTTGATGGCCTCCCCGTCGCACTCGAAGGAAGTCTTGATGTCTCCACGGATGGAAAGGATGCCGTTGGGCGCCGGCATCTTCAGAACCAGGTAGGTGTGATTCGGAATTGCCATGAACCGGGCCAACATGGGCCTGCCAAAGATGGCGTGGTAGGAACTCTTGAAGTCGGCTACCTCCAAGTACAGGAACTCCGTGCGGTAGTTGTTGGCAGTGCCAAACGTGACTGGTAAGGCGACTCTTCCTATCGGGTAGGAAGCTTTTCCTGGCACAATGCCAAAGAACGGATCTTCGGCGCTCAGGAGCCTGCTGTAGTCGAACCCCATGCTGTTGAGGGTGCTGGTGAAGATGATGTTGAGGGCGCTCCCGCCGTCAATCAGGACCTTGGAGAGGAGGACCCTGTCCACGACGGGGGCGACGACGAGTGGGTAGGATCCCGGCTCGGGGAGATGAACCCAGTGGTCGGCACGGCTGAAGGCGATGGGCATCTCTGACCACTGGAGGTATTCTACCGGCTTGGTGGAAACCATCGTCACTTCCCGGTTGTGGAGCTTTTCCTTGCGCCGATCTGGGAAGGCGCCGGGCCCCCCAATGATGACGTTGACCTGGCGGTCCGCACGCTGGAATTCGCCGTTGGCGTCGCGTCTGGGCGCCTCCGGCGGTGGTGGCAGTTGGCGTTCCTCGTCATGGTGGCGTTGATCATCCCGGCGAGCCGGAGCATCGCGGTCGCGCTCGCCACGGCGGTAATCGTCGCGGCGGTCGCGGTCTTCTCCGCGACGATAGTCGTCCCACCGGTTAGCGTTGTAGCCGTCACGGCAGTAGTTGTTGTAACGACCACCGTTGTTGTTGTAGCGCTGCTTCTTGGTGGGTGGCAGGGCGCCGAGTTCTTTGAGGAGCGCATGACAATCACGGAGATTGTATTTCGCGTCTTTGTGGAAGGGACACTGATAATTCAGCGTGTCGTGAAACTCTTCGGCCAGGAACCTGGGTTCCGGCCGGCCTTCTTCTTCTGCTAGAGCTACAAGGGGCTCGGGGCCTGCCTTGCGCCCACGTAACGGCTCGTGGCGCTTCGAGCTTTCAACCCGGTCATCATCTTCCGGGCGCTTCTGTTTGTTCTTGAACTGGGCCTGCTCAGCTTGATCGGCCCGAACCTCCAGGTTGACCACCTCCATCAGGTCAGAGACCGTGACAAGGTTGGTTTTGAACAGCGTACGGAACAGCTGATTGTCAATAAGACCACGCCGGAACGCGTCAATGACATCCTGGTCCTCGACCTCGGCGATCTTGTTCCGGTTGTCAAAGAAACGGTCGGAGTAGTCTCGGAGACTCTCACCCTCCTTCTGCTTGATGTTGTCCAGATCGAATCTGGTGCCTGGCCGAGTATAGCTCGCCTGGTAATTCTTGGTGAAAGCATGGCAGAGGTCTGCCCAACTGTCGATGGTGTTCCGGGGAACACCCTCAAGCCATAGGAGCGCTTCCTTGCCCAGCATCACGGGAAAGTAAGCGGCGGCTTGGTCGTTGGTCCCGTGGGCGGCTTTGACCGCTGTGTGGTACGTCTTGAGCCAAAGGTTGGGGTCGGATCGAGCGTCAAACTTCTCCACGAGTGCTGGCTTGAAGGACTCGGGCCAACGGATGGCACGGAGTCGGGTGGAGAAGGCGGCGAAGCCGTCAAAGTCGTCTTCATCGTCGTTGTGGTAGTCGCGGCGAGGAGGTCGGATCTGGTCGGCGCGGGGCTGAGGATCACCGCGCCCATGGCGGCGGTCGTCCCGCGGGGGGCCGTATCTTGCGTCGTACTGTTCATGCTCCATGAGCTCGTGAACAACGCGGTGTTCGTTTTCCTCTGCCGAGTCGTCACCTGCCTCGCCAACCGGCTGGCGGTCGGGTCGGCCGTAGTCTCGGTTGTACCGCTCGCGACGCCCGAGCTCGGCCGCGTCACGTTCTCGGTGTCGAGCATCGAGGTCGGCGCGGATGTCACGGGCACAGTCCCTCAGGCGATCGCGGAGATCGTCAGGTTGTTGATGTCGTTGGCGCCTATCGCGACGCTCTTGGTAACGTTCACGGCGCTGGTCCGCGTTGCGCGGGTTACGCCGTTCCTCTTCTTCGTCTTCATGGTGGTTCTGGGCCACCTCTTCTTCGACGACGGGTAGTGGGGGTTCCTCTGGTTAGGATGATCCCGATCCGATCTGCTATGAGCAGAGCGGCGACTTGCAGAACGAGTCGAGTTTGATCGCCCAGACCGGGATCTGGCGCGATACGATCGCTCAATCTGCTCCTGTGCTGCCTCCAACTGAGCTCGGGCTCTCTGCACCTCTGGGGTGTCAGGCATGTGACCCAGTTCGGCGAAAGCGGCGGCGATATTGGCCTGGGGCGTGCGGAACGGTACTCGGGCGAATGCACCATCGAGGTTCTGGGGCGCGACTCCGTGGGGACCCCGAGGTGGGGGTTGCCGTCGTTGTGGAGCCCCAGGGGGATCTCTCCGGCTGGTACAGCGGCTGCAGGTGCACCGGCAGCAGCGGCGGCCGTGGGATCACCAGGAACTGCAGCAGGTGCGACGTTTCCGGCCACTGCCGGGGGCAGGGCGGCTTTTTCGGCGTACCGTCGGGCTCGGCCTTGGTTTCGCTCTTGTCAGCGATCTCTGGCCAAGTCGGTTTCTCCGTCCCGAGTTACGGAATCCTCGGAAACGAAGACTTCACGCCCCGGAGGCGTGGTGTAGCTTGAGTCGTTGCTCGAGTCGGCCGGGGCCGGCAAGAGCACGCTGGTGGCGACCTGGAACTCGCCGCAATCCGGAGACTGGGCGGCTGGGGTGGGATCTCAGATCGGATCTGAGACATGTCTTCTTGGACCTGGGCCGAGTAGATCGACGAGGCGTTGCGAAACCCTAGCGGGAGCGCTTTGCGGGGTCGGCACAGGGCCTCCTCTGACATGGAGATGCACTCGGCGATTGTGTCCTGGACACGATCCAACCCGGCGAGAAGCTCATCCGGGGGAGGGATTCTTCGGCGAGTGGCCAGGCCCGGAGCCTGGTCGTTGATGGAAATCGCATCGAGCCGCTGCTGGAGCGGAGCGACGATTGACGAGGAGATCGGCGACGAAGTCAGCGCGGAGCTGGTCGGCGTTGGAACGTCAGGCGTCATGGTGGAGTCGGAGGCGGCGGTGGTGGCGGAGTGAGTCTCAGCGAAAAAGCTGATACCCTCCAGATGCGTGGCGCAGTTCTTGATGGAGTCGGGGAAGATGACGGAGCGACGATCTGCCATCGAGCTAGCTTTATTGCCCGGCGATCACCCCTACCTGGCGCGCCAACTGTCGGAGTTATCGTCCGGCAGTCCACCCGGGGTACCCAGATGGTTGATTTGTAGGCAAAGGGCAATCGCGGACTAGGGAGCTCGAGGTAACACAGGGACACATGGATTATACAGGTTCGGGCTACCCGGAGGTATAATACCCTACGTCCTGTGCTCGGGGTGTTGTATTGATCTGTTCGACGAGGTTCCGGAGAACAACGGCGAGTTTGTGGTTACAATGGGCGAGAATCAGATGTCCCCATTGGGGTCAACCTAGGCCGCCTTATATAGGCTGACGGCCTAGGGTTTACAAGTCGGTTATCTCTAATTATGGTCTGGCTCAAATCAGGAAACTAATCCATGTCAGTTACAATATAATCTCCGTGATCTCAGGGCGAGATCTGGACGAATCGCCGAATGCCTTGCGGGCTAAGTCTTCTCCAATCTTATCCATCAAGTCGGGGATCCTCGTGGGCCGGCCTGGGGTCGGCCCACATCCTTGTCAGACGTGGGCCCAGGCCGACTACATATCCGGTCGGTAGTGGGCCTAGGGGTACCCATATCCCACAGGGGCCCACCAGCCTTCTATTGGGCTGGGCGTCCTCGATCAGGACGCAGTCAAGGGCCCAGTTGGCCTTTGGGCCAACTGGAGGAGATCAACCTAACATTCTCCTCCTTGATCTCATCTTAAATTTTCTTATACTTCAGCTCTTCGCTTGGCATCCACTTCATCACAAATAAGCATACCGAGCATGGGTCATCATGATTGTCATTTCAATCGGATTAACCAGCCACAATACACTCATCCATTTTGAAGGATCATAACTTTGGGCCCTTTATAGTCTGGAAGTCATAGGCTATACCACGAACCCATGTCGATCGTGTGTCCTCTGCACATACTGGGAGGTAAACCTTTAATAGATGGATCCTCAAGTACTTGGTTGTTGCTTTTCAACATGATTTCGGAGTTTCTCCTTTACAACGTATGCCTTTCTGTCAATGTGTTTGGCACCACACTTGACTCGTTGTCATAGGAGTAAAACATTTAGATGGTTGTTGCTATTGTCAACCACTATCAATTCCGGGTAGTGGTTTTCTCAACCATTTTGCCTGTCCCTCAGCCTCATATCATGCTATACCATATCTTTACATCACATCGATGATAATTGTTCCATTCTTTGGAGATTTTCCACACAAAAACCCCAAATGTGAAAGTCAGTGACAATTGTGGATTTTGCTACACATTTCACAAGTTTTTCCCTGTACTCACAACCTTTTGAGAGCACTGGTGATTTCTTTCTCAATTTAGCATTCACAAGTACTTCCCTGTATTCACAACCTTTTGAGAGCACTGATGATTTCTTTCTCAATTTAGCATGAGGCCGATGTACTTAACTCCATTCCAGTGATCTATATCTGGACTGGACATTGCCAAAAACAACCTGGATACTTGAACTATGTCAGGGTAATGTTCATCTTTTGCATCTTTTGCATTCATTAAGCTTCCAACAGCTGAAGCAAATGGTACCATATTTCTTTAATACTCTCCTTATTGATTCCTGGAACACTAAAGTTCCCATGACCATTCCATATTGATTCTTGGAACACTAAAGTTCCCAAAACCATTACCCTTGACTTTAAGGACAGGCCTAGGTTTTCTCGCATACACACTTTATTTTTTTAAGAACTTTCCTAAGCATGCCTTTATGATAATCCTAATATCCCTTTCTTCTACCTCGATGAATTTCAACTCTTGCAACGACAGACATTTCACCGAGAACATTCTCATTTAAACTTTGAGGACAAGAACTTCTTCTTCTCCTGCAATAGACTGACATCACTACTAGCAAGTAAGATGTCATCCACATATACAGGATTAGGAAATGATTTTCCCATTCTATAACTTATACAATTACAATTGTCCTCTTATATTCTTTAACCCAAACTTTCTAGTTGACTTTTCAACTTTAAACTCCACTATCTAGAAACCTGCTCTAGTCCATAAAGGATTTCTTCATGTACTTTTTCTTTCACGACAAAACCCTTCGATTGAGCCATGTAAACATTTTCACACAAATCCCACTGGGGAATGCCGTCTTTTCTTTCATCTGCTGTAACTCAGATCATGGTGTGCCACTACTACTCATTGTAATCTATACATTCTCTTTGCGCAAGATCTTTCCATTCAAGTCGCGCTTTACATCTTTACATATTCCCTTTGGAGTCAAATTTCGACTTGTAGACCCATTACAGCCTACTGTTTTGGCTCCATTGGAAATTACTTCTGAGTCCCAAACTCTGTTGGTACTCATAGACTTTATTTCTTCTTTCATAGCTTCAAGCCATTTTTTAGATTCAGCGCTTCTCATAACTTCTTCATAAGTTGCGGGATCATTCCGCACTTGAATTTCTTCACTATTATAGACTTCATAATCATTAGGGATCGCTGGCTTTCTTGCCCTTTGAGACCTTCTTGTGGCCTCCACAGCTGGTGCCTCTTGCACTGGGATCTGCTGTGGTTCTGCTTCTTGTGCAATGATTTGTTCTTCCTGCAGAGCAGGTTCAACATTCTCATTTACTACTTGTACCGGTGGACTAGCCACTAGCGCTGGTTCCACAGTGCCTTGCACTGATGGAAGTAAAGAAACTGGTAGCTCAAATAAAGGTTCTTGAATAAGCGGATTAGGTGCACATACCACCCGCTTTTCTTCAAGATCAATCTCTCGCGCTATCATGCTCCCCCTGATTACTCCATCTTCTGTAAAGATGGTGTATCTTTAAACTTTTCTTATTTGGGTTTATTCTTTTAAAACTTTTCTCAAATGGTGCTTTAAGCATGGCTTTAATAACTCTGAAAACTTGTCCAGTATGAATACCGGCTAACTATGCTATCTTCCCATCAGAACTATAAAAGGTCCGTTCAGGAATTTAGCTATTTCTTTGCATTAGGGGTATCATTAATATGACCGTTGTACTCCCCTGACGATCACATTCATCTTTTATAGATTACTTTTGCCTATCTGAAGTGTAAGGGAGTTTCTTTCTTGTTTATCTTTCATTTCTCCCCCTCGAAATGTGGCGTGAACTTTTCTGCCACAATTTGAAAAACTATTCATAACTCTTGTGAATGAGAAACTTTGATTACTTACTTCATCCACATGATTACGTCATGCAAGACAAAGTTATCTCTTAATTCATATGGAAGTACTTTTTCCTCATTTCACTTTAAGAACTCAACAGAGCCCTTTATCATTAATACTTCTGCAAGTCACGCTCGCATGTCATTCTTATCTTTAAGTTCGTCTCTAACTTTCTCCTGCCATGCAGGACAAGTCCTTTGCCAAACTTCTCCCGCCATGCGGAATTGTCTGACATGAGCATTGTTCCAACTTTACCCTGCCATGCGGGTATTTTCTCAAACTTTTCCCGCCATGCGGGTAATTTCTTATAAGGGACATAAATGCCAGAATTGGCTCTCTTGACTGCCTATGCAATCCTAAAATTCAGAAATAAAACTGAATATTCTTGGATCAATATCCCAGAATTTCTTTTCTTTTGAAGCCATTCTTTACAGAGAACACAGTCTCTCATGCAATGGCCTTCTTTCATACAGAACTTGCCCTTAGGCCTTTTATCATGCGAGTCACAAGAAGCCACCTTATTTTCTTTTTGCCTTCAAGAATGAAAGCATGAAATCTTTGTCTGACAAAATATTTAACAATAATCAGCAACAATGCTCATTAGGCTTTGAAATCTTTGTGTTCTATTCTATATCACCTTTGGGCAGAAATAGAATAAAACATCATTCTTCCACAGTAATTCCACATCACCTTTGGGCAGAAATGGAAATAACGTAGAAACTTGAACATTACTCTACTTTAAGAGCATTTCTTAAACTTTATCTTTACATTAATTCCACATCACCTTTGGGCAGAAATGGAAATGACGTATGAAACTTTAAACATTTCTCTACTTTAAGAGAATTTCTTGAACTGAAACTTTAAACATTTCTCTACTTTAAGAGAACTTCTTGAACTGAAACTTTAAATATTTCTCTACTTCAAGAGAATTTCTTGAACTTTATTTTTACATTAATTCCACATCACCTTTGGGCAGAAATGGAAAAAACGTACGAAAGAACTTAATTATCTTCAAAACTTTGCTCCTCAAATTAAATTCTCCCTTTGGTTTGAATTTAATAAGAAGATAATCATCATTGCAGCGGAAAACATGAACTTTGCATTGCTCTACTTTAAGAGCATATCTTAATCTTTATCTATTCTCTGACAATTGATCACTTTGATTTAGAATTTATCAGAGATTTAAACTTTAAATATAAGATTTATAGAATTATAATATTGTTATCATCAACTTTGGTCAGAAAATAACAATACCATAATTTTAACTTTAAACAAATGTCTTTCTACTCCTCTAATTGAACTTAAATTTAGAGGATGAAACCTTTACTTTGCGGCGGAAACTTTAAATATATTCAGAAGCAACATCTCATTAAACTTTACTTTTCTCTAAAACAAACTATCCCTTTGGTTCAAGTTTGAATAGAGTTCGAAACTCTACGCAAATCAACAAATAATTGCTTCTGTAAATGAATAAAACTCAAACTCATTTCTTATTTTTGGTCCGGCACCAGAAACGGCCTGTGGCCGACTTGCTTCAGTCTGGCTCAAAATTTAATTTGGCCCATGACCCTTGCGCATACACAGCAGCTCAAAAACTGTTGGGCCCAGTCGGTCCTTCGGGAAAACGCCCGCACCGCGCGCTCCAGGTGTGCATCAGCGGCTCGACCTGCCCGCGTTGGCGACCTATAAGCCAGAGGGGACCGTGGCCTCCCCCGCGTGGGCCTGAGACCCAGCAACCAACGGCCGGGCTGCCATTTTGGCCCATCGCGGCGCCACTTCGGTCTTCCCTAGCCGCTTTCATCTGAGCCGTTCATGTGATCCGATGGCTGGTCGTACTTCTCGGGAGAACAAAAATCCCCAGCCGCAGCCCCAGGTAAACCCTAAACCATTTTCCCTCTCCCAGCCGCCTCTGCCGTGTTGGTTTTTCTTTCTCGCTCCGCATGCGCGTCGTGGGAGCCTCGGGCCACGTGAGCTGAGGGCCTCTGTTGGGATTTCGGGGAAATCCAACAGGTTGAGATCGAGACAGAGCAGCGAGAGAAGGGAAAGACACGCGATAAATAACAGGCTCAATCTATATATTTATATGTGCATGGAATTAAGTTACAAATCCCGGGTCGACTGCCTCTTGGGGCTCTCCTCTCTTCCTTTTATAGGCCGCCGGAGGGGCCTAGTGTACTCCAAGTGCCCTTACAACCACTATATTCCCAGCATATCCAAGGGCATTATGGTATTTCTTTCCTCCGTACTGGCCTCCGTAATTCCCGCGTCTTGACGCGCCTATGAAGATGTGCCACGCGTCCTGGCTCATTCGCGCCGGCTGGGCATCCCCGCCTCCAACTCTGCGTCTGGTCCCGCGTTAAACGAAGGGTGGGTGCTCACCCCTTCGCTTCTCTTGCTCCCCCCGAACCCTTCGTCTGAGTCACCTGAGTAAGGGAAAAAAGCCAGAAATAATGCTAGTTCAAAGCGAAGGGGTAACTTGGTTATGCCTTCGCGTCTTTCGGGAGTTAGCCAAATTCATGACTCCCCAACAGTAGCCTCTCGCGGACAAAGGCCCAGTCTTGATGGCGTGATGTCAGCGAACCACTTTTGGAGTGTGAATTTGGTTAACGGCTCCGTTCGCTCCTTGCCCCTCCCGTTAAGATTGGGTGTGAGGAGCGCTTTTGACGGCGTTATATTTTTGATTTTCGCGCTTTGGATTTTTCGAAACGGATGGGCGGGGGATTTCCTTTTTTCGGGCCTTCCCTTCTATTTAAAGGGTTAGGGTTGTGGGCTGCTCATTCGGCTTCTCGTCGTTTCGTATTTTTCCCCATCACGCCTGTTCATCCCCGCCTACTCGACCGCTGTGCATTCGCGATTTCTGCCTGCGCGACTGATTTCGCTTGGGTATATTTGGTTTTTCCTGCTGATTTGTCTGAAGCAGGTGAGTTATCTGATTTTAGTTTAGTGATTCCTCTCGTGTCTCTCTTTGATTTGGTTCTTAGATTGGATCTATTTCCACGTTTTTTCTAGATTCGACTTGATTCTTGATTTGAGATGGGTCCAAAGGCTGATGCCTTGCAGAAATCCGTTCAATTTGGGAAATCCAAGGTTGGCCCGTCGTATTATGCTCGGTTGGTTGAGGATGGTCTGGTTTCTGCTGATTCATCTCGTGCGCCTGGCAACGAGATTGTGCCAAGCCCTAGGGTTAACGAGGCGGTTATTTTCGCTAACCAACTGGATGCGGGTCTGTCTTTTCCGGTGGATCCAATGGTGTCTGAGGTTTTTGACATCTTTCAGATTGGATTCCATCATCTTACCCCGAATGCCATTGTTCGATTGAACAATTTCATATGGGGTGTTCGCAGTCAGGGTTGTGAGGCCACCGGCAGAGCTTTTGCTTCCCAGCATGAACTTCACTGGCAGCCAAGGACTGGTGATGACAATGGAAAGCCTGCTTCCTTTCAGTTTGGTTGCATGAGCTTCATTTACCGTGAGGGTTGTGATGGTCCAGCTGTTGCGTACAAGAACAGGTGGAAAGATGACTGGAGCCAATGGTGGTTGTATCAAACTGTTGCTCCTGTTGCTGGTTTGCCAGAAGGGAAAAGCAATCCTCTTGCTCCTCGGATAAAGAACATATCCTTTATCTTGAGGCCCGCTGTTCGGTTGAATTCTGTTGATAAGGATGCAGTCAAGGCTTGGAGACTGCTAGGTAAGCATCTGTCTGTTCGTGATTTGGCTGATGAGTATGCCGCCATTGGAGTTTGGCCTATCCGACGGGGTTGGACTTTCTCTGGATTTGCTACTACCCAAGAGGGTGACTTGCGAAGGCCTCTCTTCCGCAGGAGTTTCTTTATGGAAGGTGATGATGTGAAAATTAGCATTGCTGAAGTTGAGAGTCGTGTGGCAGTATTTCTCGGGCAGTATACTCGTAAGGAGTATGATTGCCGTGTTGATAGTGGACTTGAGGTTCGAATCAACCGTGTATATGATGAGTTCCGCCTTGAGTATGGCGATCGACCAGTGCCAACTGCACCCAGGTGTGGCGAAGGCCAAAAGCGAGGTCGTGGAGTTTCTCGTGTTATTGATCCTGTCACCAGTGCGAAGGGTGACGAAGATGATGAATCTGACAAGGGTGGACGTACTGCTAAGCGCCAGCGTGCTGGTGATGCTTCTGGTTCAGGTCGCGGAGTTGATGCTTCTGATAAGTTGCCTTCGCCAGCGAGAGATGCAGATTCTGGCGAAGGGGTCAATGTGGTTGTTTCTACGAGGGCTGGTGATCTCCTTGACAAGTGGAGAGATGTTGAGCTTAGAGTAATACGCAGCACTACTTCTCAATGCGCTGCGAGAGATTATGTTGTTCCTGAAGGTAGGCCTGAGTACCAAAATGAACGTTCTCCAGGTGCTGGTATCCAGCGTTGGTCTTCTTTAGAGTATGGTTGTGCTAGTAATGTTTTTGTGACACGAAAGACTCTTGATGATAGCTTTGCTTTGTGTGAAGATGGCTCTTCTCGTCAGATGGAGGCTTCTGCTGGAGGGTCAGCGAAGAGGGCAGGTGATGATTTGCCTGGGCCTTCGCCTGCGAAGGCCACAGAAGTTTTGGTTGGTCCTGTTGAGAAGAGGTCAACAAAGAAAGTGGACACTGGGCTTCAGCTGTTCGACATGCTAGGGGAGGACTCAGAGGAAAGCATTCATTCCAGTGGTAATTCTCTTGAATTCTCCGACATTTCTGCTGGTAATTTTTGGGTTATTAAATCTCGCAAGATTTCTGATGTAGCCGGGGAAGGAGATGCCAAGGCAACTGAAGAGGAGGTTGGGTGTCAAAAGAAGCCTGGGGATGCCGATGCTGAAGCCACTGATTGTTCTCTGGACTTGATTTTGAGGGGTGGTAGTATTACATCTCCCCCCAGCTCTGAGCTTCCTGCTAGGTCTCCGGCTCACCAGCTTGAAGATCTTCGTTTCTTCAGTGAGCGTCTCAATGTTCCAGAGGGGGCTCGAATTATATCTGCTCGCAATATCAGCAAGGTGAAGATTTTACCTAATTGTTACGAGGTTGGTATTTGTGATGGAGTTATGAATAGCTTTGCTATTCCCGAGCTGGAGGACAAACTGCGTCTTCGCAGTGAACCCGATCTCCGATATGCTATTCAAGCAAACGCGGTTAAGGGTTTGCTACTTTCACGGGCTCTTCTTCAGTCAAGCTGTGATCGCCTGAAGGAGACAAACAAGCTTGATGATGAGATTGCTTCTCATATTTCTGAACTTGAAGAGGAAGTGGAAGTCTTGAAGGAGAAGTTGTCTATCTCTGGTGAACGTGAGCAACGCCTTGAGCGTGAGAAGTTAGAACTGATTGAGGATAAGCGGAAAGTTTCTGAGTAGTTTGAGGCCTTTCGCAAAGAGCTTGATGAGATTGAAAATTTGAAAGCGAAGGCTACTGATTTGGGCAATGATCTTGCAGAAGCGAAGGGTCAACTTGAGGAAGCCCTTCGTGCTTTGGATCAGGAGAGGAGACTTAAAGAAGAAGCTGTTAGTGGTCTTTCTGAAGAGCGAAGGCTGAAAGAGGAGGCTACTTTGGCTCTGAATCATTTCAAGCAAACTTTGGTTGAGAGGGCTTCGCGTGCCGCAGAAAAAGTTCGCAAAGTTGTGCAGTCGTTCGGTGCTGATTTGAAAGTTCTGGATGGTTTTGACTTTTCAGACATTTCTGCCTACTTTGATTGGCTTGAGAGCTCTTTCGTTGATTTCCAGACTGTGGCTAACAGCTTCTCTAACTTCTCGGTTGTCGTGGCAGTTCGTAGCTTCGCATATACTATGACTCAATTGGGTTGCGAACATGTGCGCAACACAAAGTTTGACTATCCTGGCGACATGAGCTATGAGACTGTTGGCAATGCGATTGCGTCGATTGCAAGGAACTTTGCTAGACGCTTCTGGGTGCCGCGAGGTATGAAGCTGGCTTTGGAGGAGGCGGAGCATAACCGAACTAAGGTTAGTAGCAGCTTTCCCCCTTGTTATACTTTACTTGGGAGGGGTTCTAAAGGTTCTGGTCTTTGATTTGTAGAAGAAAATCTCCGGTGGCTCGGGTACTCCCTCATCATCTACCATGGCTACCCCTTCGGCTGCCCCTTCGGCTACCCCTTCAGCAGTCCTTCGCATTACCCCTGCTTCCGCTGATGCTGCGCCAATGTCCGGCACACCTGTGAACCTTTCGGCTGCTGGCTCCGTTGCTGACGTTGATACAAGAGTTGTTGATCCAGCAGATGCTCCTCCAACTGGCGATCAGGTTGAATGAACTATTGATGTTTGATTGGTGCCTTTGCTGTTCCGAATACTTGATTTGTAATGTTAATACTCTGTGCCTGCGTAGATCCCTGCTGAGGACCCTGTGCAGGGGATTGTCTTAGAAACTTTTGCTTTAATCTATCGGCGGGGAAGCTTTATGATTTCTGGTTCTCTTTATGATGACTTTAAGCGGCGTCATCCTGATCTTGGTGTTGATGACTTTTTGTCCCAACATCGGAAGTATTACGATAGGCGTAACGCTGAAGCGAAGGATTTTTGGAAAAACTTTGACCCTAGCGTGTTGCCGCAACGGCGGATTCGTCGGATCCTTCGTCGTATAGACCGTGGTGACGATAGTGTTGCGCAGGGGCTACTCGAGCCAAAGCCTGAGCCTGTGGATGAAATTAACTGTGCCCCTCGCTACACATATCTAGCTAAGGATTCAGTAGAAGATGAACTTGTGGATAATAGAAACAGTTCTTAGTTATTGATTGAATTTCTCCTTCTTGTTTTGTTCAGGGATTAATTCCTGATGCTGATACTCTTCGGAGAATGGCTAACGAGATTATTGATGGAGTTGTTGTTGACTTGATATCAGAGTTGGCTAGTAGGGTTTGTGATGAATCTTCCTGATGATTTGATAGAATGACTGGAACTGTTTTTACTGGGCGTAGCCCCTGGCCTTTATGCTGTAAAAATACACATTATTTTGATGTGGACATGACGACCTTGTCTGATCTGTTGTCATGTATCTGCTTTCTACTTTTTTGAAAAGATGTAGTGTATTGGCGCTTGTTCTTTCTCGGTCTTGCGACTGTCCTTTTGTTTTGTCGCTTGTGTGTACTGTGACTCCGTGACCGGGTTCACAGGTTCTCTATTGTGTGGCGGGGGTCTTGGGTTCCCGTAACGTTCCCCTCTATAAATTGCTTGCGGGTTTGCCTTTGCTTGTAGAGTGCATACGCAGTGTTTTCTGAGCTTTCCAATGGCCCTTGTTTGGTGGTTGGTTCGTCCTCCAGAGTTTGATGAAGTTTTGTCTTCGTCAATGGAGCTAGAAGAGTGCTTGCGACTGGGCGGAGAGTTGATCAGCGTCTGAGTGCTCCTATGATATTGATTCTTGTTTCTGGTGTTTGCTCGTCGTTTTGACGTGTGATCGGTCCGGATTCGAGTGAACGTAGGGGCTAGCCTGATTACCTCTTTTTGCCTTGTAACCGTTGTTAGGTTTTCCGAAAGCTAGAAGAGAGCTTGCGATGAGTTCATGTGAACCAAGCTGGTTCTGTTTGTAGCTTTTGTGATGCCTGCAACTCTATATGGCTGTCGTTGTGACAGCTGATATCTTTGTTCTTCTTTATGTTCTGTCTTGTGAGACAGTTTTGTATTTGTAACGGTATATATTTAATAAAGAGGAAAATTTCTTTCATGAGGTTTTCGAGTGTCTTTTCGAGTGTTGAATCTTTCATGGTGTCCTTTACGTTTGCTATGAAAGGTTGAGGATAAGTTTGGAGATGTGTTTATATCACACTTTCTCTGTGATGTGAAGGCTTCAGGAACATTTTTGATGTAGTCTCACAAGTCTTTTTAAGTTGCGATGCGAAGGCCTTATGAGCCTTTTTGCGACGGGTTTTTATTATACCCTCTCTTTTTGAGATGCGAAGGCCTCATGAGCCTTTTGAGATGGGATTTGTCATATCCTCTCTTTTTGAGATGCGAAGGCTTCACGAGCCTTTTTGAGATGGGATTTATCATATGCTCTCTTTTTGAGATGCGAAGGCCTCACGAGCCTTTTCGAGACTTAGGGTTTTTTCTTTCCCTTTGTCTGTTAAGCTGAAGTCTGACAAGCTTGCATAATATGCTACAGCTTGTCGACTTTCGATTTCTCTTTTTGATTTTGTTGATAAGGTCACATACTTTTAAATGTACGTGACTTTTCAACACGTCCATAGGCTTTGTTTGCGAGGGGTACTACTTATAATTCCGTAGTAAATGGGATACAAGAGAGTCTGCCTCATTAAAAACCTCACCCCTTCGAATAGTTTTGATTCTAAACGAAGGGTCCCCCTGTGAGAAAAAGAGTACAGCTCCTGAAGAAATTTAAGGATTACATAAGTTTTGAAAGTATAAAAGAAACTATGGAAATCTAGAAGATACTTTTCTGAGCATTTACGCTCATGGATAGTATTTTTGCAAACTGTCCGCGTTCCATGAGTGCGGCAGATCTTTTCCATCCATGTCTTGCAGTCTGTATGATCCTTGCCTATTTGATTCTTTTACGAGGTAGGGTCCTTCCCACTTAGCTTGCAGCTTTCCTGTTTTGTCAGCGTTTGCTTTTCTCTTCAGAACGAAATCTCCTGGATTTATCTCTTTCACTGCTATCTTCTTGTTTCTCCATTTCCTTGTTTCTGTCTGGTAGTTCTGTAAGTTTTGTACAGCAATGAGTCTTTGTTCTTCTATTTCTTCCTTGTGTAATGCGTTATCTTCATGCTCTTTTGTTGCATTTAATGTTCTTGGAGATCCGAAGAGGACTTCTGCTGGTAACACTGCTTCATCTCCAAATAACAGTTTGAACGGGGTGAACTTAGTTGCTCTTGATTCGGTTGTGTTATGTGACCAGACCACTCTTGTCATCACTTCGACCCATTTGCCCTTCGGGAGTCCTTCGAGGCATTTGGCTATGCCTTTCAATATTATTCTGTTCGCCCTTTCTACTGCTCCATTGGATTGAGGGTGATATACTGATGCGAAACATATTTTGATGCCTAGAGCTGAGCAGAATTCTTTGAATGTGTTGATGTCGAATTGTTTGCCATTGTCCACTGTTATTTCCTTTGGTGTGCCAAATCTGCATATTATATTTTGCCATACGAATTTTTGGACTGTCTTTGATGTTATTGTTGCTAGCGGTTTCGCCTCTATCCATTTTGTGAAGTACTCGACTGCTATGACTGCAAATCTTAGGTTTCCTTGGGCAGGAGGGAGTGGTCCTACCAAGTCGATGCCCCAACGCTGTAAGGGCCATGATGGTGTTATTAGCTGAGTGATGGATGAGGGTCTCTGAGAGTTGTTTGCCAGGAATTGGCAATTTTTCATCTTCTTATATGTTCCTTTGCGTCCTCAAGTACTCTTGGTCCTGTGTGAGATCCGCAGAACCCTTCGTGTACTTCTTTGATTATGTCTTGCCCTTCGCTTTTTGTTACACACTTTAGCCAGGGTTTGCATACGCCGGACTTGTATAGTTCTCCGTTTAAGACTTTGTAATTTCTTGTTCTTTGGGTGAGCCTTTTTCTCTCATCTTCATTGAATGGTTCATATGTTCCATTGATGAATGCGATGATGGGCGCTCGCCAATCTTCGCTGTCATTGTTGTTTATGTGCAATATCTGACATTCTGCTCTTGGCGATGGCTGTTTCAGTGTTTCATAGAATACATCTGGTGGCAGAGTTTCGCCCCTTGCTGCATTATTTGCCAAGGCATCGGCTTCGTTGTTCTCGCTTCTTGGTATCTTTTTTACTGTGAAGCCCGTAAAATGCTTTTCAAGTGCTCTTACAGCTGTCATATATTTGTACATTTCCTTGTTTGCCTTGTAGTTCTTTTCAACTTGTTCTTTTACGACTTCAGAGTCTGAATTCAGAATTGCTCTCTTTGCGCCCAGCATTCTTGCCTTGCGAAGGCCTAGTAGTATGGCTTCATATTCTGCAACATTGTTTATGCTTGAAAAGCATAATCTTGCAGCGTATTTGATTTTGTTTCCTGCTGGCGATGTGATTATTACTACGACACCAGCCCTAGCCTCTCCCCAGGCTCCATCGCAATATATGGTCCAGACTTGTTCTTTTATCTCTTCTCCCATTTCATTTCTTGCTGGTACCCATTCTGCTATAAAATCTTCCAATACTTGAGACTTTACTGCACTTCTGTGAATGAAATCTATTGTGTACTCAGCCAGCTCTGCTGCCCATTTTGCTATTCTTCCTGAAGATTCTCTGTTTTCAAAGATGTCTTTTAACGGGTAGTTGGTTGGTACTGTGATATGCTGGGCTTGGAAGTAGTGTCTCAATTTTCTTGATGCCATGAGGATTGCATAGGCTAGTTTCTCTATCTCTGAGTAGTTGCACTTTGATCCCGACAATGCCTCGGATACAAAGTATATTGGTACTTGTTCTATTTTTGCCATTGTTTGCTCATCCTTCGCATTTTCTTTCTCTTCTATTAACACGGCGCTTACAGCGAAGGGGTTGCTGCTATGTATAGTAGCAATTGTGCCCTTGGTGTTGGACTTGTTAGTGCGGTCATCTGCCTGAGGTATTGTTTCAGTTCCTCAAAAGCATTCTGTTGTTCTTGACCCCACTCAAAATTTGCTGATCCTCTTAAGACTTTGAAGAATGGTAAGCTTCTATCTGCAGATTTTGCAATGAATCTGTTTAAAGCTGCTATTCTCCCTGTCAGTTTCTGCATATCCCTTCTTGATGTTGGGCTTTTCATGTTTTTTATCGCATCTGCTTTTTCCGGATTGGCTTCTATTCCCCTTTGTGACACGATGCATCCTAGTAACTTTCCCTTTTTGACTCCAAATGCACACTTGTCAGGGTTTAGCTTTAGCCCTGAGCTTCTCAGATTGGCGAATGTTTCGATCAGATCTGAGGGGTGGTCTTCTGCCCTTTTGCTCCTTACGACCACATCATCCACATAGATTGATATGTTTTTGTCTAGTTGGTATGCGAATACCGTTGACGTCATCCTGATGAAAGTGCATCCTGCATTTCTCAGCCCCTCAGCCATTCTGATAAAACAGAATGTACCAAAGGGGGTTGTGAAGCTTGTTTTTTCTTCATCTTCTTTCTTCATCCAAATTTGATGGTAACCGGAGAAACAATCGAGGAGTGAGAGTAGTTCACACCCTACTGCTGAGTCAACAAGTGCATCTATTCTTGGTAGTGGGAAGTCGTCTTTTGGACATGCTTTGTTCAATGTTGTGAAGTCTATGCACATTCTCATTTTTCCGTTCTTCTTGGGCACAAGAACTGTGTTTGCAAGCCACTCTGGATACTGGACTGGCCAGATAACATTTGTTGTTAGGAGCCTCTGCACTTCTGCCTTTGCTGCTATTATTCTGTCGGAAGACATCTTTCTTTGTTTCTGTTTCTTTGGTGGGTACCTTGGGTCAACATTGAGGCAGTGTTTTGCTATGTCTCTGCTGACTCCTTTGAGGTCGTTTGATGACCATGCAAAAACATCACTGTTGTTTCTGAGGAGCTTGATTAACCTTTTTTCTTCTTCAGGTGTTAATTCTGTTCCTATTATTACCGTTTTATCTGGAGTATCCTTGCAAATGGGCACTGTTTTCGTATCTCCCGAAGGGGTTGCTTTTTCTTTGATGACTTTTTCTTGTTTTTGTGATATTTGTGCTGCTTCTTCCTCGATGACATGGATGTGCTTGTGGTCTGAGTTCGCATTTTCCTCAGCCCTTCGCGCTTCGTCCTGGTTGCCGTACACTGTTATGACACCATTGTGCAATGGCATTTTCATGCAAAGATAGCCGTGATGAATGACTGCTGAGAACTTGTTGATGAATCCTCGTCCGAAAATTGCGTTGTATGGGTAATCGATGTCGACCACGTCGAATGTTATTTTTTCTGCTCTATACTTTTCTGGGGAGCCAAAGTATACCCAGAGTGTTATCTTTCCTAATGCTTCAATCCTCTTTCCCCCGAACCCATATAGTGGTCTTTCTACCTTTTCTAACTTGTCTGCGCCAATTTTCATGCTGTTGAATGCATAGGAGAATAATATGTCTGCTGAGCTACCCCCGTCAACTAGGATTCTTGAGACATTGTTTCCTCTGACGTAGTGTGTGTTCTTTCCTATGTTTGCGTTGATCACGAATGGGTCTTCGTGAGGGTAGTCTGCTAACTTTAGATCTTGCTGAGTAAACATTATTGGGATGTGGCTATAATCTGACTTCAGCTGGGTCCCATCTGACACATGGTTGACCCTTCACTCCCAATCTTTTCTTTGCCTTTTTGATGTGTGGATGGTTCCTGCTGATCCACCAGTGATAGGTAGGATGTTGTTGACTGCAAAACCGTCATTTTCTTGTTTTGGGGGCGGGGGGATTTGATTGTCCTGGTTGTTTTGTTGCGAAGGACCTGCTTGAGCCCATCGCATTTGGTTCTGATTTGCTGCTTGGGATTGGTTTTGGTATTGATACTGTTGCGCGAAGGGTGTTTGTAGGTTGTACATAAGCGAAGGGTACAGTGGGCCTATGCTGTAGTTTATGGGACAGTATGGCTGGTGTAACCAGGAATTATCTTGGCTTTCCGGTTTTGTTGTGTGGTTTACTTGCTTCGGCTTTGATTCTTCTTTTTCTTTCTCGATCTTCTCCTTGTTTGCTATGGTGTATGGGCATGAGTTTGTAGTGTGTCCTGCCCCTTTTCCATGATATGTGCACCACAGGTCTGCTGGATTTCTGTAGTTAGATCTCCCTCGGCCTCTTCCTTGACCTTCGCGGCCTCCGCGGCCACCTCTTTACGAGAAGTTGTTTCTTCCCCCTTGGCCTCCTCTATGAATTTGCTCATTCTTGTTGTCATAACTTGGTTGTCGCGGTTCAATTTCTGCGGCCATTGTGTCTGAGTGCTCTATTTGATTTATGAATCTTGTGTCATAATTTTGCCTTGGTTGAAAGTATTGATTCTGAGCGTACTACGGCTGCTCTTGTTTAGTTTTCTTGCCTCTAAACTGATCTTTTCTTCTTGTCTCCTACGAAGGTCTCTGTCTGTGAGTGAGTAGTTTGCCATAATTTCATATTGTTTGTCTAGTGTTTTTGGCCTTTTTCTTGCCAATTTCGCCGCACACTGGCCTATTGCTAACCCTTTGATTGCTGCTTCAATTGCTGTGGCTTCTGGTACATTTACTGCCTATGCCCTTAATGCTACAAACCTCCTCATGTAGGCTTCTAGTGGTTCATCTTTCAATTGCTTGCAATTGAACAAGTCTGCTGCTCCCTTCAAGCTGTACTGGAATCCTTTAAAATTCTGAAGTATTAGGTTTTTCAGTCTTTCCCAACTGTAAACAGATCCTGGTTCTAGGCTTGAGAACCAAGCTTGCGCCACCCCCTTCGCGGCGATTGCAAATGATTTCGCCAATATCATTTCGTTTCCTCCGGCTGAAGTGACTGCGGCCTCATAGGCCATGAGGAATTGCCTTGGATCATTCTGGCCGTTGAATGTTGGCAGTTTGTGTGGCTTAAAGCCCTTTGGCCATGACTGTACTTGGAGTGCTGCTGAGAGTGGGGACAGAGGGTCTATTATTTGCTGCATGTAGCCGCTCTCGCTGGGGCCCTCGATTTGTTGTATTTGGTGGAAAGTTTGCATGGTTTGTCTGGTTGGCAGTGTTCTCTCTGGCAATTCTTGTTGTTGTGGTTCTTCATCACTTTGAAGTGACAATATTTGCTCATCCAGTTTTGCTAGCAATTCCTCAGCTTCTAGCAGCTCTTGATTGAATCTGGTTGCTTTCTTTTTGGCGTTCAATGCTTCTATTGCTCTTCTCTTTTCTTCAACTTGCCTTTGCAGAGATTCTAGCTTTGAAATTTGATTTCTCCCATCTTGAGTTTGCGATGTCGATGCATTGGCTGCTGCTTTCTTTTTCTTCGCTGCCAGTGTAGCTTCTTTTGCGTTTCGTTCCTTTATCTGCTTTTGGATCAACTCTTGCTGTTTTCTTGCATTTTGCTCTATTCTTGTGCTTCGTCTAGCCTCTACCGAGTCGCTGTTTTCTGTGGCTGCGGCTGTTGTGTTTACTGGGCGGGTTGGGAGGGTTTCTGATGTATTTAGGTTTGGGTCGGTTGGATCTGGAGCAGATTCTTCTGCTGTCGCATTTGATGGTGGTGGATTTCTTTTTGGAGGAGGCATGGTGCTGGTCTCGGCCACTCTCCTGATCTGATGCTAGTCGATCCCCACGGACGGCGCCACTGTTGGGATTTCGGGGAAATCCAACAGGTTGAGATCGAGAGAGAGCAGCGAGAGAAGGGAAAGACACGCGATAAATAACAGGCTCAATCTATATATTTATATGTGCACGGAATTAAGTTACAAATCCCGGGTCGACTGCCTCTCGGGGCTCTCCTCTCTTCCTTTTATAGGCCGTCGGAGGGGCCTAGTTCACTCCAAGTGCCCTTACAACTATTATATTCCCAGCATATCCGAGGGCATTATGGTATTTCTTTCCTCCGTACTGGCCTCCGTAATTCCCGCGTCTTGACGCGCCTATGAAGATGTGCCACGCGTCCTGGCTCATTCGCGCCGGCTGGGCGTCCCCGTCTCCAACTCTGCGCCTAGTCCCGCGTTGAGCGAAGGGGTGGGTGCTCACCCCTTCGCTTCTCTTGCTCCCCCGAACCCTTCGTCTGAGTCACCTGAGTAAGAGAAAAAAGCCAGAAATAATGCTAGTTCAAAGCGAAGGGGTAACTTAGTTATGCCTTCGCGTCTTTCGGGAGTTAGCCAAATTCATGACTCCCCAACAGCCTCGTGCAACTCGCCCGTTCTGCCCTCGCTCTCCGCGAGTGGGCCCCGGGCTCCCCGCGCCCTGCGCTTCTGGCCGCGCGAACCGCGCCGAGG
>CM014277.1:56656035-56679343 GCA_004135705.1 Alloteropsis semialata
AAAGGCCCTGTGAGAGAAATGGATTTAGAATTCCCCTGTGATCCACTTGGCAGACATTATTCATATGCTTACTGCTCCAGAAAATTAAATAATGGTGAGTTTGTTGATAGAAAGTGGTTGGTTTATTCTAAACATGTGAACAAGGTTTATTGTTTTTGCTGCAAGTTGTTCAAATCAGATCAGAACAAGTCTTTATTAGCATCCGATGGATTAAAGGATTGGAAGCATCTCAGTGAGAAACTGAAAACACATGAGAACAGTAAGGAGCATATGACAAACATGAGCACATGGAATGAGCTTTGTAAGAGATTAATGACAAATAAAACAATTGACGATGAGATGCAGCGGGAGATTGCAAATGAAAAGGAGCGTTGGAGGAAGGTTTTGGTAAGAATAGTTGCTGCTATCAAGTTACTGTAGCCTCGGCTGAAAGAAGTTTCTCCAAATTGAAGATATTGAAAAATTATTTGAGGTCAACAATGTCACAGGATAGACTGAATGGCTTGGCTTTGTGCTCCATTGAGAAGGAGATCTTGGACAATATTGATCTTGATGTTGTCCTTAATGATTTTGCATCAAGAAAAGCCCGTCGAAGTTTCTTCAAAAAGAACTGAAGGATTATTATGCATGGAGTCATTTGAGGTAATTATAATTCATATCATCGTAATATTAGTTTAATTTTTCTGTCATTTTAGATTGTAATATTGACATTATTCTTCATGAATCACGCATATTATTAAAATTTTTATCTTCATTTTATTTATCATTTCAAATGAAAAATAGTTGGCCTAAAGGGCCCAAGTGTCTTACTCGCCCCGGGGCCTTTGAAAACTGTGAGCCGGCCCGGTCTATCTAGCTAGAAAGTCGATCCCCGACCTGTCTAGAATCCTTGGTTTGCCTGTTGCACGCCAGCATCAAAAGTAGTATATTGTCTAGCATTTTTTTTTTACCCACGACTGTGTAAAATTTCCGTTGGATTATCGATATAGTGCAAAGTAAGAAAAGAAACTAAGAGCAAGTTATTACCGGATGCTATTTTTGAACAGCTTTGAAGGGTCTTGAAGTTCGACATGTATAAACCTTGAGATGTTTCTAAAAATCTATGGAAGCTCGGTCCCGTAAAAACTTCTTAAGAAATTTAATTTCCACAAGACAGTCTGAAAACAGCCTGTGAGAGAATCCATCAAACAGCACGAGAATCGCAAAATTTGAACCATATAGGATCACAACAGTAGGGCTAGGTATTTGGTGCAACCGATGATTTGGGTTTGTTTTCTTCGGTGCAAGCAAACTTTGGCGCTAGGCATTGTAGAAACCGATCGGTGCAAGCGAGAACGAGAAATCAAGGACCTATTGTGTTGGTTCAGTCGGTTCGGTGTTTGGCTTTCATCGAAGTTCACGGTTTAGTTAGGCCGTGTTCGTTTGGCCGGATCAAAAATTGATCCGGATTACTGTCGCCCGCATGAAGCCCTAAACGAAGTTTATTTGCAAAACCTTTTCACAGATGAGTGCAACTTTGCGCGACGAATCTACTGCACCTAATTAATCCATGATTTGCTACAGTAATGCTACAGTAATCATCCTCTAATCGTGCGGTCAAAGGCCTCATTAGATTCGTCTCGCGAATTTGACAGGAGTTGTGGAGGTAGTTTTGTAAACTGGCTTTATTTAATACCATTAATTAATGGTCAAAGGTGCATTTAATGAGGATCAATTTTTTGATCCCCAAACGAACACGCCCTTAGTCATAATCGAGCGCAGAAGATGCCACCCACCTATTGAGTGCGTGACCGCCCTGCTGTGTAGTTACTAGTCCTGCTCGCCGAGCACGCCCTGCCGCGCGGCAGCCTTACTTGGCGAGCATCGTGTTGGGCCGAGCGATATCTCTGTACGCTGATAACCGTTTGCTCTTGGAGGCCGCCACAGGATTGAGATAAGAGAAGTAGGGGCGGACCCAAGTGAAGGCAGTGCGGGCACAGGCCCTCACTTAAAGTTTTGAAGCCAAGGGGATTGATAAATTTTCACTATATACAAGCTTCACAAATTTAAATTCTTTTGAGGTCTGCCTCTCTCAAGTTTTACCCTGGAGAGGCGAGAACTGAGGCCCTGTTTAGTTCACGCACTATGCATAACGTTTTGCATAATACATGTTTCCCAATACACCTTTTTTCTATATAAATACTATGCATAACACAAAAACACTATGCATAACGCTGCATCTAAACACCCCCTGAGATGTGCGAGAGGAACCAAGGAATCTGGATTTTGTTGCTGCTGGGAGCGCTAATGGGCCTTGGGCCTAATCGTAGAATGGACGCTTTGGACTGCCAACTACGAACAACTTGATCGGTTTTGTTTGGCTATTCGGTGTTGGTGTCGCCGTGTTAAAATCTGACAACCATTGCTAATCACCGATCGCTATTCCGTTTGGGTTGCACTAGTACAACAAGCAGCATCACCGCTGGTTAGTAAGGCCCATTACCGGTGATTTTAAAGGCGCTGCTTTTTTTTTTAATGAAAGACCAGTATAGACGCAGACACTCACACGCAGGCACACTCATCTCCTATGAATACACGTACGCAAACCCTACCCCTATGAGCACCTCCGAGAGACTGGGCTGGCTGTTCCGATCTTGAGATTGACGAAGTCACCACAGGCGCCTCGCTATCGACGGGCACGTCGCCTACCACTGAAAGAAAAGCGCCGGTTAAATCCTGGAATAAATCCAGAAAAATGTGACACCCGTGCCGAGTCGGAGACTCGAACCCGGGTGGGCAGGTTCCACCACAAGGAACCTAACCAACTACTGAAAAAGCGGCCGTGAAAGTGACTTTCACCGCCTGTTTGTATTACGAACCGGCGGTGAAGATAATTTTAGAAAAATGTATTAAAAACAACGTAAAAAATATCAAATAATAAAAAAATTATATTTGAATAGGAGAGGCCCCCTATGAACCAGCCATCCTCCCCCCTCCCCTTCTAACACCATAATTTTTTGCACTTGATACAAATTGTGGGATTCGAACTCATGATCTCTGTATTCTTATTCAAAAATGATCTCTGTATTCGCGTGTTACTCACCTTACCACTGCACCTTGCGAAGCCGAGATGGCCTGTGCTCCCCACGCCGCTCGTGACTCGTGCCACCACCCGTCCTCGCACAGTCGCACTAGCACCTGCTGCACGCCCAAACGGCGCCGCCTCCGGCCTCAAGAAAGGGAGAGGCAGCCCCCGGCGGCGACCCCTGCCTGTGGGAGCACACTGCGCCCGGCGGCACAACGCAGCCATGAGGGAGCAGTGCGGCCATGGGTCACGCGTGAATGACCTGGCACGTGGGCTTCACGAAGGGGAGGACATGGGTGCTTGTGCGGCTAGGCGGCGTGAGTAGAAGATGGAAAGGCCAAGGCGATAGGCGGAGCAGCTCGCAAGATACAGGTGAAGTGGTGATGAAAAAAGGGATATCCCGAATTGGGACATCCCGACCACATACAGGACATGCGAAAACGATCGGAACATGACCTAAACCGTTTTCGTCCTGATTTCGTATTTTACATCCTGTATTTTGTATTTTTTATCCCGTACTTCATGTTTGTCCGTGAATACGAAAACGAGCAGGTGAAATGTAGAAATCGGATCGGGACGGTATGGGATATATCCCGACCGTTTTCAACCCTAGTGATTGAATAGGGGATGCAGTCTATTTATATTAACCTCTCTGAATCTTTATAAATTTCTAGAGGCCACAACTAAAGTCCGATCAGGCTTTAATGTTTTGAGGTTGTCCGTTACATGCTCCTAGATAAAGAAAGAATACCAGAAACATAATATAAAATAAAAAATATTTGTACGGAATATTAATTTACAAGTACTAAAAATTTATTTAATCTATAAAAAATAGCTAATCATTTCAAAAAAAATCAAAACTCCTCACCAGTCATTTAATTCAAAGCATTTAATAGCTAATCATCTAGAAATGTTAGAGGGGGTTTTATACTATGCGGGGCCTTCATTAGCGGTTCGTAATATGAACCGCTAGTGATGGGTATCTTTCACCAGGGGTTCCAACGGCTAGCGAGGCCCGGCCTGGCCACCCACTTCCGAACCAGCGGTGATGGATCTTCACCGCCGGTTCGGCCAGAACCGTTGGTGAAGGCGATGCTGGTGAAGCCCCTGTCTGTAGTAGTGTTGGTTCGGTTCGGGTAACCTTTCATTTTCAGGAAAAACTGATTTTTTTTATTTTCTTAAGCTTTATCCTTTATTTTATATCTACTATTATGCTGTTAATTTGTAAAGATTATTGGTTTAAATGGATTTGATTATTTTCCTTCTTATATCGGTAAGCCTCGGGAGCAACAGAGTGAATTCCCTCAATGCCACTAGAATTTTTAGCAATTCCCTCATTGCCATTGAAAATCTTCTGTTTCCTTTGTTGCTACTGTTTCTAATTTCTATTTTCCTAGCTGCCATTCTGTTAGATTATCCGTCCACTCTCCGTTCCCCTCCACGCAGCAGGGAGCGCTCCATTCGTTCGCCGCACAGACCCCGAACGCCGCGGCCGGGAACGCCGCCATGGCAGCCGGAATCCTCCCCGACATCAAATTGTTGGAGACGTTGAAATCCTGCAGCCTCGGCAGCGCAATGGCGTCGATCCCGCGCTGAGCCTCGGCAGCCCCGAGCGATGGCGGGATGGGGCCGGACAGCTTGAGTGCCGCGAGCGGCGAGAGGTCGGTGATCTCGCCGGAGAGGGCGTTGCCCTTGAGGCTGAGCACGCGGAGGCCGTCGAGGCGCGCGAGCGCCGGGAGCGCGGCGTCGCCGGAGAGCCCGAGGCCCTCGAGCACCAGCCGCGTGACGCGGCCCCCGGCGCAGCTGACCCCGCGCCAGGACCCGCCGCAGGGCGCCGCCGCCGGGCCCGCGGACAGGTTCCAGCTCGCGAGCACTGCCGCCGTTGGGAGGCATGCTGTTTTCGTTTTCTTATTTCTTCTTTTGGGTTTTTCTTGGGGGCTTGCTGATGTCCCCGAAGCAGATGCTGACCGTCAGGATGATTTCCCCGAAGCAGATGCTGACCGTCCTCATCGTCATCTTCTCCACGCACTACTCTTTCATCAAGCTGCTGCTCCTTACCAGCTACTCGTCCGGGGCATCGTCAAGGAGCGCGCTGGTCGCCAAGGAGCTCGCGCCGCTGCGCTCACTCGTTGCGGCATGCGCGCCCTACAGGCTGCTGGTGTTCGGCCGTCCACCGGACGAGGTACGGCTGATAGAACTTGCATTAACATCTAGCAGTAGATCCGGTTCGGGTAAACAGAGGATAAACATAGAGAGGATCCTATACATCATCTACTAACAGGAACGAGAAAGAACAGAGAGGGTTAGGGTTACAACCATCCGCGGTGGTGGCAGGATTGACGGCGGCGTTGGCCATGGCGATGGCGGCGTCGTCGTAGCAGGAAGAAGACGTAGGGCGTGACGAAGCCGTCGGTGGAGCAATCCCGCCGCTGGCTGCGCAACTCCGATCGGTGGAGATCTAGGGTTTGTCGGGGTGGGGATTGTGGCTGCGGCGAACCTCGTGTCAAGAGCCTGCCAGCCCCCACCCCTCTTAATATAGCGCAGTGCGACGGGGGCCCACTAACCATTAGGGTTAGGCGCCCCCGATCAGGGCGCGATTAAGGGGTTAATGGGCTGCCGTTGGGCCAGCCCACTTGAGATCAATCTAACATTCTCCCCCTTGATCTCTTCTATCGCCTTGTGCTTTTCCAACTCACCCCATCACAAATCAGAGTATTGAGCATGTTCCGTCATCACAGTCATTACCGTTAGACTCGACAGCCACAAACCCTTTTCTGTTTAGAGATGAATTCTTGCCTTGGGCCCCCTTGCTATCCAGGTATCACAGGCTTTCCCTTAAACCCATGCCGGCTACATGTCCTCTGAACACGTTGGGCGGTAAGCCTTTCGTAAGCGGATCCGCTAGCATCTTTTCTGTGCTTATATGTTCTAGACTGATGGCGTGATCCCGGATTTTATCCTTCACAACATAATACTTGATATCAATGTGCTTGGCGGCATTGCTAGACTTATTGTTGTGAGCGTATAATACAGCTGGCTCGTTGTCACAATACAACTTTAGTGGTTTGTTGATGCTATCAACCACCTTCAAACCGGGTATGAATTTCTTAAGCCAGTTCACCTGCCCTGATGCTTCATAACAAGCAATAAACTCAGCATACATCGTCGATGACGCAGTGTTAATTGTTTGTTTCTGGCTTTTCCACGAAATAGCTCCTTGAGCAAGAGTAAATATATACCCTGACGTGGACTTTCTTTCATCTCCTGCATAGTCAGAATCTGAATACCCTACTATCTGTAGGTCATCAGTTCTTCTATATGTCAACATTAGACCTTTTGTACCTTGCAAATATCTTAAGGCTTTCTTTATCAAATTCCAGTGTTCCATACCAGGATTACTTTGATATCTGCCAAGCAACCCGGTTACAAATGCTAGATCTGGGCGTGTGCACACTTGCGCATACTGTAGACTTCCTACAGCTGAAGCGTATGGAACAGCTTTCATGCGATCGCTTTCAAACTTACTCTTGGGACACTGATGCGCCCCATACTTGTCACCTTTAACTATAGGAGCAGGTGAAGGACTGCACTTATGCATATTAAATTTCTTCAGAACTTTCTCTATATATGCTTCTTGGGACAATCCCAATACCCCTTTGCTTCTATCTCGGTGAATCTTTATGCCCAAAACAAATGAGGCTTCACCTATGTCTTTCATATCAAAATTTGAGGACAAAAACTTCTTGGTTTCCTGCAGCAGACCAACATCACTACTTGCCAGTAGAATGTCATCCACATACAGTATCAGGAAAATGTATTTCCCATTCTTAAACTTTGCATATACGCAATTGTCCTCAACATTCTCTTTAAACCCAAATCTTTTGATTGTCTGATCAAACTTTAGATTCCATTGCCTAGATGCTTGCTTTAGGCCATAGATAGACTTCTTTAGACGACATCCCATTCTTTCTTTACCTTTCTCGACAAAACCTTTCGGTTGTGCCATATAAACTCTTTCTTCTAAGTCTCCATTTAGGAATGCTGTCTTTACATCCATTTGATGCAATTCTAGATCAAAATGTGCTACCAAGGCCATTATGATTCTGAAAGAATCCTTGCTCGAGACGGGAGAAAATGTCTCATTATAATCTATCCCTTCTCTTTGGGTAAAACCCTTCGCCACAAGTCGCGCCTTATATCTTTCTACATTCCCTTTGGAGTCACGTTTCACCTTGTAGACCCATTTGCAGCCTACTGTTTTGGCTCCATTAGGAATTTCTTCTAGCTCCCAGACTTTGTTTGCACTCATGGATCTCAACTCATCTTCCATGGCTTCTCGCCACTTAGATGCTTCAGCGCTTCTCATGGCTTCTTCAAATGAAGCGGGATCACCCTCCATCTGAACTTCTTCGCATTCATAGACTATGTAGTCATCTGAAATTGGAGATTTTCTAACTCTTTGCGGTCTGCCAGAAGGCTCCGCAGCTGGCACTTCCTCTACTCGTGGTTGTTCATTTTGAGGCTGCTGTTGCTCCGCCACTGGCTCAACCGGCTCCTGAAGGACAGGTTCCGGGTTACCAGGTAAAGGCAAAGGAACAGCAGGTGCTGGCTCTATTGTAGGGCCGGCGACAACAGGTAGTGTGAAATAGGGCTCTTGCTCTATCGGGATGGGCACAAACACCCGTTTTTCCTCAAGGTCAATTTTTCGCACTACCTTGCTCCCCCTGATCATCTCTTCCTCTAGGAATCTAGCGTGTCTCGTTTCCACAAACTTTGTGTGCCCACTAGAGCAGTAGAAACGATAACCTTTCGATTTTTCTGGGTAGCCAATAAGATGGCAACTGACTGTCTTGGGATCTAGCTTTCCTATGTTTGGGTTAAATACTTTAGCTTCAGCAGGACTCCCCCACACACGCAAATGGTTGAGTGAAGGTTTTCTCCCTGTCCATAACTCATACGGTGTTTTCATCACCGACTTGCTTGGAACTCTATTGAGAATATGAATGGCGGTTTTTAAGGCCTCCATCCACAAACTCAATGGTAATGTGGAATAGCTCATCATGCTGCGCACCATATCCATAAGGGTACGATTACGCCTTTCTGCTACTCCATTTTGCTGAGGCTCGCCCGGCATTGAATACTGGGCTACTATGCCATTTTCCTGTAGGAACCTTGCAAAAGGTCCAGGAACTTGTCCATAAGGGGTATGTCGACCGTAGTACTCCCCTCCACGATCGGATCTTACTACCTTTATTTTTCTTTCTAGTTGATTTTCTACTTCAGCCTTAAATATCTTAAACTTGTCTAACGCTTCCGAACGTTCTTTGATTGGATAAATATATCCATAACGAGAGTAGTCATCTGTGAATGTGATGAATGAATCAAAACCATCCACAGACTTTATTGGAAAAGGTCCACAGATGTCCGTGTGGATCAATTCCAAAACTCCCCCGCTTCGCTTAGCTCCTTTCTTTATAATCTTTGCAAACTTGCCTTTGATGCAATCAACGCATTGCTCTAACTCTGAAAATTCTAGTGGTGGGAGGATTGATTCTTTGACTAAGCGTTCTATTCTCCCCCTCGAAATATGGCCTAAACGACAGTGCCATAATTTCGATGAGGAATCAATTCTCTTTCTTTTCTTGCTTGCATCTAAGGATAATACTTTCTCATGCTTATTGCTTACATCATTCACATTCTCAGACATAGATAATAAATAAAGTTTGTCTTGTCGGAAGGCAAGACCCACACATCTATTATTAAACTGTAGCTTACACTCATTCTTAGAAAAGTGGCAATCAATACCATAGTCTGACAAACATGAAACTGAGATCAAATTTCTAGCTAATGAGGGAACATAAAGGACATCATGTAACTGAAGCTTGAAGCCACTAGCTAGAACTAGAGAAAGGTTTCCTATGGCTTCAACTTCTGCTTCAACGCCAGTGGCCACCTTAATTTGTCTTTCTCTTCTTTGAAGGGTTCTCCCTCCATGGAATCCCTGCAAAGAGTTAGCAACATGAACAGTTGCACCTGAGTCAATCCACCATGTGGAACTGTCATAACTTATGTATAAGGACTCATCAACAAATGTAATAATGTCCTCACCTTTCTCTAGGCAGTGCCTCATGAACTTAGGACAGTCATGCTTCCAATGCCCAGTTTCTTCACACCACTTGCACTGATCTTTGTTCAATTCTTTCTGCTGGGCAGCTGGTCTAGAGGGTGCTCTGAACTGTGAAGAGTTGCCTCCCCTATACTGAGAAGTAGAGGCATCTGAAGCTTTCTTGTTGAAGTGTTGCTTCTTGTTCTGTTGCTTGCCCTTCACATAATTTAGAGTATCCTCTCCTTTTGCTTTCTTTAGCCTTTCTTCTTCTTGTACACACATGGCAATGACCTTTTGTAGATCCCACTCCTCTGACTTTGTGTTGTAATTGACAACAAATGTCTCATACTCTTTTGGGAGTGAGTTCAGAGCCAAGTGAATGAGGAACCCATCTGGCAGTGGCATCTTCAGCTTGTCTAACTTGGATGCCATTGTACCCATGCTCAGAATGTGATCTCTCACACTTCCACCAGTAAATCTCATTGTTGTGAGTTTCTGAATCAGGGTGGAAGCATGAGCTTTGGTTGAACCAGTAAACTGGCTCTTCACTTTCTCTAGGTACTCTGTAGCTGTGTCACACTCTGGGATGGCACCCCTTAAGCTTTCTGTAATGGTCTTTCTTATGATAATTTTGCACTTGCGGTTTGATTTGTCCCACTTTGCCTTGTCTAGGTCATACTTTGCTCTTATGGGAGCATGATCCCACTGCCGAGTAGCAAAATCTGCCTCGGTCTCATTCTCAGCCCTCACGGGCTCTTCTGGCTCAGTGGGTTGTGGCTCAGTGAGAGCCAGATCTATCTCTGCAAGTGCTAGCGCTGAATCAAGCTCCTCACGCCATGCAACATAATTCTGGCCAGTTAACTTGGGGATTGCACTTATCAAGTGTATGGCATTTGCTGTTTGCTCTGAAATGAAAACATGACACATTTGTGAGAACATAATAATCATGATAATTGCATATCTTAATTTAACGTTGGTCAAAATCAAGACATACAAATAACTTGCTTCACTTATTCTAATCACCGTTGGGCAGAAAAGAATAAATACTGGTAAAACTTGGATCAGTAATATTGCTATTATTAACGTTGGTCAAAAAATAACAACATTACCAAAATACTTGTGCTGAAAAATCTAGACTTCTCAAATTAAATATCCCGTTGGTTCAATTTAATAAGAGAATAACTATAATAACTTGCGCAGCGGAATAATAAAATAATCTTGCTATTTTCAGAAACATAACTTGCTGATCTTGCTCTCTAAATAATAAACACGTTGGTGTAAATTAATTAGTCTAACTGCTGCTGAAAATAAGAAATTAACAGGCGCTCGGCCCACTCCTGCCCGGCCTGCCTCAGCGCGCAGCTCCCCCGCGCGACGGCGCGGCCCACTACGCGCTCGCGGCCTACGTCCGTTCTTCGCTCGGCTCGCCCTCCGCTTCGGCTCCGGCGCGCGGCCCATTTGCGCGTGCGGCCCACTCTTGCTCGGCTCGCGAAAACAGCAGCACGGCTCGCTCTAGCTCGGCTCGCGAAAAACAGCAGCGGCGGCCCAGCTAGCGACGGCGCGGCCCAGTTCGGGGCGCGGCCCAGCCGCCGGGAAAACGCCCTAACGGGCAGTGAATCTGGGCCGTTCTTTTGATTGGATGCCGATCCTATGGTTCAGCGAGGAGTTCGCCCGGAATAAAACCCGGAGAGCGCATCCGGCCGGAGACCCTAGCGTATTTTCCTCCTCGCTCGCGCAGCCGCCGCTCGCTTCGCCCGAAACTGCCGCCGCGGTTCCCTCGCGCAGCCGCTAGCCCGCGCGTTCTGTTCGCTCGCGCCGCGGAAAAATCGCCGCTGCGCAGCTGCCGCCGCTGGCTTCTGTGCTCGCGCAGCTGCCACGCATGCGAAAAACGCCCGCGCAGCTGCCGCCTTTGCTTGCTGTCCGGGTAGCCGCCGCGATGCTTCTCGCCGGTGTGCGCGTTCGCCGGAGCGCGCCGCCGTCGAGCAGCGTTGCGACGGCAACCTTGCTTGCGCGTTCTTGCTGGCGCCGGTACGCGACGGTACGCGGGTAAGCCTCTCTTTCACTGTTAGGGTTAGGGATTTGCTTGAGATTTCTATGTTCTTGCTTTGATTTTGTGACCCGGGACGATACTCATGGTATGTCGCTCGGCGGTCACCTGTACTGTGTGAGGCCCGGGACGATGCTCAAGAACATGTCGCTCGGCGGCCTCCTGTGTTTCTTGTTCTAGGATTTGAACCCGAAAAACTCGATCTACTCGCTAGTACCCGACTGATACCATTGATAGAACTTGCATTAACATCTAGCAGTAGATCCGGTTCGGGTAAACAGAGGATAAACATAGAGAGGATCCTATACATCATCTACTAACAAGAACGAGAAAGAACAGAGAGGGTTAGGGTTACAACCATCCGCGGTGGTGGCGGGATTGGCGGCGGCGTTGGCCATGGCGATGGAAGAATTTCCATTGATAGGCTGCTAATGTGAAAGCATCGTTTAATAAATTTCGCTGTTTTCCACGCTGCCTAGTTCTTTCTGGAGTCGTGGGTCAATATTAAATGTTTCGTAAAAGACAATTGCGACGCAATAGAATAAGCACCTGGCAACATAGCAAAGAATGCATCCCAACTCCTGTGCCTGAATGACATGTATATGAGCACAACTTAGATAATGTTAGTGATGTCAACAGCACAAATAGCCTAAACGTCTCGAGTGCAAGGGGGGTGATCTCGCTAGTAGACACAGCAACCTCGAAAAAGTTAATGCTTTTCTACATACATCATTGTCGCAGACGTATAGTTACAACTAACAAGTTACATTGACTAAAAAGGAGGGTAATTTTTCTTACATTGCCTTGTCTGGAGTGCAGCTAACACCTTGGGATGCTAAATTCCCCATTGAATCAACAGCTATGCTAGACGGTGTTCTGAGTAAATGCACGTACATTTTCTGTTACATACAAGCAAACACTTTTGAGTAAGCTTAGAGTGGTACATTTACACGACTGTGACATTAAACTAACCTCTCCTACATATATGATTATGCCATCGCAATCCAGCCCCCACCCCTCTTAATATAGCGCAGTGCGACGGGGGCCCACTAACCATTAGGGTTAGGCGCCCCCGATCAGGGCGCGATTAAGGGGTTAATGGGCTGCCGTTGGGCCAGCCCACTTGAGATCAATCTAACAACGGCGACGCGGCGGCGGAGGCATGGCCGCTGCTGCGGCGTGCCGGCGACCCACGGGACGGTGCAGTATTGCAGCAGCTCCCCGCGCCGGAGGCCATGCCCTGCTTGGCCTCCATCTCCATGCCGCTAGCGATCAGGCTGAGCTAGACGAGCTCAATCGCAGTGTAGGGGCCGACGAGCTCGCCGATGTCTCCGTCAGTCTGCCTCCTTGCGCTGCACGGCCGCAACCCTTTCCTTCCTGCACCGCGCGTCTGCCCCTTCGTCCCACGCTGGCTCAACTCGTCGACCGCCCGCAGCGGTAGATGCAGAACCAGCGAGAAGTGGAGGCGGCGAAGAGAGTCTGGCGAGGAGAGGAAGGATGCCGGAAGAGGGTTTTGCGGGCCCACTTGTCAGCGAGTGCTACTTAACTGATTCTAACGGCAATGGCAGCTAGGGAAAAAGAAATTAGAAACAGTGGCAACAAAGGAAATAGAAGATTTTCAATGGCAATGAGGGAAGTGCTAAAAATTCTAGTGGCATTGAGGGAATTCACTCTTCTTTTAACTCTTCAGTAGGGTATCAAAATATTTTTACTTTTTTTTTTTCCAAATCTAGCTACTAACTAATCATACTCTACATGGGCTATTCCGCTAAAGTTTTCAACATCAATTGAAACAAAAAAAATCATTTTCAATTATTTTATTCCAAATTATTTGTTAATTTCATTTGGTATTGTTTGTTTATTTATCTATTTTGCTTCCCAAATCGTTTTCGCTTCAACAACTCACCCGACTCTTGGACAATTTGCTGTCGACTCGGTGGAAGATCCTGGCACATGAAGTGCATGACTGATTGATTGGTCTATTCGGCTGCCACCCTGGCTCTCCCTTTGCATGCCGGCGGCTGGCGTCCTCCCATAGTCCCAATTAGCCGCTACTTCTGCTGTGACCTGCAACACAGAAACAGGTTTGTATGCCCCTATCTAATTGCAAGTTTGCAGCCTGATGATTAGATTGATTGGGTGGAGAAGGTTACGGCAGTAGGGTCTAATTAAATGAATCATTGTTTTGTGCTGTGATTATATTGAATAATATAACCCCATGATCGACCGATCCCTTCTATTTTTTGTTCTCAAATTGCAAGTACGCATTTTTCATTGCACAATTGGCAGCAATGAGTGTGAAGTTTAGAGGTGAGAAATGATGAACAATGAGACAAGTTGAGATGACAATAGAAAGCATTCAAGCCTCTAATGTCTTTTCTACTGATGTGACAGATGACGATGATAAATCTAGCGAAGGAAGAAATCTTGAGGCAGGGAGCTGGGATTAATTCATTAGGTCTTAAAAGAAGAATTATAGACTGCAACCCAGCTCACACGCTTCATTTGGCAAACCTTAAAGAAAATTCATTCCATGTTTTGTTTAATGAGTAACTGTGGCAGTATTCTTCTTGTATTTTTATGCAATGTATATCTTGATTTAAAAAAAATAGTTTAAGAACTCTCTAGAACTATTAATTGCCACACTTGTATAATTATATGTTCTCTTTGTTGATACAAAGTATAACAAAATGTGGAGTCCTGATTTTCTTATGTATGCAGCAATATAATTTAGATATAAGGCTATAATATATGTGACTAGAGAAAATTGATGGCATAGAAAATTTTAATGTGCGAATTTGTAGCCTACAAGAATATCATGATGCCTTCCTTTGTTGGCCCCTTACTCTGCCTTCCTTTGTTGGCCCCCTTAATCAGACAATTTATTTCTAACTTTCTACATTTTTTCCTAGGCATTAAGGATTAACATGCATGGAGACTCTTTTAGTTAGCAAGTTACTAAGATACTATGTAGAAATGCTTGCTTGAGTACTGTTTTGAGAGTGTCTACGGAGACTTTGTGAAACAAGTCAAGTAACATATACCATGCCATTTGCTAGCATGTACCAGCTGATTTGCTAGCAGACAACATGCCTCGTCCAAACAAAACAAATAAACGAGGCAACAAAACATGCAAACTGCATGCAGAAAATGCCACACATTTCGTGTTGGGTGACCATAACAATGGACTACTTCGTCCTATATATGTGGACAGAACATTTCTTCGCCCAATCAAATCCTTTGGGATTTGTTGAGCCATAAATTAAACTGCACCAACGGGCATGTACTACAGGCTGCAAATAGGGCTTTGGAACGGCATGCTAATGACAACAAACCGGGACCATCGAAGAATCTTCTTTGTTGCCTGCAGCCTCGATTCTCTCATCATATCGATCTGGCATTCGGAATTGCAGTCGTCCCCAACAAATAGCTGCTAGCGCTGCATCTAGACCATGAGATCCATCCAGCCGTCAACAATGGTGCAGCTCGCCGTGGTAGCGCTCATGCTGCCGGCGCTGCACCTTGCGGTGGCAGCGGCGGCGCCTCCCGTGGGACTACCGGGCTGCCAGACCCAGTGTGGCGAAATGAGGGTGCAATACCCGTTCGGCATCGGCTCCAACTGCTCCTTCCCGGGCTTCAACCTCACCTGCGACAATAAACACAAACATCCAAAGCTGTTCCTCGGCGATGGCTCCACCACTACTGGAAACCCCTCATTTGCCGAGTGTCCGAGACACTCGGCAAAGGCCCAAAAACACTCGGCTAAGCCTTTGCCGAGTGTAAGCACTCGGCACTGTACTGATCGGCAAAGAGCCTCTTTGCCGAGTGTCTTCCTACGGGCACTCGGCAAAGGCTTTGCCGAGTGTCCAGGGCCACACTCGGCGAACTAAAGTGTCTAACGTCCCCAGACGGCGCGTGGACGGTGGAGGACGGCGGATGGCGGCCCTTTGCCGAGTGTGGGCCGCGGGCACTCGGCAAAGAAGCTGACGTCACGGTGACGTGGCAGTGACCCTTTGCCGAGTGCCTCCAAAACACTCGGCAAAGCCTTTCTATTTGCGGCAAAGCCTTTCTATTTGCCGAGTGTTACACGTGGCACTCGGCAAACATTGTTCCTGTTTGCCGAGTGCTTGTGCTGACACTCGGCAAATGTGACCATACGCTTGTTTGCCGAGTGCTTGTGCTGGCACTCGGCAAAGGTGCCATAACTGCCCCTATTTCATTTGTTTGGTCTGGTATAACGTGCCCCCACTTTACAGACATTACAGGCAGTTCATATAGACGACAATACACATTAAATCCACAACCACAAACTCACAACCATAGATCTCCACAATAACCATAACAAATAGTATAGCAACCATAAATCCACAATAACCATAACAAATAGTATCGTAACCATAAATCCACAATCACACATAGTTCGACAACACAACCCACAAGCACAATAAGGTTTATTCGTTCTCATCCCAAAGTCCGCGGCTTCACAAGCATAAAGAGCATCACTGAGGAGGCCGTGACGGTGGGCTGAACAGGCTGCGGCTTAGCCGTGTCGGCAGATCTTCATCCGCAGGAGGCTCGTTCGACGCAGCCTCCGATCCAGCAAAATTCTGCACAAGCTATGGTTGTGTAACAAAGTTTGCCAAGGTTGTCATTGGTCGAAATGAATTTATAAAGCTGTCAAGTGACTCACAGGAGGAGATGCTGGAGGTGCCAACGTTGGCGGGGCGAATTGCATCGGTGGCGGACTTTGCCCCATGTTCTTTGCCATGGCACTAAACCAGTTATACCATTCCATCATCTGCTGCGACCGGAGCCGCTCGTTCTCCTCCGATCGCTGCCGCTCAGCGTCTAGCCGGGCCTCCAGGTCCTCCCTTCTCCTTCTCTCCTCTTCTAGCTGGGCCTGCAATATTCCATCAAAGTGTTAGAATCCAAAGGTATGGAAAAATGAACAAAAGTGTAATAAAGCAGAAATAACCTGGATTGTCTGCATATGAAACTGTGCAGCGGTCTGTGGTTGGCGTATGTCCGGGTTAGCGCTACCAGCTCGGATCTGGGAGAATGTGGGGGTAGTGGCCGTGTCGAGCGTGCTGTCGCCGAGGGCGTACCTCCCATGCCTCTTGCCTCCTCCCATCCTCATGATGACTTCTCCATCAAGCGGCTGGACGGCCGGATCCCACTCAGGCCCATGCTTTTGCTTCCCCATCTCCGAGTACGTACTGAGGCGGTTGTAGACCATGGGATTGCTGTACGCCTCTGGCCCGGCTTCGGGGTTGTACCGGACGTCGGACGTCGCCTTGCCCATGTGGGACAAGGCAATAGCCTGGAACTCAGTCAGCTGCTCGCCTTCATGTCACTACAAGATTTTCGGTCTACTGCAACGCCGAAAAAGTGTAGCAAAAGACCCAAAAATGGTAGCAATAGTAATTTTGCTACCATTTTTTTTTTGGTTAAATGTCGTTGCACTTGTAAGGGTAGCAATAGCATAATGCAACGGGTTACATTTTAGTTGCGACACACAGCCCCTCTATTGCAACACTTTTGATGCTTTTGCAACACCTGGTGAGTGTTGTAACAAAAGCAATTGCAACCACTATGGGTGTGGTAATAGTATCAATTGCAACGAACTAGGCGTTGCTAGCGATACGTATTGCGACACGCTGGTCGTGTAGCAACACAATGCAATCGCAACGCAACACAGGTGTTGCAATCGTGGTTGTTGCTACGTAGAGAAAGCATTGCAATAGAGGTTCTCTATTGCCACGTCGCCTAAATGGTTGCTATAGGTGGCTTAGGTTATTGCAACGTCTCTTCAGGTTGGTTGCTACAGAGAGGTCCTATATTGCCACGTTTCTGAATGGTTGCTATAGATGGCATAGGCTATTGCCACGTTACTTAGGTTGGTTGCTACAGACAGGTCATCTATTGCCACGTTTCTAACTAGCTGGTTGCTATAGGTAGATTCCTCTATTGCCACCGTCATCTTTTTGTAGTTGCAAGAGATAGTTTCTCTATTGCCACGATTATCGTACCTATTGCCACGACTAAATGTGGTTGTTATATGTGCCATCATATATTGCAATGCCAGATTAATATATTAATAATTCATGTTGCGACACTTTGTTTGGTAGCTTAAATCAATAATCGCAAAACGACAAATACATAATGAATGAAGCATCGACATCCATTAAAACGAAATATAATTTGTTCATACAAAATCTTTAACGAAACACACCGAGTGTCAAACTAAATGAGAACACAAGTAGATAGCTTAACACATAATAATGTGTCAAGCACAGACAACTGTTTGAACTCATTCGAATCAAAAGACTAATGTCTATTGTAGCAGCAAAGGTTCCCTTGATATGTATGTTGGCCATCGTCCCACCATTCGCATGCTCCTTCTCAAACTCAAGATTCCTCCTGAAAAAATCATTGACATGCATTAGTTAAACTGAGACTAGTGGTGGCAAAGCTAATTGAACACTGAAGCAAAACACGAGCTGCAGTACTAGAGTTCTGTGAGCTGCAGTACTATCAACCATGAACTTTGAAGCGAAAAGCAAATATAAACATACATGCAGCTGCCTCCCAAGACATTTTATGAGCACAAACACATCCATATATATTTCTAATCAGCAAGAGGAAACTAAGCCTGGACCATATTTAGGAGCAGAACAAAAGAATAGCTATGTACTTCTCCAAAAGGACTATATGTTCATAATGAAACATAATCAAGCTGGCAATATTATACAAATGTTTATAATTTTTTTCTAACAACTAAAACCTATATTTGATTGCACCTTCTTTCCCCTCGTAACTTTGTCAATCTCCAGCTGTAAACCTGTAAAGTTTAATCTCAATTAATGTCTGAAATAACTTAAGTGAAAAGCATAGTATAGCTATATTATATGAGAACCTCCCACTACAAGGAATACAAAAAATCGCTATCCACTCAATCTTGATTAGATCATCTTAATTCAAAATTTAACTTTCACTAATATGTTCTGCTAGTGGTCGAATATTAGATAGATGTGATTTGGACATATACATTTTCATGTTTTCATCAGCTATCTTAGGTAAATTTTGCAGGGCATTTTCTTTGAAAGAATCCTATCTATGTGCAGCAAAGTGTTTGCAAGCTATAAGCTACCCACTGCAACCAATGAATATGTAAATGTTTTCGACATAATCATGACCAAGAAACCCTGTAGATTTCAGGGCAGAAACTTAAAAGGCAATGCCTGACTGATTAAGCTAACTGATGCATTCATTCCAAGTTTCTAACAACAAAATGACTTCTATTTTTAGGACAGAATAAGAAGTACACGACAGGAAGTGTAGCTGCTGCTGTTCAGAATTCGGAATTCAGGTATAGGTTCTGATAATTTAGGGTCACAAGGGACATGAAGCTGAAACTAAAGGTTTTGACAGCTCAGAATTGTTTATGGTTTGCAATATTAGTCTAAAGCTATTGCACCATAGATTGGGTAATCAAGAGGCTAAACAGCACTATGCATTCTAGCTAAACATAAGAATAATTTAGTCTAACAAATATCACAGTGAACGGGATGACACAGTTGTAGATACCATCAAGAACTGCAGTCATGCGTCTTGCCTTCCGGGACAAGTTACACACACCTGGTTCAGTTCTTCTAGTTCCCTAGGTTTCCTAAAATTAAGAAACCCAACGTAACATGAGTGTTTGTCACAGGAACGTGAATCTAAGCTCATAGTAAGCAAGTATATCCATATAACAAATATTTAACAATGTCCTGTAGGATAGATGAACCCTTTCAAAATGCTAAGATATCCATTTGGTAGCCACAACCTAACCAGAAAACACCAGATGTGCACAAACCATCAGGTTAAACAATAGTGTTTTGTATCATGTGTCATTCCTGTGACTGTTCGGCATATTTCCATCATGTTAGGTCAAGCTGTGTAAACATGAATGCGTCTCTCATAACAGATGGGTAAAGAAAACATAAAATTTGAATACAACAGGTTGACCTCTAAATTGAACCACAGTACTTAATCATAAGAAAAAAGTAGTAAGCTTAAGAAAGAACTGCAACAGTATGACACAATTACTGTGTGCCTTTTTTTGACAAACATATGAAAAGAGTAGTAGGCTTAAAAAAAGCTAACTGCAATAGTTTGAGTGAGTTACCAGAACAACTACTCCAAGCTATCTGAATCCCAAAAACAAAAAAAAGTAATCCTCTTTTAATAACTAGTTTTCAGATAGCATTAATTATTTTTGGACACAATAACATGTTTTCAAAAACCAAAATCTGCACATATCTATTTTTGGAAGCACTTTTCACCAAAAAAAAAATCTGTCAACCTTTTCCACAGGGTAGCATACATATGCAATTGAATATCTGTCAAGCTTTTCCACAGGGTAGCATACATATGCAATTGAAGTATTGGTCTGTTCACACAAATTCAATTCAAGTGTTCAATTACTCAAAAAAAATTCAAGTGTTCAAAACATATGCCGTACGTGTAGTGTACCGTGCTGATTATCAATAAATCAAGGATTGAGATCATACACCTGCCTTTCCGAAAGCAAAGGCCTCGCCACCGTTCCTTCTCACCTGCATGCAACAGCAAACCGTTCCTGCTCACCAGCAACAGCAAAATTGATTAAGATTGATAAGTTGAGAAACGACGAGGAGCGGAGGTCAACGACGCTGGCCACACCCCTTGTCCCTTCTACGAATTCAGCCGAGCAAGGGCCGCAGGCTGCGGGAACCACACAGAGGTACGAGAGGACGACCAGCTAGGGTTCTGACTCCGGGTACTAGGGCCTCCGGCGGTCCGGCCCCATGCCGGCGGCCTCAGGCACCACGGATTTCACCACGGCCGCTCCTAACACGCTGGCCAGGCCGTGTACTGTCGATCACCGCCGCGGCGCGCGACCCGCCACCGCCACGGAGCACACCATCCAGTGGCTGCACGCCCATAAGCTCCATCTGCCCGCCCGCAAGTGGCGGGTGAGGGGGGAGGGCGAAGAATGGAGATGCCCCTTGGGAAAAGTGAGGGGCACGCGCGGTGGCTGGGTTGAGGGACGGCAGCGGTGTGAGGCGAGGAAGGCGGCGGTAGATCTGAGGATGGGAGTTGAAGGGGAAGAACGAGGCGGTTTAAGGGCGGCGGCTAGGTTTGAGACTCAAGAGCGCGTTTGGATTTCACGGGTGCGCGCTCGGGCGGGGCCGTTTGTCCGCCAAAATTTTTACGTGAAAGTTTTTAAACTCAAATAGCTCGCTTCTAAAAATACATTTAAATTCTAAATTATTATACAAAAGTCATAATTAAGTTACATAAACAGACAATGTAATAAAAGGGCTTATTAAATTTTCAATCAAATAGATAAAATTCCCTAGAATTTTGCTACAGTAAACATACATTTTTAAATTATGTCGAATGGAGCAAACCATCGCCTCATTTAAAGATCATTTTCACAGCATACATAGTTTAATTTAAACAAATTCCAATAAATCAATATATTTTTATATGCCATAGGCTACATATAAGTTGTCATGCAGGGGCTTCAAGAATTCTTTAACAGATTTAATGTTTTCTATCATTTAAATGAATTTATGTGTGCTTATCGAAAATAATTCTAAGCTGAACTATGTGTACCTCTAATAAGATTCAAAAATTTGCACAAAATTATATTTAGGCTCATACGTTCAGTCCATATGTTAGAGATAAATAAAAAATGCAATTGCCTTCTTGTACAATTCAAACTTTTATCTCCTAATTACCATATAATAATTACAATAATATATAACTTTGGACAAAAATTTCTTCAAATTTACATGACATCATATTTTAGATCCATAAGATTGTCATAAAAAATTCAAATGATTTTAGTAAGATTGTCATAAGACAATGGTGAACGTTATCAAAACTAGCTCTGTAGAGCACTGGTACGTCTTACAATGATTTTTTTCCCATTTTTTGATGTCACCTGGGCCAAATAGAGGACAACGCCTAACAATTATCTCTAGCGCACTGGTATGGCTACACGTGTTGTGTCCGAGGTTGCTGGTTCAAATAACGTCGTGTCACATTTTTGTATTTAAAGCAAATATTCTTCACTGACATGTGGACCAAATCGCGGCAATCAGACTAGCAAAATATATTTAAAGAATAAGACAATACCGAACACAATTTGAAGAAATATCTTAGTGGTAAGACTTTTTGAGCAGGAGTTTGAATTTCTGGGTTCGAACACAAGACTTTGCACATCAAACTAGCTTGAACTACCACCACAACTCTTAGTCATTTGTGTTTACCATAACATTTGAGAATATGGAGTTACATTATCAATTATTATGCAAAATCATGCTTTTATATTCTCTATTTGAGTGGAAGAAAACAAACCATATGTGGATTATCTAATAAATAGCAATTAATATACAAACAAACACCACCGAATGAAAGGGCGTGATTTTAGAAAAAATCAGAATCAAATTTGAAGCTCTAATGAGGGAGAAATACTGGTTTCAAGTTTTAATTTCGGATTAAAATAAAAATGAATAATTTGTTTGTTCTTCAGCCAATCCAGCTGGACGCAGTGACGTGGCGCGACGCCATTGGCTGTACCGGTAGTCTTCTCTCGATGCAGTTATATTTTTTAGAAATTTTGTAGTGATACCACAATTTTAAACTGTTGCAAGACTGAAAACTCAGTGTGTTACAATGGGTGTTACAATTTGTTTGTGCACATATGAAATCTGGATTAGCTGTCTCGCTGCCAGCCCGGACCTACGCGTCAGGGCCTTCATCCCTGAACTATCCTCATATATATATATAAAACCAAGTCAAATTAACACAAATGAAGCAGTGGCTCAATGGTATAGCTATTCCACTCATTTTATGAGGTATTGTGTTCGAATCCCCCTTCAGCATTGTTTTTTGGCCATTTTTCTAAATTTTTTTAAAAAATATGATGCGTCCATGTCAAAAGATGGTTCAACCATGCGCTGGCGCCATTTCATAGAGACCGACTTTGCTGTACGTTATGTTCCTCTGTAAACGTCCAATTAAATTATAAGTACACATTGTCATGTACAATTAATTTCATCACATGTACAGTGGCAAGCTATTGGTGGTTTGGATCCCTCGAAAACTCAGTCCGTGGCCAACCAGTTTGTGAATGTAGACCACTGCATTCTGCACTGCCAGATGGTAATCCTTTCCCGATATTATCCATACCTTACGTTTTTGACTTTACTAATTTATTTCATTTTCATGTTCACCAGTTTATTGTACCAGCTTTAGTAGATGGCTGTTGGTGCGCATATGTGTTCGATATCCACTCCACCAAAGTACATGTGCTCGACCCATGTCACGCTCCGAACCGTCTTAAGGTGCACATATATTTCCATGGTATTATCAATGCCGCACTTGATCGTTGCTTCCAATCGTTTGTGGATGCATGGTCCTTGAACCCAGCAAACGAGTGGGAGGTGCTGTACCCTAAGCTATGCAATGAAACAGTGAGCAGGTCCTGTCCATTCACCTTATTCATTCCATAATTACTATTACGACTGAGAACATGTTCCATAAATTGAAGGACATTTTCTCATTCCAGGTTGGACAGTGGCCCTTGTATGCTTCACATGGTTCGAAATTTCAATGGAGAGGTCCTAGTCGAGGAATACCAGACGGTCAGAATTCACACATTCATTCAGCTTTCTTCTGATAGCATGAAGAATTTATTTTATAACCAAAATGATATCAATGCTGTGTTTTGCAGGATAAAATGAAAGAAGCACGAGGGAACCTTGCTTTTGAAGCTCTATCCATCGCAGGGAACCAGGCAACACTCCCTGCTATGATATCTAGGATTATCAGCTAGTTTATGCAGTTGAATCATGGCAGGGAAAATTGGTGTCGAAGCTCTATCCATCCAAAGCGAGAAATTGATCTTTGCCTCCTGTGTTATCTAAGCTGGGAGCATTTTGTAATCTAAGATGGTAGCAATTTTAACAATTGAACACCAATCAAGTTATATTTTGTAATCTAATGAATGCTTGTACTAAATTCGGCCTACTATGACTATATTTTTGTAGTGATC
>CM014277.1:56682200-56724408 GCA_004135705.1 Alloteropsis semialata
TTTGTCATGAGGTTCTGCATCACCATCTTCATTTTCTGCATTCTGTCTTGCTTCTTCTGCTGCAGCATGTAGCTCTCCTAAAAGCCCTTCCAAACGATCAACACTATCATCCTCCCTGACAGCATTATCTTCACCATGTATGGAACCAGCAAGATCCCCCATAGCTGGAACCATGAATAGGCTGTTCAACAACATCAACATTGAAGCCCTCTCCATGATGAATCCACTGAGTATAGGTACTATCCATGCCATGCCCCAAAATGTGCTTCCGGACAAGAGACTGAGGATGGTACTTATGATTTAGGCATCTAGCACACGGGCACCGGATTTCAACATTCTCACCAAATTTTTCTTTAACAAATCTCATAAATTCTTTGACACCATTCATGTGCTCAGGGGTAAACATTCTGCCATTAACCCAGCTTCGATCCATCACACAGCTAGCGGATTGAGACTCTGTTGGTCTTGAGAGGTCCTGAAAACAACCATAAATCAAGTTTTAGCACAATGTCCTGCCATTTAAGTTTCAAATACAGTCATGTAAAACATGTGGACTTTGCAAATGCACACACTGAGATTGTAAGTGACCAATCAGAGACACACTGAGATCGTGCACACACTGAGATTCATGCAAATGCACACACTGCCATGTAAAACATGTAGTGCTGTTCATTTGTTTGTGGTGCGTCTGTTTATTTTGAATCAGAGACCCTCTCCACTCTTCTACCTTGCCCTCAGCCCTCCCCTCTAATCTAGTACTTGGACCGGTTCTCCGTGGTGCAGCAGAGGACGGCTCACTGATAGAAAAAAAAGAACAGAGAACAATGGTGGGCGGCAGAGGAGTGCAGCAGAGGACGCACTGAGCAAGCAGCAGAGGAGAAGCGTGGTGTACCTGGCGCGATGCTCTCTCAAGCCTCGTCTACTCCGTGGAGCGACCGGCGGCAAAGGTGGGCAAAGGTGGGCGGCGGACCTGCGGGACGAAGCGGCGGCAGCCGTGAGGGAGCACGCGGGGGCGACGGCGTGGCGGGCACGGATCGAGGGGTAAGGATGCCGACGGTGGTGCGGGCATGGGTGCTGGGGGTACGGCGGCGACAATGGCGGCGCTGTCAAGATTTGGTCGGCGACAATGGCCGTCGGGCGGCGCTGCTGAGATCTGAAGTCTGAATCGAGGAAACATCCAAGTGCCTGCCATTGTGTACTAACCAACAATTTTAAAAGTATATATTAATAAAGTTCTCAAGCGTGATGCAAACACACTTGTATCTCAATGGTATGTCACCGGCGCTCCAAACCTCCAGGTCGTGGGTTCGAGTCCCCCGGCCGCCCTTTTTTTTGCCCGCTGGATTAATCGGACGCGGTTGCCTGTTGCGCAACTGGGCCCAATCACGCCCTGAGTGGGCCGAGTGCTGAGGGGAGTGGGCCGCGGGGTTGGCCCAAGCGGGAGAGAGAGGCCGGGCCGCAAGAGAGGAGGGAGGAAACCTGGGCGGAGAGAGAGAGTTGGAGGACCAAAAGCGAACTTTTGACCAAACAACATTTCTAGGACTGTGTTTTGGTTGCAGTAAATAATTTTTTTAGGGGAAAAAAGATAGTTTGCAATAAATAAAAATTTGTTACTAGTACAAGACACCACGGTTCCAACCTCACATGGTACAAATTTTTTTATTTTTTCATATGGGAAATGACAATTTTTTTAATTTACGTTCGCGACAAATTTATATAAACGTTGCAGCATTTTGGGCCGAACCGTGACATAAATGAAGAACCGTTACAGTTATCTGGGTTTAGAGCAAAATGCTAACGTTTCTGAAACCGTCGCAACGATTTCGTCGCAATTTTCTGGGCTTCTCTGGGCTTTCTGGGCTCAAGACAAAATAGTGACGTTTTCTGAAACTGTCGCCAGGAGATCGTCACAGAATAAATAGTTTCTTGTAGTGTTTTAACTATGTCACAAACCTTTCTTGCTATTATTACATGAATCAGTTTCATAAAGTATTGCTGGTTATGCATAAATATTTTTATTGAATCATAGATATTTGTTTCCAAGGTATCCTTTAAAATCATGAAATCTGCCTTTAATATGTTCAGAACCTTTTCTTTTGGATAACATTTGTTTAGGAATTGGAAGTGGGATAGTGCTTCACGTTGTGCCTTAGATGCCATATTTGTACTACATAAAAATTAGGAAAGAGGAGGTTAAGAAAACACTACTGGAGAAAGGGGCATTCGTCCACACCCCTGAAACTACATTTGTACCCAGGTAGACAAAGATCTGTTATTAATGCTAGCATTAGTACCGGATCTAATGGCAATGGCCCCTAAAGGACCTTTTTAAAGGCTTTAGCACAGGCTGATAACACCACATGGTACTAAAATGTAAGCATTAGTACCAGGTGGTGTTACCACCCATTACAAAACGTGCAAATAAACATATCTTCCTATGCATGTAGATGTGATCGTGTTGTATAAACATCTAGGAAATCAAGGTCAAATTCAAGTGTGAAATGGAGCAATTTTTGCTTCCTGAACGACGACGAGTAGGATGTATGAGAAGAAAACTAGAAGTGAACAATGAGATTGGGGAACAATGCATGGGCTTATCGAGCTCTATATATATTAGAATATAGTGTAAACTAAACCCTAGTTCACTAAATTTGCCCCGCATGTTCACCTAGGTTCCCAAACTCTCAAAATGTGTATCTGCATTCTTAAACTCTATAAAGGGACCCATCGCAGATCCCAAACGCACCACGCTGGTAAAAACATGCAACAACACCCCATCCCCACCATATTTACTCCTCCACTTGCATCCCCTCCCTCTCTCAGTATCGCCTCGGTGCTCACCGTCGGCACCATGACTGCATAGCCCCTTCCCCTCACCGCCCTTCCCCACCTCCCATGCGCAAAGTAGCAGCCTGGCCTCAGCCCATGCAGGCTCACCATGCTCCGCCCGAGCCAGCCCCTACCGCATGTGCCCTGGTTCCCCGCCCATCCTCTAGTGGCCTGGCGGCAGCGGTTTGGCCGCATGCCGGAAAAGGAGGGTGGGCACCGGCGGAAGGAAGCACACATGAGGCATGAGTAGCTGACATAGGTCACCGGTGGCGGTGGACGATACCTGAGGCTAGCTATCGACAGCGAGGCTAAGCAGAGCAGCAATAGAGGCACGGTGGCTACGAGATGGGGAAATTCTTGTTGTTCGGTGGTCAAGGTGAGACGAGAGGTGGTTGAGAGGAGAGCTAGGGACTTGAGGGTGCCATGGATCTGAGGAATTAGTTGGAGGCGGAGGTGGAAGGGAATTTTGGCCCACCACGAGCTCTCCTCGGCTCTAGCCAAGGGCTACAAAAGGAGGAAGATGAGAGACAAGCGGGGGCCAGCATGCGGGGTAGAACCGTCGGCCGGCACTTGTGCTCTGGCACGCGCGGCGTGGTGAACTAAGGCGGGTGGCCCATGCAGGACCAGGAGCGGGCGCCAATGGCGAGTAGTGCGCAGATGAGCGGTGTGTGTGGTGGGGCCCACGGTCGAGCTAGGCACCTGGAGGCCCTAGCCTCGTGGCCAAGCTACTACGAGCGACACGCCTAGGACCCAACAGGCAAGGCATGCGGTGCAACCTCGTGGCCATCCCTCCACCACCCTCATCTACTGCTGCTTCACCCACCTACTGCTACTTTGCTGAAGCTCCCCTGTCATTGCTTTGCTCGCCCACCGGTCCTGTCCGCTGCTGCTCTTCCTGGTGCAGAGGGAGGAGAAGAGGGAGGAGGAGGTGAAGATGGCAAGGTTGCTTGGCCATGCCACTGGTGGCTAATGGGAGAGGGAGAGAGAGAAAGGGGGAGATTTTGAAAAGACCCAAATTCTTATTTCTAAGAATCCAACTCCCTGTACCATTATGTTAGTCCTAGAATCAACAGCTAACACGTACAGAACTCATTCCAGCATATATCACATCCATACTTCGATTAAACAGCACATAAATGTCTTACATAAGTGGATAACAATGGAAGTACGATTATTACAAGCCCCTTGGGCTAATTACGACAATATGAAAGCTAGACGAAACAGTAACTAGTCTTCAATCTTGGCGATCATCCCCACAGGCTCCTCAGCTCGAGCATAGCAGCAACCTCAATCATACCAACCATCCACGTTGTTGTCGTACTCACTTTCGTAACCTGTTTCATCATAAGCTGTTCCCCAGAAATGGAACAGTTCCACGTCACCATCCGTAATGCAAGCTTTAAGTGGCCTAATTCTAGTATAAGAAATATCAAGGATAGGCTTAAGGTTAATCCTATGCAAGCAGCATCTTCATCCCAAAACCATTCTCACATCACCTACGAGCAATCCTGGCTCACCAGGTACCCGTCACCAATATCTTCCACTCATCACTCTCTAGGCGATGCGAAAGCTCCCACCCTTCGCATCTCAACTGCCCGAGACAGGCATAGAACTAGAGGGGAGGTAGAAATCCCTTAAACAATGGCGGAAATAACAGTTTCCACAAGAATCATTCCTTGTCCGTGGACGGCGGCTATATATATATAGATTATACTCTGCAGAGCTTGTACTCCTGGAACCACCCGGGCTACAAAGCCGGTCGTCGCCAACTTGAGACACAACCCACAGCATAGACCCTAGCCAGTGAACGGTACCCACCTGCTTTTCCCGGCTTAGGATACACTGAAGACGCAACTCGGTGTCCGAGAACTGTGATGAGCCTCCCTCATGAACCCATTACAGGTATTGCTGCCAAACTCCTCAAGTAACACAAAGAACATGTACCCGCCACAGGTACTCCGTAGGAAGTGCCCAAGCACACACCCCAAGCCCTCGATACGAAGATTGAGTTAATCTGCTCGTCCCCGCAAAGATCCCAAAACCCCTTACTCCTTTCCCGGGTTTTTTCCCCACACACGCCAAGAATCCTAGCACATCCATCCCATCTTTCCCGGGTTTTTTCCCCACACACGCCAAGAATCCTAGCACATCCATCCCATCACACATGCAAGCATAGCATCAAGTGTAGCAGGTTTATCAAGGAATACGGTAATTAAACAAGGCCATTCAATAGGACAGGTTCATCATCATGCATTAAGTAAAGCGCTAGCGTACTAGTTGCAATGTCTAATAGGATTCAAAGCGAAATGGGCGTGAACCTTGGGTTTGGTAGAAGTCCTCTTCAGCGGGTTCTTCCTAGTGGTAGAAGTCGGCTCCTCCTTGCTTTTCCTCAGCAGATCCTAATTACGAGAAATAAAGAAATACATCGGTGCCTATAATCAAATAAACTCCAAATGAAAAGCAAGAAGAGCCAAAAGCACTCAACTCCTGATCTAACGCGTAGATCATGACTTTAGAAAATTGTAGAAACTAGTTTCATAATTTTCTAAGCTAGAATGAATTTACTATGAATTTTCTTAGATAAAATCCTTTTTTGAAATTCCCTAACATTTCAACAAACAAAATAAATCACAAGGCGACATGTGGCAACACCAGAGCGTGCCACATGGCTTGTTGATGTCAGCATGACATCATCAATGGGGTCGGCTACTGCTGACGTCATGATGATGTCAGTGTTGATCGGTCAACAGTCAACGTTGACAGGTCAACGAGTCAGCTGGTCAGTGGGGTCAGATAGGGTCCACAGGTCAGAGATAGACAGAGACAGACAGGTGGGGCCAAGCTGTCAGATCGGTGGAATAGGAAAGGGACGGACGCGGGCTGTTCATGGGCCGGTTTTGAGCTGCAGGCTTCAAGTGAGAAGGGAGAACGCGCCTGGGCCACGAAGATTCGGCCCACAGCCATTTTGCTTACTGTGGTGGAGAGAGAAGCGAGGCCGGGCCCGCTGGCCAGCGACACAAGCACCCGAGCCCGCAGGATAGTGAAACAGAGAGAGAGAGAGAGTGGGATCTGATGCGGCTTTGTGTGGCTTGGCGTGCATGTGGTCTTCCGTGTGGCTTCTCCGTGGTGAGCTGCAAGGCGCGAACGCGGACACGGACGTTTTCACGATGGCGGCGACCCTCCTAGCACAGCCGCACGACACGGTGGCGCGGCCTCCTGCACGCAGCCGGGTGCAATCTCAAGGCACTCGCACCCTTGGCACAAGGCAAGATCAGAGATAGACAAAGGGTTGGGCGTCGGTGTACGGTGGTCGGCGGCGTGGATGGTGCTGAGCAGTAAGAAACGGCGAGCAATTAAGGACCATCAAGGTGTTACGGGGATGGACGGACCTCCTGTCCGTGGTCCTCGACGCGAGTAGAGTAAGGTTCAAGTGGAACGAGGATTTGCGAAGATGGTTGGGCCAGCACGACGGATGACACTGGGAGACGGTCCATGGTGAGCATCACGGTGGTGGAATTCAGAGCAAGGTAGCAGTGGCGGCGGCTTCGCGATCCACGGCCCGGGCCACTTGCCCATGGTGTGCGATGCGAAGAACAAGAGCGCGAGTGGACAGAACAGAGAGGGAAAGGAAATCAAGGCAGCCGGCGGCAAACTCCACAGCGACAGCGGAAATCACAAAGAGAGGAAAGAAATCCGGGGCTCGATTGGGGTTCCTGCAGAGAGAGCGGCACGAAGGCCGGCCTGGCATGGTCATAAGTGGCACGAAGGCCGGACATCAACATAGAACAGGGCGGCGGCGGACTTGGTGCGGCGGTGGCGGAGCAGAGCAGATCACGGCGAGCAGGATATCGAGATGGGAACTCACGGGGTAGGGGAAGAGGTGCGTGATCGACTTGGGGAAGACGGGGTGTGGCTCACGGTGCTTGCGGTGCTCTTCGTTGGCTCCTTTTCCTCGGCACGGCGGCGGCGAACGGCGCCGTACGGCTCCCGTGGATGGCGTCTTCTCCTCCATGAATGGCTTCCTCCACTTCTCCTCCTCCTCCTCCTCTCCTCCTCAGTGGTGTGGGAGCGGGTTGGACAGGGCTCCGCCCTGGATTAGTTTGCTGGCCGGAACGGAGAGAGGGGGTGGGGTTTTGTAGGCGGCGAGGCTTGGGTGAGGGGATAGGGATGAGGCCAGAGCTGCCTTGGCAGCCAAGGGGGAGCGGTGGCAAGCACATGTGCATGGGGCCTAGGTGGTTGCACGCTCAGCGTGATTTGCGGGGAAAAGGTGGTGTCCGCGCGTGGATAAGAGATAGGAGCGGGGCGGCATCGCACGCGGAGGAAAAAGGCAAGGAAGATGACATTGTGGGCTTGGGGCCCACAGGTCAGTGAGAGATAAGGGGGAGCGGGCACGGGGAGAGATGGGCCGACGGGGTTGGGCCAGAGTTGGGCCGGTTTCGGAAAAGAGAGGAAGAAAGGGAGTTGAGTCGGGCTCGAGGTTTAGAGAGTTTTAGCCCTGAGCAAGTTAGTAGGGTTAGTTAGGTTTGAATTTATATTTGAATGGCTGATTTCAAATATAAATTCCAATCAAGAAATTTGAAACCAAAAAGAGCCAAAACAAACTAACATTAATTTCCTTAAGTAAAATTAAATGCACAAGTTTAATTTACAAAGAGTTTTGAAAGAGAGATAGAGATTCTACTTAAGTGTTCAAACAATTTCCACAAAAAATTTTAAATTCACCAAATTTTAACCTAGGGATGTTACAGACTCCCCTCCCCCCTCACATGAATCTCGTCCTCGAGATTAAAGTTTACCTAAGGCTCGAAGAGGTGTGGGTATTTCTCACGTAGATCTGCTTCCTTCTCCCATGTGGCTTCTCTTTTGATATGGTTGCTCCATTGCACCTTGCAATATGGAATTGAGGTCCTTCTGGTTTCCGTGACTGCGGTGTCCAAGATCTTCGTTGGGTATTCCATGTATTCAAGCGTATCCTGGAGATCCATAGCTTCAATAGGTACTTGCTCTTCTGGCACACGTAAGGCTTTTTCACTTCCGCAAGATCCGGGGGTAGCTTTAGCTCATAAGCTAGGTTTCCAACGTTTTGGATGATCTCATATGGACCCACATATCTTGGTGCTAGCTTTCCTTTTATGTGAAACCTCTTGGTGCCTCATAGGGGTGATACCTTGAGATAGACAAAATCCCCAACTTCAAAACTTAGATCTCTTCTTCGTTTATCTGCATAACTCTTCTGACGGCTCTGAGCGGCTTTTAGGTTCTCCTTGACTTCTCTACATGTTCTTCTGCTTCTTTGATGTCTTCAGGTCCAAAGAAAGCTCTTTCTCCTACTTCTGACCATAACACTGTTGTACGACATTTATGACCATAAAGTGCCTAAAAAGGTGACATCTTCAAGCTTGCTTGATAGCTGTTGCTGTACGAGAACTCAGTGTATGACAAACTCTTCTCCCAATCTGCCTTGTAATTTAGCACACATGCCCTGAGCAAGTCCTCCAAAATCTGATTAACTCTTTCTGCTTGTCCGTCAGTTTGTGGATGAAAGGCAGAGCTGTACTCCAAGCTTATTCCCATGGTTTCATGTAAGTGCTTCCAAAACTTGGCGGTGAATTGTGATCCTTTATCGAATACGATACTTCGTGGTGCCCCATGCAATCTGACTATGTGATCAATGTATAGTTCTTCTAACTTGTCAACACCATAGACAGTCTTTACCGGCATAAAATGAGCCACCTTTGTTAATTTGTCCACTATCACCGAAATTGAATCATTCCTTTTCTGAGTATGGGGTAATCCCACTATGAAATCCATGCTAATATCATCCCACTTCCAAATGGGTATGTCAAGTGGTTTCAGTAGTCCTGCTGGCCTTTGATGTCCGACCTTGATCCTTTGACAAGTATCACAGTTGGCCACGTATCCAGCAATATCCACTTTCATGTGTTCCCACCAAAATTGTTGTTTCAAATCTTGGTACATCTTCGTGCATCCTAGATGAATAGAGTACCTCGAATCATGGGCCTCTCGGAGGATTACCTGTCGTAATCCTTCCTTCTCGGGTACAAAGATTCTATCTTTCTTCCATACTGTTCCCTTGTCATCAATTCTGAAGGTCGGGAGGTGTCCTTTCTGTATCAATTCTATTACTTCCTTTATTTCTTCACTATCCTTTTGAGCTTCACGGATCTGATCTTCCAGATCATATTGCACTCTCATCGCATTCAGCAGGCTGGTGGTGACAATTTCTAGACTCTACTTCTCCATTTCCTCATACAACTCTAGCTGGCCTTTTTTTACCATAAGATTGTTGCAGTAGTTCTTCTGACTCAGTACATCTGCTACGACATTAGCCTTACCGGGGTGATTGTGTATCTCCAAATTGTAATCCTTGATCAATTCTAGCCATCTTCGTTGCCTCATGTTCAGTTCTAACTGAGTGAAGAAATACTTCAAACTCTTGTGATCTGTGTAGATGTCATATTTTTTGCCCATAAGGTAATGCCTCCAAATCTTCAGTGCATGCACTACGGCTGCCAATTCCAAGTCATGGGTAGGGTACTTCTCCTCATGCTTCCTGAGTTATCGTGATGCATATGCCATGACTTTGTCTTCTTGCATAAGCACACATCCGAGCCCTTGCCTTGATGCATCACAATACACCACAAAGTCTTTACGGTTGTCCGGAGTTATTAGAACTGGGGTGAGGTGAGATGATCCTTGAGCTCTTGAAAACTTGCTTCACACTTGTCAGACCATACAAATGGAACGTTGTTCTTCAGCAGTTCAGTCATCGGCTTTGCAATTTTGGAGAAATTCTCAATGAACCGACGACAGTATCTTGCAAGTCCAAGGAAACTTCTGATTTTTGAGACATTCTTTGGTTGTTTCCACTTGGATACTGCTGCGATCTTTTTTGGATCCACTGCTACTCCTTCCGAGGTCAACACGTGTCCAAGAAAAGCATCTTCTTCCAACCAGAACTCACACTTACTAAACTTGCCATAGAGTTGATGCTGTCTGAGCCTTTCCAACACTATCCTCAAGTGCTCAGCATGTTCTTCCACAGATTCCGAGTAAACTAGGATGTCGTCAATGAATACAACAACAAACCTATCTAACTCTTCCATAAATACGTTATTCATCATGTTCATAAAGTATGCAGGTACATTAGTGAGTCCAAAGGATACTACCACAAATTCATATTGCCCATACCTGGTCACAAATGCTGTCTTTGGGATATTCGACTCTCGTATCTTCATCTGATGATAACCGGATCGTAAATCAATCTTGCTAAAGTATCTTGCCTTCTTGAGCCTATCCAATAGATCATCAATTCTTGGAAGTGGGTACATGTTCTTGATGGTTACCGCGTTGAGCGAGCAGTAATCAATGCACATCCTCAATGTATCATCTTTCTTCTTCACAAAGAGTACCGGTGATGCCCACGGCGAAGCACTTGGCCTGATAACACCCTTGTCCAACATTTCCTTCAACTGTTTCTTTAGCTCATCCAACTCATCTGAGGACATTCTATACGGCCTCTTTGCAATTGGTGTAGTTTCTGAAAATAAATCAATGACGAACTCAATCTCTCTATCCGGGGGTAGCCCTGGCAGTTCTTCTGGAAACACATCTAGATATTCTCGGACAACTGGTACATCTGCTAAGGCCTTGTCCTTCATGGAACATACTTGAGATACTATACTCAACTTTAGAGATCCTACAGTCACCATTTGTCCATTTGGGTGCTCCAAAGTCACTGTTCTTGGTGAGCATGATATACTACCTTTGTGTTTGGTCATCCAATCCATTCTGAGGATTATGTCAATGCCACATGACTTTATTACAGTCAAGTCCGCTAGGAACTCATGTCCTCCTAATATCAACTTCACCGCTTTGCACATATACTTGCATTTAAGTTCCCCTAGAGGGGAGGATATAGTAACCGGGTATGGACGAGATTCCTGTGTAAGGGAGTTTAGTGTAACAAACTTAGTAGATAAGAAAGAACCAGTTGCTCCAGTATCAAACAAAATTAAAGCTTTAGTATCGTTCATGGGATACTCACCCATCATCACGTCAGGTGCTTCCTGAGCCTCCTCCATTGTCATATGGTTTAGCCTTCCTTGAGCATTGTTCTGAGGAGTCTTGCCTTGCGGTCCTCTGTTACCCGCTGCACCTTGGCTGTTCCTCTTCTTCGGACAGTTAGCAGCTCGATGTCCCGGCTTTCCACAAGCGAAGCAAGCAAAGATGAAAGGTTGCTTGTATTTCCTTCCCTTGGAGCGGGGTTGTTGGGCTTCCAGCTGTTACCTGTTGGTGCCTGATTCCCATAGCTGCGATTGCCATTGTTCTGAAAGCTGTTGTTCCCACCTCCATAGTTGCGGTTCACTTGTCCCTGACCTGGTTGGAATTGGTTCCTCTGTTGATAGCCACCTCTTGGTTGGAAAGAGCCTCTTGGGTGGGGTTGAAAGCTTCTCCCCTGTTGGTACTGGTGTCTGTCCTGGGATAGGTGCTCGAACTTCCTTTTCCTGTCCTTCATGCGCCCTTCATGGCCCAGCCTTTCTTTTTTGACCTCCATAGAGCGATTTACCATGTGACGGTATGACTTCTTGGTTGCGGACACAAGCTGCCTGATTCAGTAGTGCAGTCCACGATGAAACCAAAACATCTATGCTTCTTTAGTGCGTACCTCATCTGTACCTCAGCATCTTTGTGAATTGTCTCTCATATTCCTCAACCCTCATAGTTCCTTGCGTCATTGTGCAGAACTCATGGGCCTTTCTCACCATCAGCTCACGAGGCATGTGGTGCTCACGGAAAGCTTCAGTGAATTCTTCCCAAGTGATGGTATCCGACGCTGGATGAGTTTCACAGTTAGCACATCCATCCCATCACACATGCAAGCATAGCATCAAGTGTAGCAGGTTTATCAAGGAATACGGTAATTAAACAAGGCCATTCAATAGGACAGGTTCATCATCATGCATTAAGTAAAGCGCTAGCGTACTAGTTGCAATGTCTAATAGGATTCAAAGCAAAATGGGCATGAACCTTGGGTTTGGTAGAAGTCCTCTTCAGCTGGTTCTTCCCAGTGGTAGAAGTCGACTCCTCCTTGCTCTTCCTCAGCAGATCCTAATTACGAGAAATAAAGAAATACATCGTGCCTATAATCAAATAAACTCCAAATGAAAAGCAAGAAGATCCAGAAGAACTCAATTCCTAATCTAATGCGTAGATCATGATTTTAGAAAATTATAGAAACTGGTTTCACAATTTTCTAAGCTAGAATGAATTTACTATGAATTTTCTTAGATAACATCATTTTTCTGAAGACAAAAGCCACCCATGATCCCGGCACCTTGGGTAAAGCAAGAACAATGGAGAAGACACATCATTGGAATGCCACTTGCTGGTGAATCAATGGTGATGACCTTGAAGCTTAGGGATGCACAACACGACGTTCCAAAGACTACAAGATCAAGATCATCGACATCTCAGGATCAATTCGCAAGAAGTTACTGTTTACATCAAAAGTCTGCGCAACCTCTGAAGAAAACAATAGAATAGTTTTGGATATTTAAAAGCCCCATGAAGTTTTGGTACCTACGAATCAAGAACCAAGTCAATCGGAGATTCCTACAAGCGGTTATGATCAAAATATCGAAGGTCGTGCATTCTGAAATTTTCTGGACAACACGCAGTGCTAAAGTAAATTGGGCATAACTCTCTCATTTGAACTCCGTTTAAGATGAATGACCACTCGTTGGAAAGGTAATTTCACAAACTTTTCAATAGAGCTATATTTTTGTATATGTTCTATTCTAGATGCAGAGGAAAATCCATGAAGCAGAGGCAGGAGCAACGTGATGAGAACAAGGTAGAAGAGATAACGATGACAACGATGAAGAGGAGCTCGGGCAATGCTTTCATCAAGCGTACATGATCAAATTCAGAAGCTTAGAACAAAATGAAGATCCTCGAGAACATTGGCATATGAAGACACAAACTGGCTACAACCAACTCATGAAGATGTTAGAAGTAAATCACGATGGATTACAAAAGGGCAACATCAAGCTGCATCGATACTTCGAATTCTCACACGAAGGACCATGGCTTCACAACAATGAGAAGGTACATGAGAAAGTCTAGCTCTATGACTTTAAATGAAGCGCTTTGTGGGAGGCAACCCGATCTTTTGTTTATTATCTATATAATATGACGGTCTATATTGTGCTCTTTAATCGAAACATCAAGTAACAATGTACCATTGCTCTAATAAATACCACAACTTTATGTTGTATGATCTAAATGTTATTGAGGGAGCACTTTGTTATTTGATCTTGGAAAACTTGTAGACCCTTTTGTGTGCCTATTAGTGTTTAGAGTCTTTTTCTTTTGTGTCTTTTTAGAGAGAAATATGAGGTATGACACCACCCTTTGATTCTAAACTTGTGGCTAGTTGACTTAGGCTAACTTTTGTTTTATTTTTAGACCACCACATCATGTCATGTCATCGTGTTCATCCACCTCATGTTGCACCTCATGCCATGTTGTTCTCACCCTTGCATTGCATTGCATGTTTTGTTTTGACCTAACTTTTTGTTAAACCCACCTAAGCCTTCCTATCACCCCCGCCAAAACTGGAGCCAACAAGGGTAGGATTGACTTGTGTTGATTTGCTTGCTGTCACCATTCGGATTAGCCAAGTCTATCTCTATTTCTTGTTCTAACTGAAAACTTTGACTAGCCTCCCCACGAGATCCTAAACCCTTAGGAAAATCTCTCATACCTATAGCCATCCTAAACCCATAGGTAGATTTTCTAAGCTTGACTTCTCTCTTCAAAATTCTTATTTTAAACCAAAAATATAGGATAGCCATGAGCCTCCCCCTAAACGTCGTTAGCAAGGTTGTTCGGTTCTTTTCAATGAATGATTTTCTTGTCGACAATGCTTCACCTCTTATGAGGTGGTTGGCCAAGTTTTGTCACTCTAAACAATTACTTTTTGAATGAATTGATTGAATTGCGGAACAACATTGAAAGACCTTTCGAACCTTGCTAACTCTTGTTTTTGCTAACTATTTGTATTTGCATTTTGCATCCATTCCGTCGTTCCATCATGCATTTGTTAGCTCGGCTCTTTCACAAAACTTAATGATGAATGCTTTCATGCCTGTGATAATGCTATACGTATGGCATTTTCCAATTGCAATCTTGTGTAAACATAGTGTTTAGACATGATTGGGGACCATCATCATTTAGTTTTGTAAGCTTTGTTAGCATTTACATTGCATTGGTTGGTTTATAAGCTTTGAAACGCGCCTTATTTTTCTTATGCTATGAGGAGTTATTGACCTTGGAATAGATATGGTGTTTTGACCTTGGTAACAAATCTTTATGACCATGGAGGAATTCGGCAATCTAGTTGTAAACATGGTGTTTAGAACTAAGTGTAAACATTGTCTTTGTTTATATACTTTTCTCTCATTTGCATACTCACTTTGCACACATGCACACCCATTAGGTTTTTATTTTTCTCTTTTACTAGGTTAATTATGCCACAAGTTAAGGTCTTAGGGATGTCATTGGTTGTTGGCATTTGCTTATACTCCCGACTGTCACCTCGGGGGTAGTTTGGGTGTCTCAACTGTTTTGTAGATATGACGAAGGAATCCTATTAATTCATGATCAAAGTTGCAATCAAGATTGTTAACATCTCCGAAGATTGAAAGGGACGCTGCTGTTTTCATCAAAAATCTGCACATGCTCAGAGCTGTACAAGGAACAAAAAGTTGATATTCAGAAGCTCCATCAAATTCTCATTCCAACGCATCCAAAATCAATGAATTTGAAGACCTATACAAGGAGATACGACAAAAACATTGGGCGCTGCGTGTTCTAAAATCAGCTCAGGACAGATTGCAGTGCTGGAATAAAATGGGCATAACTCTTTTGTTCGGAATCTATTTTGGGCAAATGATGACTCGTTGGAAAGAGAAATTTATGCGCTTTGCAATGGAGCAAGGGTTCAGCACATGTTCTGTTCTGGAAATAAAGGAGAAATTCATGAAAAATGAAGCAGCAATGAAGACAACAAGCAAGGAAGTGATAATGATACGAAGAATGATTGGAACCGTGGCTTGATGACAAGAAGAGGTTAAAGAAAGTTAAGGCAACAAAGGTGAAGAAGCATAAAGATAAATCTCCAAAAAACGTGGTGGAAGGACTTCAAGAATCACATGACGGTTCACCATCTTTTTCCACGCTTAGCAACATGCTAAGCATGGGGGAGGACTTGTTGGACGAAAAGGAAAAGGTCATATGGAGTACAATGATCACGGTTGTCATAAGATGCTCAAGATTCTTCTTCCATGCTAAGCACAATGCTTAAGCATGTGGGAAGCCACGCTACAATCCATTACAAGCATCGAAAAGGACAGTAACTCTTCCTCAACCTTCTCTTTGTTCATTTCCTCTTAATGCTTGTATATATGTATGCCATCGAGCATAGGTTTGAAACCTTTGTATATTTCTCTTGTTAATAATATGGCTACTAGGAGGACAACCTAGTTTTGTTTTTGTTTTTAATAAATAATCACCATCACTTTGTGCTCACCATGATGCAATATTTTGAATATCTTTGCTTATAGAAAAGTGATGAAAATTGCCGCCATGTTTTACCTACATGACGTTGTATATGACTTGACCATTTACCCTCTATCAAATGATCTTAAATTGACTAAATACCGACTCTTTTATTTGTGGAGGTTAAATGACTAAATTCTAGACCCACATATTCCTTATGTTGCTCTTTGATTTAAGTTTACCAATGACCTTACATCTTGTATTGTTTTATTTAAAACTTGATTCTTATGCTATCTACATTCGTGAATCTCTTACAAAGTTCTACCTACCAAAGCCTTTACATATACTTGATCTACCATGATAAAACCCTTAGAATTGCAAACTTATATTTTGATGAGTTGGATTAAGATTGATTTCTATGGTTCGAGACTAAGAAGCTGGCCATTCTATTTTGCGTACCTTCCTTTTGCTAGCCTTTCTATTCATGCATTGTGAGTTTCTACACCGGAAACCTTGCAAACTTCGCCGGATATCTACCCTAAACCCAAATATCTTTTTATGATTACCTCCTTGACCACAACCCACAATTGAGTATGGATCATTTTCTTGACGAAAATCCACAAGAATTGAGAGCTTAATTTAGAGAACATCAATTTGGGAGGCATCGAAAAAACTCCCTGAAGATTCAAGTATTTTTCTAGAAGATCAAGATGGATTTTGTGTACTTACTTTAGCAATTATCAACCCTCACTTTTATGCTCGAGGACGAGGGGGAGGATGTTGAGTAGGTACTATGTTGTCAAAATTTCTAAGGAGCAAAAAGAAAGAAAAATGTAGAAAAAAAGAGAAAGAAAAGAAACAAAGATGAAAGAAAAAATGGAAGAAAGAAAGAAAAAAAGAGAAATAATGCTCCTCAGTTCTTTTAGCTTCATCAAATTCCAAGTGCTTCGAAGACAATTCCATACTCAATTTTCCAACCATGTGCAATCCGATAACGAGGACTTCATTTGTTCCTCTGGATCATCCACTTGCCATTTGCACATGTCTACCTATCTAAATGTGTGTGTTCCATCCCTCTCTCTTTCCAACATTTATTCTCCATGGCCTTTTTGACTAGTATCGGTAATTCCAATAGATCTCTCTCTTAGTTTGACAATATTTAAGATATAATATTTTGCTAGGATTGTTTCTACCTACCAAGCTCCATATAAGCCTTCCACTTTCATATATGAGTAGAATAGGTTGAAAATAATCTAGTATAGGCTTGAACGACTTGATGTGATGAGTGTTCTCATGAGCTTTTGCAAGAGAATCTCACTTATATTGGGTATGCATCTTTTTGAAAACTCTTCACGATGGAACAAGGTAAAGGTCTAAAGTTCACTTAAGTTCAAGAGCATTGCATTTATTATTATTGTGGCTTGTTCTTTATTGCTGGTCTATCTTCCATAATGAAAAGTAGCCGGTCACAACTTGAACTTTAAATGCTAAACACTTGAGAGCAATGTGTCTTGTTGTGTATAACTAAGTGTAGGGAAGACATCGAAGGGCAACACTGATTTCCTTATTAAGCAAAGATCTTGGACTTACTCGAGGACGAGCAAGGTTTGACCATGGGGGATTGTTGACGCTCGTTAGCGACACACTTTTAGTGCTATTTAAGTGGTGTTTTGGGACCAATTCATATACTAACCCGCCACTTAACACTTGAAATAACCCGTTTTTGCATATGCATGTATTTTTGGAGGATTTTGGTTTACGCAGGTTTTTGAGCTATAAATGAGCACTTTTGGACAAGGTATCATGCGTCACCTTGACATGCGTGGTTTCTGCCGTAAGAAGATTTGGCAGGACATGATGTCGACGGCAGCCTCAAGGAGTCATCTTTGTCTTCCTGCACACTGCAGCATGATGGGGTCCCTCGTCAAATTCCAAGCCAGCGCATGGCATTAGACTTGTGCTGCATTACTATCTGCTGCCAAGGCCTGCGCTCACTGCATCATGCAAGGCCCCGGCCCTCCCCGTCAGTCGCCGGGTATCGGTGGCCTCCTGCAGTTGGCCGTGGTAGCGCTGCACGTCGTGCGGGCGGCGGCCATGGAGATGGATACCCCTCCCATGGGGCTGCCTGGCTGTCCGACAGCATGCGGCAACGTCAGCGTGCCGTACCCCTTCGGCATCCGCTCCGGCTGCTCCCTCCCAGGCTTCGACCTCACCTGCGACCACACGCACGACCCGCCAAGGCTGGTCTTCGGAGACGGCACCACCGGGGATGGAGGGGTCTCCATTGGGCTCCAGGTCACCGGCGTATACCTCGACAACGCCACCATGAGGCTCGTCGGCGCCGCCATCATCAACGGAACCTCCATGGCTGACATCAGCTACACTGGCACGTGGGCACTGCCGAGAGACGGATCCGGGACGACGTTCGTCCTATCGTACGACCACAACAGGTTCGTTCTCGTGGGCTGTGGCATGGAGGCCACGCTGTCCCATACCAAGGTCAGTGACGTCATCGCCCACTGCAGCCCTACCTGCAAGATCGACGACGACCCGCGCCACTGGATTCCGGCGAGGGGCGGTGGCTGCAACGAGTGCTCCGGCAGTGGATGCTGCCAGGCGAACATTTCCAGCTTCTTCCCGTCGTACAGCGTCGAGGTCGTGGGCAACACGTCGGTAACCGAGGTGATGACGGTTGCCGTGCTCATCGCCGAGCAGGGATGGGTCGAAGGGGTCTGGTGCCGGATGGGCGGGCCCTCGTGGCCCTACAAGAGGCTCTCACCTCCCGACCTGTCTAGGGTTCCGATGGTGCTAGAGTGGGCGATGAATTCCACGCAGCCGGTTTATCCGGGAATTGTCCCTGATGACACCTCCAGGTGCCCCACGGACAGGGCTGTCAGCGCGTGCAAGAGCAACAGTAGCCTCTGCGTCGACATGAACAGCATTGTTCGCAGTGGTTATGCTTGCCGGTGCTTAGCAGGCTACCATGGCAACCCTTACCTCGTTGATGGATGCCAAGGTTCGATCGCGTCTTATCGAACTTTGTTTTCCTTTTGTAGTATTTTAACCTAATTCCAAACGTCCTAAAAAAGTTCTTTTCTAGCAAACATATATCATATTAGTAATTTGCGGCATTATGTTCATTTCTGTTTCTTGTTGTTTGCTGGCTTAGACATCGACGAGTGTGAAGATGCAGAAAACTATGGATGCTATGGTGAATGCACCAACTTGCCTGGGACGTACCGCTGCCGATGCCCACGAGGTTCTCACGGCAACTCTTCAGTGGTTGATGGTTGTGTAAAATCTTCCACAGGTAACTAATACAACTTGCCGCCCTACAATTCATGTATCATCATTTATTATGCTGTACTATTACAAAAGAGAAAAACCGATTTCCAGTAGTCAATGGACCGATCCTTGTTACAAAAAAAGGAACATGTTTTCTTAGGCCAAAATAAGGAGCATAGCACTAGCATGTAGAAAATTTCTACTAGACATTGTTAAGTTAAAGAAATTCACGGACGACTTGCGCACTGGAGTGTAGTATGAAACATAATAAAACCAAACAGAAAAATTAGAGGGGCTCAACACTTAAAATAGTACTCACTCCGTTCAAAATTGTAGTTTACCGGTTGACTTTTAAAAAGCAATTTTGATCATTCGTCTTATTCAAAAAGTCAGTGCAAATAAATAGAAATGTGAGTCGTACTTAAAGTACATTTGTTAGTAAAACTAGTAATAACAAAATAAATTATAGTAATATATATTTTTTGAATAAGACGAATGGTCAACTATGCATTACAAAAGTCAACAGTAAATTATATTTCCAAGTTAGACTAAGGTCTAATAATTTGTCTACAAGCTAAGCAATATTGAGAAATTCCATGTCTCAAAATGTTGGCCCTATCTCGGCTCTGCCTCTGATGCTACACGCTATGTTCCAGGTAGTTTTCTTCTATATTATATATTTTTCAATATTTCTAAAGAGTGGGATCGAAAGTTTTCCTTAGTGAAATTAAAGGATTCTGTACATAGTTGTCTTCGTCTACAAAAGGACGAGATGAAGTTGTCTTTATTATATCAGTAGAACATATATATGGCTACAAAACCGCCCACCATTTTGTTTGAAAATTGTCTGACCAAGTTTTTATGAGCTATCTAGATTTTACGATAAATATTGTAGGTGCCATACCAGTAGATGTGACTTTAAGACCAAATAAATATTTCAATCTTTCCTAAAGTTTTCTTATTCCACATCATCTTGAGTCAGGAACTAATTATGATTCATTTATGCAAATTAGTTAAAAAGTTCGATGATATTCTTTGAGTGAAAACCAGGCACACTTTGTAGTGTGGTCTAAATATAAAAGTTGTATCATTTCAAAATTTTGGAAGCAGAATATGCCTCTTATTTTATGTTTAATATGGATAATTTTGGAAATACAAATAAATAAGTTAAATTCTCCATTTCCATTATTTTTCCCTATTAAATATTTTCCTATAAATAACAAGTGCCCAAAGGATTGGTGTCCTTATTTGGCATTATCGATTAAATATAATGTGTGCCTTTCCAGAGGTAATTGCAACATTAGTCACTGGAGCAACTCAAATGGATGATACAAATTAACTTGGTGAACCTTAAAAATACCAATTATATATATAGAAAAATATTTGAAAATCTACCATCCATTCTATCAAAAATTGTATTTTTCTTCCCAAATAAATTGAATTTTCATATGTATATTTTTCAGGTCTAAGCATTGGACTAGGAGTTGGGAGTGGAGCATTACTTCTTATTTTGGCCTTAGGAACCATATTTATAGTCCATAAAATCATGATACATAGAAAGAAAAGGGTACGGCAAAGGTTTTTCAAGCAAAATCGTGGGCAGTTGCTACAACAATTAGTATGCCAAAGGGCAGATATTGGAGAAAGAATGATTATCACATTACAAGAGCTAGAGAAAGCTACTAACAACTTTGACAAATCTCGTGAACTTGGTGGCGGAGCACATGGAACTGTCTACAAGGGGATCTTATCAAGCCAACATGTTGTGGCAATTAAGAAGGCAAAGATTGTGGTACAAAAAGAAATACGTGAATTCATAAATGAGGTTGCTATTCTTTCACAGATAAACCATCGTAATATTGTGAAATTGATAGGATGTTGCCTTGAGACGGAAGTTCCACTACTTGTTTATGAGTTCATCTCCAATGGTACGCTTTATAGTCATCTACATGTTCGAGCCCCAATATCACTGTCCTGGAAAGATAGGTTGAGAATTGCAGTTGAAGTAGCCAGGGCTCTCACATATCTACACTCTTTTGTGTCAACACCAATAATTCATAGGGATGTGAAGTCCCCCAATATACTTATTGATGAAAGTTTAACTGTGAAGTTGTCAGACTTTGGAGCTTCAAGGTACATTCCCATTGATCAAGAAGGGGTTGACACAACGGTACAAGGGACACTAGGGTACTTGGACCCTATGTACCACATTACTGAGCATCTTACAGAGAAGAGTGATGTCTATAGTTTTGGTGTGCTTCTTATAGAGTTGCTTACAAGGAAGAAGCCAGTTTTCTATAGATCATGTCAAGGTTTAGCTCTTGCCAATCATTTTGTTAGTCTACTATCAGAAGATAACTTAGTTGAAATATTAGATCCACAGGTCATGAAAGAGGGAGATGGAGAAGTTATTGATGTTTCTCTTTTGGCAGCAATATGTGTCAAGGCTAGAGGTGAGGAACGGCCAGCAATGAGACAAGTTGAGATGACACTAGAAAGCATTCAAGCGTCAAAGGATTTTTCTAGTGATGTGGTAGATGATGATATATCTAGTGAAGGAACTAACATAAGGCATGGTGTTGGCATTGATTTAGGTTTGGAGGAAGAGTTAGCATCCACGAGTCTGCTTAGACACTTCAAGGCTTAGAATCCATAGAGATCTAGGGATAGAATGTTGGTTGATAATTTTGTAAATTATCTCTTTTATTTGGTGGATATGAGGCGTTGTTTTTTTGTATGCGTGGTGCTATAGTATTGTATCTTATTCTAACTTTGAAAGCTAGAATTACTAATTTTAGGAATGTTTTCTAAGTAAGACATCATCATGTGATTTAATAGCATTTATGCATGTGTGGTAGTCTCTCTCTCTCTCTCTCTCTCTCTCTCTCTCTCTCTCTGGTCTAATGCTTTAGTTTCTTGATCTGAGTATTTGCGAGATAATGTGTGATGAAAAATTGGTATGCTATAAAATTGGCACTGCAAAGTGATTAGTATAATGACACATGGGGTGATATGGATATATATGTTGCTTGGATGTTGAGAATTGCAGCTGAACTCGCTGGAACCTTCAAATATCTTCATTCTTTTGTCGACACGCATTATCCATAGTGATATCAAATCCACTAATATACTTCTTTTTGTTGATGCACTTTGCAGCTTCAAGTTGCATTCCTATTGATCAAAAGGCTGCACATAATCGTTCTATGTACATATTTTATGGGAGTCTCCTCATTGAGAAGAGTGATGTCTATAGTTTCGGTTCTTCTTATAGAGTTACATCTTTCCTAGAAAGAAACCAGTTTTATATAGGTCATCTGAGGTTAGGTTCTTGTTAACCATTTTGTTGGTCTTTTCTCTCAAAGAAACAAAGCTGAAATATTTGATACAATAGTATCAAGTACTCTCTCTCTCGGATATACTCCCTTTGTCCCAAATTACTATTTGTTCTAGCTTTTCTAGATTCGTTACTTTTGCTATGCATCTAGATATACTCCATGTCTAGGTGCATAGCAAAAGTAATGAATTTATAAAAGCCAAAACAAATAGTAATTTGGGACAGAGGGAGTAGTACTTTAGTTTCTTGATCTGAATACTTGTGAGATAATGTGTGATGAAAAATTAGTATGCTATAAAATTGGCATTGCAAAGGGATTAGTATTACTGCACATAGGGTGATATGGATGTGTTGATTGGGTGTTGAGAATTGCAGTTGAACTTGCTAGAACCCTCAAATATCTTCATTCCTTTTGTTTTGACACACACATTATCCATAGTGATATCAAATCTACTAATGTACTTCCTGACCATAACTTAAAACGATGCACTTTGCAGCTTCAAGTTGCATTATTCCTATTGATCAAGAAAAGCTGCACACAACCGTTCAAGGGACATTAGGATATTTGGATCCTATGTACATCTATTATGGGAGTCTCCTCACTGAGAAAGAGTTATGTCTATAGTTTCGGTTCTTCTTATAGGGTTACATCTTTCCTAGAAAGAAATCAGTTTTATACAAGTCATCTGAGGTTAGGTTCTTGTTAACCATTTTATTGTTCCCTTCTCAGAAAGAAACGTAGCTGAGATATTTGATATAAAAGCCAATAGACAAGGGGATGGAGAAGTTCTTGACGTTATTACCCTATTAGCATGATGAATGTGTGTAAAGTTTGGAAATGAGGAACGGCCAACAACAAGACTAGTCGAGATGACGCTAGATGATGATGTATCTAGCGAAGAAACCAACTTGATGGCACTGCGATTAATCTTGGTGTTTGGAGGAAGAGTTAGACCCCACAAGCCTGCTCACACGCTTCAATTATTAGAAAGAATCCTTGGTGACAAATGACATTACTTAAACCAACCTGAGATATATCCAAGCAAACCTCACCATTATTTATTGGGTATATGTTACTCTTAACCTTCATTGTTTAAAACTTCTTGGAACTGCTTGGTCTGAGAAGAAACCACAGCAAATGAAACAGCTGTGACTTCAAAAGCTATGTACGTGAAATCCCAATCATCATGTGTACGCGTGCCTCGATGGTTTCTAGGGGCATTGGTGGTTTGTGCCATGACATGGAGCTAGCTGGGGATTTTTATGTTCCTCACCGTGTGGGTGGCAGGGAAAAACCAAAGTTACGCCGGTTTTATTTGTCAGCTGGTTTCCATGTCATAGCCCATATCGAAGCAATCTCCTGATTTGCCAGGAGCCCTAACATTCGGCCTCTGTATTGGACAACAAACAAAACCGTCCTAGACGAGCAGCAGGCCAGCAGCTAACCAGGATCGATGGGAGATTCCATCATTCCACTGTCTGACAGCGAGCATCGGTCTTCACGCCAGCATTATAATGCTGTACAGTACATGTCCTTACCTGAATAAGAGGGCATTGGTGGTTTGTGCCATGACATGGAGCTAGCTGGGGATTTTTATGTTCCTCACCGTGTGGGTGGCAGGGAAAAACCAAAGTTACGCCGGTTTTATTTGTCAGCTGGTTTCCATGTCATAGCCCATATCGAAGCAATCTCCTGATTTGCCAGGAGCCCTAACATTCGGCCTCTGTATTGGACAACAAACAAAACCGTCCTAGACGAGCAGCAGGCCAGCAGCTAACCAGGATCGATGGGAGATTCCATCATTCCACTGTCTGACAGCGAGCATCGGTCTTCACGCCAGCATTCTAATGCTGTACAGTACATGTCCTTGTTGTATAATCCAGGCTCGGTTAGTTTGTTTCGGCCAGGCTAGAATAAAGGAGCTCAATGCCGGCCACTTTGAGCGCGTCTGTAACGGCCAGATGCTGCGTGTGTTCATGCACTGGTCTTCCTTCTTTTCCGTCGGGTCTAGGTGTAGGAGAAGTGTTTGATCGAGTCTCCAGGACGTGGGATGGCACGGCCGGTAGTGGAGGCGCGGGATGCGCTGCGTCGTGGTGCTTGTTAACCACTCTTTTGTATAAATTCAGTTGAGATAATCAGAAAACGCCGGTTGTTCTTACGGCACCAAAACTCTGTGTTCATTGTGCTCTAACTGTGTTCATAAGAGCTCTCGCGTGCGTGTGTGTTCTTGGTGCTTTAGGGGCTGCTGTTCATCATCTCCGGCGACGGGCGCCGGGATTTGGCAGCGACAAGTGGTACCAGAGCGGTTACGACAACCAGGGCCCGATGGCGTCCCTGCCCGGCCTCGGGGGAAGGTCGAGGACGCCGGCGGGAAGCCGGCGGCAGTCGCCGTCGCCACCGCGTCGTCAGCCACGTCCGCGGTACCGCGACGGCACGCTCGTGATAGAGCGTACGGTGGAGCGGCGCGTCAAGGACGTCGGGAGCGCCAAGTGGCCGATGCTCACGAAGACGAACTACGGCGCGTGGTCGGCGATGATGCGCGTCATGCTCAAGGCGCGCAACCTCTGGGACGCCGTGAACCTGGGCGATCCAGATGAAGATGAGGACCAGATGGCGCTGGAGGCCATCTGCAAAGGGGTACCCGAGGAGATGGTGGAGGTCATGGCGAACAAGTCCAGTGCGCATGCGGCGTGGGAAGACCTCAAGACGGCGAACCTCGGAGTGGAGCGCGTGCGCATGGCGAAGGCGAACACGCTCCGCAAGGAGTTTGATTCCCTGTCTTTCAAGGATGGGGAGTCGGTCGACGAGTTCTCCGTGCGGATCAACAAGATCGCGCAGCAGCTGCGCACACTCGGCGACGACATCGACGAAGCGGCGGTGGTGCGCAGGTTCCTAGCGGCGCTTCCCAAACACTTCCATCAGATTGCCATGGCGATCGAGACGCTCATGGAGTTGGAGGAGGTGCCGGTGGAGGAGCTGGTCGGGCGCCTCAAGGCTGCAGAGGAAAGGTACGGGCTCACCGGGACTGGCGCCGGCATTGCGCAGCTGAACCTCACTGAGGATGAGCTCGTGGCGCGGGTGTCCAAGCGCCTGAATCTCAACTCCGACAGGGGGTCAGGGAGTTCAGGCGGCTCGCCTGGGGGGCAGCAGGGCGGGCGTGGCGGCGGCCGTGGAGGCCGTGGCGGTGGCCGGCGCAAGGGTGGTGACGGCGGTTCCAAGGAAAGGAAGGGCGATGGTGGTGCGCGAGGCGACGGCGGTGCACGAGGTGACGGCGGGGGGCGCGGCGTCGCGCGCGACGAGTGCCGCTACTGTGGCACCCGTGGCCACTGGGCCAAGGAGTGCCCAAAGCGCCGCCGAGATGCGGCCCATCTGGCCCAAGTGGAGGAGGACCAGGAGGCCCATACCCTCCTGGTGGCGACGGCCGTGGAGGAGGTCAACGCCACTCACTCCTCCTCACCCCGTCCGGCGCCGGCGGCGATCCACCTCAATGAGAGCCGCCTCTTCGTCCAGCTCGGGGAGAGAAGCGACGGGGCCACCACAAGATGGATTCTCGACTCGGGTGCCACGAATCACATGACTGGTGCCCGGTCGGCATTCGCGGAGCTCGACAATGGCGTTCACGGGTCCGTCCGCTTCGGGGATGGATCCACGGTGGAAATCGAGGGGCGCGGCACCGTGCTCTTCAAGTGCAAGACCGGTGAACACCAGAAGCTGACGGGGGTGTACCACATTCCCAGACTGACGGCAAACATCATCAGTCTGGGCCAATTGGAGGAGGAGCGGTACAAGATCCTGATGGAGGATGGGGCGATCAAGATCTGGGATCCCCAGCGGCGGCTTGTTGCTGTCGTGCGGCGCGCGGCGAACCGGCTCTACACCCTCAAGGCCGACGTCGACAAGCCCGTGTGCCTGGCTGCGCGGGCGGAGGAGGCGGCGTGGCGTTGGCACGCCAGGTACGGGCACCTCGGTTTCCAGGGGCTTCAGAAGCTGTCGAAGGGGGAGATGGTGCGTGGCTTGCCGCGGATCGAGCAAGTTGATCAGGTGTGCGACGGGTGCCTCGTTGGGAAGCAGCGGCGACTCCCGTTCCCGGCGGCAAGCAAGTTCAGGGCGGCGCGGCAACTGGAGCTGGTCCATGCTGATCTGTGTGGGCCGGTCACGCCGCCAACGCCGGGAGGGAAGAAGCTGTTCCTGCTTGTCGTCGACGACATGAGCAGGTACATGTGGCTGGTGCTTCTGGCCACGAAGGATGAAGCGGCCGCAGCGATCATCCGTCTCCAGGCACGGGCGGAGGCGGAGGTCGGGCACAAGCTGGGAACGCTGCGCACCGACCGTGGCGGCGAGTTCACGGTGCGGGCGTTCGGGGAGTACTGCGCCGGTCAGGGGATCCAGCGCCATCTCACCGCGCCGTACACGCCTCAGCAAAATGGCGTGGTGGAACGGCGGAATCAAACTGTGCTGGGGATGGCGCGGTGTATGCTCAAGTCCATGGGCGTTCCAGGGCGATTCTGGGGGGAAGCTGTGACGGCGGCGGTCTTCGTCCTCAACCGCGCGCCGACCAAAGCTCTGGAGAACAAGACGCCGTATGAAGCCTGGTATGGTCACAAGCCTGCTGTGCATTTTCTTCGTACTTTTGGCTGTGTTGCACATGTCAAGACGGCGGGCGGTCACCTGCGGAAACTCGATGATCGGAGCACGCCCATGGTGTTCATTGGGTATGAGGCGGGCACGAAAGGCTACCGACTCTACAACCCGGTGACCGATCGTGTGCACGTCTCAAGGGATGTCGTGTTCGAGGAAGGACGGGCCTGGAACTGGGAGCAGGACGGAGCGGGGAACAGCGCAGGCGACGGCGATGATCCGTTCATCGTCGAGTACACCTACACGTCGGGCGACACGGGCGCGGCGGCTGCAGGCAGGGCAGCGTCGACACCACGCACACCAACGCCTGCATCTGCCACGCCCCGGAGCGCGGCGTCGAGCGCGTCTGGCAGGAGCGCCCGGACTTCAACGCCGGGCGCGTCCAGCGGCGCGCGCACACCAGGGCCGCCAACGGAGGGCGGCGCGCCTGTTCCAGCTACTCCAGGAGTGGAGTTCGTGTCTCCACCGAGCCAAAGCCTCGACCTCGATGATGAACACGATGACGAGGTACCTCTGCGCTTCAGGAAGATCGACAACATTCTGGCCGGAGGTGCTGCTCTGCTGGTAGAAGAGGAGCAGGAAGGAGTCAGTGGGGAGCTGCTGGTGGCTGTGGGCGATGGGGAGCCGGCCACGTTTGAGGAAGCCAGGCGCAGCCAGTCCTGGCTCAAAGCCATGAAGGAGGAGTTGGCGTCGATTGAGCAGAACAACACCTGGAAGCTGGTGGATCTTCCTCGCGGGCACAAAGCAATTGGTTTGAAGTGGGTCTTCAAGATCAAGCGTGATGAGGCCGGGGCAATTGTCAAACACAAAGCTCGTCTCGTTGCAAAGGGCTACGTCCAGCAGCAGGGAGTGGATTTCGATGAAGTATTTGCACCTGTTGCTAGGATGGAGTCCATCAGAATGCTTCTTGCAGTTGCTGCACAGGAAGGGTGGCTTGTGCATCATATGGATGTCAAGTCTGCCTTTCTCAATGGGGAGCTCAGGGAGGAAGTGTATGTTCAACAACCACCGGGGTTTGTTGCAGCTGGCCATGAGGGGAAGGTGCTGAAGCTGTTCAAAGCTTTGTATGGACTGCGACAAGCTCCGCGTGCTTGGAATGTGAGGCTTGACAGCAGCCTGCAGAACATGGGGTTTACAAGGTGCATCAGTGAGCATGGGATGTACACTAGAGGAGTTGGGGTGGCTCGAGTGGTGGTGGGAGTATATGTTGATGATCTCATCATCACTGGGGCCAATCCGGTGGCAATTGAGGCATTCAAGCAGGAAATGAAGGAAACCTTTCGCATGAGTGATTTGGGACTTCTGTCATTCTATCTGGGGATCGAAGTAAAGCAAGGGAAGAATGCCATCACCCTTGGACAGTCTGCATATGCCAGGAAGCTACTGGAGAAAGCTGGGATGGAGAACTGCAACTCATGCAGCACTCCAATGGAGGTCAGGCTTCAGTTGTCAGCCAGGGGCACAACAGAGGAGGTTGATGCCACCATGTATCGCAGCTTGGTGGGAAGTTTGCGCTATTTGGTTCACACACGGCCTGATCTCTCCTTTGCAGTGGGGTATGTCAGTAGGTTCATGGAGAAGCCCAGGCAAGAGCACCTTGCAGCTGTCAAACATCTACTGCGTTATGTTGCTGGGACAGTGGATTATGGGCTTGCTTATCCTAAGCTGTCAAAGGGCGACAACAGGCTTACAGGATACAGTGATAGTGACTTGGGGGGAGATATTGATGAGAGGAAGAGCACTACAGGAGTGATATTTTTCTTGGGTGAAATGCCTATCTCTTGGCAGTCTCATAAGCAGAAGACAGTGGCTCTTTCCTCATGTGAAGCTGAGTACATGGCTGGTGCAGTGGGTGCTTGCCAGGCCGTGTGGCTCACTAGGCTGCTGGGCGACATCGTGGGTGTTCAGATCCAGTCGCCTATTCTGAAGATGGACAACCAGTCAGCGATTGCTCTAAGCAGGAATCCCGTGCTCCATGATCGAAGTAAGCATATAGACACTAAATTTCATTTCATTCGTGAGTGTGTGGAGAATGGGAGAATCTGCCTGGAGTATACAAGCACTCAAAATCAGCTGGCCGATGTTCTGACGAAGGCACTTGGACGTGTACGCTTCTGTGAGCTTCGTGACAGAATAGGTATTGTCAAGCTGAAGTAAGTTCTTTTCTTAGCAAACCGAGCATGTATTAGGGGGAGATTGTTGTATAATCCAGGCTCGGTTAGTTTGTTTCGGCCAGGCTAGAATAAAGGAGCTCAATGCCGGCCACTTTGAGCGCGTCTGTAACGGCCAGATGCTGCGTGTGTTCATGCACTGGTCTTCCTTCTTTTCCGTCGGGTCTAGGTGTAGGAGAAGTGTTTGATCGAGTCTCCAGGACGTGGGATGGCACGGCCGGTAGTGGAGGCGCGGGATGCGCTGCGTCGTGGTGCTTGTTAACCACTCTTTTGTATAAATTCAGTTGAGATAATCAGAAAACGCCGGTTGTTCTTACGGCACCAAAACTCTGTGTTCATTGTGCTCTAACTGTGTTCATAAGAGCTCTCGCGTGCGTGTGTGTTCTTGGTGCTTTAGGGGCTGCTGTTCATCATCTCCGGCGACGGGCGCCGGGATTTGGCAGCGACAGCCGCGCCTCGACTGCCCCAACTTCTACTACGACCAGGAGGACATCCTCGCCGACGCGGTCTCCCGGCGCCGCGGCGCAGTGAGCTGGTCCGTGCACCGCCCCAGGCTCATCCTCGGGTTCGCCCCTAGGAGCGCCATGAACATAGTCTGCACCCTGTGCGTGTACGCCGCCATCTGCCGCGAGGAGCGCGCCGTGCTCCGGTGGCCGGGGTCCCGTGGCGCCTGGGAGGGGTTCGACAACGCCTCCGACGCGGACCTCGTCGCAGAGCAGCAGATTTGGGCGGCTGTGGACCCGAGGGCCAAGAACGAGGCGTTCAACTGCAGCAACGGGGATATCTACACGTGGAAGAAGCTGTGGCCGATACTGGCCGGGCGTTTCGGGATGGAGTGGGCGGGGTACGAGGGGGAGGAGAACCGGTTCAAGGTCGGGGAGGCCATGGCCGGGAAGGAATCTGTCTGGGCAGCGATCGTTAAGAAGAACAAGCTCGTGGAGACACAGCTGAACGAGGTCGCCAGTTGGTGGCTCGTCGATGCGCAGTTCTGTCAGTTTGGAGCTGACGGGGCGTTCCTGGACTGCATGAACAAGAGCAAGGAGCACGGTTTCCTCGGCTTCCGGAACACGGTCAAGTCCTTCAATACATGGATTGACAAGATGAAGCTTCACAGGATTGTTCCATGATGTCTTTAATTTATTATAGTTATTTGTTTTAGATGCGTGCTCGTTCTTTTCACCGAGTATCTAGCTTTACTGTACAATGCATTGTCGCCTTCAACACGCGTCTCTTCTGATTATAACTTCAGAAGTTTGTTGCTTTGCTTCTTGCCATAGCCCAGCCTCTGCCTTCCTCGGTCCTTTAAAAAAAATTAGGGATCAAGCCCATTCAGGGGCGGACCTGGGGCAAATCTTGAGTGAGGGCACAACCATAAAATTAAGAAACATTTAACATGGTAATAATTTGTTGAGTACTATAACACCAAAACTGTGAGTGAGGATGAGCCCTCGCGTATATGTAGTTGCCCTGGCCCATTACATATTATTTACGTGATTTGGATACCATTGTTTGGATTTCATCTTTGGCACACCAACATATCTTATACTGCATACTTGACAAACATATTAGTTTCTATGATTACATTGCCATTCAATCACAAATGGCCTTTTACTAGATCCATTTTTCTAACAGTTTCTCTAGAATCAATTTACATTTCTCACAATCCTTCCTTAAGCCACTCCGTAAGATGGTCCCGGTGTTTTGGCCACATCCTATGAATAACACATACAAACTCTACTCCTATAAGTGTAGACAGGTACGTCATTTACCACTATAAGAAAATTTTCGGTCATCCTATGAATAACACATACAAACTCTACTCCTATAAGTGTAGACAGGTACGTCACTTACCACTATAAGAAAATTTTTGGTTAAATCCCATAATAAATTCAGAAAAATGCGACACTCATACAAAGTCGGAGATTTGAACCCAGGTGGACAGGTTCCACTCTAAGAAACCTGATCGACTATGCTATGCCTAGTTTGTCTTGTGTTTTGGTGCTCGATGTTGCCTTTTGTAGCTTTTTATTCTCTTACTTTGGATCTGGATACTCAAAACTTTGGAGTTTCACATGCGACGCAGCCTCTACTGTACCCTCCTTCTCGTCGTCATATTCAACGCTGACAATGCTTGGATGCCAGCCTCATATAAGCTCCAGATTCGTGAAGAAGCATATGCATGCATTTTGTGCCACGACATCGCAGGATACCAGGGGCGGACCTAGGGCAGGATTTGAGACAGGGCACCTCTACAGAATAGTGAACTGGTGAAGTTTTTAGAGGGTGAAATTTTGTTGATTAGCTTAGCTTGAAGATCTTGAGTGAGGGCATGTGCCCCACTGAGGTGTACATAAGTTGTCAGCTTTATCTATTCATGTGCCTTTTCTCTTAGGTCATGCCGGCTGCTTCGTTGGTGTTTCCTTGGTGTTTCTCGGCAAGTTATCACCATGTGTTGTTTGTGGGTTGGTCTTTAATTTGTTTATGTATTTTGTTGATTTGTAGTTCCTATTTTCTCTTTCTCTTAATGAGAAACTTACTAATAAGTAATAAGGCACGGTCAAAATAAAAAGAAGGCAGACTTGAACAATATGAATGATAGAAACATAGCCACGGTCTTTGCCCCAAACATGAATCTTCATTTCACTACGGTTGCAGTATTTGAGGCAATAACCAACCTGTTACCTTTGTTTATTTGTGTATTACTCATTCATTTTTTGCTTTGTGAATGATGAAAAATATGATCAAATGGAGGCATATTGTTGATACATGCATTTCTACATATGCTCGTGCGGTTGGCAGGAAACCAACTAGCTTGATCTATGGTTTAGCAGAACTATGCTATCACATGAATTGTGTTTTTGACAAACTGATGTAGTTTTATTTTGCATTGGTCACCAGACGAACTTTTTCTGAAAGCGACGGGCAATATTTGATTATGAATTTATTACGTTGTTTTTGTCCGTTGCAATTAGGGGTGGATAACGAGCCGGCTCGGCTCGGCTCGGCTCGGCTCGCTCCGGCTCGGCAACATAACGAGCTGGCTCAGCTCGGCTCGTTTAAGGAACCAGCAAAAAATACAGCTCGGCTCGGCTCGCCTACAGCTCGAGCCAGCTCGTCTCGGCTCGCGAGCTGGGCATCTCTGTAGCACTCAATCCCGCAGCAAGACACACCCACCTTCGGCTCAAGCTCCGTGGCCGCCGCATGGCCGCGACACGAGCGCGAGGGAGCAGGACGGTGAGGTCATGCTGCCGCTCCCGCGCGACCTCCTCCGGCAGCAGCGCTTCCTCTCGCGCGGCGAGGTTGTGCCACCGAGCTTCACCTCATGCGCGCCGCGTACGCTGGGTTCACCCCCATTGACCTGTGTGCCTCCCCCGCGCTGGCCTCCGGCGGCCGCGCCGCCGCGCGTCTCACCGCACCCCATCAAGACCTCGCTGCTCACGTTAACTAGGATGTACCCAATTCCAATCCTCGAGGGGATTTCCGTTTCCGTCGCAAAGCATGCCGGGAAGCCGTTGAGCGTGCAGAAGAGGTTGCAGTCTGCGCTGCTTCTGCGCTAGCTGCCTAGCTCCGGCAAGGTGCATGGTGGCACAGGGTGTTAGCTGTGTGGTGGGCGATGGGCGACGACGCATCGAGGTAGGTGACTATGGGCGAGACGCAAGTTACTGCCTGCTGGTGCGGCGAGAAATTCTCTGGATAATGCTTGGCATTTTTTTACCTTTCTTTTTGGTAGAGGAGACGATTGGGCTCGTGGGCTGCCAGGATATGGTTCCAGTCTGCCAGGCTTGAGGAAGTTTGTCCCGCTGGGCTAGAATTTGAGCGCTCGATAAGATTTGGCCTGCTGAGTTGCTCAGCTCGTTTCAGCTCGCGAGCTGCTCGCGAGCAGCTCGAGCCAGCTCGTTAAATCAACCGAGCTAAAATACTAGCTTGGCTCGTTACGAAACATGATTGAGCCGAGCCGAGCCGAGCCGAGTAGGCTGTGAGCCGAGCGAGCTAACGAGTTACGAGCATTTTGTCCAGCCCTAGTTGCAATGCAGGACTATTTTTTAGCTCCAGTTGCAACTCACGGATACAACATGCAGTGACTTTGATTTTACGTTTTTCGATATATAGATGATTTTATGTAAAAGCCTGCCAACTAATTTGGCATGGTTTGGTGTCCCAATACCCCACGAATTGCCTAATCGATCTTGAATGGAATGGATGAGGGATGGGTGGCTGATACATTCCTACGGGTAACGTTCAAAGCGACCACCGTACGTTTCTGTCTGTGGGTCCGACAAAACTAATCTAAATGCCAACAGGGAACAGCGAGCACCGTACATCCCTCTACGTAGTCATTAGTCATATCGGCGTTTCCAGCTCCTCATCGGCATATGAGCTGGTGGTGGGCAGGCGCGATCGGCGCGGCCTGGAAGCGCCAGGGCGACCACGCCGCCGCGTCCCAGTCCCAGCAGGCTTTCCAGAGCGTGGCGCTCGTCGTCGGCTCCACCGGCATAGTGGGCGCCTCCCTCGTCGACATCCTCCCGCGGCCGGACACCCCCGGCGGGCCATGGAAAGTATTCGCGCTCTCCCGCCGCCCGCTGCCACCTTGGTCCCCGCCGTCCTCCTCCTCCGTGACTCAAATACAAGTTGATCTCACCGACTATGCCGCCGCCGCCGAGGCCCTCACGCCGCTCACGGACATCACCCACGTCTCTTCTATGTCGCCTGGACCTGGCGGACCACGGAGGAGGAGAACTGCAAGGCCAACTCCGCCATGCTCCGCAACGTGCTCTCCATCGTCGTTCCCAACTGCCCGGCGCTCGTCCATGTCACCCTCCAAACAGGGACCCGGCACTACTTCGGCCGCTACTCCGAGACCCCCGTCCACGACCCGCCCTACACGGAGGACATGGCGAGGCTGGGGCCGCTGGGCATGCCCGTCTTCTACTACGACCAAGAGGACGTTCTGTTGGGATTTTGGGAAAATCCAACAGGTTGAGATCGAGAGAGAGAGCAGCGAGAGAGAGGAAGAGAGACGCAGGATGGATAACGAGCTCAGTTCATTCATATACACACGGAATCTGGTTACAAATCCCAGGCCAACTGCTTCTTAGGGCTCTCCTTCCCTCCTTTTATAGGCCGTCGGAGAGGCCTAGTTTACCCTAAATGCCCTTACAACCACTATATTCCCAGAATATCCGAGGGCATTATGGCATTTTGTTCCTCCGTACTGGCCTCCGTGATTCCCGGGTCCTGATGCGCCCGTGAGGATGCGCCACGCGTCCTGGCGCATCCGCGCTGGCTGGGCGTCCTCGCCTCCGACCCTGCATCTGGTCCCACATCGAGCGAAGGGGTGGTGTCGGATGTTTGGACCTGGCAGTCCACACAGGGTAGCCTACGTGGTTGATTTGTTGAGGGACAGATCGAGGATCAGAAGTCGATGGTAACACAAGACGCAAGGATTGAACAGGTTCGGGCCGTCGAGATGACGTAATACCCTACGTCCTATGTTGGGGGTGATTGTATTGCTGTGTATGAAGTTCCTGAAGGATCTCCGTAGTTGGGTTCTGTCCTAGGTTTCGTATCGTGGGTTGTAATCGTAGATGTTGTGTTCTGGAGGGGGGTCTCAAGGCGCCTTATATAGTCCGGCTGCCTTGAGTTACAAGTCGGCTAGAGATCGTAACCTACCCGAAATACAAGGATGCGATCCTATAACGATTACAGATATCTTTCCCTATAATTCCGGCTAGTTTATCTTGATCTCCGAGCTTCTTGCGGGATACGCCGCCTGCTTCCTTGCCGCGCGCGCCGTCGCGCCCGTCCGGCTCGTCCGACTGGTGGGCCTCCCGACTGGTGGGCCACCCAGTCTGACAAACCGATCCAGTTGCACTCGGACCGGGCCGCCCCTTGCTGGTTGGGCCAATCCGCCTTCTGGGTACCCCTGGGGGTCTACCCCCGACAAGCCCCCGAGTAGTACGTGGTTGAGAGACAAGTCGGCGAGGTCGTGCTGTCTGATGAGCGTCGAGCCTGCTGCAGTTGGAAGCGAAACCGCGTGATACTGGAGAGAAAAGAGCCGTCTGCAACGGATGCGCCGCGAGGTGCGTCCGTTGGCCGTAGCCCCCGAGCCTTGAAGCGATTCCGAAGGAATCGGTCCAAGGGTTAGTAGCCTTCTTCTGAGGTCACCGAATGATCAACGGATGCGCCGCGAGGTGCGTCCGTTGGCCGTAGCCCCCGAGCCTTGAAGCGATTCCGAAGGAATCGGTCCAAGGGTTAGTCAAGAAGCTTCTGGCTAAACCATCCGGCGTTAATTTCGGCGTCTAGCCCCCGAGTGTGAGGGCCAGCGGAATCCTGAGAGACACGCCTAGTGGTCGTCCCGGCGCCAGCCCCCGAGCGTGAGGGCTGCGCACGCCGAGTAATCGTCCCGGCGCCAGCCCCCGAGCGTGAGGGCTGCGCACGCCGAGTAATCGTCCCGGCGCCAGCCCCCGAGCGTGAGGGCTGAGCATGCCGAGTAGTCGTCCCGGCGCCAGCCCCCGAGCGTGAGGGCTGAGCTCGCCGAGTAGTCGTCCCGGCGCCAGCCCCCGAGCGTGAGGGCCGAGCTCGCCGAGTAGTCGTCCCGGCGTCAGCCCCCGAGCGTGAGGGCCGAGCTCGCCGAGTAGTCGTCCCGGCGTCAGCCCCCGAGCGTGAGGGCCGAGCTCGCCGAGTAGTCGTCCCGGCGTCAGCCCCCGAGCGTGAGGGCCGAGCTCGCCGAGTAGTCGTCCCGGCGCCAGCCCCCGAGCGTGAGGGCTGCGCACGCCGAGTAATCGTCCCGGCGCCAGCCCCCGAGCGTGAGGGCTGAGCTCGCCGAGTAGTCGTCCCGGCGTCAGCCCCTGAGCGTGAGGGCCGAGCTCGACGAGTAGTCGCTCATACCCGGCAACAAAGTAAAATTTCGAGAGGAGAAAGCATTCGGCGATATGTAATGTTAATGAACTCCACTTCCTGCTTTTAAGTCTATTAATTTCTCCGGGTAGTTAGCCTATTACGTTTATGCACCTGATCCCCGATAGCCATAATCCATAGCGCAGGGAGCTGGGCCGCGTGCACGCGTAGGAGCGTAGGCGTACGGAAGAGTCGAGGTTTCATGGATTAAGGCGTGTGCCTCCCGAGTACTTTAGCGACTTGTTTTAAAGCTCGCGGAATTGACGAAGTTAATCGATTGATACTGATCTTGGCGAAAGGTTCGAGCCCTGAAGGATTCCTTCTCTGTCAGGTATGCCAAAGGAGAGGCAGGCAAAGCAGCATCGTATCTGAGATGCGGCGTCAAGAATAGTGTTCCCGTGATTGCACAAGGCGCTCCCGTGGTCGAGTGGAGCCAAAGGCGATAAGGGTGACCTGTGTATCTTCGGTCTAAAGGGGAGACACGTGGCGCGGAGTCCGCGCCCGTCATCGTGGAGGAAATCTCTCGTCCTCCGGTGACCGGGGGCTATAAATACCCGTCGGGGAGCCTGAGCTGCTACCCAAGAGCGAATAGATATAGGATCCTTGCAGTCAATATGCCGGAGGCTCATTGTTGGGTTCATCCACCGGGGAGAGTTCATGGAGTCAGCATGGTATGGTGCTAGAAGAGTGCTTGCGAAGGACCTGAGGCGTTGATCAGCGTGTGAGTGCTGTCCCGTTCACCCCCGTATTCCCATGTGATGAGGGCCATGTGGGGTAAAATGCTTTGTAGAGCAAGGGATAGCCGAAGGCATTCGCTATCAACCCTCCACCGGTGCTGTCCCGTAAACGGCTGCAGTGGTGCTACAAGAGAGCTTGCGAGGAGCTCATGTGAACCAAGCTTGCTCCGGATGTAGCACTAGGCGCAGGGACGAGTGCCCCAGGCCGTCATCTTGGCGGTTGATGTGTTTGATGTTTGTAACCGGTTCAAGTCCAGCTCCGTTGTAACTGTATTTCCTGCAAAATGATTGCATTGTCTGTCGCAATTTGTTCGCAGCGCCAGTTCCCGAGCGTTTCGGGGCTGACCGAGCCCGCATGGCGCGCTGCTTTTGATGTGGCGCCAGCCCCCGAGTCCGAGTGCTGGTCGAACCTTAGCGGCACGCCTTCAGTTCTGCAGTGTTGGCTTTCGAGTGGTTCGGGGCCAATCGAGCCCGAGAGGCACACTGTCTTGAACGCGGCGTTAGCCCCCGAGCGTGGGAGCTGTTTGAGCCTTAGCGGCACACCACTGAGTTTGCAGTGTTGGCTCCCGAGTAGTTCGGGGCCAATCGAGCCCGAGGGGCACACTGGCTTTGTTACGGCGCCAGCCCCCGAGCGTGGGAACTGTTCGAACCTTAGCGGCACGCCGACCTCTTTGTTTTGCTCGAGTGCTTTGGAGTCGTTTTTTACCGTTGACGCCCGGCGCGTAACGGAAGGCGAAGCGCCCAACGGCTCTTTTTACCGTTTCGCCCGCCCCCGCTAATCGTGTTATCTCGCGGTAATTTCGGGCATCAAGGCGCGCTATAAAGGGTGAGGGTTAGACCCGGAGGAAAATCTTCCCATTCCCAGATCTGTCCTCCCTCTTCTTCGCTTTTCATCCCGCCGCCACCAAAGCTCCCATTGCTCGTCAACCCATTGTGTGATCTTAGCCACCACGGGGAGTGTAGTCTCGCTGATGCGATCGAAGACCCCTGCCGTTAGATCCATGGCGGGGAGGAAGAAGCTCACTGGCGTCCCCAAGTCTGACAAGATCCCCTCCCCTGTCCTCGCGTGGGTGCGGGGGAAGGTGACCACAGAAATGCTGGAGGAGATGGTGGAGCGGAGCATCCTCCCGCCTCAGGCCGTGGCGGAGTGGCGGCCGAGCGCCGGAGAGGTGTTCCCGTCGGAGAACTCCGGCGAGCTGGTCCTTTTCAAGCCTTTCTTCGAGGCGGGACTCGGCTTGCCTACGGGGGCATTCTTCCGAGGATTGCTGCATTACTACGGGATCGAGGCCATCAATATCAACCCCAACTCCATCATGGTGATCTCGGTCTTCATCTACCTCTGCGAGGCGTATCTGGGGATCTCTCCCCATTTCAACTTGTGGAGGTATTTGTACTGGCTGAAGCCCCAGCCAAGTGAGGAGAAGATGGTGGTGGTTGGAGGCGCTGGATTTACGCTGCGTCAAGGGCGGAAGGACGAGTACTTCGACATCGCCCTCAACACCTCCAACAAAGGATGGAAAGCCGAGTGGTTCTATGTCGGGAACCACGAGCCGGCGATCCCCTGCCACACCGGAGAGCGGCCGAAGGTTAGGGATTGCTGGAATGAACTTCCTGACGCCTCCGAGATGGATGAGGTGGACGAGCTCCTTGTGTTGATCAAGGAGCTAAAGGATCAAGGCTTGACGGCGATTGGTATCGCCTGCAACTTCAGCAGGCGGCTGATCCAGCCGATCCAGGAGCGGAAGCACCCGAGCTACGAGTACTCGGGCCGGGATGATCCTACTCGGGTTGCCAACCGCACCGTGAGCAAGGAAGAGATGAAGGCGCGCGTGGGCGGGTTCTTCCTCGGCCACGTGTCGGAGAAGGACCAGCCGCGTCCTTTTTCACTGAAGAGGCCTCCACCACCGGTAAGTTGCCATTCCGAGTGCTTTTTGAATGTTCTTTCTTGACGTAATTTCTGGTTTCGTCCGTTGGCCGTCTGATTTTGCGTCTTCTCTTGCGCAGGATCGAGTCTTCGAATACTTCTCTGCTGCCCCACTTCCAGAAGACTTCCCGAGGAAAGTGATTCTGGAGGAAGCGCCTCCGGCTGCTCAGGGCGGCACTCGGGCAGAGGGGGCGGTTGATCCGCCTGCTCCCCGTATATGGGCACCGAGTGACATGGAGGGCTCTCTGAGTCCTTCGGATGAAGAGGTGGTGGAGGACCGTCCGCGGAAGCGCCGGGCGGCTGTGGCGAAAAGGAATAATCGCGGCGGCGGCGTTTCCAAGCGGGCGGTGGCCGTTGACGACGGGGCGGCCGACGACTCGGCCACATTGTCGGATGAAGCGCCCTCCGTCCGGGATGCAGTGGCGGGTATGTTGCCGCCGCCTCCCAAGCGGAGGCGCACGAAGAAGGTGGCGGCAAAGAAATCGGACGCGCAGCCGGCTCAGCGGCCGACTGCGGGTTCGGACGCCGATGTTGACGAGCCGGGACATCCTTCCCCGGCCGTCATGGAGGAAGAGGAGAAGGACGAGGCGGTACCCGACGAGGTGTTCCAGGAGCAGGAGCACGCCCGGGCCATGGGCGTCTCGGTGGAGGAGAGGCGGCGCAGGGTGGCGGAGACGCTTGTGCAGGCCACGGCGGATGCAAGGCCAGTCTCCGATTTGGGGACCAGGCCAATCCTCATGGCGGCTTCGGCGCAGCGGCGTCCTAAGCTCCCTGTCTTCCGGCCCCGAGTCGCGGTGGTGAAGAGTACTCGGTGAGTTATCGGTCTTCGCGTTTCTTCTTGTTATCATTTATCTTCGAGTTCTTGTTTTAACTTCCGAGTGCTTTTTTGCAGCAAAGCCTCCGATCTTGACGGCGAGGCGGCCAGCGGGAAGGCTCCATCGGCTGATCTCCCGCGAGGTCTGAGTTCTCCTCCGGCCGCACCCGTTGGCGAATCCTCCTCGGGTGCTACGCCTGAGGTGGCGAACTCGGCGGCGGGGCCTGCTCTGGAGGTGATCATGGAGACGCCGGCGGCCGACATCGTGCAGGACGGAGAAGGCGATGCGGTGATCGCATCAGGCGGCGGTGCTGGGGACCCCGTCCTCCCCGTGGTGACCCAGGCCTCGCCCGCCGTCGCGGGGGACACTGCTCGGGGAAAGACCCAGGAGGAGGAGTTCCAGAAGAAGTCGGGCACCACGGGGGCTATCATTGTCCCCGGGGCTGACTCTATTGCGGAGAAGGAGGGCTCGGTCATCGCCGAGCTTCAGATTGCTGTCGACCACGCCCAGCGCCTTGCAGCGGTTAGATTCCTCCCCTGTCTTGTTGATCTCTTCTTTTTCCTTATTGGTTTTCTGAGTTCTTCACTTTTGCGGATGGTTGTAGAAATTGGCTACGCTCCGGCAGTCGCGCCTTGTGCAGACCCGGGACGCGGAGTCTGCGCTCCGGCGCGCGGCGAAGGCGGAAGCAGAGCTCAAACGGGTCAAGCGTCAATGTGACGCTGCCAAGAAGAGCTTGAACGACGCCATTGTGGAGCATCGCCACAGTCTTCATCGTAAGGCCCTCTCCTCGTAGTTCCCGAGTAGTTGCTGAACTGTGGGACTTTACAGTGTTGTTTTCATCCTGACCAGTGCTTCCTTGCCTTTCCAGAGAAGGAGATGGAGAGGGACCATCACATCAACGAGCTAAAGGAGCTGCGATTTGCAAACTTAACTCTGCAGCAGTCGGAGGAGGTGATGGCGGGCAAGCTGAAGCAGGAGCAGGACTTCCGGAAAGGTGCGGACATGACGATGCTCCAGGCCATGTATACAATTCAGAATAACTCTCAAATCATAACAGGCTTGGAGCAAGATCTGACATCGGCGCATCTGGCCCTGACGGAGGTCAACGAGGCGGCGAGGGACCTGCTGGACTCCGTGGCCCCGGAGGAGGGTGAGCCGACTGCCTTAGTCGCGCGTCTTCAAGCTGCGCCAATCCGCATCACCGAGCTGATCAAGGAATCGGCCGTTGTGTGTGCGAACGATGCCTTGGCGCGTGTTCGGACACTATACCCGCGGATTGACCTTGCACCGGTTGGCGATGGGGTGGCGGCTGACGCCACGGCGGAGCAGGTTGATGCGGCGATGGCTGAAACTCGCCCAATCGCCGAGAAAGTTGGCGAGGCTCTCAAGTTTGAGTAGAATGGTCCATCAATTTCTATTAGAGTGAATCCCTCTACTTCAACCACAAGTGATAATGTTCAATCTCAAGATGATGGTGAAGCAAGTAATGTCAATGCAACTTCATCTAGTGAGCAACTTGTTACTACTATACAACCTTCAACCTCTACACAAGAACCTATTGATCAACCAAGAGTTCATCATGCCATCGCCAAAGATCACCCCATTGATCAAATTGTGGGTGATATTAGTAAGGGAGTTCAAACTTGATCTCGTGTTGCTTCATTTTGTGAACACTTCTCTTTTGTATCTTGTGTTGAACCTAACCGTGTAGATGAAGCACTAAATGATCCGGATTGGGTGAATGCTATGCATGAAGAATTGAATAATTTCACCCGGAACAAAGTTTGGGAGCTAGTAGAGAGACCCAAGAATTATAATGTGATTGGTACAAAATGGTTATTCCGAAACAAGCAAAATGAAGATGGCATTGTTGTGAGAAACAAGACAAGATTGGTTACTCAAGGCTATACTCAAGTTGAAGGCTTGGATTTTAGTGAAACATTTGCTCCCGTGGCTAGATTGGAAGCTATAAGAATCCTATTGGCCTATGCTTGCACTCACAATATCAAGCTATATCAAATGGATGTCAAAAGTGCTTTCTTAAATGGCAAGATTAGTGAACTAGTATATATTGAACAACCTCCCGGTTTTGAAGATCTTGACAAGCCTAATCATGTATACAAGCTCTCTAAAGCTCTCTATGGGTTGAAGCAAGCACCTCGTGCTTGGTATGAAAGGCTTAGGGACTTTCTCATTTCTAGGGGATACAAAATTGGAAAGGTAGATACTACCTTGTTCACTAAGAAGATTGAAAATGACATATTCATATGTCAAATTTATGTTGACGACATTATATTTGGTTCAACCAATGAAGACTATTGCAAGGAATTCGGTGATATGATGTCAAATGAATTTGAAATGTCTATGATTGGTGAATTGAGCTTCTTCCTTGGCCTTCAAATCAAGCAAATGAGGGAAGGCACATTTGTTTGCCAATCTAAATATGTGAAGGATCTATTGAAGAAATTCGGTATGAAAGATGCTAAACCTATCAAGACTCCTATGGCTACTAATGGACATCTTGATCTTGATGAGGGAGGTAAACCGGTAGATCTTAAACTCTATAGATCCATGATTGGTAGTTTGCTTTATCTTACCGCATCTAGGCCCGATATCATGTTTAGTGTGTGCATGTGTGCAAGGTTTCAAGCCGCACCTAAAGAATGTCATTTGACCGCCGTCAAGCGTATTTTGAGATATTTGAAGTATTCTCCTAACATTGGTCTTTGGTATCCCAAGGGTGCTCATTTTGCTTTAGTTGGATATTCGGACTCGGATTATGCGGGATGCAAGGTTGATAGGAAGAGCACATCCGGTGGTTGTCAATTTCTTGGAAGATCTCTTGTTTCTTGGTCTTCAAAGAAACAAAATTCTGTGGCTCTTTCTACCGCCGAAGCGGAATATATCTCGGCGGGAAGTTGTTGTGCTCAATTATTGTGGATGAAGCAAACTCTTCTTGATTTTGGAGTGGATTTCAAAAATATACCTCTCT
>CM014277.1:56725408-56747465 GCA_004135705.1 Alloteropsis semialata
GATCATGTCTCAGACTTGGCAGTTGCCTTCGCTCGAATGAGACAAGCGGGTCTCAAGCTCAACCCGGAGAAATGTGTCTTCGAAGTGACCAGAGGAAAGATACTCGACTGTCTGGTGTCAGCCAACGAGATCGAAGCCAATCCAGATAAGATCAACACAATCCTTAACATGGAAGAGCCAAAATGCATTAGAGACGTGCAGAAACTCTCTAGCAGAATCGCAGCACTCAACAGATTTATTGCTAAGGCAGCTGAGCGCAGTTTACCCTTCTTCGCAACTCTCAGAAACGCATCAAAGTTTGAATGGGGAGAGGAGCAATCCAAGGCATTCCACGAGCTAAGGCAATATCTGATGCAGCTCACGAAGCTGACAATACCTGACCCGAAGGCACCCCTACTATTATACATTGCAGCTTCGCAATCAGCGGTTAGTGCGGCACTCATTGCGGAGAAGCTGGTCGAAGGAAGAAATATACAGCAGCCGGTCTACTATGTTTCTGAGGCACTGGCTGGGTCGAAGCTGTTCTATACTGAGATTGAGAAAATGATTTATGCAGTGGTGATGGCATCCAGAAAGCTAAGGCATTATTTTGAGGGGCACAATATTAAAGTGCTGACAGATCAACCATTAAAAGAGCTACTGAGTAACAAAGAAGCCTCAGTAAGAATACGGAAATGGGCTGCAGAGCTGTCAGAATACGTCGTGGATTTCGAGCGGAGGACAGCTATCAAATCTCAAGTCCTAGCTGATTTCATTGCAGAATGGACATCACCTTCGGCACAAAATGTGACCAGAGAAGAAAGCTGGCTAGTACACAGTGATGGCGCTTGGGGAGATAAGGGAGCTGGCATCGCAGCGATTGCACAATCGCCTTCGGGCGTGAAAATGAGATATGCAGCGAACCTGGAGTTCTGCAAAAACAGCGACAGAAGTACGAACAACGTTGTTGAATATGAAGCCGTGCTATTGGGGCTCGGAAAAGCGAAGGTGCTGGGGGCGCAGCGCTTCATCGTGAAAACAGACTCGAAGGTGGTGGCAGACCACATCGAAAAAGAGAGTATTGCAAAGCAGCCTGAGCTGATCAAATACCTCACCACAGTCCGAGCAATGGAGAAAAAATTCAAAGGCTTCACAATCGAATACATTCCGAGGGCAAAGAATGAAGAAGCCGACGCACTGGCTAAAGCAGCAGCAAAGGGGGACAAGTTACTGCCCGACGTCTTTTTCCAAACACTGACAACGCCTTCGATCAAGGAACTTGATGAGCAGCCAAGTCTGATCAACGCAATAAACTTAGAGGATTGGAGGTCATCTATAATGGCATACCTCAAAGGATACTATGAACCAATTGATGAAGAAGATCTCAAAACCATGCAGCAGAGGGCAAGGTCATATCAAATCATTGACAACGTCCTATACAAGAAAGGAGTCATGGCCCCTTATCTTCGCTGTGTTTCCATCAGCAAAGGCAGAGAGATAATTCAAGAGATACACAGTGGTTTATGCGGAGCTCACTTTGGAGCGAGGGCAATTGTGGGAAAGGCAATGAGACAAGGGTTTTATTGGCCTTCAATCATCAATGATGCAACAAATATAGTCAAGACTTGCGACGAATGTCAAAAATGTGCGGCAACCAAAAAATCACCTTCGGAACCATCACAGCTGATAACTCCAACATGGCCATTGCAGAGATGGGGCATCGATCTGGTGGGTCCTCTTCCAACGGCCCAAGGAAACCTCAAGTACGCAATAGTTGCAGCGGAATATTTCACCAAGTGGATTGAGGCAAGACCACTAGCAAATATCACGGCGAAGACAGTTATCAAATTCTTCTGGCAGCAAATCGTTTGCAGATTTGGAGTCCCAAGGGAAATTACAGTAGATAATGGGAAGCAGTTTGACTGCGACGAATTCAGGCAGTACTGCATGTCCATAGGGACGAAGGCAAGATTCGCATCAGTATATCACCCGCAATCCAATGGCGCAGTTGAGAGAGCTAATGGCATCATCTTCACAGCCGTCAGGAAATGCCTTGCAAATTGCAAGAAAAAAGGGAAATGGGTAGAAGAAATGCCGAAGGTAATCTGGGCGCATAACACCACCACATCAAGAGCAACTCAGTTCACACCATTCAAGCTATTATATGGCGAAGATGCAATGTGTCCCGAAGAGATTCTTCATAAGGGGCTTCGCATTCAGCAGGAAGCACCAAAAGATAGCGAAGCTATAGATAAAGACCTTACAGAAATCTACAGGCTGCAAGCAGTGAAGAACATTTCCAAGTGCCAGGAAGAAACCAGAAAATGGCGTGACAAGAAAGTGGTAAGGAAAGACATCAAGATAGGCGACTGGGTGCTAAGGAAGAACCCGAGTATGCCTTCGGGAAAATTACAGAACAAATGGGAAGGCCCATTCTTAGTCGTCAAGAGTAACAGACCAGGATCATTTCACCTGGGGGATGGAGAAGGCAATGAGCTGCCGCATTCATGGAATGCGGACAGCCTGCGAAGATACTATCTGTGAATATTATGTAACAATTGGCTTCGTATTCTATAAACGAAGTCAATTAGTAGAGTAGACATTTCCTTTTTCAAAAGGCCCGTACTCTTTTCCTCACAGGGGAACCCTTACCAAGGGGTGAGATTTTTAATGAGGCGGTGCTAACTGTAACTCGTGTGAAATATATAAACGAGCTATTCCCCAAAAAAGCTGCATCGAAAGCGATTGGCTTCGACCAAGTCACTGGTATTCGATAAACCAAATAGAACTGAAATGACCCTACCAAAGGTAAGGCCAATTCAGATCTAAAATCGCTTACTCTAAGGAGTAAAAGGGGCTTCGGCTCAGATTAAACCTTGTATGCTAATGCTTACTCTAGAAAGAGTAAAAGGGGCTTCGGCTCAAATCATTCTCAAAAAATCAAAAACGCCAATTGGAGCATGAACTCCAAAGAGTAAANCAAGATGGACAATGTATCGGCTTACACTGTGATTATTTAATATCTTGTTTCAAGACATAGCTGATCCATTATTTTACATATTGGCCTTGTTTTATGCTTTATTTCATTATTCAAAGGCTGGTCTGTTATATCAATCAAGGTCCGATCCTGATTGGTCCGATTCTGAGGTCCGATTTGGTGTCTGATTGAGGTCCGACCACTCGGTCCGATTGACGTCATCATCGAGGTCCGATTCTGAGGTCCGATCGGTATCGGCCGATGCGTGTCTGATTGGGTCTTGGCTAAAATTCGACGTTACTCCATCGTCTGAAATAGAGCCGGCACAATCATAGAGCAATTTAACTGTTTTATTCCCTTGTCAATTCAGGTCAAATTGACTGGCACGCCGCGAACCTGAACTGGAGTGTAGACTGGCACTGGAGCGAAGCTGATCTCCCCGGTCATCGTGTGCTGCACGCAGGAGATACATCCGCCGATTTTCCGCGTCAACACATTTTTGGCACGCCCAGTGGGACTCGAAAAACAAATCCAAGATGTCGTCGTCTGATGCTGAACAAGAAACTGCGGCAAGACTTGCTGCTGAGAAAGAAGCTGCTGAGAAGGCTAAGAACGACAGAAACAAGACGCCTGAGGTGACCATGCCCGTTACAAAGGCCGATCTGTCCAAAGCTCAGTTGGATGCAGTTCAGGCCCAGATTGATGCGTTTGAGAAGCTCTGCCTTGGACAGTTTGGGCGTAATCGTTCAGGTCCTATACTCAAAGGTCCTCTCCCGGATCCAGAGTTGATCAAGAAGACAACTGAAGCTCGGGAGCACCAAGTCAACATGACGGAGATGATTCACCAGGCTGTTCATCACGCATTGATCAACCAATCAGGCACTTTGGTGAATTCTCTGGACAATCTCATCAAGAAGGCGGTGGACGATGCTGTTTGCTTGAAAGGTCCAGTGTTTATAGCAGATTCTGCAGGAGCATCAGGATCAGGAAGAGGAAAAGAAACTACAGATAATACCATGACCGTTGCTCCACAAATGCCAATTGTTCCACCACCTCCTGTTGAACTGGCCAACGGTTTTCTGTTGATGGCCGATGGAACTATAGTCGGCCCACATGGTGAAAAATATGCCAGAACTCTGGGCGAACAAGAAAAACAACCTGCAGCTGCAAGGCTACGTACAGAGGTTCCTTCACATCAGCGTATGGTCGGAGATTACAATAACTATGTGATGGACATAGCTGATGGGACGCCACATGGAAATCAACAGTCCGATTGGTCACAAAAGATAGCCGAGGTGATCCAGAATCAGTTCGGCTTGAAGCCTAAAGATGAAGCGAGGCTGTATCGGCACCCATACCCATCTTACTTTGATGCAGTGCCACTTCCTCCACGTTACAGAGTGCCGGACTTTTCCAAATTCTCCGGGCAAGATGATATGACCACCATCGAGCATGTGAGCCGATTCTTGGCTCAGTGTGGTGAGGCTGCTTCAGAGGAGGGACTCAGGCTCAGATTTTTCCCTCTGTCACTATCAGGGCCGGCGTTTACCTGGTTTACGTCGTTGCCAGCAGGATCAGTCACAGGGTGGTCCGATATGGAAAAGCAGTTCCATAAATACTTCTTTTCTGGTCTCAATGAGATGAAGATCTCTGATTTGATTGCTATCAGGCAGAGGAATGATGAGACCGTCAAGGAGTACATTCAACGGTTCCGTGACACTAGGAATCGATGCTATAGTTTGAAGCTATCTGACATGCAATTGGCCGAGCTTGCATTCCAAGGTTTGCTCGTGCCGATTAAGGAAAAGTTTTCTGCTCAGGAGTTTGAGACATTGGGGCAATTGGTTCAGAAAGTGTCAGCTCATGAGGTCCGATATCAGGAGATGAAGCGCATGAAGTTTTCTAAACAAGTATCTTATCTCTCTGATACTGAAGAAGAAGATGATGTTAACATAGCTGAATGGACTAAATCCAAGAAGCCAGTGTCGCTCCCGTGGATCAAACAGAATCCTGAGAAGTTTGGTTTCGACATAACAAAGGCCGATAAGATTTTTGATTTGCTGCTCAGTGAGAAGCTTATCCAGCTTTCTCCAAATCACTCAATTCCATCGGCCGATGAGTTGAAGAAACGTAAATATTGCAAATGGCACAACTCGACATCTCACGAGACCAATGAATGCAAAGTGTTCAGAAGGGAGATCCAATTGGCTATTGAGTCAGGCAAGATCAAGTTTGAAGACAGCAAGAAAGCCATGAAGATCGATGGTCATCCCTTTCCCAATAACTTTGCTGATTTCTCCTTTTCTGTCAATATGGTTGATGCTAATGAAAAGGGGAAGTTCAAGGTGCTTACATCGGACCACGCCAAGAGTTCTGGTGCCGTTGATCCTACTGTTCAAGTTACTGTTGAAGAGCTACGCAGGAATCATCAGGCGTTTGGGCGTGAATCTAGTGCTCCTGGTGGATATCGGCCGCGTGTGACTTCCCAAATGCTGATCAACAAATACAAGAGGCAGCAGGCAGCAGTCCGAGCGTGGAGAGAACGCGAGGAACGGCGACCTCAGAGGCGTGAATATCAAGCAAGGCGTCTTGATGAAGAGTTTGATGATCGGCGCCAACGCGATTACAGGACCGATGGACGACGCCGATATGATGAGTGGTCCGATGACCGACGCCGGTATGATGACAGGTCCGATGGACGGCGCTGGTATGATGATAGAGTTGACAGTCGTCGGCAGTACGGTTATAGGTCCGATTGGTATACAGATGGACGTCAAGCTTATGACAGATACAACCAGGATGATGATCATTGGGGGTGTCCTTTCTTCGTATTCTGCTGGAATGAGAAGCTTAGATTGCCATCGAAAGCAGATTGTCCTGAATGCAGCTTCCAGTATGAAGAATACAGAGCTTCCAAGAGAGGCCGACGATCAGTTCATGAACGGATCGGCGTCAGGATCGATGATCATCATCAAAGAGATGAAGGCCGGGTTAACACTCATGGCCACAAAAATAATGAAGGCCGGGCTGATGCTCATGGCCCTGAAAAAATTGAAGAGAAGGCTCCAGTTCAAAATCGGACTGAAGAATCTCCAATGAGGCCTGGACAGTGGTGCCCGTCGGGGATTTCCAAGTCCAAGAAGAGACGTGTGCAATGTTTGCACTATAAGGAGAAGATTCAGGAGCAAGAGTTGGTAAAAGAGAAGAAGTGGCGCGTCAAGATGGCCAATGATGACGAAGCAAGTACATCGGCCGCAATAAATATGGTTTTGATGTTGCCGTCCGATTTCGCTGCTCCTGATGAACAAGACGACCATGAGGTCGATTATGAATTGGAAGAAGCCGCTGCATGCTTGGTTCTGGATTCAGAGAAAGCGGTCTTTGAAAAGCCAAATGCAAATGGGTATCGGCACCTGAAGCCTCTATACATCAAGGGATACGTTGATGGGAAGCCGATGACCAAGATGCTGGTTGATGGAGGAGCTGCTGTCAATCTCATGCCCTATTCTACATTCCGCAAGCTGGGGAAAGGGATTGATGATTTAATCAAGACCAATATGACGCTTAAGGACTTTGGCGGGAACGTTTCAGAGCCTCGGGGGGCAATTCATGTCGAATTGACCATCGGCAACAAGACATTGCCGACTACTTTCTTTGTGATTGATGGCCAAGGTTCTTACAGTATGCTCCTCGGACGTGATTGGATTCATGCCAACTGTTGCATCTCATCCACAATGCATCAGTGTTTGATCCAGTGGCAAGGCAATAAAGTGGAGATCGTCCCAGCTGATGATTCGGTTAGCATTGCTACAGCCAAGTCAACAATTTGGGAATTTGAAGGAGTTGAGTGTCTGTCAGGAAAAGTATGGGATGGTGACTTCCTCAAGGTGTCCGATCAAGGACTAAAGCCGATCCAAGCAGTCGGCTCTGAGACATTGTTTTAAATGGATGATTATATAGAAGATCTTGAAGACCGAAGTGAGTTCGGTAAATTAGGATTTGGATTTACGTCGGCCGATGAATTAGAAGAAATAGATATAGGATCTGATGATAGACCAAGGCCGACGTATGTCAGTGCTAAGTTGGATCCTGAGTATAAACAGGAGTTAATAAAACTTTTGAAAGAATATTCTGATTGTTTTACTTGGGAATATTATGAAATGCCAGGTTTAAGCCGTGATATTGTTGAACATCGGCTACCTATCAAACCAGGATATCGACCACACAAGCAGTACCCAAGGAGGTTCAAGACTGAGATGCATGAGCCAATTAAGGCCGAAATAACGAAGCTATTTGAAGCCAAGTTTATCAGGCCATGTCGATATGCTGAGTGGGTATCAAATATAGTTCCTGTTTATAAGAAGAATGGAAAGCTACGTGTTTGCATTGATTACAGGAACTTGAACAAGGCAACCCCAAAGGATGAGTATCCGATGCCGGTGGCCGATATGCTTGTCGATGCAGCATCAGGCCATAAAGTGATGAGTTTCCTGGATGGTAATGCTGGTTATAATCAGATTTTTATGGCAGAAGAAGATATTCCCAAGACCGCATTCCAATGTCCAGGTGCTCTCGGTTTATATGAGTGGGTTGTTATGACTTTTGGTTTGAAGAATGCCGGTGCTACTTATCAACGTGCTATGAATTATATTTTTCATAGGTTGATCGGCAGGATAGTCGAAATCTACATTGATGATGTGGTAGTCAAATCAAAAGGTTATCGGGATCATTTGGCCGATTTGAAGGAAACACTGGAGTGTACAAGACAACATGGATTGAAGATGAATCCGCTCAAGTGTGCTTTTGGCGTATCGGCCGGCCAATTTCTTGGTTTCTTGGTACATGAGAGAGGAATTGAGGTGAATGATCGGAACCGCAAGGCGATTGATGATATTGAACCTCCGACAAGCAAGAAGGAGTTGCAGGGTTTGATTGGAAAGATTAATTTTCTGAGGAGGTTTATATCAAATTTGTCGGTCCGATTGGAAGCATTTACCCCTTTGCTGAAATTGAAAAGTGAAGAAGAATTGGTTTGGGAGCCTAAGCATCAAAAGGCATTAGATGAGATCAAGCAATATTTAGCATATCCGCCAGTTCTAATTCCACCACAAAAGGGTAAGCCGTACAAGCTTTATTTATCGGCTTTTGATCATGCAATCGGCTCTGTCTTGATTCAAGAAGTTGATGGGAAAGAACGAGTTATATTTTATTTAAGCCGAAGATTGCTAGATCTTGAAACTCGGTATTCATATGTGGAGAAGCTTTGCCTTTGTTTATATTTTTCCTGTACAAAATTAAGGCATTATTTGCTATCGGCCGAGTGTACTGTGATTTGTAGAGAGGATGTGATCAAGTATATGCTATCAATGCCAATCATGAAAGGAAGAATTGGCAAATGGGTTTTTGCTCTAACAGAATTTGATCTCAGATATGAATCGGCCAAAGCGGTGAAAGGGCAGATAATGGCTGATTTAGTTGCTGACCATTGTGGGCCGAGCATTGATGTTAGCAAGCAATGTACTGAAGAACTTGGTATGTCTGGTCCGATGGAAAAGGCCAATGTGGTTGACGCGGTTCCTTGGACTATGTTCTTTGATGGTTCTTCTTGTAATGATGGTTGCGGAATCGGTCTGATTATTATTTCGCCTCGGGGGGCAAGGTTTGAATTCGCCTTTCCAATTGAAAGATGCACAAATAATCAGGCAGAGTATGAAGCATTGATGAAAGGTCTCCAGATTCTTAAAGATATCGGCGCTCGGTTTGTTGAGGTATTTGGAGATTCTTTACTGATTATTAATCAGTTACTTGGCAAATATGATTGCAAGATGGATGCTTTGTTATCTTATTTTGAAAAGTGCCGAGATTTGATTAGTCAATTCGCTTTGGTAACTCTTGAACATGTTCCGAGACATCATAATGAAGAAGCAAATCGGCTGGCGCAAAAAGCGTCTGGCTATCGGCCTACGTCTGATGTAATGGTACAGGAGATACCAGAAGGAGATTGGAGGAAAGAAATCGTTGAATATTTGAAGGATCCTTCTGTCAAGATTTCTAGAAAGATACGCTATAAATCGATCAGACATGTCTTGGTTGAGGGAGTGCTTTATTTTCGCTCGATTGATGGAGTTCTGTTGAGATGTATCGGACCTGAAGAAGCCAAAGTTTTGATGGGAGAAATTCATGAGGGTGTCTGCGGGGCTCATCAATCGGCGTTCAAGATGAAATGGATGATAAGAAAGAATGGGTATTATTGGCCGACGATTTTAGAAGATTGTTTTGAATATTATAAAGGATGCCAAGAGTGTCAAAGATATGGAAATATTCAAAGGGCTCCAGCATCGGCCATGAACCCTGTTATCAAGCCATGGCCGTTTAGAGGATGGGGAATTGACTTGATCGGCCAAATTTTTCCACATTCAAGTAAGGGGCACAAATTCATATTAGCGGCAACAGATTATTTCACCAAGTGGGTTGAAGCTATTCCTTTAAGGGAGGTGAAAACACAGAATGTTATTGAATTCGTTAGGGAACATATTATTTACCGATTTGGGATTCCACAGACGATCACAACAGATCAAGGTACGATGTTTACATCGGACGAGTTCAAAAATTTTGCTGCTGATATGGGTATCAAGCTTCTTAATTCATCGCCATATTATGCACAAGCCAATGGTCAAGCTGAAGCCTCCAATAAAAGTTTGATCAAATTGATTGATAGAAAGATTGAGGAATATCCAAGAAAATGGCATATTGTGCTTCCTGAAGCTCTGTGGGCCTATCGAATGGCTTGTCATGGATCGATCAAGGTTTCTCCGTATGAACTGGTTTATGGACATGAAGCCGTTCTTCCATGGGAAATTCGTACTGGATCGAGACGTATCGAGCTTCAGGATAAATTAAAGGCCGGCGAATACATGGAGCTCATGAATAGTGAGTCCGATGACTTGGCTGTTCGTCGGCTGCGCGCTCTTGAAAATATTGAGGCTAATAAGCTTAGAGTGGCGAGGCATTATGATAAGAAAGTTAAAGGAAAAGAGTTCAAGGAGGGCGATCTTGTCTGGAAGGTTATTCTGCCAATTGGTTCTAAAGATCCCAAGTACGGCAAATGGTCACCGAACTGGGAGGGACCTTATCAAGTCGTCCGATGTGTTCCTGGAAACGCTTATATTCTACAAACACTTGAAGAAGAAGTGTTTCCTAAAGCATTAAACGGGAAATATTTAAAGAAGTACTACCCTAGCATTTGGGTAAACTCATAAGAGCCGATGCTATGCGTCAGGCTTGAAAGCCGATGGAAAATCGCCTCAAGAACAAAAATAAGAGCCGATACAATATGCATCGCCTTAAGGGCTATATACAAACAGAGAAAAATACATTCATCATCAAGCCGTTCGATGACGGGTCAGGCTGTTTGAAAAGGGATTGCATATATATTCATATATTTCTCATACAGAGGGATTTCAGAAGATAAAAGGATCTAGTAGGCGCCGATGTACTTTGTTCATCATTGCCAGAACAGGACTAAAAAAAGGAAGGGCAAAAGGAAGCGCAAGTTTGAGGAGATATCTTCTTCCTTGAGTCGAAGAAATCCGCCTTGGATGCAGTCCCTTGAAGAGCGCGCCGGTGGACGCCTCGCCCTAAGCCTGTAAAGGGCACTCTATTACACCCCTCTAAAAAACCTTCCCTTTGGTGAACCGATGGAGGAACCTCACGAGAATTCTTCTAGCGGAAGTTCCACCTGGATTCACTGCGGGATCAGAAAAGGGGGGGAGTACCCTATATTTCTTCACGAGAATTCTTCTAGCAGAGGAGGAGGAAGGAGTCGGATCCTATATCAAACAGAAGGAGTTTGTGCTCTACCATGAATATTAGCTGCGCCATGGCTGAGGGATGGTAGAGGAAGAAGGCTTGAGGCGGGTGTTTATAGCCGGCAGTCGGTGGATGCGTTAGAGGAGGAATGGAATCCAAGGGGCGCTCATGGAAACCGTCCAAATGAAGAACAGTATTCTCGTGGAAGTGTGGCATTCATTCAGGGCTGCCGTAATTAAAGGAGGGGCGTCTTTTGAGGAACTGCATTGAAAAATCATATCGCCTGGATCAGAAGACGCGTGGATACCCGTGAGGTAAATGTGGGGATCCATATCTGTTCATTGTCAGCGATGATATTGCCCGGGAGGAAGATCGAAGAGTCGCGCAGTGCAGGGATGGAAAGTTTCGGCACGAAAATCGGTGAAGGAGTTATGATAGCAGATACGAATTTTGGAACAAAATGATATTTTATTCCAAAATTGGGGGGCATGTGTTGACACCGGATTTTCGCACCTGACATGCTGAGTCAGATGATGACGTGGTGAAGATGAGGCTGCGTGGTGGACCCGTTGACTGGTCAAAGCTGAAGGAGACAAAGAAGGAAGCCGATACCGAAAAGGAGTCCGATGAGGCAGGAGTCCGATCCGATGACGAGTGCAAGAAGAAAGGCGCGTCGGCTAAGGGGGAGGCGTATCAGATTCAGGGACTATTTCCTTTCCAGAAGGCTTATGAGAGTCCCGTTTTGTCTTTAATTTAGTTTACCTTATTTAGTTAGTCTAGTCCGATCAGGACTCTCCATGACCAGGGTATAAATATGAACCCTCGTCCATTGTAAAGAATAACTCTCACAATCAATACAACCCGGCTTCACGCCAAAAACCCTAGTAGTAGTTACCGACGAAGCTCATTGGTGGACGGGCTGCATCAGTTCTGATCTCCGGCTTACCAGTAAGTTAGTCAATTTATCGAACTAATATAGGCTTTGAATTGAGGCGCATCGCCCTTTCTCGTTTATATTGTTCAACCGATTTATCTCTGATAATCAAGATTGATATAGATTCCCTACGTCGGAGCTAGATCAATATTGATTATTCAACAGATTATCGTTTATCGGACTATACTTTAAGCCTAGATTCCCTACGTCGGAGCTAGGTATCAAGATTAGTCTAGATTCCCTACGTCGGAGCTAGAGTAATCTTGGTTACTAAAGCTAGTCTTTGCGGTTTGTTGGAGTTGCTAGATTGGTTTAGATCTACGCCATGTGAATCAATTCTACTTCTTCAACGGCTTTGAGCACAGGTCTTGGTCCGATTTAAGCATTATTTATCTTACAGCATCGTTCTATGTCCGATCTTGCTTTGTGGTTTAATCTGGTTGTTCTTTGAGTATTGCATTGGTGTAGATTCCCTACGTCAGAGCTGGATCTTTGTAATACGCTTAGATTAATCTTTGACTGTCATGTTTGGTCTAGATTCCCTACGTCGGAGCTAGGTTCATCTTGATTAGTTAAAGGAAGCTTTGGTTATGCCTTAATGCTATTTGAATGTTAAGTGTGGTGTAGATTCCCTACGTCGGAGCTGGATCTTGCTTAATTGTTCAGTAGCATATCTTAGAATCAGAACGTATCTGTTAATGTTTTGCCTGCTTATTTTGCTTAATCTGATCAACACCTGTGCGAGCATCTTGTTTAATTGACAGGTTGATGAATCGAATCTGGTTATCTAGCTATCTGATCTGATCATAGTTGGAGAAATCTAGATTCCCTACGTCGGAGCTAGATTTCTCTGAAAAGACTATAGTCCGATCGGTTGGTTAGATGATCCGATAAGATGAGTCAAACTGGCAACTAGACAAGATGGACAATGTATCGGCTTACACTGTGATTATTTAATATCTTGTTTCAAGACATAGCTGATCCATTATTTTTACATATTGGCCTTGTTTTATGCTTTATTTCATTATTCAAAGGCTGGTCTGTTATATCAATCAAGGTCCGATCCTGATTGGTCCGATTCTGAGGTCCGATTTGGTGTCTGATTGAGGTCCGACCACTCGGTCCGATTGATGTCATCATCGAGGTCCGATTCTGAGGTCCGATCGGTATCGGCCGATGCGTGTCTGATTGGGTCTTGGCTAAAATTCGACGTTACTCCATCGTCTGAAATAGAGCCGGCACAATCATAGAGCAATTTAACTGTTTTATTCCCTTGTCAATTACAGGTCAAATTGACTGGCACGCCGCGAACCTGAATTGGAGTGTAGACTGGCACTGGAGCGAAGCTGATCTCCCCGGTCATCGTGTGCTGCACGCAGGAGACACATCCGCCGATTTTCCGCGTCAACACTGACGGACAGAGCTGATGATTGTGAACCACAGATACATGGTCATAGTACCATATTTTTCTCTTTGTATGTAGCTTAACCTTGACAAATGCAGGGCACCCAACTCTCATTGAAGTTTTCTGTGTTTGTTTTGTAGAAGCAGTTTCTTCATTCTCTTTCAAATTCCCTTCCTTGTTGCACACCCAGTGCCTTGTCTGCATTGATGTTCTTGCTGTTCTTAAACTAAACCCAGCCATTCTTGCGTAATCTAAATAGAATTCATGTGCATCTTCTATAGTTTCAAACTCTTGACGTATCCTTGGCACAAATACATCAAGTATGTCTGCTGCCTGTTCACAATGTTTACTCTAAATAAATGACAATTTGATGATGATAACTAGAGTGCAAATAATTCTATCTGTTGCAGTCGTATTTCATTTATAATGTTCAACAGCTAATAGTTTTGTAAATAATTCTAAAGTAAACAAGTTTGCAAACTAATAGTAAACACAATTGCAACAGAAAAAAACCAGGGAACTACTTCCAAATCAAAGAACAAATGTTTCACAACAGCTACCACACAATTCAAGGAAACAATTGCATGGAAACATCAAATTATAATGAAAATATATACTACCATTGGTATCTCATCTGATTAATTAACTAGTTTTCAGGGCATGGTGCTTAATGAATCAAATCAATGTGTCATTGTTTCATACCGGGTAAACAACCGGACGAGCCACGGGCGTGACCAATACTCCTGGAGGCAGCGTAGCTGGAGGTGTCAGACTAGATGTGTGATGGAGCGGATCCGCTTCATAAGCATTCGCGATCCCCGCAGCAACTCGAGTGTTGATGCTTGTTGCTGTTCTCGCATTTGCCGATAAAGCTCTATCTGACGATCCTGATGACGCTGGTGGGGAATCCGTCGTGGATGTCATGAAGCTGATCGCCAATTGATCTCCACGTTGCTCAGATTGTGATGATGTTTGCGTCATTGAAGACGACGCATCCATAGATCCTTACTGCTCCTTTCCCAATTTCTCGAATCCGATCCCAATTCAAATGGTGCCGTCGGCGGCGCAGGGGAAGGGGAAGGGGAAGGGGAAGGCGGAGGCGGAGGCGGAGGCGGAGAGCTTGCGTGGTTGTTGTCAGGATGGAATAGTTCTCGCTGTGTACTGTTTTCTCTATATTTTCAAAATCGTATCTTAACGGAACTCTGTATATTCTATATTTACTTTTATATAAATTGTTGCTCTTTTGTCGCTTCGTCCATCTGTTCAACTGGTTGCAACTTGCAGCATTCCACTTTTGCAATTCCAATTGCAATTGCAATTGCAGTTGGAATTGCAACTGCAATTGCACGAAACTTTATTGGTAATGTGAAATATTTATGGCTCCGACAGTGCTTTGAGATTTGTGTCCAGCTTTTGAGCGCATCGTCCTCGCTTTCAGCTCTGTTTCTATCCACCGCGCCGCCTTCTTCTCTCGTATCCTTCCTGGGCTCTCTTCCCCCTTTCGCTTTTTTCCTCTGCAAAATCGCAGGTAATTTTTGGTGGATATGAATAAACAAATCCATGTCCCTTAAGTTTCCGTTTCACTTGGATCTAATGCTTTCATTCTGTATCAATTTATTTTTGTTTCTCATATGCTTGGAATTGCAAATCATTAATCTTCATATTTTTTGGATGTATGTTTAGATTACACTTGTATCCATGATTTCGCTAGTTACTTGCAGCGCGTAAAGTTTATGCTATATTTACTGTTCCTATTGAACCTCAGCTACTGAATGACTCAATAGGTTGGCTATATCGTTATGATTGATGGACAAGACTTCACAATGTATTACTCTGTGCTATATATCTTTTCTGATTATCTATAGATGGTTGATTTTATTTTAATTTTATGTAGCTCAGTTCAGTATGCCTGCTCTTCTCAAAACACATTTCTCATCTCGTCGCTTGAGACACGTGGTTGATTCATTAGATGATGTTCAGAAGCGTTTCATCATTCAGAATGGTTTTGATGCTTTTCTCAAGTTATCTATTTTCAACGTTCCTATGCCTTTGCTGGAATGGATCATGAGCAATGTTGATACTTCTAATTGTGAGTTCAAGTACAAGGACCTGTCATTCAACCTGTCTACTTCAATGATCCAACATGTTATTGGCATCCCTTCTGGATGTATTCCTATTGATCTCAAGAATATAACAGAAGATGTTAAATCGAAGGCGCGGCAAGTTGCTTCTTCTTACAAAGTTGCTGGTCGTAACGTGTCTACCATTGAGAAAGCTGCTTCTCTTTGCTGCGCTGATCACAATGAAGATTCTTTTATGCGCTCATTCATGCTCGTAGCGATTTCATCAGCTCTCTGTCCTACTAAGCAAAATTCTCTATCTTTGGAATATCTACCCTTTGTAATGGAGCCTTCCAAGATCAAGGAGTTCGACTGGGCTGGTCATATACTGAAAGAAATTATGAACTCTGTGAAGACATATCAAGATTACGCAGCCTCTGTTGAAAATGTTGATAAAGCTTCCGCTCATTATTTTGGTTCTTGCCTCCCATTTCTGGCAGTAAGTTTTTGTCTTGTCATTTTATTGTGTACTGTTTGAACGCAACAAATTTTTTTTCGTATTATCTTGAACCACTTTATGTTTTTTACAGATTGCTTACATGGATTTCTTAGATTTCACTAGTCATGCTTCTATTGGATATCAAATTTGTTATTCAACTCCAAGGTTTTGCTATGTCTGCAAAGAAGATTTTGTTCGTGTCATTGAAACTGATTGGGACTGGAATATGCAATCTCCATCTTTCGGTAACTTGCCTGTAAGTATCATTCTTTTATTTATGCATATATTTTTATTCTTCACATGTTTCTTATCATTTGTTTGTATTTTTTCTATTACAGTTCAGAGACATAGCAACCACTCCTTACTGTAATGAATTTTGTGCTACTGATATTGCTCGTCTGTTACAAATTGATGATGCATGTTCAGGCGACCATTCTGAAAAATTTTCTGTGCATGATGTTGTTGATGTGAATGCAAAACAAGGTTCATCTAGTCCTGGTATCTTTCAACTATGCTATACAGAGTCAGTTCAAAAAAATGAGAATGTGAATTTACAAGGTAGTGAAGATTTTAATGCACAAGACTCATTGTTATCTGAAAATAAGGTTGCTTCAAAGCCTGTTCAACATTTGTTCAGTTCTCCAGATGTGCTTTTAGAATCTATTGATCATTCAGTTCCAATATTCCCCAACTTTGCAGATGTAAGTTTTTTTTTCCCTTCTCAAATACAGTTGAACCTTTTTCCAGTATATTACTCTATCCATGAATATAATTAAAATTGATTTTTTAAAAAAATTTCAGCTTAATGTGAACATTCAGCCTATTGTGAAGAAGCATTTTGAGCTACTAAGTAAGGAACTTGGTCAGACCTCAAATTTGCCACTTTCTAACTCAGCGAATGCATCGGTTGCGAACAGACTATCTCTGCTTTCTTCTGAAATTTATTCTGTAGCACTGTCTGGATTGAACTGTTCATTACAAACGCCTCGTAATTCCAATGATGTGCAAGTTAATGTGGATAGTGCAGTAGGCAACGATATTGAAATGCAAACAGATATGTGCAATGCTAAAACCACTGCTATGCTTGAGATTGATCAATCATCTCCGAAATCTACAGGTACTTCAATATATTACGCTTCATTAAAATTTGTTTGCAATTTTTTCTCCACTGTTTTACATTATCATTCATGATTTTAATTTAAATATGTATAGGTATTGTAAATCAGCGAACACGCTCAAGTACTTTGGAGAAGAGGAAGAGGAAAAAAAGGGCCTTTCTCTCTGATGATGAAGATGATAATCTGCAACTGAAAGTTTCTAATGATGTTGATGTATCTTATACCAAATACGTGTGCGGTCAATACATTAGAACTAAGAAGTCGTAAGTCTGTTTTCTTCTATGTTTTTTTTCAATGTATTTTGTAAATTTTCTGTGCTATATCTTATTAATGAAATATTTTACAGGCAGGAGAGTCCTGACTTTGTTGTCATTTCTGATTTCAAGTGTTCATATTTGCACTTTCGTGATTCACTCAAACCTAGAGGTCACATCGTTGATGATATCATGAGTCTTTATGCACAATTGCTAAACTTTGAAAACAAAGAGAAGGTTGATACTAGAGCTTCAAGAATCAAAGTTGCCTTCTCTTCTTTTCTTAACGTAAGTGCTAACATTTGTTTGTAACTATTTTGTTCTAACATAGTATATTCAATTAAGTTTTTTTAATTTCTGATATATTTTTGTAGTCAAAGCTTGTTGCCAGTAAAGCATCATATTCATCAAGTTCCACTTTATCTGAAATCAAGAGGATGAATGCTGAGTTTGATATAGTGAAAGCAGATATTGTACGTACCTATTACAAACATCTTACTTATAAATTTTGAACCTTACTATAATTTGAATACGTTCTGAATCATTAAATATCATATATATTTTCCAGCTTATGTTCCCTCTTTGTATTGAGAAACATTGGATTTTGATCTGTATCAACCAATTAGACAAGCAGCTTCAATGCTTGAGTTCAACTAATTCTCCTACTCAGAGGAAACGGTTTTCTCTGCTGGATAATTTGGTAAATTTTGTTCTTTAAATATCTTGTACAACTATTATTTGATTACTGTCCTTTATCAGTGTGGTTGCTTCTTATATCTTGCTTATTTTCATAATGCAGGCTTGCAATTTCCAAAACACATGCAAACTTGCTGGAATATTTGACAGAGACTTCTCAAAATATGAAAAAGTTTCTCCAGAATGCCCTGTCCAATCAAACAAGTAAATCTTTCTTTTCTTTATGGAAATTATTCAACTCTATTTTCTTGTAAACTTTGTGATATCATATTTTTTCAAAAAAGCTTACTTGTGTTACTTTATTTCACAGTTTTGACTGTGGTATTTACGTTATGTTATTTATGGAAAACTTCAATGGAAAATCTGTGAAACATTTCATTGAAGTAAGTTTAATTTAAATGTATTGATTACGTTATTTTATTCCAGTGAACAAAGTAACTATATAATATGCTCATAATTCATTAACAGCTGTATAATTATTTCAGGTAACTGCAAGTAAGTTTCGAAAGCTCGTTGCACACAACCTGGTGACTTCTTTGAAGAATGAAGTTGATATCTCTTCACTTCAAGCAAATAAGTAGTGGGCTGTAATAGTTTGAACGTTTGTTAGTGTACATACTTAAATTTTTATTATAAGTGGAGTTGTAAATGATTTGTTGGAACCAGTTTGCAAATACAGTTGTAAGGTTGCAAATGAGATGCATCGTGGATTGCAGGAGTAAGGTGTTGAATTTTTCCAACTGTTGTTTTCGGGTTAATTGAAAGATGAATTGAAAGCCTGGAGTTTTGTAAGCCGTAGTGTATGATATTTGTTTTTGCCCCGTGTCTAACCGATTGATGATTTTCTTTAGCTGAAAATTTTGTGTGGGTTACTATCTTTTGAAAAGAGTGTGGGTTACTATCTGGAAACTGCTAACATAGGGTATGAGGGCTGTGCTTGGACGATAGGACAGCCACAAGCGTAGTTTCCATGATGCAAAAGTGGACACGAAGATAGTGGATGCCATGCAACAGATGAACATAGAGCACCACATGAAACTTCACTGAGATATTTCATTGTTTGTGTTTTGATATTACATTTGCAAGCCATAGTGTTTGATATTTTCAATTGCAAGTCTCTGCAGCTGTTGCAAGTTCAACAAATGTTGTTTACTTTTTTTTCTTCTAGTATAGTCCTCTCTTGCTCTTCTTATTTTTGGATCTATCGCGCGTATCTCTTCTCTTGTGGCGGCGTCGTGTATGATATTTGCAATTGCAATCCGTAGTATATGACATTTGCAATTGCAAGTCTAGTTTAATATATATCCCGCCAGTTGTTGAAAGTTTAACAATTGTTGTTTCCTTTTTTTTTCTTCTAGTATAGTGCTCTCTTGATCTTCTTCTTTTTGGATCTATCGCGCGAATCTCTTATCTTCTGGCGGCGTCGTTCTACGGATCTCTCGCTGGATTGCTGCCCTCCGCTTCTCTGCCGTCCAACTGCTTCCGCAAATTTTACCCCATGGAAAATTATCTACCAGGTTCGTGTATTCGTGTTCCTTCCGTACTTCCGCTTCTTAGAAATCCGCAAGTAATTTAGCTTAATAATCTTTGCGCCGAATTGTAGAGACGTGTGTTGAATCGTGTTGAGGAAATTTTGTTATGTGGGCTATTTACTAGGATAGTTCATACGTATTAGCTATAATTCATTTTTGCTGCTATTTTTTTCGTCTAGATTCGATTCCTAAACTTTTTTCTGAGTCGTAGAAACATCTGTTACTTTAATGTGTTGTTTCGAAATTGTTCTGAATGACATCACTTCAAAATATTACTTTAGCACAGCAAATTTTAATGTGTTGTTACTTTACTACAGCAAATTTATTTCATTCTAGGTGTTTTGAGAATGAAATATATCACTGTTCTGTCCTATCATTTAGATTGTATGTCGAGACTTGGGTTATTCAATATATTATAAGTAATTTTAACTTCATCAACCAGTGACTTACTTCCTGGCTGTTAAAATGAATGTTGTTTAATAGCTGTTTCTGTAAAAAGGAAGACTGAAACGCATTTGAAAAGAGAAGAAAAGAAGAAGAACAATGTTGTAAGCAGTGATTCTGTTGAATTGTTCATTACATATGAGATGGAAATTGCATATCATCAATATGTTCGTGCGAATTATTTTCAGGCTTATCCGCATCATCTATCGTAAGTATATATAAATTGCTCTTTCAGGTTTTTTTCCCAAATTCTAATGTTTCTAACTTGGAAAAGGTTGTAGCACTGATGATTATTTACTTTCATGTAGCAGACGCTCTTTTGTTTCAATTCTTGGATACAAATGCTCTTATGAATGTTTTCGTGAATGTCTGCAACCTTACGGTGAAATTTATGATGAGTTGATGAATGTTTTTCTGCAATTCTTTAACTATGATCATCGGGACATCTGTGACACTCACCCAATTAAGAAATTTGCTTTCACTACAGATATTACGGTACCAATTTAATATATTTTTTTCAATACTCTAGTGCGAATCATGTTTTATTCTCATTACAAATAAGTTTTGCTCTAATCATTTGTTGTAGGAATTTCTTCTCTCATTTAATGCATGGAAAGTTAATCCAGAAACATTAGTACCTAAGTTGAAAAAATTGCATAAAGTTATGGATATCTCACATTCTAAATTGGTATGATATCTTGTACCAGTTTTTCTCTATACTTTACTTTTCTTTTTTTTTTAAAAAAAATAACATTATGTTTTCGTTGTGTGTTATTTGTCTTTGTAGTTGTTTTTCCCAATTTGTTGGAATTGTCGCTGGCTCCTTATCTGTGTGAATCATGAAGTAAAACAAGTGCAAATTCTTGATCCAGCTGTAAGGACATCAGAATATCACTTGGCAGGTTTTGAGAATTATCTCAAGAAGAATTTCATAAGTCTCTTAATCTAATTGTAAGAGTTTGTTTTATGCGAATTCGTTAGTGTAGAATATGTAATTAATATTTTCATCTTTTTTTTGTAGCTCAACAACTTGCAGAAATTATGCCAGTTAGCAGATATATTTATGAAAGAATTGAAAAATTATTCTTTTGAGTTCAAGCAGTGCTCAAAGCATTCGAATGATATGCTTCGGAAGTATTATTCCATGCTTGATCTTATATATTGTTGTTTGTATTATTAAAAAAAAATTCCTATCTGAATTATTATTTTTCTGATAAACAAAAATTCAGGAGCAATGGTGGTATTTATGTGATGATTTTTATGTATAATTGGAATGGCCAGTTTGTTAAGAATGTTTGTCATGTAAGTTTTCGTATGACATATTCATTAAACAATTCTAGTGATATTTCATATCAATTTCAGTGACTATATGTTTCCCCTTTTTAATATATTTTTGTGTTCATATTTTTCAGGCAACTGCCTTTCAATTCAGAAAGTTAACAGCATATAACATGGTCCACTCATCACTGAATGAAGGTGCAGGGATCAATGTTGATAATGTGGAGCACTAATTTTTTGTAGTTTAGTGAACATGATCACAAGTTTTGAACATGCACTTGATCACAAGTTATTGAATTTTTCAAGTCTAGAAGTCTTATGAAAGGACATACTGTAAATGTTATGCCTTCAGCAAAATGTGTCAGAAGTGTCTCTTGTCTTAGCGTGTTGCAAATGTGATAGAAAGGACAGTGCAATTGAATGTTCCTTCAGTTGCACATGATATTCTTAGCAAACGATTATGTGTACGCAATTGTAATGCATCCTGAGTTCGAATTTGGATGTTATCATTTCCAGCAAATGTGTCTCAAGTGTTGCAAATGTGATAGAATGCACCCAGCAATTGAATGTTACTTCACTTGCAATTGAATGTTACTCTGCAACCGAACAGAATCATCTCTATGTGGGTAGCTGTTTTTTTAAAAAAAACAGTGGGGTCCACCTTCTTTCCCTTCCTGCACGCAACTACCTTTCCCCTTTTTCTCTTTCACTTGTTCCATATTATTTTCCCGTGTCCGACCGGATCGGACTGCTGCGGATTTTGCCTTCCATCCTGTCGGAATCTTCAATTGCATCATCGGAATTGGTAATATATCTCGATCCGTCGTTCCTTCATTCGCCGATTTTATGATTCCGGTACTAGTTTTGTCGCAGAAATGATATTCAACATATAGGACAAACTTCGATTCCCTTGAATAGTATCGTTTTAGTTCCGCACGGATCAATCATATACTCATCCATTAAGGTGAAGTCGATTTTGTGTGTTCCTTTTGCAATTTCACTTGAAGTAGACTTGATTTGGTATTCTCGTCTTAGTAGCGCACGGCGCAAGCATACTATCTCATGTAGTTTG
>CM014277.1:56747559-56763741 GCA_004135705.1 Alloteropsis semialata
ATTTACCAGTTGAAGTCAAATTTGAGGGAACCCATGTTCTCTGCTAACAACATTGATAAGGTGCTTTTTAATTTTTTTTTCTAAGGACTCAACTTTTGTTTAGTTTTGAACGGTTCTAATTATTTTCAATAGGATTCTAATCATTCTACTGATACTGCTCAAGTTGATGAGTTTTTGTTCAAGCTACACAAGGAAGAGGTTGATTTTTCTATGTTATGTTTCACTTGTCTCGGTACTATCTTTTAATAGTAGCATTGTTTCATGTAATGTTTTTTCTTGAAGAAAATTAAACAATTGAAGGCAAGACTTAGTGCCTGCATTTCTAATCAGATTAAGGAATCTAAGGTATGCTCTATCTAACTCTACTCCCTATATTATTCCTTCTTTTGTGGTATTTGTAAAGTTGTGTCATTTGTTTTTTTTCTATTTGTTATATTTTGTTCTATTTGTAATGTTGTTAGTTTTGTTGTTTGCATGTATTCTTTTTTCTCTACTCTGTTCATATTTATGATTATTACTATGTTGTTGGTTATGTTTTATAATGTTTTTTGTCTTTGTTAATGTTGTTTTTTTTTATTTTGTGATTTAGTTATTTTGTTATCTATCTCATTTTTTTTGTGTTTTTTCTAGCATCCACCTGCTGCTGTTGCTCAAAATTTGTTTCATGACACTGTTGGCAATCATAGTGAAATTGACTTCAGAACAAAGCTAGAGATTTTGTTTGGGCACATGATGAATAATGAGGTTATGTGTTAATTCCAGTTTTCTGTTTTGGTTGTTGTCCATACTTCAGGGTTTTTAATATTTTAAATTTGTTTCAGCTTGTAAATGGCATTTCTGAAATTTTCAACTCCCACTGCACAAAGATTCCCAAAGAACAGCAGCCCCTTTCTGAAGATTTGGTGTTTTCAATTCTAAAACTGTTTGACCATGTGACATGTCATTCAAAGGCTGAGTGCAATGACAAAGCTTCTAAAGATGCACATGTTATGAATTCTGCTGGTAATGATGCATATCTTAATGTCCTAGTTATTTTATTTTGTCCTCAGATATTGTTTTTGTTTGTTCATTTTGTGTTTAAATATTTTGAAGTTCTGAACTTATTTCTTCAATTGAAGGTCTGGATGTTACCAAGAATCTGTTGTCTGATAGAAAGCAAGTTGCCAAGCGATCTGTAGGAGTTCAAAAATCACCTAATCTTATTTCAGATGACAATCCTGTTTTGAATGATTTTGGTAAAACTTCCATGAAAAGAGGTTTGTAAGTTTTGATTTTTTTTTCACAAAGACTCATCATTATATTATTTATTCTATGACAGTGTTTTTTATAATTAGTTTTATTTTTTTAGTTATGAATAATTCCTCAGCAGCTGTTGTAAACAAGAAGAGAGCTTTGAATATCAACACTTGCTCGGCTGGTAATCTTTGTGTTATCATTTTGGTTTTTAGTTAAGATTTTTTAACCTTGTTTGTTGCGATGACAACGACTTGATATATTTCTTCAGCTTCAGAGCCTAAGATTACAAACTGCACAAATGCTTCTTTGAAATTGCCTCCTGAGCATATGATGCAAACTACTTCAAATATTCTTGATAAGGTTGCTGTTTTGCGAAATTAATTATTTTTTGTTCATTTATTGTATTATTATTTTAGGTGTGCAACTCATTTCTTTGTTGCTTACACAGCAAACATTGAGTTTCATAAGTTTGGATGAAATGCCAGTTGCTGATTCTGTGCTACCTGATTATTATCAATCCAGTCCACGCATATCTGCTGCATTCAATGTGAGACCATTGATCTCTCCAGTAAGTCTTGGCATACATTTAAATTTAGCTTTGCTTTTCGTTTATACTCCATATTTTTATGTTTTTCTTTCTTTTAATGTGAAGCAGAATTCTGATGGTCAGTTTGTCAGAGAGCCTACATTTATTGACAAGCTTAAACTCATATGCAATCGAAGGGATAAAGTTTACAGTAAAACAGATCCTTCTCTCAAACAAACTCATTCATCTTCAGCTCATGATAACGTAGAGAGACCTTCTTGTTCATCTTTGTCTTTTGTCCATGATGGAAAATCATCAAAGAAAGCTCCAGCTACTGATGAAAATGATTTTACTGCCAGCAATAATATGTTTGCTGTTACTGAAAAAGAAAGAAGAAACTATCTTGCTGTTTGCAGGCTTGCTTTTAGTTATAGACATTCCAAGTAAGTAGGAAGTACATGTTAGTGATTTTCTTAAACCTTTTATGTCTTTTAATCTCTTATAATCTTTTCTGTCTGTTGTAGGCTTGAAATTGTTGATATTGGTGGTTGCAAAATCAGGCTATTTTCTCTTGGTGATTCTTTGACAGCTTGCAAAAAAGTGTCTACATATGTAATCAACTGTTTGTGTCGCAAGTATTTTTTAGATGAGACCGACGGTATCAAAAAAGCATTATTTCTTTTCTTCAGTGGCGGTAAGGTCCCAAGTTTTACTGATCAAATGTTCTACAGTTTTGTAATACAGCTGCTAAGGAAGTTTGCTTAGTTTTATATATCTGTGTAATATGTTTTTGATTACTTACCAGGCTTTTCTGTTGAATTACCGTGAAGATTATTCTTATGTTGAGAGTGTTTTACTGGGGCAGCTTCAGTTCTACCACTGCATTTATCTGAATATGTGAGTTAATGGTTCTATTGCTTTCAAAATTTATTTGCCATATGATTTTGTGGATATATGGTACAAACTAATTCATATATATTTTCCTTTTATTTTGTTGTAGCTGTTTTTTCCTACTTTTCAAGGGATGCATTGGTTTGTTTTTGTTGTTGATTTACGGAACAAGCTCTTTGTGTTCTTGGATTCTGTTTTTACCAAACACGATAACTTTGCAGTCTGTTGCAGGAAACCTATGGTAAATATATTCTAAGTTAAGCTTTTGTTACTCTTTGAAGATTTCATTTTCCTTTTGTTTCTTATTTTTATGTCTTGCTTACGTTGTTCCAGATACGAAATTTCTGCTGTGCTTGGGGATTATTTGTAGGTACTGAAGTTGATTTTGATAGCTTCCAGATATGTTACCCTCACGTTCCACAACATACTGAAGTGTAAGTTAACTTTTACCTTTGCAAATCACAATACTTGCAAAATTGCTGCCGACCTTGCCTTTGCATAAGCTGGATAAAGTTCGAGTTGCAGATTTCCTAGTTATGTGTTCAATGAGATGTTTTTACTTGCAAACAAGTATTTATCCTTATTGGAACTGAGTTGCTATTAGTTTTGCAAATGCCTTTTTTATCATCTACAATGCGGACGTGTTGCTATCTTCTTTTTCTGCTTGCAGACATCTATTTGGCTTGATTGCAATTGAGCTGTTTCACTATTGCAAATATGTAGTTGTCCTGTTTGGAAATAAGTCTTTTCTTCGAAAAACTTGTGTTTTCTGCTTGATTAATACTATATGATTCATATTCTTAGTTTATTATTAATTTTTTTTTGCAGCGTTGATTCTGGTATTTATGCTATCAAATTTATGGAGCTTTGGAAGTATGGTAGAAAACTTCTTGATGCTTTCTCAGCAAAAGATATCCCCAATATTCGTATTCAAATTTTGAATAGTCTACTATTTAGTGAGCACAACAAATCCAAAATTGATGTTGTCGAAGAGTATTTTGGACCTGTATGTTTTTCTAATTTCATTTATTTTTATTTATTGTTTTTATTTTCTATTGTGGCATAACAAAGCTTATGTTAATGTTTCTGTTGATTTTTTATTGATTTGCAGGGCGATTTTCCACGAATTTCGAAAATAGTAAAGTAGTTTGGATAAGTACATCACGTTTGTAGTAGGAATTCTTGAATGTAGCTCCTTATATTACTACTTGAAATAAATATTTCTCATTGATGTATAAAGTTTGTATCATTTTCGTAATATATTCAGATTTTAAGTTCTACATATTCAGCTGGAAACTGAAAACTTTTTTTGTAAAGTTTTTAAATCAATTTATGAATTTGTGCAACTTTTGTTGTGGTAGCAACTTGCAAGTACATTTGAAACTTCTTTTTGGAAGTACGTTTCAAAATTTATTAGATAAATTTAAAATAATCCACACACACTTAATCTTGGAATACTTTGAATAATATTTACGAAATTCTTATAAGATGTTCTGCACCGCGTGTACATTTCGCTTCACAAAATGTGTACCAGTATCTGTCTCATAAACTTGTTGCAATTGTGATACAAAGCGTGTTGCAATTGAATGTTTATTCTGTTGAAAATGTATTTTTTAAATATAAATTTGAACAAAATATTCAGTTTCAAATGTTTAAACTGACAAATGGTGTTACTCTTTATTTGATTTGCGACTTTCAATTATATTTGCTGCACTGGTATTTTTTTTAAAAAAATGTGTAGTGACTGTCTCTCTCCTAAGTCCTAACAATTTTGCAAGTATGATACAAACCATGTTGCAATTCAATGTTTCTTCAGTTGCAAATGAATTTTTTAAAAAAAATAAAATTGTGCACTATGTTCACTTGGAAATATAAAACAATGGGGTCCACGTTCTTGCCCTTTTTCCACGCAAACTGCTTTCTCCTGTCTCTTTCCTAACCGTGTTGCAACTGTGATACAAACCATGTTGCAATTGAATGTTTCGTCAGTTGCAAATGTATTTTTTTAAAAAATAAAATTGTACACTATCTTCACTTGAAAATATAAAGCAGTGGGGTTCACGTTCTTTCCCTTTCTCCACGCAAACTGCTTCCCCTTTCTCTTTGAATTGTTGTATTGGCTCGTGGTCGTGCGCAGCGGAGCGAAGCGCAGCGCAGCAATTGAATGAAGATTTGCCTTCTTCTCTCTTCGAATCTTCAATTCGACCGTCGCAATTGGTAAGATATGTTGATCCGTTACTACTTCATTCACTTCTTACTTGATTCGTGCGTGCTGGCATCCGTATTTTGTTTTCTATTCCCCTCGTGCGAGTGTTTTAACAAAAATGAGATCAATCATATGTTCATCCATTAGGACGAATACTGTTTCGTGCAATACAGTCTCAATTTGTGTTGAAGTCTTTTGAACTGAGCTATATTTCTGATCCCCTGTTAAACCATTATTTAGTGTTTGGTTGAACCATTTGGCTCATGTTCGTAATATGTAAAATGTTACTTAAACTGATGGATCTTGTTGTTGAACAAATTTCAGTTGTTCGATGTAATTAAATACAATTTTTTTTTTGTCCTATAGCAAGTATGTCTGCTGGTAAGAAAAGATCTAATGATGGCTGTCTTAATGCTGGCCCATCCTTTAGAAAAGATCAGACAAAGACGCAGGTATGTGTTTAGCTATTGTAATACCAGAGTTCAGTGTATTCCATTTTCTAGCTGCTTTGCTCTATTTGTTGATGTTCACTTGAATGATCATTATTTCCATTGATTGCTGCTTGTGTTGGTAACAACTTATTTGCAGTTATTACTGCAACTACATGTTATAGGTCATTTGCTTGAGCTTCATCGTGCATTTGCAAGCTGCAACTGCTATTGCAATTTCATTTGCAAGATCTATCAAAATTTATTGAAATTTTAACATTCTGTGCATGTGCATCTATAATTGCAACTTTTTCTGCAAAATCAACGTCTATTGTCATGCTCAATTTTGATTTGCAGTTTGCTCTATCTAACTCTACTCCCTATATTATTCCTTCTTTTGTGGTATTTGTAAAGTTGTGTCATTTGTTTTTTGTTATATTTTGTTATATTTGTAATGTTGTTATATTTTTTGTTTGCGTGTATTTATTTTTTTTTCTGTTGTCTTCATATATTTATGTTTATTACTATGTTGTTGTTTATGTTTTTTTATTTTGTGGTTTAGTTATCTTCATATCTAACTTCTCTTTTCTTTTTTTTTTGTGTTAGTGGTTGCAATCAAAATTTACAAACTGTCTTTTTTCTTCTGCAGTCTTATAGTTCTCGTCAGTCAAACAAGGTGTTTATTGATGTGATAAAGAGGCTTAGTGATGTTCAGAAGAAGGACATATCAGATGTTGGCTTTGGACCACTTCTTGATCTTAATTGCTCTTACACACCAAGAATTTTTGCATGCTGGCTTGTCAGTAGATTTGATACTGCAACAAGATCGCTTAGGCTTCTAGATGGTTCCTCATGTGAGCTGAATGCATTAACCATTAATGAAATCCTGGGTATTCCTTTAGGCCCAAACTCTGTTCCTCTGAGATTTAGTCAAGTTGCGTCTGCTTCTATCAAGCAAGAGTTTTCTTGCATTGGAAATTCCCCTTCTATTGATGAGCTAAATAAATTCATTACTGCTGATCTGACTGGTCCTCCTTTGATCCATGCTTTTCTATTACTGGCATTATGTATCTTCCTGTGCCCTACCACACATCGGTATCCAAGTCCATGTTTCTTCCTGCATTACTTGATGTTGAGAAAATAATCTCATATGATTGGTGTACATTAGTTTTGAATTGGCTTCTTGGCTACATTGCTCGATATCAACAAAAAGTTTCTGAAGGAAAGTCCCCAGCGTTGGGTGGATGTGTTTTTGCGCTTGTGGTATGTCTTCTTATCTTCCTTTCTCTTCTTAATCGCCATCAAATCCTGTTTTTTTTTGTTTAGGTCATATGAATTTTGAATTGTGTCGTATGAATGTTTTCCTTTTCACAAGTTTTCTATCTTGAGTTCCTTAGTGTTTCTCCTGTCCAAATTTCTAATCCTACTCCAGTGCTCAGATTCTGGTCAACACAAAATATGTCTATACTTATACGCCTTGACACAGTGGAAGGTTGTACAAATAAGTTTGGCAGATTACCAGTAAGTTGAAATATGGCTTGTATGAATTTTTTTCTCTATAATACACTTCTTCCTGAAAACAATTTTGTTTTTTTTTGTTCTCATTATGTAATTTGATAGGTGAAGCACACAAATGCTATACCTTTCACTAGTGCGAAGCAATCAGTTTCTAGGAAGAATGTTCTTCCTGCAGATGTAGAAGCATTTATTGATTCTGGTATTCCATCAGATTATCTACGCGAAACAGTAAGGCGTTTACAGAACTATTCCTTGTATCTCTTTCTTCTATAGCTTGTTCTTGATATAGTTTGTTGTTTGTCCTTTTTTTTATTTATTTATGTTGCAGACAAGAAGAAATCTTGTGGATGTGTCAAACATGCTGAAATCAAATATACAGGAAATAATTGTTTCATCCATGAGCCCTGCTATATCATCATACACATCTGACGTGTTACGTCTGATTCTGCATGATAAGTTTCCATCCTTTAACCATTCCAGTGCATCAAAAGCTGAATCCAGTGGGTGCGGAATGTATTCTTTGGAATCTGACGAAAACGAAGTTGAGTGTGCTAACTTTTCTGAATCAGATGATGATTACATCGTACCATTTATTCCTCCTATTCAGCCATTGGACAGAACTCAATTTAAATGCAAATAAAATGCTGCTCACCAGCTGATTTCCAACCCAAAGAGGTACAGGTCTCCTTGTTTTGACAGTGCTCCTCCATCTGATGCTATCAAGAACAAAATTATACCAGAAGAACAAAGGAGTGTTCCTCCATCTGATGCTGTTATGAAGAAAGTTACAACAGAAGTAGAAAGGAGTCCTCCATCTGATGCAGTCAAGAACAAAGTTACGCCAGAAGAACAAAGTAGTGCTCCTCTATCTGATGCTGTGATGAACGAAGTTGCAACAGAAGTAGAAAGGATTCCTGCATCTGATGCTGTGAAGAACAAAGTTACACCAGAAGAAAAAAGCAATGCTATCCATGAGTTTTTCCAGAATTTCATGCTACTGCCTGATGATATGATTGACCATGATGCTGTTGTCACTCCAAGTTTTTGTGATATCATAAATGAACTGGAGACCTTTCCTGAGGAATTTCCTGGTTACGATATTTCAGCGCCGTATTCTGATTTCTTTGATTATGCAATATCACTAGTAGATGGTCCAGTTTACCCATCTTCAACAGAAGATTCTGGTAAAGTCTATTTCCACTTACTTCAATGTTATAATGCATGTGCTCTTCATTTCCCTGTTTCTGCCAACAATCTTATACTTTGTTCAAATTACTTGCAATTGTAGATTCTGAATCATTGAATATAGATGTGCAAGATCTTTGTGCACAAGGTGATATGTTTTTTGCTGGCAATTACAATAGTTGTGTTAATGACCGCATTGATCCATCATGGGTTGATCTCGTTGATGCACTGCTAAGTGAAAAGCTTGATCAATGTGATCTGATTGGCAACGAATCCTGTGGTCATGGAGATGCAGCAATTGTTGAACAATCAAAACCCAGTGCCTCACGTGGTCTTAAACCTATGTCTCTTAATGAACGGTTGATGCAGTCCATGGCCAAGCATGGCCTTGCTACACCACCACAATCGTTCGGCAGGAATAGTATTGATCCCTCAGATTCTTTTGACTTGATTTCTGGTGCCTGTGAATCTCCTGAAACAGCTGCTGCATTGAATCTTTCTACTAAATCTTCAGTTCCTGCAAGTCGCAGTACAAAGGATCAGTCTTCGAGCTCGGTTTGTCATGTTGATGATAGCAATGAAACATATGAAGAAGCTATGTTAAAATTTGCTTACAAATCAGAGTTGGAATATCAGAAAAGATGTGCAGACGGTGTTCCTACTGATTTCCGCAAATGTTCAGATATGATAGATGAGGAAGGAAATCTGATGGATGCATATAAATTATCTGAGCAATGTATAAATCATTCTGCATTTTCTGATGTTCCACCCGTTCCAGTTGTCTTTGCAAATGAGTTGGAAATAAATTTGTATGACAAGATAACTTCTGTGATCAACAGTAATGAACCGAAGTACGTTTTTTTTTTTAATTTTTATGCTGTAAATTTCATAAAGTTTTAGAACAAATGTTACAGTTAATTTTTTTTAAAAAAAAGTAACTGCTTATCTTTCCTAGCAGACCCAGGATTTTTCAAATTGGCAATAATTAGGTTGACAAGAGGACCTTAGCTCTTTCCATGAAAGCTGGCTGCTGGTTGAATGTTCACGTTATGGATGCTTTTTCTGCAATGTTCAACCATGCTCAACGTGAGCTGGTGGAAAATAATGAATTTGAAGATAAGGCACTGATGAAGTTGCATCTGACAAGCACTACAATTGTATGTTTGTACTGCCGTTTCTTTTCAATTTTGATGCAGTTCTTTATTTGTGTTTGTCCTTATATAATTTGTTCTTACAGGATGTTCTAATGGATGATCACTTGATACACGGTGATGTAAGAGACACGCTTTCCAAGTTTAAACTTGGTATTCGTATTGATAAAGTGGATCATGTAAAATATGTAATCCTTTTCTATTTTCTTATATATGCTATGCATATTTTCTTGTTCTCAGCTGATTTTTACTTGTTCAATCATAACTTGACTACTTCGAAATTCAGGTCTATATGCCATGCCAGATTGACAGGCAGTGGGTCTTACTAGTTGCTAATTTGAAGGAAAGAAGATTTGACATTCTCAATCCTGAGCTTGGTGTTGCCAAGTCTTGCAGCACAATACACACTGTCATACACAATTTCAAATGTTTGTTTCTTCTGTCGTGCGAACGTTGGGTTTCATACAACATAAGAGATTTTAAAGTTAACTATATCCATGTACCGAAGCAAACATTCAGGTTTTTTCAGTTAACAGTATCTTTTTGCTTTGTTGAAATTATGTATTATAATATGCAGCTTACATTACAAAGTTTGTATATGTGTTGTTCTTTACAGATATGACTCAGGCATATTTGTGCTAACATTCTGTCAGTATTTTGATGGATCTTCAGTTGCAGCTTTCTCTAATGTAAGAAGTTTACATTTCTTCTTGTTTTAATTTATTCATTTGCTCGTACTATTCTATACAAGTTGATCTATTATTCCCGTTCCCTTTCTCTCAGGTTGATCTATTACCGCTTCGTCAAAAGCTGTTGTTTCAGCTTCTGAACTATGAACACAATATCCATCATAAAACAGTCAAGAGAATTTTGTTTTGCTTGTAGACAAGTTGCTGCCAAGCTTGCCTTTATTTTGCATCAGGTGGATAAAGTTCGAGCTGCACTTTTGCTAGTCATGAGATCAATGAGATGTTTCTCCTTGCAAACTGAAAGTTATCATGTGTGTAATTTCATTTTGCAGCATTTGTGATATTTTGTTAAACCTGCAATCAACTATTTACCCTTGTTGCAACTGACTTGCTATTAGTCTTGCAAATGCCTTTATATCAGCTACAATGCAAACGTGTTGCCTTCTTCTTTTCTGTTTGCAAACATATATTCAGCTTGATTGCAATTGAGCTACTAATAATAGCTCAATTGCAATCAAGCTGAATATATGTTTGCAAACAGAACAACTGCATGATTGCAATACTAATAACAGAACAACAAACAGTTCACAGATCCGACTTACGGTTTAGGAGAAAAAATGAATTGAAATTTCGAGTCCAAAAGGATTCCATGCATGCATGCATGCAGGCTAATTCCAAATTTCCTCTTTGCTTGCAGGAAACTGTTACCCTTTGGTTGCAAATGAGCTGTTATCCGAATTGCAAACGTTCTGTTATCCTGTTTGCAATTGCGTCTTTGTTTGCAGAAAATTATTACCCTTTGGCTGCAAATGATCTGTTATCAGATTTGCAAACGTTCTTTTATCCTGTTTGCAATTGCGTCTTTTCTTGTAGAAAACTATTGCCCTGTGATTGCAAACGAGCTATTATCAGATTTGCAAACGTTCTGTTATCTTATTTGCAATTGCGCCTTTGCTTGCAGACATTTGTAATCGTTATAGTGTCAGTTTAGTTTTGGAAGTTGTTAGTGTCCAGCTGTTGTAATCGTTCTGCTGTTTGCAATTGAGCTACTATCAGCGTTGCAAACATGTAGTTGTACTGTTTGCAAATGGATCTGTTCTTCCAAAAACTTATCTATTCACCTTGCAATTGAGCTGTTATTGCTATTGCAAACATGTCGTTCCACTGTTTGCAAATGAGTCTTTTGTTACAAAAACTTTTAATGGTCGTTGTGTCAGTTTATTTTTGTGAACTGTAAGTCTGTACCCGTTGTTTTAGTCATTGTGTCACTTTAGTTTTGTGAGTTGTAAGTCCCCGCCCGTGTTAACCCCCTTATCACCCATAGCCCGGCGAAAAATAATAAAAATTCCAAGAAAAAGTCTCGAAAAAAGCTTATTTGTAGTCAGAAAATTCTCGAAAAGAAAATCCAGCCCGAAAAAAGCCCACGAAGAAAAAGTCTGGAAAAAGTCTAGAAAGCCCACAGCGGGGGCGCTGGCGCGCGGGCGCGTTTTTTCTTCTTCTGGCGCGTGCGCGCGGGCGTTACGGTAGTTTTCGGTAGTACGCCCAGGGTCTGTGCGTTTCCTATACAAAATGCACCTTGTTGCATTTTAGCCTCGCCCTATATATATATATATATATATATATATATATATATATATATATATATATATATATATATATATATATATATATATATATATATGTATGTATGTATGTATATTTACAAAATGCCTAATATTTGCTCCTTGTATCGGGCTCGTGTCCATCCCACCAGAACGCCCCTGTCTTGCTCATGACCTCATCGATTATAAATCCGCAGAGTGTCTCTTGAATCGCCGCGACTCTTTGGTCCGGTAAGATCTCATCTTTCATATGCATCATCTGAGGATGTGGTTAATAGAAAAATATAAATAATATTATTATGACTCACATGCATGCATGCATACATACATATAGATTTCAATGGAAATGGAACATACCATCAGGTCCCAATTAGTGACGATCGTCTTATGCCCTACAAGAGTGTGCATGTACTCACAGACATAATATCCACATAAATTGGTGCCTTGATTCTGCCTATAACACTTTATAGGAGAAATGGTCAAGTCATTACATGCATATTCACGATAATGAAACAAAAAAAGAGATGTGTGTCTATGTATAGTAGTATTTACCAAAAGTCTCCCTTGATACCAAGTTGTTCCTTGAATGGACCTTTTTGCTCTGCACGAAACTTTTTCCAACACCTGCGCACACCATATGAAATAAATGGAATTCTTGGCTGAGCTAAAGAGAATAATAGTGCGAGGATGGAAATTACTTTTGAAGGAGGTCAATCATTGGTTGGTACGCGTCCCGTGGTCCCCTCAATGAGTCCATGATGGTCAACAAGCTTATGTCCGGTTGTATAACAAATAATATCCAATGGAACCTATTTACATACAAGTTTTGTACCATTAACACGTCAATTGAAATAAAAATTATGTTAGGAAGAAAACTGAAAGACGCACAAGACAGTAAAAGTACTCACCCACAGTTGTAAGGAAATAGAATCATTGTCTTGTAATGATGTACACGTAAGAATCTGTCAATGTTGTTCACTGTGTCTTCATAAAAATTTAGTAACATATGCTGGTTTACAGTTTTTGGGTCGATGAAGCCCAAGTGGAAGTATGAGTTTTTCCTGCATACTTCAATCTCCATTCTACAGGATACAATTTAAAAAAAGAAATGCTTAATAATAGGTTGATAATATATAGGAGACGTTAAATATAGAAATAAACGAAGCACTTACAGCACCCAGCAGCTGAGGAGAGACACGTCAAGGGTATCCCTATGGTATATCTGGTAAAATTCTGAGAATTCCAGATACATAACATTATCGCGAAAGTAGTCATCATCTCTAATCTTCAATCCCACCATTTTCTGGCCTTGGGCCGACGCCTGAAGGTACCATTCATGTAAGCTGTACATTTTTGTTGACAGTGTGTCTTACGTATCAGGATCAACTAGAGGTAAGCCAAGCTGAAATGGCCACCTTGGTATAGCCTTTGGGGTCTTACTCTCATCCAGCATTTGCGAGGGCGTCATTCCTGCCCCTTTGCAAAACTCAAGCAGGTCGACCGGTCCAATTCCAGCATTCACTATGAGTGGATCAATTGTTTGCCTCTCCTGCTCACCTAGCTGAGCAACAACTTTTCCCTTCCTTTGTTGCTTGGCGCTCTTGTGGCTCTTGGTAGACTCTTGGCTCTGTTGACTCCGTCGCTCCTTCTCCTCCCTTTGATTCTTCTCATACGATTTCTTAATAGAGCGGTCATAGTCTGACAACACTTTCTTCTGAGTTACTTTAGCCATGCCAATAAAGAAAGCAGACTTAGCAATATCAACTACTTCTTTTTTCTCAGGCTCCTTTTTTTGAAGAACTCTTTAACCTTATCCAGACTATGCTGCTTGCACTCCTCATCAGTTTTTTCCCATAGTAGCTTGGCAGGTTCCTTGGCTTGCTTTGCTGGCTTCTTTGTAGTTGGCTTTGTTGGTGCCTTGGCTTTCTGTTGCTTAGCTTTCTTTGCCGGCGGAGGTGCAGGCGGCGGAGATTGCTTAGCTGGAGGCGACGGAGATTTTTGAGTTGTAGGCGACGGAGACCTTTGTTCAGGGAGAACAGACGAATATTGCTACGGCGGGGACTGCGGAGCTGGAGGCGGCGGAGATGCCCTTGAGCTTTGGGGTGACGACGAAGGCTCCTCAGAAGTTAGGACGATGTAACGCTTCTCCCATAGGATAACACCATGAACTGCCTCTTCTAGTGTCGTCTCCCCGTCACCTCCAGGAATGTCAAGCTAGAGTGATTCGTACCCGGCCAAAACCTGCTCCACCCCAACTCTAGCATAGCCAGCAGGTATTTGCCCTCCATGGTAGAGATCTCCTTCTTGACTCGGCAAAGCACTACCGTACGCCACCTTGAACGTTAAGTTCTTGAATGGACTGTGCAGCTCACAGGTCGTCCGCCTGGTTATATCGTCCACGGGGTAGCGTTGGACTTGAGCATCATTTGGGACGTCAGTGGACGCGCAACTGCTTCGATGATGCTGGGTAGGGCTAATTGCGTCTACTGGAGCACCGGCGGATCCACGGCTTTGCTGCTGAGCGCTAAGTGCTATCTCCAGTTGCCGCTGAACCTCCCCTATTCTTTGTTCGTTCTACAGTATCCTTTCCTCGAGTCGTCGCATCTTCTCTAACTCTTTGTTTTTCTTCTGCTGCGACTTCTGTAAGACTCAATGCAGTCGGCAAACCCGTACTTCCACGGAACCGCTCCTTTGCCTCGCGTCCATCCAGGATGCTCGGGATTCTGCAAAGCAAACGAGAGCTCATCCTTTTCTCTGTCCGGGTGGAACTCTCCCTTGCCAACTGCATCTATGGCATGCATAAGTCTCTGTGCTGCTTGTTGTATCTGCTGTCCAAAGATGCATTTCCCGGTATCGGGGGCCAATGTTCCGCCATGGGCATAATACCAATTTCATGCACGGTCAGACCAAGTTGACGTCTGTGGTGTGATACCTCTATCACATAGATCTTGTTCCATCTTTTCCCATTTAGCAATTGCTGCAGCGTAGCCACCTTGGCCGAGACGGTGATGGTATCCTTTCTGGGCGGCATTAGATTTGTTCGTCTCCATAAGCTTCTTTCCGAGTGTCGAACGCTTGTATTCCACAAATGCAGCCCAGTGGGGTCTTAGCTTCTCATATGCTCCTGTGAAAGTTGGCGTGCGATTCTTATCAACAAAATTTCTGTAGAGTTTCTTCTTAAAGCTCTGGAATTGTTTTGCCATCTTCGAAAGAGCCCAAGCTTTCACTCTATCCTCAGTTCCTGCTGGCACTGTGAAAAGTTCTTGTAGCTGCTGCCAGAGCATATCTTTCTCTCTTTGAGAGACAAAGTTTGTATCCCCACGTTTCAGAGGTTTCCATCTTGGAATGCTGATTGGGATGTGATCTCTGACAAGAACCCCGCATTGATTTGTCATCTTCCTTGCAACGTCAGCTGGGGCAATTGGTTTGCCTGCATCGTCCACTTGTGTGACAATAAAACGACCCTCCAGCTTTTTTGTTGGTCCTCTTTTCCCCGAATTCGACATCGTTGTGGAGGGCTAAAAGTTAAGAGAGGATACTTAATTATTAATATATGTACCTCTTAAATCATCGTGACATTATTACTAAATGTGCTAATGTATATATACCTCGTCACCATCGGTGCCTTGGCCAACGTCACCATCTGACTGCTCAATTCCCTCACCGGACATGTTGAGGTACTGATCGGTGTTGCTGCCATCATCGGCTTCAGGGACGGGGCCGGCACCACTGCCTTCAGCAATCATTTCATTGAGGATGTTGTTGGTTTCCTCTTCGTTAAGTCCCGAATCCATCTAATATGTAAAAATTGATATAATTGAGATAATTGCTATAAACTAATACAAAACATGAGATAATTCATCTCACAATTGATAAAACAATTGATATATTATGACATGTAATTGACACTAATATCCAACTAGAATCCAACTAATTGATCTCACAATTATAGTATATAAACTAAACTAAGTTTAATTTGATCTCCCATTTAGAAAATGACATATAATTGACATATAAAACATAGAAACTAAACTAAGTTTAATATCCAACTAGTTTGTAAAAATTGATATAAATAATAAAACAATTGATATATTATGACATGTAATTGACACTAATATCTAACTAGAATCCAACTAATTGATCTCACAATTATAGTATATAAACTAAACTAAGTTTAATTTGATCTCCCATTTAGAAAATGACATATAATTGACATATAAAACATAGAAACTAAACTAAGTTTAATATCCAACTAGTTTGTAAAAATTGATATAAACTAATATCAAAAATTCGAGATAATTGATATAAAATGAGATAATTGATCTCACAATTGATATAAACTAATATCCAACTATTATCAAAAAAATGAGATAGTTGATCTCAAAAAAATGAGATAATTATAAACTAAAATCACAATAATATAAAAACAAAAAAAAGACACACATTGAGATAATTGATATACTTTGATCTCCCATTTAGAAAATGACATATAATTGAGATAATTGATACACTAAGCATGCATTTGCCTTTTTCTACACAATTTACACAAAATTATCTCCCAATTACAAAATGAATTATTATGACTAAACTAATATCAAAATTAAGCATCACAATGTTTATATATATAAAATGGTAATATCACAATTGATATATATCAAAAAGATATAATAACAAAATTCATATAAAAATGAATAAAAATGAAAAAAAACACACACACTGCACAAGCGGCGGTCGGCCGGCGACGGGGGTAG
>CM014277.1:56766627-56796652 GCA_004135705.1 Alloteropsis semialata
TCCTTTTCACGAATGTGCCTTGCTTATGATCACTACGTGTGTAAGGAGCATCCTCTTTAGCTAATAGAATGCTTGGGTCAACATTCACGGCGAATGGAGGAATCTCATCAAACTTATCATAATCTTCCGACATGTCTGTTTTGCCCTCGATGCCGACGATGTTTCTTTTTCCCGAAAGGACTATGTGTCGCCTGGGCTCATCATTTGACTTGTCTGTTTGCTTCTTCGGTTTACTAGACATGTCCTTCACATAGAAAACCTGAGCCACATCCTTGGCTAGGACGAATGGTTCGTCTCTGTAACCAAGATTATTGAGGTCCACTGTTGTTATTCCATAATTGTCTTTTGACACCCCTCCTCCACTGAGCTTCACCCATTTGCACCGAAACAGCGGCACTTTCAATAACGGGCCATAGTCCAGTTCCCATATCTCCTATATGTAATCATAATATGTGTCCTTGTTACCATCGCCGTCTAGGGCATCTACACGGACGCCACTATTTTGGTTGGTGCTCTTTTTATCTTGGGATATCGTGTAGTATGTATTCCCATTAATCTCATACCCTTGGAATGTCAAGACTGTAAAGGAGGGACCCCTGGCCAACCATGCTAGCTGTTCATGTATGTCCATATTGCGCATTAGATGTTTCTGCAACCAACCGGCGAAAGTATCAATGTGTTTACGTGTAATCCAGGCCGCAGACTTCCCCGGGAATTCAGTGCGTAAAAGCTCCTTGTGTTCATCTATATAAGGACTAACAAAGGATGATTGTTGTAGAACAGTGTAGTGTGCTTTGTTGAAAGAATCATCATCCCAAGTACCAACAACCTTCTTTTCTATTGTTCCCTTTCCACCGAGTCTCCCCTCATGCCGTGATTCAGGGACACCAATCGGTTTGAGATCGTCGATGAAGTCAACACAAAACTCGATGACCTCCTCTGTTCCGTAGCCCTTTGATACGCATCCTTCTGGTCGAGCACGGTTACGAACATATTTATTTAGTACTCCCATTAACCTCTCAAAAGGGAACATATTGTGCAAGAAGACAGGACCCAGAATTTCAATCACTTTGACAAGATGAACTAGTAGATGTATCATAATGTTGAAGAACGACGGTGGAAATACCAACTCGAAGCTCACCAGGCATTGGGCCACATCAACCTGCAACTTCAGTAGATTGTCTGGATCGATTACCTTCTGAGAAATTGCGTTGAGGAATGCACATAGCTTTACGATAGCTAATCGTAGATTCTCTAGCAGAACTCCCCTCAATGCCACTGGAAGCAGCTGTGTCATGAGCACGTGGGTCGTGAGACTTCAGTTTTGTAAATTTCTTCTCTGGCATATTTATTATTCCCTTAATGTTCGAAGAGTGTCCAGAGGGCACTTTGATACTATTGAGGCATTCGAACATGCTTTCCTTTTCTTCTTTGCTAAGAGTGAAGCTGGCAGGACTCAAGTAATTTGGCCCATTGTCCCTCTCTTCTAGATGTAGTACATGTCGTTCTTCCATATGTTGCAGATCCTGGCGTGATTCCAGTGTATCTTTTGTCTTACCATAGGTTTCTAGAAAGGCTATCAAGTTGACGCAAAGATTCTTCATCAGGTGCATGACATCAATTGCGTTGCGGACCTCCAAGACTTCCCAATATGGTAGCTCCCAAAATATACTCATCTTCTTAAACATGGGTGCCATCCCATTACTATCATTTGGAATAGCAACACTACCTGGCCCCTTTCCAAAAACAACTTTTAGATCTTTTACCATAGCAAATACGTACTTTCCATCACGATGCATAGGCTTGGGACGACGATCTGCCTCCCCTTTGAAATGCTTGCCTTTCTTTCTTAGCGGATGATTGATTGGAAGCCATCGACGATGGCCCATGTACACAACCTTGCGACAATGTTTCAAATAAATGCTTTCAGTATCATTTAAACAATGTGTGCATGCCCTATATCCCTTGTTTGTCTGTCCTGATAGGTTACTAAGAGCCGGCCAGTCATTGACGGTTACAAACATCAATGCTCGTAGGTCAAATTCCTCTTATTTGTGCTCATCCCACATACGTACACCGTTTTCGCCCCACAGCTGTAAAAGTTCCTCAACCAATGGCCTGAGATACACGTCAATGTCGTTGCCCGGTTGCTTCGGGCCTTGTATGAGAACAGGCATCATCATGAATTTTCTCTTCATGCAGAGCCATGGAGGAAGATTGTACATACACAAAGTCACGGGCCAAGTGCTATGGCTACTGCTCATTTCACCAAAAGGATTCATGCCGTCCGTACTCAAAGCAAACCTTATGTTCCTTGGATCTTCTGCGAAGTCTTTGAATGTTCGGTCGATTTTCCTCCACTGGGACCCATCGGCAGGGTGCCTCAACTTCGAGTCTCGCTTGCGCTCTTCTTTGTGCCATCGCATCATCTTAGCATGCTCTTTGTTTCTAAAAAACCTCCTCAAGCGTGGAATTATAGGGGAATACCACATGACCTTGGCAGGAACTCTTTTTTTGATAGGCTCTCCCTCTACATCACTAGGGTCGTCTTTTCTGATCTTGTACCGCAAGGCGCCTCAAACCGGACACACGTCCATTTTCTCATACTCGGGACCACGATACAGGATGCAGTCATTCGGACATGCGTGTATCTTTTGCACCTCCAACCCCAGTGGGCAAACGAGCTTTTTTGCTTCGTATGTTGTCGAGGGCAATTTGTTGTCCCTAGGAAGCATCTTCTTCACGATTTTTAGTAACTTACCAAAGCCCTTGTCCGATACACCATTTTTGGCCTTCCATTGCAGCAAATCCAATGTGCTCCCGAGTTTTTTGAGTCCCTCTTCGCAATCTGGGTACAAAGGTTTGCGATGGTCCTCTAACATGCGCTGGAACTTCAACCTCTCCTTCTCAGTTTCGCTTGTGTCCTTTGCATTTTGCAACATCTGACCAAGATCATCTGCAGGCGCATCTTCTCCATCCTCTTCCTCAGCATCACCCATTGTAGTATCAGCAAAAGCAGGGTATTCAGCAAATCCGAGAATGTTGTCATCAATCTCATCTTCACCGTCTTCCATTATAACACCTCTTTCTCCGTGGCTGGTCCAACAACTGTAGCCAGGCATGAAACCGTGTCTAATCAAGTGGCCGTGAATGACCTTTCTTGAACTGTGCTTCTTCTGGTTCTTGCAGACCCCGCAGGGGCAACTCATGAAACCGTTTTTCTTGTTTTGCTCTGTCACATCTAGAAAATGATGCATGCCTTGAAAGAAGTCGCCTGAACGTCTGTCGGCGTTATACATCCATTGTCGATCCATCTGCAAGTTTAGGCAATTTTTTATAAGTAGTAGAAATAGTAGGTTTATTTTTGAAATAAATAAAAATTACCATCCTAATTCACTAAGCAATAAATAAAAATTACCATCCTATTTCACTAAGCAATAAATGAAAATTACCATCTAAATCACTAATCACTAACAAATTATAATCAAAGTGAGTAAAATAACTAGCAAATAACTAAAGTATCAATATGAGTTAACTAAAGTATAAATATGAATTAATTAATTAACTAAAGTAAAAATATGAATTAACTAAAGTATAAATATGAATTAGGATAAATAACTAAAGTATCAATATGATTTAACTAAAGTATAAATATGAACTAAGTAATTAACTAAAGTATAAATATGAATTAACTAAAGTATCAATATGAGTTAACTAAAGTATAAATATGAATTAACTAAAGTATCAATATGAATTAACTAAAGTATCAATATAAATTAAAAACTAAATTGTGCTAAAAAAACAAAACTCCCTCATCTCTCCATTCCACTAAAACTCAAATTTCTCTATGTATAAAGGATGAAACAAGAAATACTAACCGTGAAAGATGAGAGGATGAAGATATGCTCCTTTTGGACCACTTGGAGGAGCTAAATCTTCAAAATCCGAGAAAAAAATGGGCATGACCTCCCTACCTCCGGCCGGCGCCATGAACGAGCTCTGTGTTCATGGCTCGGCCGGGCTGGGGGAGGAAGAGGATATTTGTAGGGGACCTTTTAGTCCCGGTTGGTGGCTCCAACCCGGACTAAAAGGTCCCCTTTAGTCCCGGCTGGAGCCACCAGCCGGGACTAGAGGGCGCGACCCCCTTTAGTCCCGGCTGGTGGCTCCAGCCGGGACTAAAGGGGACCTTTTAGTCCCGGTTGGAGCCACCAACCGGGACTAAAGCCCCAGCCCCCCCCCCCCACCACACATTAGACCCGGGACTAAAGCCCCCTTTAGTCCCGGTGCCAAATATGGCCGAGACTAAAGGGGGGAACCGAAGGTGGTTTCTCTACTAGTGCATGCATGTGCCATTCTTTATTTGCAATGCGAGCTGATGCCTGGGCCAACGCTACTCGCTACACGATCACTTCTCCTCAAACTCTACCGCTAAGGTGGTCTTTTCTGCATCACTACTGCTCCCCTGATCCACAAAGCTCCCATATGCTAATCAATAGATGTGCTTTGGAACTTTCATGTTGGTTTTTCTCCTTTTTAAAAAGACGTTCTTGCTCACCTTGCTCCAATCTAGCAAAACAGCTATCGAAATTCGAACTTGAATTATCTTGATCGACTGATTGGGGTTTGGGATGATTTGGTTCATGATTGTTCTATTGCAATTTTGGATTACTTCTGGACAAAAGCTGTTTTCTAGAAAAATGATAGAAATAAAATAATTCTACAAATCAATGTGCTGAGAAGCTATATTCTAGATAAAATACTAGAAATCAAATTGGAGTCAAGTTTTCTGGCTATATCAATCAGAACAGAAGAAAGAGAGAGAGACTGGTTTATTTTTGGATTTGAATGGAACATGTACAAACTGCTAGAAATCAATCTACATCTCATTCTCTATATTGATTACAGTTCAGGATCAAACATGAACAAATGCTTTACATAAGGAAACATTACATAATAAATTGATGCAGGCGACACGATCGAGCTACATCTAAGCCACCACGTTCAGCAATAGAGGCTAGAAATTACCATATTTATAAAAAGATAAAAGCATATATGCCGTTGGTTTTAATGATCATCTAATGGCCCGAATTTAACTAGAAATTCTTTACCAAAGTGTTACATGAACATATATGCTTCGTACCATATACAGCTTCATTAAAACCCATGTTTCCATCGATCTAATATATATATTTAAAATATTCCATAACACATGTATTAGAATATTCCATAAGATATACATATGTAAAGAGACCGGGCACAAATATAATAAGTCAAAGGCGTCTACTATGTCACCTATATAAATAGAAACAAGGAAGAACTGGCAATATATAGATATATGATCGGCATAGGCCCACCTCAGCCTTGCTTCTTCGCCAAATTGCTCCTAAGTCCTTCCTGATGATTCTTAAGGTTGTAAGTGTGCCTTATCCATCAGAATCACATGGATAACAGTGATTTTCTGATGTGTTTCCAAAGTTGATATTCCTGAGATATCTTTGGCGTGTTCCTGCAATGATCTTGCCAAAACCTCACAAACTTAGCCTCTATGTAACTTGTTGATGAAGTCTGGAAAGTTTGGGCGCGACTGGGGAAACCCCCTTGTCGGCACACGCCACCTTTTCGTGGCCCAGGAGCCTCAGCTTTCACCATACTTTGAGTTAGTTATGGGTTTGAATCATCCATGGTCCAATTTTTGCCAAATTACTGTCAAAACACAACATGGACCTAAAAGGTAAAATAGCTAAATATGTCCCTCAGCTTTCATACAAGGGTCACTTTGGTCCCTGAAGTATCAAATAGTCCATCTTGATCCTTCAACATTTCATGTTGGGTCGAAATGGTCCTTGGGTTGTGTGGCATGCCACATGTCCATGCCATATCAGCTTTGACTGCCCTTAGATGATTCAGCATGTTATAATTGTCTCATTTGCCCCTTGTTTCGTCTAGTTACAAATACTAAATACTTCTTATATGAATATGACAGATTAAAAGAAATTTTCATACTCATGATGTTAATGGTATCATTTCATGCTAATAGTCAAGGTATAGATATGGGTAAAAAGGTGTGACTAAGGAGCGCCAACAGCCAGTATAAAATATTGAGCTTTTCCCTTGCCTAATCTCAGTATGTTGCGTTGGTGATGCGTTGCCAATCGGGCATTAAATGATGGTGCAGGACAAGTACTATGAGCATGTAACCATGAACATTTACATGATGGCCGTGCAGGAGACGTTCCTACAAAAATTCGATGGCCGGGCAGGAGACATTCAAAAATTCCTTACATATATTTTAAGCATAAATATCAATATTTCTTTTTAATATGTGGTATTTATGGTACTATTTCTTTGCTAATAATCGTGAAAAATGTTGTGAGAAGCCTAGGCGCACTATTAGTGCAGGGCCACCTTGATAGTTCTCAATAATGCAGATCCCGGGACGTCTTGTTGGATCATTTGTATGCAACTGTCCATTGATATTTCTGCAAATACCAGTTTATTTAATACTCACATTAGGAGGAAAGAAATAAAATTGTATTTGAAGGATTTTCTGACAGTGTGTCGCAGCTGAAAGTAAAAAAAAAAAGCGATGAATAACAAGGCAAAAGAGGTCAACTAATTCCTAAATACCTAGTATACACAAACTTTAGGAACAAAAGTAGGCTAATCCATGGCTTTGCGCTGCCTACGGCTCAACTTAAACTGCAGATTTTAGTAAGCTCCAATGTCCACTACTGTATACAAGCTAATTAATAGAGAAGAGTACTGATATTTCATATTTATATAGATATGGACATAAATATAGATACATATACAGATATTGATATAGATATAAATACCGATATAGATACAGATACCGATATAGATACAGATACAGATACACATACAGATACAGATACAGATATAGATATAGATATAGATATAAACATAGATGTAGTTGTAGACGTAGATATAGATGTAGAGATAGAGATAAAGATATATAATATCCTTCTATGCGCTTTGCGCCAACAGGTATATGGCAATACAAATGGCGTGCTTCGTGGTAGTGATTAGTTTATTCGGCAATACAGATGGCGTGCTCTGTAGTAGTAATTAGCTTTTTAGATATGGATTGTGCTTCTATATAATCACCTACATATGCATACCAATAATCCTCTACTCACAAAAAACAAAAGGTATTCTTTTCCTCACATTGGTCATGGAGAGTGAAGCGACCAAGATTATGTACTTGACCACATTTGTTTCCATGGTTCTTGTGATCATGGCCACCACATTTCCATCTAGTCAAGCTGAGAAATGCCGTAAACACCTCTTTCACTTTGCTTTAGCACTTTTTATACATGCTCATGTACATTAATAAGTGAAGAAACCAATCAAGTTTGGTTTATACTTTCTTGCAGGTGTCGGCTCCATAGGCCCATGTTCACTACCGTCACCCGTAGCACAACGACCGCCAGTGTTTACGTGCTTCTATGAGTACCATTGTACACCTGTGAACTGCGCAGATGTCTGCACAAATAAACACTATCCGCCTGAGGGTTCCCACTGCCGTTCGAAATACAGCTGCTGCTGCAAAAATTAGGCATTGCAAAACGCATCGATTTGTTTGGTTCAGAATCAATTAATAGTATGCCTTTCAGATACCCAGCGCATGAGGTCTCTCACTGTATGCTGAAACTCTTATGTCAAGCACCGTCTGTTTAATTTTACAAGGATTATTACGCATGGTCAATCACCACGTCCATTCTTACGCATGGACTATTGAAAGAGCCACTAAGTTTAAAGGACACATTACTTCTAGCACTAAATTTGGGAATTGTGATCTATTATCTTCATTGTAATTTAAAAGTGTTAAAAGAAGCCATCATGTTCGAATTCGATGAGAGAGAATAGAAATTACCACACGAGAGAGAATAGAAATTACCACATTTATATTATATTATTTTATACTATAGAGAACGAAAACAATTGAAAACGTTTCTCACCCAATTTAGGCCCACCGTGCCCCCTCACGTCAGACCCACCTGTCAGAGCCGAGAGAGACGGGAGGGGGTTGAGACCTATAAATGGTGATTGGTTGCCTGCGCTAGTCTAAACCTGGCCAGAAACAGTGCATGGCTAGCTCAAGCCAGGCTTATACACACAATAGACTCGTGTTTGGTTCGGTGGTATGAGCCTAGCCTGGTTATCTAAAATCATGTTTGGTTGCCTGCACAACGTGATATGATGACCTTGTTTTTGTTGGAGGTGAAGTTGCCATCTTCTATGATCTACTGCTATACCGAGGTGTCTCTCTTCACCATTGGTTCACTGTCCATGGGTCAACAAGCTACTGCTGTACCGAGTCCAAATCAACCTTGGTGCCGGCGAAGGCGAGCTCTAGCTTTAACAATAGCGCTCTGGCGAGGCGGGCTCAAGCACCACCGCGCGAGAGAGCTTCAGGCCCCCGCCGCGCCGGACACATTCATGTTGTGTCAAACCACATGAACATTTCAGAAACATTTCTCCTCTCGGTCCATTGATCCATCTCTTCTTCAGACCAAAAAGCCTATTTCTCCGATCTTCTTTCTAAAAATCCATGGCTACACATCTGCGAGCCATCAGTCCGCCCATGTGGCCCCACTCGCTGGTCCTCAAGGCCGAGCAGAAGCTGCAGCGGCCGAGGTCCCGCGTGTCATCGCTCTCACCTTCGCCACCCGCGCGCACCCTGTGCGCGCTCCTCCATGACCTCAGCGACCTGCACAAGAACAGTGAGGACTGAGGAGGCCGTCAGCCTGCCCAGCAACTGGACGTGCTCCGCTTGCCCCGGTGGCGATGCTGGCGGAGGTCAGGGACGCGCACTGTTTGCCTACTCGGCCGTTTAGCCCGTTTAGACGCCGTTTAAACGCTGCACAGTGGCTAGCCATGTCCATTTAGTCAACCATTTAGGCCATTTAATGACTGTTTAACCCGTTTAAATGGCCGTTTAGTCTGAATAAAGAGCTAAATGGTAGGTGACCGACTATTTAGCGTTTACCGTTTAGGCTAACCTCACGCGGTGGACACCAGTGCTCCATTGGGTAAAGGATGCGGTGGACACGAAGGGAAGGTGAGCTGAATCACCGTTTTGACCACCAATGGCTTGTGTAGCCTATAAAGCGTGGAAACGCAACTCATTTGTGTCTCCAAATAACCAGGCTTAAGCATTGCCACATCCAGGCTAGTGAGTTGTGCAGGCATCCAAACAAAGCTTGGCTGCATTCCATAAGGTTGGCCACCCAACCAATCACTCCCATAGAAATTGATAGCTAGAAAATGATCCTGCCAAAAACTATTTTTTTCTCACTGTAATGTTGTTTACCCACATACGTACCCATAACTCACGCAGAGTTTGCCTCTGCCAATCACGCCGTGCCCTTCCTCTAATTGTTATCCCAAAGGAACTCTTCGGCCCAGTTGGCCCCCGAGATCGTGAGCCCTAATCGATTGATGTCCGAAACAGGTCTCGTCCACTGCCTCTCTCTTTCTTCAGGTTTTCCACATTCCACTAGTTTTGCTGGCTCTACTTCGATCCCTGGAACCAGCACTACCACTGATTGCGCTACAACTATGACAACAACCAGAGCGGGTGGTGGCTGACGCCGCCGTCGCCAAGCGGCGTAGCATCACCACCAGGAAGGAGGGGATGTGGCGGAAGAAGGCACAGGCGGCGCTGGACAGGTACTTGCACCACTACGAGCGGTGGGCAGCCAACCGCAAGTCGATGCTCAAGGCATTCGAGGACATGGACCAGCTGCGGCAGTCGGGGGCTCGGGGCTGAAGAAGATGGCCAGCGCGATAGACATCCCGGTGGAGCACCCCGACTTCCTGAATGAGGCGTACAAGCTGATCGCCGACGGCCGGCGGCTGATACAGTGGGTGTATGCTTACGGGTAATACATAGATCCGGAGCGCAACGCGAAGAAGCGAGAGATGTTCAACCACCTGTAGGACGACACCAACTTGAGGCTAGAGAACCTGCACTCACTATGTGAAAACCACAAATAGGTAACATGTCATTGGTAATGGCCCCAAGAAGCCCGTTACACGGTACGTCATCGGTAATGTGCACGAAACACCGCCCGTTACCAATAAGCCTGTGTTGACGGTCCATAGACGCGCCAATTGTGAACCGCAAGCGCACGGATCATCGTAGCTTTTCTCTTAGAGTATTCCATCCAAGGTTTATTAATCCGTGGATCGACAATGAACTTCCTAGGGTTTTTCATCTAATCTAACGGATCTATTCCTATCATTAAGCGTTGATTGCATATAGAAGTAAACCTTTAAGATGTGAGTGAGTATAAAGGATGATCGCATCCGAAAGCATAGGCAAAGATAGCATAACCGAGGTTAACGAAGGGTCCAATCGTCTCTAGGTACAGCTCTTAGTCAAAAGGTGATCAAAACAATAGATTGCATCTCTACCAAAGGTAGCCGAGTCTTCTCTCCAAAAGGCGGCTCGCAAGCGGCCTACTTTCCAATGGTCACCGCCGTGAGGTGCGTGCCAATGCCTAAGGTTTCCCAAAGCTTTACCCAACCAACTAGCAAGCGCTCGATGAGCTTCCTCTTGTAGTGGCTTGCGACAACTCCCATCGTACTCGCCATTGATCCAACTCAACATCACGTCGTCGCTAGAACCTTTCCCTCCGTCATGCTGTCACCACACCAGGGTAATCGACGGACTAGCTAGAACGCGCTACTTCAATGTATCCGCAAGATATGGACTAATCACCACGATTAGATCTAATATTACTAAGAACATATGACAATCATACATATGAATATAAAGCATCAAAGAAGTAGACCAAGGTTGAGACAACTAGAATAGAGATTAGATTGATATCACCATCGTGTGTGTACATACCTCGATGAATCTTGGGGCTTGAATCTTGGGCTCCGCCGTGGCACAACCGCGCAGGGAGGCCATGGCGGCTAGGGTTGGCCTAGGCCATGCCCTAGGTACCTTCGAAGACTTGCAGCGACCCTCATCTCCCTTCGGTTTATGCCCTAGTTTTCGCCGACTTCTGGTAGATTCATCCGCCTCCCTTCGTGTACAGGGACTATAAATAGTCCGAGGAGTCCGTGGTTCAAAGGGGAGGTCGAACCGATGTAAAAACACCCTAGGCCGGCTGGCCTAGGGCCTTTTTTGGCCTAGCTCGGTCCCATCTTTCGCGTGCAAGCTTCTCTCGACGATCCTTGTCCATGTATGCATGATGCCCTATCTGGAAGTTGCTCCAAAAATGATGGTTTTGGCCTCCTTTGCTTGGCTTGATTCGATCGGGTTTGGTGTTGCTTTTGGACTTGAATATAAATGCCCCAAATTGGGCCATTTTCCTGCAAAAACACGATATGCTCCAAAATACAACACACATACGAAAATGAGGTTATTTCACGTGCCAAGTGACGGGTTAGTATATTAATTAGTCCAAAACCACCACTTAAATGGCACTAAAAGTGTACGTATAACAAGCGTCAACAGCCTGGCTGGCCCGAGCCCAACCTCGCCAGCACAAAGCCCGTTACCGATGAAGGATCTCTAGTAACGGGCGCGGTAAAGGACCGTTACTAATGTTAATTGTAATGGACGTTGAATATGACCGTTACGAATAAGACAGTTAGTCGTAACGGTCTGTTAAGTACCGTTACCGACAGGGCAATTATACGTAACGGGCACCTAACGACCATTACAGGTATTGGTACTGGTAACTGGCAGGGTTTTATTTACCGACCGGTCCCCTGTAACCGCCGGCCGGCGGTAGCGGTTAACCGGTCGGTTAACCGCGGTTACCGGTAAATACCGAACAAATTCAAATCCAAATTCAAAACGCGCCATACAAACGGAAAATAACGGTTAACCGACGGTAATAACGGTTATCCGGTCGGTACGAGCGGTTAACCGGTCGGTCGTTGGGGCGGTCGGTCGATCGGTCGAACGGTCGGTAGAACCGGTTAGGCGGCCGGTTGGACCGGTTAGCCGACCGGTTGCGACAGCATTGAAAAATTATACATAGAAATAGAAAATGACCACAAATAGATACAAACATGGATACATAATAATAATTGTGCATAGAAATAATAGTTGTGCATAGAAATAGATCAACGGTAGTATTGCCTAGCCATTTCGTACTCGGCGGTGGACATCACATTCAAACCTTGCCTTAGAAGCAGCTCAGTTTTGTAGTCTTGCCAAGTTTGGCCCGTCCACGCCGATGTCGTCTGCCATTCCTGAAGTAACATATTGTACCAATGGGGGTCTTGCCATTCGTACACCCATCTCATCGGTGGCTGCGTGCTCAAATCAGGTATAGGATAGTGATAACTGGACTGGGAGGAATCGCTGTATGAGCTAGAAGAGTACTGTGGAAAGTGTGGAGTGTTGTAATCCGTCGGTTCAACCGTTCTCCTCTGGGATTCCGGTGCTCCATGGTCAACGTCCTGAGTAGCATGCGTGAATTCAGTCTCCCCTGCAACCAACCATATAGCATAATTAGTACTCACAGTGAAAAACATATGTGCATATATACGTGCATGCACTTCAAACCTGTGAAACGAAGACCAGCACCGCCACCGCCACTGCCACCGGCACCGCCACCGCCACTGCCACCGGCACCGCCACCGCCACCACCGCCGCCACCACCGCCGCCAACACCGCCATCACTATCATCATCATCATCAGCGGAGCTGCTATCCTGAGACTCCTGATACGGTGGACTACCATCACCCTCGCCATCATCAGTGTCGTCGTCGCTCAGCACTAGTGTTGTTTTGCCTTTGCCTTTTCCCGTGGCCTGTCCTCGTTGGCGCTTTGGGTCACCCTTCGTAGGCCCTACGTGGTGCTTCCTCTTCCCTAGGTGAGTGTCACCCACATTTCGACGTGCCCAATCACTGATGCAATCATCCCCTGTAGAAGTCCGGAGGTCTGATGGGTTTATATGATCCGTGACAATATGGGACGGGAGCGGGGTGTCTCCGTCATCATCGTCCTCGTCCAGAACTGGATCCCCGTTTGATCTACCATATTCCATCCACTCCCGCACCGGATTTTTCTCATCATAGAATGAAAGATGGGACAGCTGGTCAATGAAATCACCTTCATCACGCACGGGGTTGCCGACATCCGCAAGTCGCAGGCGTAGGTTGTAGTTGACATAGACAAGCTTGTTCAGTTTCTTGTGCGACAACCGATTGCGAACCTGGAAATGGAAATACCGCCAATGAGCATAAAGTGTATGGAACGTGAAAGTAGAAACTTTTGTGACAGTGTATGGAACCGATTGCGAACCTTTGTATGCAGCAAGGCAAAAGTACTCCAGTTCCGCTCGCATCCACTTGACGAACAACATTGAGAAACAAGGCGCAAAGCAAGGCTCTGCAGCTTGGGAGTAGTGTTGCCGTTTACCATCCACCATGAAGATGCAGTTGTCTTTGGGTCAAGCGCCATTTTCATTGCCAAATCTGTGGCAAACTCGCCACGCCTTTGTCGAAACATCTCAGCCTCGTTCAATGCCTGGATGGCGCTCTGGATATCCGTCATGCGCTGAAATGCATCCTTGAGTGTACGCCACATTTCTGAAGTTGGAGTATACGTATAGGCGTACCTCGGATTTAGGACAGAAGCTGCAAAATGGAAATACCGCCAATGAGCATAAAGTGTATGGAACGTGAAAGTAGAAACTTTTGTGACAGTCTTACCTGGAGCCGCATACGTCTGTACGATGACGTTCTGCATCCTGCTGTTCATAAGCTTTTCATACTCTTTCCACGTGGAAACATTTTGACCGAAGAAAGACTCCATTTCATGTCTCACATTCTGGAAGGTCATAATCACCTCGCACAAGTTGGGCCGCTTGTCCTGATCAGCAAAGCGAAGCAACTTGTATAATGGTTGAACTGAGTCAATGATAAATTTCATTCCATCCCACCACTCCATACTTGCAAATCTGGCATGAGTAAATCTACCCATATTTGTATTTGCCCATTTGCTCTGCAAAAATTCAGGAGATCCCATCCACTGCATGAAACGATCACGTTTCCGATATATGCTGTCTAGGAACATGTAGTTGGTCCCAAAGCGAGTTGCATTCCACTTGACCAACTCACCACCGATCGCTTGCCTCATCATTGCATTCAACTGACCATGATTGTGTAACCAAGCTGAAATTTTCTTGCATTGATCGATCATACCTTGATGTTCATACCTTGCACCGATATCCTTTAACATCAAATTGACAGTGTGTGCTAGACAAGGTGTCCAAGCAATGTGTGCATACACATCGGAAAGCTCCCTGCATGCTTTCTTGTAGTTCGAGCCGTTGTCGGTGATAACATGAACGATATGCTCTGGCCCAATCTCCTCCACCACCTTTATAAGCTCCTGGTAAAATATACAGATTCTTTAGCGGTTTCCAGACGCATCAACAGATTCTTTAGCAACATCTGAATCATATTCGGATTGAAAGGAACTAGGTAAGGGGTTACCTGGAGCAAAAATTCGGAATCTTGAGTTTTTCTAGACGCATCAATAGACTTGTGGAACCACGTGACCCCATTGCAATATATCAAAAAATTGATGACACTCATCCTCGTCGGGCCAGTCCACGAATCGCACATCAACGTGACGCCAAAGAGAGGCCACTCTTGCTGAAACTTTGCGTACTGAGTCTTCAAGTCTTGCTCGTTTTGATCCAGGTACCTGCCATCAATATCCCGTCCAGTGGGTGACGCGATACCTTCACCTGCAACCATATGGCAATCATGAGATTAGATAGAGACATGCAGTTGCATAGGTGTCATTCGCATGAAAAGAAAAACTTACCCCACTTCTGAGTCTCTCTGACCGCGCTGACAAAGTATGGATTGTCAGCCTGTCTGCCAGGTACTCCCGCAATATGGAAAAACTTTGACCAAGCTTTCCCAATAGCTTCCTTTGCATTCTTACCCTTCTGCGTCCAGGAGCCTGTGTCAATCCTTGGCTGCGTCGTTCCTCTCATGCCCGCCGCCAAGTTATAGTCCCTCACCCCAGGAGTCTCCCTCCCCGAAGTTGCCCTTCGAAGAATCCTCTGCACCGGATTTCCTCCCCTCGAACCACTACCCCCTCCATGCTCGTATGCACCTCCTCTCTGTTGCACCCCCCGACGGAACTCCTCTTCCGCTCTCGATTGGTGCAGGGCACGCTCCAGCTCAGCCTCCTCATCATATCTTTCATCTCCACCGGGATAGTTACCCTCCGCTGCAACCTTCTCCTTTCTCAACCTCTCTCGAGCCCGGTCAGCAGTTGCCTTCTGAACCCTTTCAATGTCACGCTGAAAGTATTCACGCACCTCCTTTGGAACCTTCCTACAATGGACGACCTCGGTCCCGCGCCCTGCCAAATGTTGTTTCAATCTAGTGGAACCACCTCCTCCTTTGGACGTATGACAATATTTGCATCTCCAACCGGGGTAAAGATTTTCACCGTGTTCCCATACAATATCTTTCTCTCTGCCTGACATTTTGTATCTGCAAACATGGAACCAACATAAACATATCAATCACAAGTTCACAACACATACCTAAATGACCATACACCTAAAACCTTGCAACACCTAAATCACAATACACCTAAATCACAACATACCTATATCAAATCATACCTAAATCACAATAGCCGAAATCACAATATACCTAAATCAAATAATACCTAAATCACAATACACCTAAATCACAATATACCTAAATCAAATAATACCTAAATCACAATATACCTAAATCAAATAATACCTAAATTCTTGCAACTTATATATACCTAAATACTAACAGGCTCATACCTAAAGTCCTAAACACTAAATAGCTCATACTAGACATTAAATAGCTCTTACCTTCAGCTTCAACGGACGGCCGGCTTACCGCCGCAACCGCGGCGGCCAACCGCCGCTAGGGCCGGTTGACCGGCGCTCCGAGCGGTTATCCGGGCCGGGGACGGTAGATCCGCGGTCGGGCCGGCTAACCGGCGCAACCGCCCGGCCAACCGCTGCCTGGGGGCGGCGGGCCGACGGCGCGCGGCGGTTGCGGCGCGCGGCGGGTCAGGGAGAGCGAGCGAGCACGGGAGGGCGAGGGAGAGGCCTCTGGCCGTTCGTGCGGGCGGGGGGGGGGACCGGGGGAGGTGTTAGGGGCGTTGGGCCCTAAATGGGCCGGCCGGTTTTTTCTTTTTTTTTTAATTTGTAATGCCCGCCAAAAATACTAAATGAACAAATATTTGAAAAATTTTGACACCATTGGATTATACGCACCTTGAAGTATTTTTTGAAATTTTTACTCTATTTTTTCATTTTTTGAATTCAAATTTCAAAATTTTAAATTTCGGCGGTTTCTTACCGGCCGGTACCGCTACCGGTCCGGACCGGTAACAGCGGTTACCGCGGTAACCGGACCGGTAACGGTCGGTAAAAAAAAACCCTGGTAACTGGTCGACATGTGGCCATGTAACGCCCGTTACCAGACTTGGAGCTCAATAATTGCAAATAACCAGCTGCATGGTGCTGTCGGCTCCTGCGGCTGGCTGCCGTCGGCGGAGAGCAGCAGCCGGCGGGTGTCCACTCCTCGGAAGCTGGACCCGTCGACGCGCGCCACCTCATTCTCGACAAAGTTCTTACAGCACTGGCGCCTGGTGTCATGCCTCCACCTTCAAGCACGAGCACGGTTCTAATACTGCGTCGCCGCCACCCGAGGTGCGAACGCGGCTACTACTGCGGTGGTGATCACCGGCCGACAGCCTGTCACCACCTTCGCCTTCCCCGCTCTCCTCTCCTCCGCCCGCGGTATGGACTGTACCTCCCCACCTCAGCTAATCCCTTCTCCTCTTTAGATTTTGATGATATATATTTCTTAACAAACATTTATTTATTGAACTTGTAGATGGCGGTTGATCGGGCTTAGATGTACAGACAGCCCTGAGTTTGGAAGTCATTCCTAAGCGGGGTCAATGGTTTCCTTGCTCAAGCAGAGGCCGACATGAGAAACCGAGGGGTGCCTACAATGTATTGCCCATGTTTTGATTGTCTCGACCAGAAGAAGTTCGGACAACGGGACAACATTTTCTATCATCTGATCACACGTGGATTCACAAAGAATTACACGTGTTGGAACAGGCCTGGTGAGGAAGGCCTTAATGAAGGCGAAGCAGGATGCCTTAATGAAGGTGAACCGCGATGCCATGCTCAAGGCCTTAATGAAGGGGCAGCGCGACGCCATGCTGAAGTCCTTAATGAAGGTGAAACAAGTACAGAATGTCTTAACTCCTTGATTTCTCATTGTTTTAGGGTAAAGCAGAATGTCTTAACTCCTTGATTTCTCATTATTACAGGAGAAGAAAAATGCGGAAATAATTTTGAGGAAGATGAAGCATTTCCACCCGTTGTGATGTGACCTGAGGATATGACTGACCAAGAAGTTATGGGTTTCAATGATGATGATGCGCTGCCTCGTGTGAACAATGTTGATCAAATGGTGAGAGTTGTTGAGTTTCAAGGTGTGTACACAACTTCTGAATTAGCGAGGCTGAAACAATTCATCGAAGATTCAAAGATACCCCTCTACCCTAGTTGTTTGAAGTACTCTCGCCTTTTTGGTGATCTCAAACTTCTGCAGCTTAAGGCAGGTCATGGTTGGACCGACAAAAGTTTCAAACATCTATTGGATCTGCTAAAAGACATTCTACCAGATGGAACCAAGTGGCCAAGTCTGTCCATGAGGCTAAGAAGATAATCTGTCCTTTGGGTTTAGAGGTTGAAAAAATCCATGCATGTATCAATAGCTGTGTGTTGTTCCGTGGGGAATATGAGGACCTTGACAATTGCCCTAAGTGTGGGTTCAGTCGGTACAAGAGGAAAAAAGATGGCAGAGATAAAGCCGATGATGGGAACGAGCCCGTGAAGATCAGAGGCAAGAAGGGTAACAGAGGGGGTCCTATGAGGGTGTTATGGTATTTCCCCATCATTTCCCACTTGAAACCCATGTTTGCCACACTAAAGGAGGCCCAACTCTTGCGTTGGCATAGGGAAGGGCGAAAGAAGGGCGATGGCAAGCTTAGGCACCCCGCAAATGCAACACAATGGGGTAACATTGATTCCCACTATGATTGGTTTGCCAAAGATTGCAGGAACATTCGGTTCGCTATGAGCACAGACGGCATCAACCCATTCGGTAACCAGAGTTCAACGCATAGCACGTGGTCTGTCGTACTGTCAGTGTTGAACCTTCCACCCTGGCTATGCAAGAAACGGAAATACATGATGCTGTCAATCTTGGTCTCCGGGCCAAAGCAACCCGGTGACCGTATTGATGTCTACTTGAGACCATTGGTTGATGACTTGAAGACACTTTGGGAGCCTGGTATGAAGGAGGTTTGGGATGATTTCCAGCGTGAAGAGTTTACATTGCATGCCATGTTGTTCACCACCAAGAACGACAACCTGGCTCATCGCAACCTCTCCGGGCAGAGTAAAAGAAAAGGTGAAGCTTGCCCCCACTGGTTAGATGAGACATGCTCATTGTGGCTGAGAAACTCAAAGAAATTCGTAATTATGGGGCACCGTCGTTTGCTCCCCAAGAGACATCCATACCGGGACATGGATTTTCTGTTTGATGGGGAAAAGGAGAAACGAACGACGCCTCCGCATGTGTCCGGAATGGAAGTCCACTTGCAAGTCCAAGGCATCAAAAATATCGAGTGAGTTACCTAAAAAAGACCATCCTTGGCAAAATAAAGAAGCAAGATGGTGAAGAAGAAGATGGGCAAGGGATATAGAACAAGAAATCAATACTATGGCAGGCAAGGGATATAGAACAAGAAATCAATACTATGGCACTCTTGATGTTGAGGAGAAGGCGAGAGCAAAGGACACACATGTGCGTGGCAATGAGGGAGGTTCTAGCGCCCATGTGGTGCAGAAAAAGAACTTCCAGTTCCACAAGAACAAGGGCAAAGGAAAGTCTGATCAGAAGCACAAGGCTGCTCAGACTACCAACTTCAAGAAGAAGAAGAATAACAAGGGGAATTGTTTTGTCTGCGGTGGTTCTGACCATTGGGCCAAGGACTGTAAGGACAGGCAACAACAGCACGGGTAGAAGAAGTCTGCTAATGTTGTTATTGGCGACACTAAGATGGGAACATTAGGGTCACAAGGACTGGATCCGTGTTGATGGGGAATGGCTCGAATGCTTCTGTTCATGGTGTTGGTACGGTCGATCTGAAGTTTACTTCAGGAAAGATCGTGTGGCTGAAGAACGTGCAGCATGTCCCCTCAATAAATAAAAATCTTGTTAGCGGATCCCTTCTTTGTAAGAATGGTTTTAAGTTGGTTTTTGAATCGAACAAATGTGTTGTTTCAAAATTTGGTTTCTTTGTTGGTAAAGGATATGAATGTGGTAGTTTATTTCGTTTATCATTATTAGACTCTTGTAATAAAGTTGTGAATCATGTGTGTAATGATGATGAGTCTAATACTTGGCATTCATGGCTTTGTCATGTTAATTTCAGTTTTATGTTGCAGCTGGCTAAGATGAGTTTAATTCCAAATTTCACTTTGTGTAACGAAAATGGCTCTTGTGCCATTTATATTGTGATTTTGGTGATTGAATGACAACATAGTATTTGGGACTAATGTGTTTGTTAAGTGTCATACTTAGGAAATTACATCCCAAAAGAATGATTCCAAAGCCTGCAGAGTTAGCAAACGGCGTATGAGACGCCGAGCACGGCGTGCAATCATGAAGGCTACGGCGTGTGGCAGCAGATCAAGCAGAGATGGAATATTCCACACGCCGTATAATCCGGCGGCAGCGGCGTACAATCACAGAAGCCTACGGCGTGCCAAGGAACCCGAAGGAAGGCCACGGCGTATGATACGCCGGTACTGTGCGTATACAGGGCGGATCATACGGCGTGCATGGGTTGATCAAGATCAAGTCAGGGTCGGCAAGATTCTACACGGCGTACTATACGCCGACCTCGGCGGAGTAACGGCGTGCAAGTTACTCAGTGGCGATGTTAGATGGAGGAAGAAGAAAAGGCATGGCGCATGATACGCCGGTCACGGCCTACAAGTTCAGAAGCATACGGCGTGCACAGGTAGCCGTTGGAAAAGGCATTTGACCGTTGTAAAAGCAGGCGGCGTATTATACGCCGGTGGGAAATTGCACACGGCGTATTATACGCCGCTCACGGTTTTTGTGCAGCTTTTGGGTAACGGCTAGTTGAGCCCCTTGGGCTATATATACCCACCCCATTCGGTCATTTGGAGTTGCTGGAGTCCAGAGAAGTTCACCTACACCTACAAGACATCCAAGCCACCATTTGTGCTACATAGATCATCCATAGTGAGTAAGAGAGCTAGGATAGGCCTAGTGAGTGAATTGCAAGGTGTTGAGCCTTGTGCTTGGTTCTAGTGTGAACCAACACTTGTAATCTTGGTGTGCCGGCCCCTTGGAGTCTCGGTGACTCACCGGCAAGTCTTCGACCCTCCGGCTTGGTGTGGAACGGCGACGACGACTTTGTGCGGGGGAAGAGGAGACCCCTTCCTTGGTGGAGAAGCTCCGTAGTGGAGGCGGCGTCAAGATCTCCGGGAGAGTAGGTTGATGAGAGCAAGGTCTTGGTGACTTGCTCATCATCCCTCTTGGGGAGCCTTTGTGGCGAGCTCAAGGCCTTGACCGGGAAGCAAGACTTGGCGACCGGGAGCATATCCTTTGTGGAGCTCCAACGTGGAGTAGGCGTAAGCCGAACCACGGGATAAATCTTCGTGTCAAGTTTGCATCTCTCTAACCCTTAAGCTTCCGCATTTCATACTTGCAATTGTGTGCCTTTACCTTTCTAGAGTAGTATCTTGATAGGATTGGCTCTAGGTTGCAAAACTCTTTGGGTGGGTGCAAACACTAGAAGAAAACCTTAGTTGCACATCTAGGTAGCATGTCGTAGTTTACTTTTGTGCAATTAGCCTTCATGTGGTAGGCCAAAGTTTTTGAAAGCCTAATTCACCCCCTCCCCCTCTTAGGCTATCACGAGCATCGGTCTCTTTCACTTTGGTCAAAAATTCTAAGTGTCAAGTGTGTGTACAATCTAAGCATCCCCGCAAGCCTCACAAGGCTGCTAAGGCGAGGAACTTGGCACCTCTTGAATTAGTTCATTCCGATTTGTGCGAGATGAACTGTGTGTTCACCAAAGGAGAAAAAAGATACTTCATGGCGTTGATAGATGATTCTACTAGATACTGCTATGTGTATTTGCTTAAAACTAAAGATGAGGCATTCCAATTTTTCAAGATCTATAAAGCCAAAGTTGAAAACCAACTTGAGAGGAAGATTAAACGTGTTAGATCGGATCGAGGTGTTGAGTATTTTTCTAATGAGTTCAATTTGTTTTGTGAGGAGCATGGAATTATTCATGAGAGAACACCACCTTATTCTTCCGAGTCAAATGGAGTGGCTAAAAGAAAGAACAAAACTCTAACTGAGATGGTTAATGCCATGTTAGAGACAGTGGGTCTTTCCTGGGAATGGTGGGGTTGATGAGAACATGACACCTTCGCATATAACCATATGTCCTAAAGATAAGGTGAGCACGTTCCTATATATTATTTTTAGTTATTTTGAGAATAGATTGTTATCTAAATTAATTATCTATACTATAAAGAACGAAAACAATTGAAAATGTTTTTACCCAATTTAGGTCCACCATACCCCTCACGTTGGACCCACCCGTCAGAACCGAAAGAGGTAGAAAAGGACCGAGACCCATAAAAATCACGAGTTAGAAAATGATTCTGCCAAAAAACAATTATTTTTCTCACCAATTCAGTTTCTTACCCACGTGTCGTGGCTAACCGGGATCCGTAACTATCCTTCAAAAAATCCTCTAATTTTCCACCCCGGCGGCACGAAACGAAGCATTGGGTCACCTCATCTCCTGCCCTCGCGCGCGTCAGTTCTGATTCCCGTGCGGTCACGATTAGTGCCTACGCATGACAACTGACTCGCAAAGACACCGACTCGGACTTGCCATAAGCCAACAACGGTGGCTTGCCTGCCAGCACCAGCAGCCCGCGTGGCCACGTTACACCTACCCGGTGCTCGCCCGGTTGGCTTCTGTCCGGTGGCCGGCTGCCTATCGTATAGGCATATGCCTCCTTCTCTCCCGATCACATCATTTGACTTAAGTATATGTTTATTTGTTGACCACTTGATTTTATTTACAACTTTGCTAATGTCATATATCTTGTATTTGTTTGTCGAATTATGAAGAGGAAAAGAGACATCACGTCTCTTAATTGAATTATTGTGGGGCACGCAGCTAACATTAATTCAAAAGAAAATGTTGACATCACGTGCACAATAGCAATGTGACTGGTCATGAGTGCATGTTAATTCTTGCGCCCCATATATTATTTGCAATTTGTTTCACATTGTTTTAACATGGACATATCTATACACATTATTATTATGTTCATATTTATACCATGGGGCCTTGGTTTTTTCACCCTGCCCTACCAAATTCTCGGAACGGTCCGTGGCCCCTCAAAGCTTCGCCTCTTTTTGTGTTTGGTCATTATCTAAACAAATGATATTTATTTTTTTATATACAGGATCTGAAATTGATTAGCAAGTATAAATTCACTACAGTAATGCTGTTGACGCCAAAAAAATCAGGTGTTGACTTTCTGGAAACAACACTAAATATGAACTCTAAAAAATTAAGATCAAAATAGTTGTTTTAGATCACGTGCGTGTCGCACGTGCGTCTATGCTAGTTATAATTAAAAACCATGGAGACGACGAAAAAGTGCTTAAAGAGAGTCTTGGTGGCGGAGAGGACCAGCAAAGGGTGTCCAACCCAAGTGGAGGCCCAAAACATATCGAGTTCGAGCCCGTTTCGGAGTCCAGGAGCAGTCTGCACCAAAATCGACGCCCAGGCCGCATCTAGAGTCTGTTTTGGACATTCTATATATGGTTGGAAAGAAAATTTCACAGCGCTTCCAATGGCATTGGTTTCATGTCAAAATACCATAGGAGTCAACGGGAATTGTTGAAACAATTGGACATCCAGAATCTGTCAGGGTGCTGCGCCACCGTCTTTTGGGCCGTTGGCCCGTGTATCTTATTGGAGCCCAATAGGGGCACATCCAGGGGGTCTCCCACGACCCTAACCTCTATATTTTAGTAGCCGCTACCCAAGTTAGGGTTTGGGTTTTGCTTAGATTGAATTGTCATGAACAGTGTCGCCGTTTATCGGTTTGTGAGACCCCAAATTCGTGTGCTTCATCCAAGGGTTTCTGCAATTGAGTTGTGTTCTTCCTTGCCCTTGCTTGTGTTCTTGATCGCATGCAGGGGATAGCCTTCTTGGCGAGATCAATCGGGCTGCGCACAGTTGATAACTAGAGGAGAAGTTGTGCTGCGATTGTAGGGTTCGGGTCGTGTTGATCGGAAGCCGGATCGTTTGTGTTTCTACTCCGCCCAAATCAAGAGTTATCCTTACCTGACGGAAGATCGAGATCCTAGTTGACATCAAGTGGTAATCAGAGACTTAGGTATTACCGTCAGGCTTACCCTAATTTTTGTTCCATCAATTTTGCCTTCGTCCCACAGTCCACCAAAAAGCCCTAGAAAAAAAATTGTGTTCATATTGTTCCCCATCCCAAAACCTGTTTTGCTGCTGCGATTTTCTTTCAGATTGTTTTTCTGAATTTTAGTCCCTGGCCGTGTCGTCGTGTTCGCTGGTTTAATCAAGTCAAGGTCTAGTGTGTTCGCACCGTGTTGATAGCAGATCGATTGTGCTTGTGGTGCCTAGTGCTTGTATCTTTTGCAACAGTTGAAAGAAACATAGAAAAGGAAGTAATAATAAATTGTATTTGGAGTGCGTTGCTTTATCAAGGCAATTCTGATCTACACGCAAAGAGAAAAAGGTAGGAGAGAAGAGATTAATCTCCCAAGTTGAATTTTCTTTGGAGAGTTTAGATCCATCGAGAAAAGGCACACGAGGAAAAGGTCGAGTACCTGACCTGTTGGTCCTGTACCTCGTGCATGTATACATGAGAATTTTTTTATTTCTAGAAGCTTGGCCTGCTACACTGGGTTTTGGTTTGTCAGCAACTTCTTGCATATCATTTTTGAGTTTTAAATCTTCTTGCGGTGCTTCTGGTTGAAAAGAAAATACAATCAAGAGTAAAAGGCAAAAATGTGCTGAAAAAGTGAAGAAAAAGCCGCACCAAAAAGAAAAATATAAAACAAGAAGCAAAAGAAAAGTAAAGAAGAAAATTAAGAAGTGCTTGCATCCTTTGAGTCATTTGCTGAGTTGTATTTGTTGCTTGCTTGAACTAGGTTCGAGACAAGTTTAGGCCAGCGACATAGACTAGCTTGGGACTAATTTTCAGTTTTACATTTTCTGAATTGAATTATTGCTAATCCTTGCTACTAAATATTGCCTCCCAAGCTCTACATATATTCTTCTGATCAGCACAGGGTCAAACCTTGCAATCGTGGTTTCACGCCCTCTTGGTAAGTATCATGAACCAGCCACCCGTTGTACCATTCTTTGCATTGCTTTGGTAAGAACCTTGTAAGAGCATGGTAAGACGCCTGAGAGCATGTGACTTTACTACATAACCATATCCTAGTAGATTATAGGAAAATATACTTTTGTGTGTTTTCTTGTTTTCTACTAACAATGATAGGTTACACAACTTATGGAGATGAGACAAAGATGTCCCATGATGGTCTTTCAAACATTGCAACATCAACCCATGTGAGACGAGGTAAAACTCAATATTTTATTCCACCTTTTGATGGTGATTGCAACTATTCTGAATATACTAAACGGGAGCTAATGGTGGAGAATGAATTGTTTTGAATGCATTATTTTTCTGATAAGGAACGTATTAGAGCTCTCACTAGCGCTTTCACATGATATGCTTTAATTTGGTGGGAGTTTATTTGTGAAAATAAGGAGACACCTAAAAATGGATGATATTAAAACAACTTTTAAGATATGACTATGTGCCCACATATTCCTCTATTTTATGTGAAGAACTTTAGTTTCTCAAAAAAGGTAGTAAATCAGTGAAGTCATATTTTGAAAAATTGCAAGATTTAATGTTGTGTTGTGAAATAGATGAGTGTGCAGAAGCAACTGAGAATAGATTCTTACATGGCCTTCGACCTGAAATTCAGAATATTATTGTTGATCACTCTTACACTTCTCTTTCACAATTATTTGATCTTGCTTGTATGGCAGAAAAACAACTTTTAGGTAATGACAATATTAAATTATATGCACCTATTTGTCAACATGAGATGAGGTTTTCAGGGGAGGACACCCATGTGGTACCTCTTCTTATCCCTAATATTTTGCAGGACATTCAACTACATGAGGATGATGAAGAGCATGATGACATCAACTCATGTGACAATTCGGGACCTTCATGTCATGATGCACCTTCGACTACTGCTGCACATGAGAGCAAAGGTAATGCACATGGTGCTACACTCATGGAAGGTGAGAATTTTTTGATGTGCTAAATTTTTCCACCAATCATGCTAATATGGAGCAACTGTTTGTGGAACCTTTACTTACTTTACCTTTGTCACAAGATGATTTTCTTGCTATTCCTTGTGATAAAGAAGAGTTGTGTGTAAATGATTTATTTATTCCTATGCCACAACTAGTTCATATTAATGATACTCATACTTTGGAGCCATATGCTTGTGCTGAAAATAAAATGTTTATTCCAATTACTTATGCAAATGATGAGCAAAAACTGCTATCTTCTTTAAATACTTTAGGTTATATTGAATTTGATGTTCTATGTAATCTAAATTGTTTGGAGGAGAGACTTATTGCAAATTTTGAGTTGCCATGCTTAACTAGGAATACCTATCACTTTGTTGTTAAATATAATTGTAAAATAGAATATATGGTCGATCGCGTTTATATTTGTTCAAATCTGAAATCTTCTTTGGTTGGACAATAATGTGATCAATTAGAGGGCTGCATTAACACTAATCATATCACATCCAGTTCCTCTAGTTTTGTTCTAAAGAATCAGGTTCGCTTTCAAGAAAGGGAGCATAGTTGGTTGTTGACTTTGCCATCTTCTACAACTACGGTCGAACCTAGGATGGTTTGCTTTCAAGAAAGGAAGGATGATGAGAACATGACACCTTCGTATACAACCATACGTCCTAAAGATAAGGTGAGCTCATTCCTATGTATTATTTTTAGTTATTTTGAGAATAGATTGCTATCTAAATTAATTATTATAATTAGGAACTATAGAGATGACAAAAAAGTGCTTAAAGAGAGGCTTGGTGGCGGAGGAGACCAGCAAAGGGCGTCCAACCCAAGTGGAGGCCCAAAACATATCGAGTTCGAGCCCGTTTCGAAGTCCAAGAGTAGTCCGCACCAAAATCGACGCCTAGGCCGCATCCGGAGTCTGTTTTGGACATCCTATATATGGTTGGAAAGAAAATTTCATAATGCTTCCAATGGCACTGGTTTCACATCAAAATACCATCAGAGTCAACAGGAATTGTCTAAATAATTGGACATCCAGAATCTGTCAGGATGCTGCGCCACTGTCTTTTGGGCCGTTGGCCCGTGTATCTTATTGGAGCCCAATAGGGGCGTGTCCGGGGGGTCTCCCACGACCCTAACTTCTATATTTCAGTAGCCGCCACCCCAAGTTAGGGTTTGGGTTTTTCTTAGATTGAATCTGTCAAGAACAGTGTCATCGTTCATCGGTTTGTGAGACCCCAAATTCATGTGCTTCATCCAAGGATTTCTGCAATTGAGTTGTGTTCTTCCTTGCCCTTGCTTGTGTTCTTGATTCGCATGCAGGGGATAGCCTTCTTGGTGAGGTCAATCGGGCTGCGCACAGTTGATAACCAGAGGAGAAGTGGTGCTGCGATTGCGGGGTTTGGGTCGTGTTGATCGGAAGCAGGATCGTTTGTGTCTCTACTCCACCCAAATCAAGAGTTATCCTTACCTGACGGAAGATCGAGACCCTAGTTGACATCAGGGGCGAAGCCATGTTGACCGCATGTCATACTCTTAATGGAGTTCCTGTGAAAAACAAAGAGAAGTTCGAGGAATGGGAAAATAAAAGATTAACGCTCTCATACTTGCATACTTGGAGCTGTTTGGCAAAAGTTAACATGCCAATAGCTAAGAAACGCAAGCTCGGACCAAAAATGGTTGATTATGTCTTCCTAGGCTATGCTTTTCATAGCGTTGGTTATAGATTCTTGATAATTAAATCTGGAGTTCCTAACATGCATGTTGGTACAATCATAGAGTCCAAAGATACCACATTCTTTGAGAGCATTTTCCCTATGAAAGAAACATCTAGCAGTTTTAGTCCTGAATTTGTGAAAACCCCTGAACATAATGATGTAACAGAACACACTGGACAACCACATGAGGAGAATCATGAGAAGGATGATAATGAAGGAACTCGAAAGTGTAAAAGACAAAGGACTGCAAAGTCATTTGGTAATGACTTCATTGTGTACCTTGTAGATGACACTCTGAGAACCATTGCTGAGGCTTATGGATCTCCTGATGCTGACTATTGGAAGGAAGCAATCAAGAGTGAGATGGATTCCATAATGTCTAATGGGACTTGGTAAGTTGTTGATCGTCCATATGGGTGCAAATCTGTAGGATGCAAGTGGATATTCAAGAAGAAGCTTAGGCCTGATGGTACTATTGAAAAGTACAAGGCAAGGCTTATGGCCAAGGGTTATACCCAAAAATAAGGCGAAGATTTCTTTGACACTTATTCACCAGTTGCCCGACTGACCACGATTCGAATACTACTATCATTGGTTGCCTCACATGGTCTTCTCGTTCATCAGATGGATGTTAAGAAGGCTTTCCTCAATGGAGAGTTGGATGAGGAAATCTACATGGATCAGCCAGATGGATATGTAGTAGAAGGTTAGGAAGGAAAAGTGTGCAAGTTGTTAAAATCTTTGTACGGCCTGAAACAAGCTCCGAAGCAGTGGCATGAGAAGTTTTACAAGACTCTCACGTCTACCGGCTTTGTTGTAAATGAAGCCGATAAGTGTGTGTACTACCGCTTTGGTGGGGGTAAAGGAGTGATACTATGTTTGTATGTTGATGACATATTGATCTTTGGTACTAATCTCAATGTGATTGAGGAAGTTAAGAGTTTTTTGCTTCAATGCTTTGAGATGAAAGATATGGGAGTGGCTGATGTGATTTTGAACATTAAGCTACTGAGAGAAGGCAATGGTGGGGTTACACTTTTGTAATCTCACTATGTGGAGAAGATCTTGAGTTGTTTTAGTTATAGTGACTACAAGCCTGCTTCCACACCTTACGATTCGAGTGTAATATTGCAGAAAAACCGAAGGATTGCAAGGGATCAATTGAGATATTCTCAAATCATTGGCTCGTTGATGTATCTAGCTAGCGCTACGAGGCCTGATATCTCTTTTGTTGTGAGCAAATTGAGCAGATTTGTTTCAAATCCGGGAGATGATCATTGGAAGGCTCTTGAGAGAGTAATGCTCTATTTAATAGGCACTGCAAGTTATGGAATTCACTATGCTGGGTATCCTAGGGTACTCGAAGGCTACAGTGATTCAAACTGGATATCAGATGCTGATGAGATAAAAGCCACAAGTGGATAAGTGTTTACACTTGGAGGTGGCGTTGTTTCTTGGAAGTCTTGCAAGCAGACCATCTTAACGAGGTCAACAATGGAAGCAGAACTCACAACACTGGATACCGCTACAGTTGAGGCTGAATGGCTACATGATCTCCTGACGGATTTGCCGGTGGTTGAGAAACCAATACCGGCTATCCTAATGAACTGTGATAATCAAACAGTGATTTCCAAGTTGATTAATTCTAAGGATAACATGAAATCATAAAGACATGTCAAGAGGCGGCTGAAATCTGTCAAAAAAATGAGAAACTCCGGAGTGGTAGCATTAGACTATGTCCATATGGCTAAAAATCTAGCAGTTCAATTCACAAAAGGTCTTCCACGAAATGTGATTGACGAGGCATCGAGGGAGATGGGGTTGAGACCCACATGAGAGTTATGTCATAGTGGTAACCTGTTCTATTTGATCGGAGATCCCGTGGAGTAGAATGGTGAAACAAACTAATGGCTAACTATGAATGAGAGTACTCTTGTACAAACCCACTCCATTTGAGATGCATTCTCGCCTTTTCTGCATTGGCAAGTTGGTTGATACCTTAATGTGATCCGATTGGCTTATTGATTTTAAGCAAAGATGTTGTCCTATTGAAATATCTTTTGAGGAACACACCTATATGAGTTTGATCACTAGTCATGATCTATGTGATTGGGTAATCTCTAAATACTCATGAAAAGGCCAGGAGTACGACTTATATGCTCCAAACAAAGGGGATGCATTTTGCATCCTAGTATCGGTCAAGGACTTGAGTAAAACTTGTTCGCACAAAACTGACAACTCAAGGCATAGTCCATTGCATAGTTGTGGGCAAGTGTACCTCTTGCTCTAGATGGATGTTCAACCCAAATCAGGTCTCCATCGAAACACTGGTATATCAAAACAGCATGTGGAAAGAGAATTACATATATGAGCCTTGGAATTTGGTGGGGATTGTTAGAATATTTGGGTTACTAGCCCATTAGCTAATTTATCAATTAAATCCCAAGGCCCATAATATTGGTGATTAGTGACTGGTAATTGCCAATTGAATGGCTGGCAACAAATTACTAGTAAAATGACTTTGATGGGTGAGAATTACTAGTAACCTAAGGCTTGATGGCTGCCTAAATGAGGTCCCTAAAAATGACTTTGATGGTTGGGAGTTACAAGTAACCTAAGGTTTGATGGCTGCCTAATTGAGGGCATTAAACTTGAGCACTCTAAGGTCTACAAGCACCTATAAAAGGGACACACCTCCCTCTTCTAAGGTGTGCAACAACAAAACCACTCTTGCATTCCACTGCTTTGCTGC
>CM014277.1:56798193-56878272 GCA_004135705.1 Alloteropsis semialata
CGAGCGTGGGCCGCGTGGCGAACGCGGTGCCCGCGGTGACCCAGGCGCACGGAACGGCCATGCAGACAGCCGGCGGGTGGGCCGTGGCAAGGGCACCGGCCGCACCTCATGCCGTACGGACGACTTCACCTGGCCTCCACGGCGGAACGACGACGACGACCACGAAGAGGGGGACTACGAACATCCTGGCCAGGGGCTGGGCTTCATGGAGATCGACCTTTGGGGTGAACCGTTTCGCCGGGAACGCTCCAGGTCCCCGCCACGCCGCAACTACGAACACCGACGCCATGACGCCAACCCACCGGCAGTGGGGCTCCAAACCTTCTTCGCGGCAGCGCTGCGGAACAACCCGCCGGCCCAGGTTCAGGCGTTCCCCCCGCCTTCTCCTGCTTCACTTAATGCTCACAGCTACATCGAGAGGATGTGCGACCTGATGGACAGAACAGGCATGGGCGGCTCACTGGGGAATGCAGGCTGGTCCGAGAAACCAATGGATGACACCACACTGGTGCCGGTCCCTAGGGTGTTCAACACCCTGAAGGGATCTCTGATGGGGGCGACGCCGTCGGTGGCCGAGGTGGAGAGGGCCCTGGACGCCCTGGAGCTGCAAGTCAAGCAAATGCAAGTTGCTGCTCCAGGGCTGCCTCGTGGAGCCCAAGATGCCCAAACTGTTTTTCTGCAACATGAAAACGTTCCTGTGCAGGAGCAGCAAGAGGTGCAGAGCGCTCCTGGGGACATCGACACCCTGTTTGGGGCGCTGGATCCTGCCCTGCTGCCGCTTCCTGCGACGCGCAAGCCAAGGAAACGCCGCACCTTCGACATGACGGCGGTGAGACGCAGTGCACGGCTGGCCAAAAAACCGGTAATGCCGGTGGCTGAACGTGCAAAGAGGAACCTGTGGCGCAAGCTTGGCATCTCAGACGACGAGATGACACCCATTGAGGAGGTTCTACGTGACTTCGTCGCCATGTTTCGTGGCCCTCTGCCAGAGCACGTCGTCGCAGCTATGACGGCCATCTTCGACTTGGAGGACGGTGATGAAGACGGTCTGGATGCCGCCTTACTGCAGCATGCAGGGGCAGCGGCACTGGACCTGCTACAGGAGGAGGCGGCGACGTCTGCTTCAGCTTGAGCGCCGGCACCATCTGAGCTTCAAAACGCCATTATGTATCTTTTATTCATACACCTTAGCACCCTGCGGGCTGCGACCTTCGGGCAGACTATTGCGGCCCTGCTGGCTTCGACCTTCGGGCAACTTCGACTTGTTAGCCAAACGACTTTTTGCGCCCTGCTGGCTTCGACCTTCGGGCAGCATCGAACTGTACGTTTAAGCACGACTACGGCTACTACTACTCCGTGTTCCATTCTGGTGCGAGCGTCGATTTCATCATGCAGCGCAAAAACATAGAGATTCTTTCCTGGAACGTCAGGGGTTTGAATGACCCTGACAAGTGCCTCGCGGTGCATGAGACAGTGGCGGACACCCCATGCCAAATAGTGTGTCTGCAAGAGACTAAATTGGCCGCAATTGACGCAGCGCTGGCGAATTTTTTAGGTGCCTACCGCCTTAAAAATTATGCCTACAAACCTGTGATAGGCACAAAAGGAGGAATTCTCCTTCTCTGGAACGACAATGCGGTCGACTTGGCCAATGTTAGTATTGGTCGTTACTCACTCTCTGCGGACGCAACGCTGCGGTATTGCTTGACTTCCTTCAAAATCACGACGGTCTACGGGCCCTCGAGAAGAGCGGAAAAAGACAATTTTCTTGTGCATTTGCGGCGCCTAAAGCCGACAGACGATGTGAAATGGTTGATCCTGGGGGACTTTAACCTGATATACAGGGCGAGGGATAAAAATAATCGGAACCTAAATCGGCGACTCATGAGCTCCTTTCGTCGCACCATTGATTATTGTGGCCTCAAGGAGATCAACCTAAAAAATCGCAAGTTCACCTGGAGCAATGAAAGGCGACGCCCGACGTTAGTCCGTCTCGATCGGGTCTTTTGCAACCAAAATTGGGACCTCGCCTTTGACAATTGCGTCCTCCATGCCCTCTCCTCATCGCACTCCGACCACTGCCCGCTCCTTCTAGCGAACCAGACAGGGCCAAGACGGCCTACGCCTTTCAAATTTGAAAACTTCTGGGCACGGCTGCCGGGCTTCCTAGACATTGTGCAACAGAGTTGGAACGCACCGACGCAGCATGTGGAACCTTTTCACAGACTCGGCCACAGGCTTCACGTCACTTCACTCGCGCTCAAATCTTGGAGCAAGTACCTGCTGTCAGATGCCAAACTAAAACTTCACATGGCCAGAGAAGTGATCCTGCGTCTGGACGAGGCACAAGATTTCAGGGAACTATCTGACGCTGAATTCTCCTTGCGGGCAAAACTCAAAAAACGCTTGATACGCTGGCTGGTCATAGAGAAGGCTAGGAAAAAACAATGCTCCAGGATAAAAAAACATTAGAGAGGGAGACGCCAACACCCGGTACTTCCACCTTCGTGCAAACGGCCGGCGGAGAAAAAACTTCATCCTGCGGTTGCGCAATAACGATAGCTGGGCTTTTTCGCATGATGACAAGTATCAAATTATTCAGGAGCACTTCGAAAACATCATGGCAGCCCCCGCAGCACGAACATGCGACTTCTCTTGGCCTGCGCTACAACTCAATAGGGTTGACCTCTCGGCACTCGACATCCCGTTCACAGAGGAGGAAATCTGGCAAGCTGTCAAGCAGATGCCAGCAGACAAGGCACCAGGCCCGGACGGCTTCACCGGCCTTTTCTTCAAAAAATGCTGGCATATCGTAAAGAATGACGTCACTGCTGTGATCTTTTCACTGTACAACTACAGATGCCAGGACCTAAACCTTTTGAATAAAGCTAATATCATACTGCTGCCGAAAAAAGATGGTGCCGAAGAAATCAGCGACTTTCGCCCAATAAGTCTGATCCACTCCATTGCCAAGATCATCACTAAAATCTTGGCCCTGAGATTGGCACCGCACATGAGTGCTCTGATATCGCCATGCCAGAGTGCCTTCATTAAAAAACGTAGCATACACGATAACTTCCTCTACGTTCGTAACCTGGCAAGACGCTTCCATAGAAATAAGACTCCCGCGCTCCTTTTGAAACCCGACATCTCCAAAGCTTTTGACTCCGTGCGGTGGGACTATCTTATTTCACTTATGCAGCAGAGGGGTTTCCCTGCGAGGTGGCAAAATTGGATCTCTGCGATGTTAACGTCCTCCACCTCTACAGTCCTATTGAACGGAATCCCTCTCGACCCCATCGAACATGGGCGCGGTCTGAGGCAAGGTGACCCACTTTCGCCGCTTCTTTTTGTCCTGGCCATTGACCCTCTACACCGCCTCTTAGCGGCAGCAACTGACCTTGGGCTTCTCAGTAAGCTGAATGGTAGAGTGGCGCGCTTCCGAGCCTCCATCTACGCCGACGATGCGGCTATTTTCATCAAGCCAACCTGCCATGACGTCACGAATCTGAGAGAGCTACTACTTCGGTTTGGTGCAACGACTGGCCTTTGCACGAACCTACAGAAGACCAGTGTGACACCCATCAGCTGCGACAACATCGACCTCGACAGAGTGCTCTCCAACCTCCCTCTATCCAGGATACCCTTCCCCTTTAAATACCTGGGACTTCCCCTGTCAACCAAACGACTCCGGAGGCTAGACTTCCAACCGATTCTGGACAAGGCTGCCGGGAAACTCTCCATCTGGAATGGAAGAAACCTCACGCAGGCCGGCCGAGCGAGTCTTACAAAGTCAGTCCTTTCCTCCCAGCCGGTATACTTGCTGACTGCAATCAAACCATCGAAGGAAGTCCTAGAAGAGCTCGATAAGATACGACGACGATTCTTGTGGGCGGGAGATAAGGAGCTCTCGGGTGGCAAATGCAAGGTTAACTGGACTAAAACGACACTTCCTACGGAATACGGGGGCCTTGGGGTGCTCAACCTCGACAAGTTTGCGCGAGCTTTACGCATCCGGTGGCTTTGGCATGAGTGGTCAAGCCACGATAAAGCGTGGGTGGGAACGACGGTGCCTTGCGATGATACTGACAAGTTGCTTTTTGCGGCCTGCACACACATCTCCTTAGGCGACGGTCGGAAAACACATTTCTGGTCGGACGGCTGGGTACAAGGAAGACGACCAAAAGACATCGCGCCACTCTTGTTTGCTAAGACAAGGAAGAAAAAACGGACCGTGGCAGAAGCGCTGCAGAATAGCAACTGGATCAGGGACCTTAATCACAGGGTAGGTTTCACGACGGCCCACTTCAGTGAGTTTGTCATCCTGTACACCCTCATCAGTACGACAGAACTGCAACCGGATCAGGAGGATTCCATCGCTTGGAAACTTACCAAACACGGAGAGTACACAACGGCTTCGGCCTACAAAGCCCAATTCTTCGGCTGCACGAGGGCGCCTAGGCTCGCTACAGTCTGCAAAACTTGGGCACCGCCTAAATGCAAATTTTTTGCATGGCTAATTCTGCAAAATCGTGTTTGGACTTCCGACAGACTAGCGCGCCGCGGATGGGACCACAGTCCATCGTGCCCTATGTGTCGACGGACAATGGAGACGGCCCATCACCTTCTGGCCGACTGCCGTTACACAAAGAGAGTGTGGGCCCAAATTGCAAACTGGGTAGGACAACCTGACCTACATCCGACGGAATGGGCACAGAGCAGGACGACTCTAGGATGGTGGACAAACATCACAACCATACCCGGCACACCCAGAAAGGCCATCCGGTCATTAACACTCTTGCTCAGTTGGGAAATTTGGATAGAGCGGAATGCCAGAGTCTTCAGGAGGCAAGAGTCTTCGGTTTCGGCAATCGTTGGCCGCATCAAGACCCAAGCGTCGCTATGGATTACGGCAGGAGCAAAGGATTTAGCGAGCCTTCTGGCGCATCTGTGAATATCTGTTTAGTTGTTTTTTATTTCCTTTTCCTTTTCTTGCTCCCCGGTTCGCCGGTCTGTAACAACTCTGCTCTTTCAATGAAATAGGCACTATCTTGTGCCCATTCGTTCAAAAAAAAAGTAAGCACTAATGTCCACTAGTGTATACTCCCTCTGTTTTTTAACAGATGTTGTATTAGGTTTGTTCCAAGTCAAATTAATATAACTTTGACTAAATTTATAAAAAAAATATAAAAATATTTATCATACCAATAATATGTACTATTGAAATATATTCTATGATGGATTCAAAAAAATAAATATGTTGTTATATTTTTCTAGAAACTTGGTCAAAGCTGAACAACTTTGACTTAGGACAAAACTAATACGACATGTCAAAAAACTGAAGGGAGTACAAGCTAATTAATAGAGAAGGCATTGATATTTCATATTTATATAGATATGAATACGGATATAGATATATATATATATCGATACAGATATAGATACCGATATAGATATAGATATAAAGGTGTAGACACAGATATAGATGCAGAGACAGTGATGAAGATATAAAATATCCTTATGTGCACTTTGCGCCAATAGGTATAAGGTGGTACGGATGGCGTGCTCTATGGTAATGATTAGTTTATTTGGCAATACAATGGCGTGCTCTATAGTAGTGATTAGTTTTTTAGATGGATTCGGCTTCTATATAATCACCTAAATATGCATACCAATAATCCTCGACTCACAAAACAAAAAGGTATTCTCTTCCTCACAGTAGTCATCGAGAGCGAACGACCAAGATTATGTACTTGACCACCTTTGTTTCCATGGTTCTTGTGATCATGGCCACCACATTATTTCCAACCAGTCAACCTGAGAACTTCTGTAAACACCTCTTTCACTTTGCTTTAGCACTTTTTATACATGCTCATATACATTAATAAGTGAAGAAACCAATCAAGTTTGATTTATACTCTTGCAGGTGTAGGCTCCATAGGCCCATGTTCACTACCGTCGCCAGTAGCATAACTAACGCCGGCGCCCCAGTTTACGTGCTTCTATGAGTACAATTGTACGCATGTGAACTGCGAAGGTGTCTGCACAAAGAAATACTTTCCGACTGAGGGTTGCTACTGCCGTTCAAAAAACAGCTGCTGCTGCAAAAATTAGGCATTGCAAAACGCATCGATTTGTTTGGTTCAGAATCAATCAATAATATGCCTTTCAGATACCCAGCGCATGAGCTCCCTCACTGTATGCTGAAACTCTTATGTACTGTCTCTAATTTTTACACAAGGATTATTGCGCATCTCCACCCTTACCACAAGAAAAACGAAAAGGAAATGTGAATGGTGTCGACACGCCACCAACTTTTCTAGGCCGCCCGCTCCATCCACCCGCACCAGCCTGCTGGTTGGCTTGGCCCACGAACATGGCCAGAGGTGATGCTAAGGCTAAGGTCTGTGAAGGATGCCCTTGGCGTAGACGGCGGCCTCCACGACGGAGGTGATCTCGTCGGCGACCTCCGTCGCGTTGCACTTGTTCCCCTGGAACGTCGCCGCCGCCGCCGACGGCCGCGCCGCCGCCACGCAGTCCAGCAGGCTCTGGTTGCACCACGTGTTCAGGTAGTCGTCTGCGCCACATGTAAGAAGAGTGATTTACATGGTACAAATATCTGATCGATCCCAAAATTAGAATGATAACTTGTGGTGAGATCTGTGCACATATATATGTCCGTACTGTCAGTGGCCTGGACGCAGGCGTCGTGGACCATGCAGCAGGCGTCGAGCGCGTCGCAGGGGGCCTCGCCGGCGCACCCCGTGTAGGACACGCCGCAGTACTTGCCGTAGCGCATCAGCGGCGCCGCTGCCGGCGGCGATGACGACGGCGCACGATCGGTGGAGATCAGCAGAGAGACAAATCAGTTGGGCGCAGAATTCAGACCTCACCCATCAGGAATTGTTCAGACACGCACGTACCTGCGCAGTGCTCGGACTCGCACGTTCGGCTGCACTCCTGCGAAGAAGAACAGAGCACCACGATGAGCGATCGAGCATACGCATCGAGTGATCGAGTCCAGTACTCCAGTTGGACATACCGATGCCGAGTCGCCGCCGAAGATGCTGGCGGCGGCAGGCGAGTGGCCGGCGGCGGCGACGAGCATCAGGATGAGAAGGAGATGAGGAAGAAGAAGGCGACGGCGACCGCCACGCCGCTGTTGCAGTGGACCACGGCCGGCGAGCGCCATGCTCCAGCCGTCCATTTGCATTTCTTCCTACGATCGATGCGGAGAAGGATTGAATTATTGGGGGCTAGTGCTCAACGGATCGAGGGCTCTGCATTGGGTGGTCGATCAGTTTCTTGCAGAAGACTCGAGAGTAGTGAAGCTATATGAACACAATTTGTGCGAGAATGTTTGGTGGCTTGGTTGGGAAAAATTTGCAGTTCCGAGTAGTCCACCTGTGGCTTCTTCACGAACTGATGACGGCTCATCAGAGACCCTGACAGTGACCTGAACATTATTCTGTTGCTTATTGCTATCAATTCAACTGCTGGCCCGTGTTAGCAGCTTGTTGATCCGGATTATTGGTGTGATGGCCGTTTGGTTTAAATCTTGAATGAGTTGATCCGGTGACGTGTGTGTTAGGCCGTTAGCTCAACTGCAAGAGTGAGCCAATGGCGACTCAGGGTGGTTGGATATATTGTCTGCCCCCTGGTGATCATGCGATCTCCTCATGACCTGACCACTGTATTTTCTTTTGATATGCATCCATGTTGTGGCACGGCCGGCTGGGCACTTTTTCAGTTTTCCGTCAGGAGTGACCGATCAACTCAGGCCCTGTTTGTTTCAGCTTCTGGTGAGCTTTCCGTGTATAGCTTTCCATATATCCGAAAGCCGGAAAGCTCTGAACAGTTGAAAGCCAGAAGCCACTTTTCATGAGCTTTCCAGCTTTCCACTGTTCAGAGCTTTCCGGCTTTCGGATATATGAAAAACTATGCACGGAAAGCTCGCCAGAAGCTGAAACAAACAGGCCAGTCTTCCCGTGAGTAAGCTAACAAATTGAAGATGAGATGATCCAGTTGACTACTTTTCTGGGCTACTTTTCTGGATTGTAATCCACACTAGGCTGCTTTTCTAGGCTACTTTTCTGGATTGTAATCCACACCAGGCTGCTTTTCTGGGCTACTTTCCTGGGTTGTAATCCAAAATGGGCTACTTTTCTGGGCTGGGCCTTTATTTGTTTCAACCTTTCGAGAAAAAAATATATGATGGGCTTGTGAATTGTGATCCATGGCATAATGCTCGTCTTTGTTCTGCGCTGGATTTGAATTGAATCCTCTAATGCACACAAGTGTCTTTCCAAAAAAACAAGGCCTCCAATCGATGTGGCAGTAGCACATCACGTGCGATTGATGCTATAAAATAAACTTTTTAAATCAATACATAATTATGCTATATAACAAAGATCCATTTACGAAATTATGATGCACAATTAAAACAAATCTAATTCTCTTCTAAAAAATAATTATATTTTCCATCTACCTAATTATGCAACATAATAAAAATATATAATTCACCAAATTGGTTAATAGAAATACTTATTTATTTAACTTTTTTCATATAAATATTAAATTTTAACATCCACATAATCATGTTGCATAATATGAAAAACTCACATCTCCTTCCATACCAAATAAAATATTTAATTGATTCATTTGACTAAAATAAATATTTAATTCAATAATTTTGATTCATATAAATATTTAATTTTAATATCCACATAATTGTGCTACATTACTCAATTCCTCTCAATATAAAAAATGCCATGAAATTGGAGCTTCAATTACCACAAAAATTGGAGCTTCAATGAGATGATTTAGACATTCAGCTATCTAAAATTTATCCATACCATTTCTCCAACCTCTTTCTTCTCTCTTATAGCAAGAAATGTATCATTGTAAAGACAAAATAGTGGAGCATCAAGTTTCCAACCTTTGGAATCTTGAATGAAACAAATTTCCATGAAATTGGAGTGGTGGGGGTGAGGGGGGTTGGATTTGGGCATATGTCCTACCCTAGCCCCGAGCTACCATGAATAAAGCTCAGCTATTTCATGGCTCGGGATTGGAGGAAGAAGATCCTATTATAGGAGGAAATTTAGCACAGACAGTGGTTCCACCACGACCCCGGTACAAAATGGTTGGCTTTTAGGGCACATTTGGTTTGGTTCCAAACCATGCCGCGCCAAGCGCGGGCGTGCCCGCACAGATTTGGCGGTCGTTTGCTTTGACGTGCGCCCTCACACAGTGACGGAGGACGGATAAACTTTGAGGTGTGGCGTAGGAGACTGAGGAAGATGACAGTCTGCAGGAATCACTTGTGCTGATGTCTAAAAAGACTAATCACTTTAAAAAAAAAGCTAAAATACATAGTTGAGCATGCACTCAATAAAATTTGAGGTGTGGCCGCAGCCATACCTCGCTCTACCGGGCGCTCCGCCACTGCCCTCACACCCTCGCATATGTAGATCGCTTGTTCAATTTTTTCGCCCCTGTGTCGTTGAGCTGTTGGTGCCCAAATCGGCCGCCTGCATGTTGGCATGCCAATGGCCGGCAAAAGCTGCCGGGCAAGAACCAAACGCACCCTAATATTGGCTGGAGCCACCACCTAGTACTAAAACCGGAAATATTCGTTTTTCTCAAACTGGTACTAATCTATTTTTGCCCTCGGACAAATGTCACATACATTCTCTAATAGTGATTGCGAGTCCTCATGAGGATCCCGTTTCTTGGGTCAGCATGGCCATTCCGAGAAATTAAACCAAACTATGGCGCCACGGTTTTTGGTGGTGATCTATAACTATTTAGGCCATAATCTAAACTGAGCTACTTTTCTGGGCTGGGCCTATATTTGTTTTCAACTTTTTGTGAAAAAATATAATGGGCTTCTGATCCATGGCCTAAAGCTTGTTTTCGTTGTGTGCTGGACTTGAATTGAATTGAATCCTCCAATGCACAAAGTTAGTTTACAGAAAAATGGCCTCCGATCGATGCGGCGGTAGCCCATCATGTGGGATTGATTTTTGTTCTCTCAAATCACCCAATCTTAAACATGCTTTCTTCTTCACGACTGTTATTATTAGAAACCATTCAATTTGTGGTGTTGCTAGCTCATTATAGTAGGTACATTCTAATCGTTCTCGTTCTATTCATAGGTTCCAAAGAAATACTACCTCGCAGTTACCTAAACACAATATAAAACGACGAAAGATGTTTTTTCCAACATTTGAATGGTCAAATCATTTTTCGCATGATAGTTTTTTTTAAAAAAGCAACGGTCTACTCCTGATAACATTTTAATTCAGTCAGTGCTTATTCCAGGAACAAAGTACACACGATCCAGATAATGTTTATTAATAAAAATATAAAATGGAGAAAACAATTGACCGCTATATGGGCCCCGCCCAATAAGGTTAGTGTTTGTATAGGCCGGCCTCGAGAAATGCGGTTGTACAAACTTGGGCTTGAGGCCCTCGCGGAGAAAACGTTGGGTGCTCTTAACACGATTTTTTTTTAATTTTTTTTAGATTTTTCAAAAAGAACAGTCGGATGACAGAATTTGCAAATCTGTCATCCAACCGCCGTATCATATGGCTGCTGCCATATGATACGGCGGTAAGAAGCTGTAACCGCCAAATCAAACAGCGGTTAGATAAACCGCCAAATAAACCGGCGGTTTGGTCTAACCGCCGGTTGTGGCGGAACCGTCCAGCTTAAACCGGCTCAAGTGTGTTGGATCATCATTTTACTGACAATCACAGCTTACGCACTTCAGACGGTATAAACCCGGTAGTCCGTTAGATGTCCTCAGGACATCTGAAACCTCCACGAACTCAAGTACAAATCACATACACAGATTTGCATCACATAGGAGCACAACTGAAGAATTCTCAACACACTTAATTATACAAGGAATAGAGTTATCACACACATAAGAACAAACTTAAAGTATAAGTCAAACTACAGGGTTCCGAAAGAAACAAAGGTGGGTCTTAACAAGGATAGTTTGATGACCACACTGGATCTAAATAAACAGGGCAAGTCAAGAGAACATGTTGGGCTCATCGACATGTCTCTTCTTCTTCTGGAGTCCTTCCCTGCTTACTGAAAGTCTTCTGGCGGCTCTGCAACATCTATAGAATCTTGAGTACAAAAGTACTCAGCAAGTCTGACCCATCTACATAAACATATAAATACAGACACACAAGGGCATGCAAGGCTTCGAGGCTGTGGATAGGTATCACTTTTGCATATAAGCTTACTAGAATACTCCTAACTTTTAGAGTTAAGCCTTTTAAGAGATTACCTGATATACTAGATTAACAGCAGAAGTAAATCACACATGTGGTATATAAGCAAGCCTCAGGTTTCATAAGCATCATCAACATTAACTTGTTCTAAGCTGTCTAGCAGCGATCAAGCGGTATTCATACCGAGAAGTGCGGCGATCCGGACCAATTTTTATCCCTGCAGGGTATAACCTAGTCATACGCGTTGTGTGGTCCCCAGGGTGGTCCACACAAAGCACCCTTTCACTATGGTCACTCCAAGTCCTGAATTGCCCTCGCTCAAACCCAGGGACGCCCCCTACACCGGCCTCACGTCTGGCAGCACCCGACATGTGAGTTTACGGCCACGTCCCTGCCACCAACCTCGACTAGTCCAGCGAACCACAATTCAAGAGTAGGAGTAACCACAGCTATATCAGCTCATCGGTTGGAATCTCCAGTATATGACTAGTATGTTCAGAGCTTGATCATAGGTAAACAACAATAATCCTAAAACGATCGAGGCGATGTGTCGGCTTGAGACTCCTTTCCCAACCTTCACCCTCGCACCCGATCTCCATTTCATCTTTATAACATTAAGTAAAAGTGATAGAGTAAAACCTGAGCTCGCTAATGCTATGATGGAACTGTGAGGAATCTAAGCATAGCTAAGCTTTACTACACAAGGTTGACATCTAGTGTTGCCTTAATCAAGGAAGGTTATGCAATCAACAGTTCACCCAACTCCTAGCACGTAATGCATGCAATACAATAGTAATACATGAAGTAATACTTAAAATAGGGTTTGGATGCTCCGGTGCTTGCCTTGATCACTAGCAGGGTTAGTATCAGCAGCAGCAACAGGCTCCGACTCTAGCTCCAATTCAACCTCTTCTGGCTCCTGGGGTCCTTCTGGTGGAAGCTCGACGAACTCGACTCCGGAAGCCTCTTCTATTAACGTTATGATGCATAAGTTAGTACACTTTGACCTAAAAACAAAGCTAGACAACACAGAAAAACCCTAACAAGTGATTTCCTATTTATTCCTATTTTTTCTAGAATTTTAAGTAATTTTTAAAAGCATTAATGAATTATTCTACACAAATAAAAGAATTATCCTATTTATTATTATTAATTTCTTATTATAAATCATTATTCATAATTTTATTTATACTTATCCTATTTATTTATTTAAATACCAAAAAGAAAAGGTATTTAATAAATAATCTAACTATTATTCTAAATTAAAATCATTTAAAACCTATTTAAAAACTAAATCTAAAACTAAAAACAAAAACCCAAAACAACCTTGCAGAAAACCCCCCAGGTTTCCTGGAAACCAACCCGCGGTCCACTTTCTCCCTCTCCCACTGACGCGTGGGCCCGGCCCCCTCTCTCCTCCTTTTCCCCCTCTTCCTGCTCGCACGCGCGCGCTCGGTCCGAGTGACCGGAGCGGCGGCGGCGCAGAACGCCCGGCGAAATCGCCGGCGGCGAGCCCCCGGACGACGGCAACTGGTCAAGCAGCTAAGCCTCGCGCCCCGGACCTCACACGCCTACTCGACTCCCTAACCCTAACGCACTACTGCGGCTACGGCGAGCAACAGCGGCGACGGTGGCGGAAAACGGCGGCGGCGCTCGGCTCGGCTCAAACGGGATCCCCCACGCCAACAAATGGCACGGACGGCACCAAGGCGACCAAGCGAACCCGCGGCGCACCTAGTCCCCAACCCTATGCGGCCAGAGCATAGCTCTCTGCGACGGCGGCCATGGCGGACCGAGCTCCGCGGCGGCGCTCGCATTCCGACGAGACAGGCCATAAAATCGGACCACGGGCACCTCGGTGAGCTGCGCAAGAGCAAGGGACACACGACCGCGCCATCTATTGAGGACGAGGATGACTCGAAGGTAGCTCTCACCGTGCAACTTAAAAACGGCCGGCGGCGGCTCGCTGGAGAAGAAGGCGTCGGAGTGGCGGCTGCGGTGGTCGGTTCTGGACGAAACCCTGTGGGTTGGAGGTCTTACTGGCTGGGGAAGCTTTGGGCGGAGGGAATCGAGCGGAGGAGCTCTGGTGGTGGCAGGAAAACCGAGCGGCGGTGCTTGCGGTGGTCAGCGGTGAGCAAGAAAGCAGAAATGAAGAAAGGAAGGGACGACCGGCCTTGAGGTTATATAACTCGGCGTCGCCGCTTAACACATGCCACCTCCAGCATCGCGCTCCTGTGCTGGACGTCGGCCCTGGCGGCGCGTGGCTTGAACGGCAGTGAGGCAGTGGGGCGGCGAACAGCTGCGTGGCAGCGCTGCGTCGGCCATGCTTTGCTCTGAACTCTGAAAGTTCCTCCGAAACCGTTCAAAACCAGCGAATTCAACTCCAATTTCCTCCAAATTTTGAATACAAACTCCTCAAACTTCAAATACCAAAATTGTAGCTGGATCCTAGGACTTCAATTTCTTTATAAACTTCCAAGCCTAATTCTCAACAATTCAAAAGTTACGAAGCCAAGAACTTGGACCAAATTAACTGAATCTCTGAACTTTTCTGAATCTTTTCAAACTGGTCATCTTAAACTCCAAATTACGCCCAAAATCATATGTAAACTTCAAAAAGTCCAAATTCCAAACTTGTAGATGGTACATAGGGCTATACTTTTTCTTATATGCACTTGAGCTAAATCTTCCTAGAACTCAAGTCATTTTGCACTGAATTTTGACCAAAACAAGGAACACATCTCAAATTCAGTTAACTCTTTTCAAACCTGCCACATTTAGGCCAAGTTTTCTTCAAAATCCAAATGTAAACTTTTGAATCTCCAATAACCAAAGTTGTAGTCCTAATATAGGGCTACATTTCTCTCAATATGACTTTGATCTAAATCCTTCTAGATTGAGAGTTATAGGCCCATGAATTTGAACCAAAATCTTCATTCTATACATTTTGAACTTAACCAAATTTGAGTGTATAAGTTTGAATCTTTCTCAAACTTCACCAAATTCAAATATGTTTGATAGATGACTAATATTTAAGGTCCATTTCCAAGTTTGACTTGGTCAACTCTTCCAGGATGACAAATTACCAAAATGCCCCTAGGGCTAATTTGGCTCAAATAAAAGCTCTCAAGCTCCTAATCTTTGTATTTCTTTTCATTAGTGTGCTAATGACTCTCTTAGTGTCTCCATAACACCTGTGGTGTTACATCGGTTCATTTGGCGGTTAAGCCTAACCGCCATTTAAACCGGCGGTTCAGATTAACCGCCAAATGAACTGGCGATTCCTTTCTAACCGCCGTTTCATTCAGCGGTTAGCCCTTACCACCGAATGGAACGGCGGTATGTTTTTTTTCATTTTTGTATTGAAAAATGGTGTAATTTTTTAAAATGCTTGTGAATGAAAGTCAATTATAACATGGAACGGAATATATCACAAACAAGAGGCTAGTAAACATGAAAAGTATAATACAACATTCAGTACGATACATAATCACTCCGTAAAAAGTAAAAAACTAAATGCGGCCTCGCTTGGCCACCTTAGGCCTGACCCTCCTGGCCGCCTGCTGCGCGGCCCTCGTGTGGTGCGCGGAGTACGTAAGGGGCTCAGGTGGTGGTGCCTGCCAACTCGGGCGCCCTGCATCCGCAGGAGGCGGTGTCGCGAACGGTGGCTGCTGCGAGAACTGAGTAGTAGGTACAGGGGCGCCACCTAAATGCGAACCACCAATCTCCTCCTGCGACCCCTGCCCCTGTCGGTACCACCGGTCAATCTCGGAGGGGACCGTCCACTGGGTCGGCGCTGGGTGCTGCTCCTCGACTGGGTCGTCGGGTGTCCCGCCTGAAGCGTACACTGCATTATACACAATCACATTAGTACGCAAGTAAAAGCATGTAGTCATATCGTTTGGTCAATTACGTACCTAAGCCGTGGACGGCGTGCCCTGCCAACGTGGACGCGCCGCCTGTGGTCATCGCTGGTTGCCCTGCCACATAAAACGTTAGTCGAGAATGTAATTACTCAATGTTAGAATGTTACGAACAAAACGTGGATACTATAGTGTACCTGTGCTGTAGACAGCTGCTGGCCTCGGCGTGTACGTGGGTATCCCTAGGGGAGCGCTCTGAACCGGGACAGGAGTGCTGAGCGCGGGGGTACCGTCGACGGACCTGGTCCCATAGGAATGAAGGGTAGCCGTGAGGAGCTGGATGGCGCGGGGGGTGCCGTCGACGGACCTGCTCCCATAGGAGGGAAAGGTGGCCGCGAGGAGTTGGACGGCGCGTGGTACGAACGTCCAGTCGATGCCGAGCTCGAGGACAAGGCGGGGTGGCGTGGAATCGCCGGAGCATCGTCGGGCCGGCACGAAACCGCCTGCCTAAACTTCGTGAGGAGGGCCAGAATGTGGTCGTACGTCGCCACGTGGTCGGCGGGGGTCATGAAGTCCACGCTCGCTCGGCTCCTCGCAGCTGTGGCGTTGATCTCCGCGAGCACGTCATACTGTTCAATTATGTTAATTAAAATACGTATTGATCGAATGTGTTATAGCAGTAAGGACGTAGTACTTACCCCAGTCGTGTAATTCTGGTCGCGTCGTACCGGGTACGTACTCGTGACCTGCACCGGGGGGAAAGTGGGCTGGGGCGGAACGCGGAGGACCCGAACTCGGGTCCGAGGCCAGTACCACCGCAGGTACGCTGCGAAGGCCTCGTCGGAGTGCGATCGGTGCTCGTCGACGACGTGGTTCAACGCGTCTGCACAACCCACCACATAGGGCGCCACCGCGGGCTGCCACTGTGTGCCAGCTGTATGTCCCTTCCTCGTCCACCTATTCAAAGATTGACCACGTAAGTTAAGAAATATACAAAACTTGCGGGACGGAAATACAACACACGTACCTGTGGTGAGTGGGGTCAACGGAGTGGACGACCGGCAGCGGTGACTCCTGGTAGAGGTGGAACTGCCTCATCACCCTGTGCATCGCGTACTCCTCCACGTGGACGTCGAAGACGAGGGGCTTCGTCGTCATCCAGTAGTCCTGGTCACGCTGGCATAAGGAGGACAGGCCCTGTGGTGCCCGAGCGTGGATCACGTCAGGCGAGTAGGGGGTCCAACGCACGTCCGCGTCAACGAGCCCGTCGAACTGCCCGACGAAGTCTGCGTACGACTTCCTCATCTGCTGGCCCACCCAGCTCGGCTGCACAAGTAATACAAATAATATAGCAACTCCCAACAACAAAAGGATGTTAAAAATAAAAAATGTTTGAACACATACCTTCCGGAGGCACCACAAAGACCCCATGGTGGGGTAGTCGCGCGAGTCCGTGCCAGGAGCCGGCCCGTCGTACGGCTCGGGGCTCATCGCTGGTCTGCCCCCTGGGAACCGCTCGTACGACCAAAACTGCAGAAGCAAGGGACAGCCGATGAAGATAGGGTCTCCCTTCTTAACCTTGTGCACGCCCATGCACAGGCCCCTGTACGTGGCGGCCAAAACCGCTGAGCCCAGCTAATCTGAGGAATCTGCTCGAGCGGGTACGTCGCGACGGCCGTCGCGTAAGGGATCAGGAACCTGTGACACGAGTCCCCCTGTGAGCTGCAGAACATCACCCACCCAAAGAGCCAGAGCAGGTACGCCTTCAAGTGACGCTGGACGGTCTCGTCGTCAGCGTCTGCCCTCATGTAGTCCGCCTGCAATAAGTGCAATAAGTCATTACTCTAATATAAACTCTAATATAAACTCTAATATAAAGTCTAATTTAAACTCTAATATAAAGTAAACTTTAATATAAGACGATATAAACTCTAATATAAACTGTAATTTAAACTCTAATATAAGAAGATATAAACTCTAATTTAAACTTTAATTTAAAATCTAATATAAGAAGATATATTAGATAATATAAACTCTAATTTAAACTGTAATATAAGAATATATAAAGTCTAATTTAAACTCTAATATAAGAAGATAGGATCATAATAAGACGTCGCAGTGCACTTCTTGTATGTGTGCCCAACCTCATTGCACTTGGAGCAGATACGCACGTCTGGACCAGCTTCAGATCGATCCATGTTATTGCTAATGCGCTTCTTCTTTCGTCGCCCAGGGCCTTGCCTCATTTCTGGATATGGATTGGGGATATAAGTTGCATTTTTCCCCGGGTTGTTGGTGAAGGAGCCAAACATCCCATAGCCATACACCTGAAAACTCCAGGTAGCCATAATGGTTTGCTTGAACAAGTAGGGAGAGACGTACATACGGGGCTGCAGTCCCCCAGCTTCATAGCAGGCAGCAATCACATGGGAGCAAGGCTTGTGCAGCAGCTGAGGCTTCTAGCACGAGCAAATGCAACTATCATTCCAGAGAACACACTCTTGTCTGACCCTTTTCCGTCCGGCCACCATCTTCCCTTTGTCCTTGCAAAGAACCTCGAACCGTCGTTCAGCTGAACCCTGCAGATACGCACGGTGCAATAGAGCCTTCTTCTGCTTCTCGTCCATATACTCGGTCATCTTGTACCCGTACATCAATTGGTTGCTTTCCATGGCAGCCGCAGCCTTTCCATATCGGTCATGGAAATATTTGATTGTGCGGTACACGAAGAACTCGACGATTCCCACTAGGGGGAGGCCCCTAGCTCCACGAAGCACCCAATTGTAAACCTCGGCATAGTTTGTAGTCCTTATATCATGCCGAGCACCTCCTTCATCATAGATCAATGCCCATTTTTCTTTGGGCTCATTCTCAATTCACTGGCTGAAAGTCTTAACTGCACGACCCCTTCTCCTTCTAGTCTGGCTAGTGTCCAACCCCACATCATCAGGAGACTTGGGCTCATCTGCTTCATTTGTCACAGGTTTCTTTGCGAGCTCTTCTGATTGTTTCTTCGTAAGGTCGTCTAGTTTCTTCCAGATTTGGTTGAACTTCCTCTCCTGATTCTGGCTGCATAAGTGCTTGAACAGCTTCATCAGTGTCTTGTTCTTGAACTGGCTATGGAAATTAGCTCCCATGTGACGGATGCACCACCTGCTCACGACGTCGGGCCATCGTGGTAATGTCTGCCGCTCGGTGCTGCCATTCTTCATTTTTTCAATTGCCTGCAGAATACCTTTGTGCCCATCGTGTATGACACACACGTTTGGCACATCCCCCACAACCATACTTTTCAGCCTCTCCAGAAACCAATACCAGCTGTCTCCGCTCTCTTTCTCCACAAAAGCCAAGGCCAAGGGCACTAATTGATTGTTACCGTCGCCGGCAACGGCGGTGAGGATTGTGCCTTTGTACCTTCCTGTCAGGAAGGTCCCATCAATGCATATGACTGGCCTACAGTGTCGAAAAGCCTTAATGTACGGCCCCAATGCCAGGAATGCCCGCTGCAGCACTAGCTTCCCTGGCCTTAAGACAGAGGGGAAAGTCTTAAGGTCATAGAAACTCCCTTCATTTCGTTGGCATATGGCGTGGAGCAAAACAGGAAGGTTGTCATATGATGCTTCATACTCCCTCCGGTTTGGTAAATGAAGTCGTTTCGGACAAGGTTTGAGTCAAATATTGGGAATATAAATCATGAATAACTTTTAAGTCGTTGAGTTTGGAAATGTGAAAACTACATGAATAGATTTGTCTTGCAAAATAATTTCACAAAAGTATACTTATGTTAGTTTTTCATAAATATTTTTATAAAAATAAGAAGTCTAAGTTGTACTTTGGAGACCGTGTCGCTGTTCTAAACAACTTCATTTACCAAACCGGAGGGAGTAAGTCCCCAACTTCATCTCGAATACTTTCTGTCTCGCTCTATATGCCTTGCCGTAACGAATTTTGTACTTGAATTTCTCCTCGATGGCACATATTATAGACTTGGGCTCGTAGCTTGGATTATCAATGATCTGTGCATACATGAAGTTAGCCACAAAACCGGATGTGAGGTTCCGGTGGTCTGTGTCCAACTGCTCAAGCACACATGTGTGATCCTCGATTCTGCTCACCTCCCAGTAACTATTCCACTTCCCACAGAATGCGTGAACCCGAAAAGGACACCCTTCTGTGACGCAGCATAAGTCATAGACTTGTTTGCTGCTCTTAACAACCTGAACTCACTTTGCAAACACAAAGCGGACCACTGTTTTATTGCATCTTTTATTTCTTCTTCAGTATTGTAGCACGAACCGAGGCAAACCTCGTTGCACCTATACTCCCAGGGGACTTGTTGGCCTTCATTTATCGTAAGCTGTGAGAAGTCATATTTGACCCAGTTCCTTGGCACCTGCACCGCTTCGCCGTCGTCATCATCCGACCAGTCCTCCTCGAAGTACTGCTAATGCTTTGTGCCCTCCCTCTCTGCGTCCAAAACCACCTCAGGAAAATTTGCTGCTTCATCAATGTTGGAGATAGAATCCTCAGTATCTGTAAGGAAGGCAGAATCCTATTAGAATTCCACTGTAATCCTACTAGGACTCATACTCTGTAATTCTACTAGGACTCCTACCTTGTAGCCGACTAGGAACCCGTCCCCTGGACTATATAAAGGAGGGCTGCGGTACCTAGACAGGCAGATTGAAACACACCAGCGCAGGGCGCAATACTATACACCCCATATAGGACGTAGGGTCCGCTGCCTTGACAGCCCGAACCTGTCTAAATCGTGTCTTGTGTCCCACGTTTACCTTCATGCTTCAGGTCTGGCGATCCCCCACCGAACAAATCACTACCTTGGGACCCCCCATAGTAGGCTAGACGGCATAAAAAATCGACAGCTGGCGCGCCAGGTAGGGGAGATCGTCGAGATCATCTGGTGAGCTTGAAGGACCTCGTCATCAACTTCGATCTAGCCAGCGTGAGACGGCTGCACGTTGTCTCGGCGGGCGTTGGTCACCAATCCACGGTGGATTCCTATTCGACGACTCGCGTGTGGATTTTCCTAGTCGAGTTCGAGGCGCAGATTGGATCGTTGCCAAGTCCGGAGCGGAATCGAATCAGAGAGAAGATCGGGGATTCAACATGAAGCAACATCTTCAACTACTCGGATCCGATGACAAACTACTTGGTTCAACTCAGAACAACTCGGCTACGACGACCAACTACTCGGCCGACTACTTCGACTACTCGGCCGACCACTTCGACTACTCATCTCGACTAAGCAACTAGTCGGGATCAGACACTACTCCGCCAACAACTAGTCGGAATCGACTCCGACTAGTCGGCTTCATCAACAATGTTGCGCTGATTCTCCTTCTCGGACACGAATCAAGCTAAGTCGCTTATTTCTTTTGATATTATTTTTTAAACATATTTTTTACATGTTTGGCCATACGCCGACTTCTTCGGATATGCTCTTCGACGGGAATTACCCTTGGGGGCTACTCCGTGATCGACTACTCCTGGGGTCTGCTAAACGGACAGCCCACGCTCTTGGTACATTGAGTTCGTAGGGCGCTGCCCACGCACTTGGTACATCGAGTTCGTAGGGCGTCGCCACATGCTTGGTACACCGAATTAGGAGGCTTTGCCACGAAGTTTTGTGTACTGAGTACTGGAGGCACCGCAGTGGCTACACCCTATGGATGCATTCGCCGACTACTTCGCGCGCAATTCGTGCTCTCTGTTGCATGCCGACTTCTTTGCGCGTAATTCGCGCTCCCTGTCACAAAGTCGACTACTTATTTTTTTCTCTTGGCGGCCACTAATTTCTTCGAGCAGAACATGCCTTAATTCGTGAAACCTCGGCTCTTTCTGTTACGCCTAACGTCTCTACATGCGTAAAATACACGCTGTGAGCAACGGCTAATGCAAGGACCAGGTGCTTAAACGTAATAGGCTAACTACTCGGGAAAAAATATGACCTAAAAAGAGCATGACACTTACATTTGTATTATGTTTATCGCTGAATAAATTTCAGTAAATTGAACATTTTACAAATATGCTACATAATGTATGCATTTTTTCTTTCAGGTCAAGCTCGGGGGCTGGACGCTGCAAAACTACCCGGCATGGCTCCAACAGCTCACCTAGCGTATAAGCTCGGGGGCTGGACGCCGCAAAACTACCCGGCGTGGCTCCAATTGCTCACCTGGCGCATAAGCTCGGGGGCTGGACACCGCAAAACAACTTGGCTGATGCTACATGTGTTGAAAAACAACGCGGCGAACACAGAAAACGACTCGGTGAACACAAAGAAGAACTCGGATGAAGTTTCAAGAACTCAGACGAGAAGTCTATTTCCTAAAGAAGGTCGTAGGTTCAAAAAAGATTGCTGTTCAAAGACCCTTGGATTGATTATTCAACCACTCCAAGGCTCGGGGGCTGATAAGCTACACCCATCAATTGCTTTTTTTCAAGACGGAAGAAGAAGATTCAAGATTTGACCCTCAGCCTGATTCTTCGATTCAACCTAAGGCTCGGGGGCTACTCCATATGGAGTGCGACTTTCGCCGCACCCCATATATCAAGATGTACATTACTGAAAGTTTTCAACGAAGGCGCAGTAGGGCAAGGAACAACTCGGCTGATGCTAAATTTGTTGGAAAACAACTCGGCAGGCGTGAACATTTTGAGCACACCATACCCTCATGGCAGCCTTGATTAACTTTGAAGATTCAGCCAGCGAAGTACTCAAGAGCACCAAAACTAGCTCGGCGAGGATCTGAAAAGTACTCGGAGACTGCTACATACGGCTATGAAGCGCTCGGGGGGCTTATCGGAGATAGAATCCCCAGTATCTGTAAGGAAGGCAGAATCCTATTAGAATTCCACTGTAATCCTATTAGGACTCATACTCTGTAATTATAATAGGACTCCTACCTTGTAGCCGACTAGGAACCCGTCCCCTAGACTATATAAAGGAGGGCTGCGGTACCTAGACAGGCAGATTGAAACACACCAGCACAGGGCGCAATACTATACATCCCATACAGGACGTAGGGTCCGCTGCCTTGGCGGCCCGAGCCTGTCTAAATCGTGTTTTGTGTCCCGCGTTTACCTTCATGCTTCAGGTCTGGCGATCCCCCACCTAACAAATCACTACCTTGGGAACCCCTAGTAGGCTAGACGGCATAAAAAACCGACAATCAAGCTCCCCGATGGTTCAGGGGGTGCGTAATAATCTTGTCCGGCTGCACCTTCTTCCACTTCTTCACCTTCCTCCCCAGTAGCATCTTGAAGGTTTTCCCCTCCAGCATCTTCAACTTCTTCGTGCACTTCACTGCTGGACCCAGCCTTGTGGAAGGCTCGCACAAGCAACACCAGCGGCATACCATGCTGCGTACAAAGTGTCACAAATGACCTCCAGTTCTGGGTTCCTTCAAGCGCAACAAGTTCCCAATACGTAGTTGAACTTCTGTTCATCACTGCCATCACTGACAGGTCATGCTGGGCCTCATCAAGCCCAAATGAATGATAAAGCCACTTTGTTATTGAAACCCAATTTCTCTCTGCTGCTCTAGCTACTTTTCTGGTGACACAACTAAATTCTGATAGGTCTACCCCTTCAGAACCATATCTAACTTCCCCTGATCCATAGAACGATTGGAACCATAAAGGTTCAGACATGCCTAAAACCAAACCAGGACAATAAGAAGAATTAATACGATTTTCTACTCACAAAAAACTTATGAATAATACTCTACTATAAACTATAATATAAACTTGTATAGAAGTAGTAATCTAATATCAATAAAACTCTACTGTAAACTGTACTATAAACTCTAATATAAACTCTAATTTCAACTCTAATATAAAGTCACTACTCTAATATAAAGTCTAATATAAAGGCATTACTCTAATATAAAGTCTAATATAAAGGCATTACTCTAATATAAACTCTAATATAAAGTCATTACTAACTCTAACATAAACTCTAATTTAAACTCTAATATAAAGTCATTATTCTAATATAAACTCTAATTTAAACTCTTATATAAATTCTAATATGCATAAAACTCTAACAGAAACTCTAATATAAAAAGATATAAACTGCAATGTAAACTCTAAAATGAATAATTACAGTATATATAAAATTGTGAGGTAAACTCTAATATCAGTGCATCTAATATAAAAAGATATATTAATAAAGATCTAATTTTAATAATAGTAATTACTCTAAGTATCTCTAATGTCACTAAATATAAAGTAACTCAAACTAATGTCACTAAATCTAATATCAGTAACTGCCTCTAATAGTTATTTCAGTAACTAAGTCTAATATCAGTAACTCAAAAATAATACTACGATTTCATACTGTGTAAACTAAATACTAAAATAACTACAAAGTCATACATCTACCAAATTGAAGTTACAACTACGAGATCGGATTTTACCTGAAACCGAAGCGCAGAACCGGCAGGGCTTCGCCGCTGATTCTTCCTCTCCCTAACCCTCCTCTCTAACCCTAGTTTTTCTTTTTTGTGATTTAGAATGAATTTTTCAACTTCATTTCGCCTTATATAAGCGGCAGCACCCTAACCGTCAAATGATTCGGCGGTAGGGGGCTGCCGCCGTCGATCCAACGGTGGGAAGCGTTCCCGCCGGATCCAACGGCGCGGCAAGGGCGGGGCTCCCCTCCCGTCAAATCATTTGGCGGTTAGGGTGCCGGGCCCAGGTGCCGACATCTAACGCCAAACCATTTGGCGGTTAGGTTCGGCAAACAGTTCAAATTTATAATTTTAAATTCAAATCGCTAATTCAAGCGGCGGTTTACCTAACCGCCGTTTGATTTGGCGGTTACAGCTTCTTACCGCCGTATCATATGGCTACCGTATCATATGATACGGCGGTTGGATGACAGATTTGCAAATTCTGTCATCCGACCGTTCTTTTTGAAAAATCGTAAAAAAAATTAAAAAAATTCTCTTAACACCATCATCCGCTGTTGCTATCATCTCCTCCTAAAAAAACAGGCGCCATCTCGTTGGAAACAACACAAAATCGTATACGTATCGCAATACATCTATCTATCTTTCTCCAAAGTACTGGCAAAAAAAATTATAAGCAGTACATCTTTGAAGACTACGCAGGTAAAATAAATACAAAAATACAAAAAAAATACGGATTCTAAACAGAAGCACAAGCACGGGCGAAGCTTCACCTCCCATCCCTCCTCCCCAGATTGACCGCCCAAGCCTCCCCACCTCACGTTCCCCGCCCACACCACCACCCCACACCAAACACCAACCACCACAATTCAAACCCCGCCACATGTCCCGCCGACCACGCCTCGTCCACCCACCTCCCGGCCACACCCTCGACCACACGCTCGTCCCCGCAGCCGCTCTCCACGCCGCGCGCCCCGCCCCATTGACCGCCACGTCATCTCACCGCCACGCGGGCCCCACGCCCCGCGCCCCGGCGTCCTCAAATCCCCACCTCCCCTCCCCACCTCCGCACAACCGCGTCGTCCCGCGTCCGAGATCCCCTGCGCCGCCGCATCGCTGTAGCCTCCCCTGTCGCCGGCGAACCCTTTTCCCCTCCCGATCCGCCGCCCGCAGGAGCAGCCATGTCGCCGTCGGAGCCGACGAGGGAGGAGAGCGTGTACATGGCGAAGCTGGCGGAGCAGGCGGAGCGGTACGAGGAGATGGTCGAGTTCATGGAGCGCGTGGCGCGGTCCGCGGGCGGGGCCGGCGGCGGCGAGGAGCTCTCGGTGGAGGAGCGCAACCTGCTGTCCGTCGCCTACAAGAACGTCATCGGCGCCCNATTTCTATTGATCTCACTATTGGAAGCAAAACATTGGTCACCGCCATCTTTGTCGCCGAGACCCGATGCAATTTTAGTTTAATTTTGGGTCGTAATTGGATATATGCAAACCAGTGTGTGCCTTCTAGTTTGCATCAAATTTTGATTCAGTGTAGGCGATGAAATAGAGATTGTTCATGGGGATACATCAGCTTATGCGGCTATAGCTGATAGTTCTATGCATGGTGATATTAAATGTCTGACGGGTGTACATATCTCAGATTGTGAGTTTATAAAATCTACATGGCACGACTTCATTTTTTGCTATGATTAAACTGATTGAAAGTTGGTTAAATCACTTTGTATGATTTTAATAATTATGAATATAGAGTGGTCACAACAAAGAGTTGGATACAATCGAGCCTAAGAACGATATGTGTGAAGCCATTAGAACAAAACTTAGCAAAGTATGGCCGATATACTGTAATATCGCCCTTATACTGAAAGGCCGGTGATTTTTTGTTAAACGTCACTCTAAGGTGTATAATTTTGAGCTTGTTTGTTTTCTGGTAAGCAAGCTTTACCAAAAAAAAATAAGGGCACATGTTAGAGGTCAAAATTGGCACAAGGCCGATCTGACTGGACAAACTGGTCTGACTGGTTCCTATAAGCGGTCAGACCGGTTATGTCCTGTAGCCGATTTGGCACATGAATCTGGTCAGACCAGATTGCCAAACCGGTCAGACCAGTTTACATCGAGTCCAGGTAGAATTAGAGACCCATGAAGATTCCGACTTGCAAAAGAGTTTTCTTGCGGGGGCAAGAGCGCTGTAGCCTCCCCTGTCGCCGGCGAACCCTTTTCCCCTCCCGATCCGCCGCCCGCAGGAGCAGCCATGTCGCCGTCGGAGCCGACGAGGGAGGAGAGCGTGTACATGGCGAAGCTGGCGGAGCAGGCGGAGCGGTACGAGGAGATGGTCGAGTTCATGGAGCGCGTGGCGCGGTCCGCGGGCGGGGCCGGCGGCGGCGAGGAGCTCTCGGTGGAGGAGCGCAACCTGCTGTCCGTCGCCTACAAGAACGTCATCGGCGCCCGCAGGGCCTCGTGGCGGATCATCTCCTCCATCGAGCAGAAGGAGGAGGGCCGCGGGAACGAGGCCCACGCCGCCTCCATCCGCGCCTACCGCTCCAAGATCGAGGCCGAGCTCGCCCGCATCTGCGACGGCATCCTCGCGCTCCTCGACTCCCACCTCGTCCCCTCCGCCGGCGCCGCCGAGTCCAAGGTCTTCTACCTCAAGATGAAGGGTGACTATCACAGGTATATGCTTACTATTATACCATTCCCCTTCTGTTCCCTACGGGAGATCTAGCCTTTTTCTTCTGCTAGACGGTGCGATCTGTGTACGGAGGGACCGAGGAGTGGGGTTTCTTGGTAGATCAGCACGGATCTATTTTTATGCGATATGATATGATTGGGGCATGGATTTCGCATGGTTTATGAGGGATCTGTCTGTTTGGGATTTAGGTCCTTATTAATTTATTGCTGGTTATTGGTAGGGCGCGATCCGATTTGCGGTCTTTGTCCACGGGCCACGAAATGGTGTTTGGTGAAGTCAAAATCTAAGATCTGTACAGAGATGTTTAGTGTGGGGTGACAGGGATCTGAGGTCTTGGTCACGATTTGGTCTAGGTTTAAGGTCAGGTCTTTTTGTTTGAATTTTCTGTGGTTTAGGTTCATGTTATTGGTTGTGGGAAGTCAAGAAGGGGAAAGGGAAAGAGATTGTGATGTTTGTGACGTTTGAGTGAGGGGCTCCCTATTCCTTGATAGTGCATACTACTGAGGTTGCAATTTATGGATTTGTTTATATGATTAGTGTTGCTGTGAGGTTCCAATATCTAAATCTATCTGTATGATTGGTGATACTGTACTGTTCTCTATGAGAGATGATGATGATAATGAGCTTGCAATCTGCAGTATTTATCTTGGTAACTGATTTCAGTCATGATGATTTGCAGGTACCTTGCTGAGTTCAAGTCAGGCGCTGAGAGGAAGGAAGCTGCAGAGAGCACGATGAATGCTTACAAGGCTGCCCAGGTTGGATATCTGAACCAAAACCAAGAGTTACTTTCTGTTTGCATACATGTTGATACAATAAGCATTGTAATTTGGTATTCATTGTTGGTGTTGCTTTTTGTTTGCAGGATATTGCACTGGCAGATCTGGCCCCAACCCACCCCATCAGGCTTGGTCTGGCACTCAATTTCTCAGTGTTTTACTATGAGATCCTAAACTCCCCTGACCGTGCCTGCAACCTGGCCAAACAGGTCTGCATCTGCTCCCTTCGTCTCCCTTTACTGTGCATGGCATGTGAAGGTTTGGTTGTATGAGATGATGTGTTCCAGATTTGTATTATTCTGGCTGAGTGCATAGACAACACCCCTCTCAATTTCATTTATAGACAATTGCGATTGGGTTTTATTTGTTTAGTAAAAGATGATATCAAGGAAATAATCTACTTGTGGCTGCTGATATATGATGCCATGGATTCATGGATTTTAACCCTTTTTTAGAAAAAAGGTTGCAGGCAAAACTAAAAAATAAAAAGGCATGCACTGCAACATATATGATGTCAGTCTTTTTTAGGAAATCACTGGCTTGTGGTGGATTGTAGAGGTGTATACTGAAATACTTTCCATGCCCTGACAAAATATGCAAGAACCATTTCTTGAATTTTCTTGGGAAACTACTATTCGCAAAACAAAGATTTTGTGCATACAATCTGTGGAAGTTTTTGTTCTAAATGAGTAATTACTGAAACATTACTCTTAATTTTAAATGGTAACAATCTTTCATCTTTCAACATTTTATGTTTTGAATTCTTATTCCTGTCTCATTTCATCCAAGTTGTCTATTGCAAATTCCATTATATATTTTTATTCTGTGGTAAGTAAGATGCTTGTGTTGTCTTCTCTGTTGGTTCTCTACTGAACTTGACAATCTCTTGCATGCAATTTCCACTCGAAAATGCCACCGTACAACTAAATGATGAAAATTGACCTAGTTCTGGAGCAGCAAGGATAGATACTGGAGAATTGTTGAGTGCCCTTCTGTGTTGACAAGATTGTTTATAACTGACACATGGTCTAATACATGAGGCATTCTCTACTTAAGATAGACTGATGCATTACCAGTTTTTTCTTTTTTCTGATTTGGGAACCGTGTTTTGATCAAAACTACTTTGCAATGAAGCACACTCAATGTTGTCATGTTCTTTTATTCATTCACCTTTTATTTGCTGGAACTGACATGAATTTAATGTTTGTAGGCTTTTGATGAGGCGATCTCCGAGCTAGACAGCCTAGGCGAGGAGTCCTACAAGGACAGCACTCTGATCATGCAACTCCTGCGTGACAACTTGACCCTGTGGACATCTGACACCAATGTGAGTTTCCTTTAACCAACTTGGTTTTTTACCTCAATCTTTGTAACATACTTCTCTTTGCCCATTACATGTTGTGATTCTCATTTGACCTTGGTTCTTACCTTCCATCTTCAGGAGGACGGTGGTGATGAGATCAAGGAAGCCGCTGCCCCGAAGGAATCTGGAGAGGGTCAGTAAGATGGATCCAAGCTCCTGACCTGAAGCATCTGCTGATGTTTGGGAGTGACCAGGCCGATGTTCCTGGATTTCGATAGCTACCTTCTAGTATACGTTCTGCTGTCGTCGTCTCCACACTGGACGATGCTGCATTGCTGCTGTTTAATTAAGTACCCTAGATGTTTGTCACGTCGCACGCTTTTGTTTCAGTTTTAAGTCTCTGATAAAATGATGGCTGGATGCTGGTTTTCATGCTCCAATCTGGCCACCAGGGGAAAAACCTGCTCTATGTTGCAGCGTTGCTAGAATGATTGCATATGTTACTTGACCTATGGAGTATTTGACAGGCCTGCTGCCAGTAGTATTTTGTTGAGATGGCATTCCGAGTATGGTCTGTTCTTGTGCTGTCCGAGCTTTGAATCATCTGAATGCATGGAAGATGCGTCTTGGCTCAACTGTTTGATTCTTTCTCATCAGAGCATGGCTAGCGCGTTTCACCAGGTATCTTTCCGAAAGCAGCATGTCAGGCTTTAGTCCGTTTGGGACCGAGAACCTGATGCTTACTGGGGGTTGGTGGTGGTGCTCAAATATTCTACGTCCAATCTGATACGCATTTGTAAAATTCTATCTGCAATCCAATAATTCTGCCGTTCGATGTTCGGAACATAATCATTCAGGGGGTGTTCAATTGGGTGAAAAAATTTTGGTGGAAAATTTTGCAAGAGAATCTTACCATTTAGGAGTACTAAATGTAGATTAATAATAAAACTAATTATAGATCTCGCCTGAAAATCGCGAGACGAATCTAATGATGGTAATTAATCTATGATTAGTGGATATTTAGCGGATGGTTACTGTAGCACCACTGTTGCAAATCATGGCCTAATTAGGCTCATTAGATTCGTCTCGAAAAGTTACCTAGAGGTTATGGAATGGGTTTTGTCATTAACACACATTTACTACTCCATACATGTAAGATTCCCTTGGGAAAAATTTTGGTGAAAAATTTTTAGGGGAATTGAACACCCCCTCAGTAATCAGTACTATTCTTGGCTACGCAATCATGCAACTCGTTTGTTTCGCAAAAAATAAAATAAAATCTTGCAACTCGTTTTCGTTCTCCAGCCCAATCTTGCACATCACGTCTCGCTTTTCCACTCCAACATAGATATCACGTCTCGCTTTTTCCATTTCAACGCAGATATAGAATTGAACAAGCAATGACAGAATATTGGCCAGAGCCTTTGGAATTGCAGGTAGGCGCTCGTCAGCACATAGCTTTCCAAACATCACTTACAAAGAAAAACAAGTAGCTTCGTACGCTGTGATCAAAGGCATTGATATCATAGACTGAAGAGGCGGCGGCTTTGGTGTACGAATTTTAATTTCCGCAAGGCATCGGCACAGTAAATTCGATTGAAATGTGTCAGACAACGTTTACTTCTGGGTTAAAAATTTTTTGCAAAAAAGAATCTTTCTTGCATGGAGTACTAAATGAAGTCTATTTGCAAAACCTCTTCACGGATGAGCGTAACTTTTCGAGACGAATCTAATGAGCCTAATTAATCCATGATTTGCTACAGTAATACTACAGTAATTATCCTCTAATCGTGTGGTCAAATGCCTCATTAGATTCGTCTCGCGAATTTACCAGGGGGTTGTGGAGATAGTTTTGTAAACTGACTTTATTTAATACCCTTAATTAGTGATCAAAGGAGGGTGAAAAAATTTCACCCTCCATCTAAACACGGCCAACTTTGACAGATGAATTTACAATCCGCAGTTTCATTTTTGATGAGTTTATGAGCCTTTGGAATAACCAGGCAAATCATCCTCAGCACTTAACCTTTCAATATCACGTGGAAGAAAATCAACCAAGCTTTGTAGGTTGTAATCTCCACAAGGCATTGATATCATTAACTGAAGTGACGGCGGCAGCGGCGGCTTTGATATATAAATTTCGATGCCCACAAGGCATCGATATAGTAAATTTGATACAAATATAGAGCAGACACCACAAGGCAGTGACAACTTTGACATATGAATTTACAATCCACAGTTCCATTTTTTGGGGATTTTCTGAAAAAAAAATCTACATATAGACCATAATAATAATATGTATCTTGAAAGAAAACATCTTGGATGACAACAACAAAGTAGACTAAACTCTCTAGGACTATCCTCTATTTTTCAGATTAATTTCCACTACTTTTATACCGATACGGATGCAAGAAACCATCTTAGGATGACAGCAACAAAGTAGACTAACCTCTTTTTTTTTTCACAGAATTTCAACTATTTTTTTCATACCGATGCAGAAAGTAGATGCGATAGCCGATAGAACATCTCTGATGACAACGAAGTAGACAACTCTCCAGGACTAACCTCTTCTTTTTCCAGATTAATTTCTACTATCTTTTATACTGACGCAGAATATGGTGATAGACTGAAAGTAGGTCCGAATAGCTTAGGATCTAAATCAGATGCACAGCCATGAGCAAATAGATCACTCATCTTCATCGGGCCTGCTTGCGAGACACAACTCATGGAGCTCATTCAGGATCCACTCCTCCCCAGTGTGGCCTCCCAGAACCAAGACCCTTGTCCCACCCACCACACATGTGCTGTGTCCCCAGGCGAATTTCGGTGGCTGTCCCGGGACATTCAGGATCCTCCATGTCGGCTTCTCCTCAGCAGGGTCAATCAGGAATAGCTGTGCTGGAGAGTGCAGGCCAGCAATGGAGCCGCCAAATATGATGATTCTCCCACATGGCAGGCTCACAGCGACATGGTCAAGCCTTGGCGGTGGGCCAACATTTGGAAACCCGGTTGTTGCCAGCTGCCTCCATTGGGGACTGTCTTCGCCAACGTCCATTATGTAGGCGTCGCTGGAGCGCAGCCGGAGCGAGCCACTCTTTGCCAGCCCACCGTACATGAATAGCTTGGTAGTTCCGTAAACGGACATGGTGTGGCCAAGGCGGGACGGCGGTGACCAAGATGTAGGAATCTCCCTCCATGCTGGTTTTTCCTTTGTGAGGTCAAGGAGGAAGGTGTCACTGAGAAGAACACCAGACTCAGTGCACCCACCTGAGACAATGAGCTTTGAACCGTCCAAAGTGCATGAGCTGTGCCAAGACCGTGGAAGTGGAGGACCCTCACTTGCAACCTCCCTCCATGTAGGCTGCTGAGCATCGAGGTCAAGGACAAAGACATCGTTGAGCAAACCTTGCTGTCCACAGCCTCCAAATACTACCAGCCATGACCCATTCAGCCATGATAGAGTGTGCCCCCACCGGCCAGGCGGGGAGGCAGAGACCTTGACACGACGCCATTCTGGCCTTGCAGCCTCCAAGTTGAGCACAAATGTGTCATCCATAGGCTGCATGTTGACTCCCTCCCCTCCGAACAGGACAAGGCGGTTACCAACAGCGCATGCACTGAAGTTGCAACGGGAAGGCTCCACGCGTCCCCCAACTGTGAACTTCCTCCATGATGCTGCCTCAAGGGTTGTTAGCTCTCTTGCAAGGCGACCCCATCGTAACATTTTGGTGCTCATCTCAAGCCTGACAGTAACATCTCTTCCCCATGCGTTCTGGCAGACCATCTTTCTCAGGTGATCGTTCTTGGTTAGTTCATGCATTCTTGTACAGACTGATCCAATGGATGCGACATCTCTTGGCGACAGGCGAGACAAGATGTTGTGTGCAAGAACTTCATCTGACAATTGGAGGATACAACAGTAGTCTGAGCCCTGGATTTTTGGAGCGTGTTCATGAGAAGCTGAGTTCAGATCTTGAATGCTTGGCCTGTGGTTGGACTGTTGTTTATACACTGGATATGATATGTTGCTGAGGTCAATGTTTGCCTCAGAAAATAGCTGGATTCCAATAACATGTGTCACATGGCCATCATCCCCATGCATAGGAATGAGCCTTAATCTGTTGTAAAGTGGAGCACCATCCTTCCGGAAATTGAGCAGTTCGCCTTGGAATTCAATCCCCTCATTGAGGCATCGCCGAATCTCTGAAACAACCATGGGATCAACAAGGGGATGTCGCCTTTGCGCACGTGGATCTCGAAATTGAAGGAATCGGCTGAAAGACAAGTTTGAGTGAACACAGTTCGTGAGATGCTTCAATAGGCCCTCTGTCAAGTTTTTCAGTGTTAGCAATTTAAAATTGGTACAAGAGAGAAAGCAAGCAGACAATATGCACTTTAAAACATTATAATATAGAAAGAACAAGCATTTGTTCAATAGCCTGACTAGCCAGGCAAAAAGTAAATTACTTCTCTTTGCTTCCATATGTATGTTCACCTTATGTTGTCATTGAAAGAAAAGCTAATATTTACACTGCTGTTTGGCACAACATTTGAATTTCGAGCATTTTCAGTACTGAAACAGTCAGCTAGATATGATGCAGCAGAATGCTAAAACAATTGCAGACAGGTTCCAAGGATCACCTGACTTCTATTCAACACAATTTCTGTAGAGTCAGACTGGAATTCCCAACGATATCCTGATTTTTCACTAAACGTCTAATATCACAATACTATAATTTACAAATGTGAAGAGTAGGAATAGGCTAGTGAACTAGTGGCAGGATTTGGGAAGGCTAACCCTGCCTCCAACCTGGTCTCAAGACAATCACTGACTCAGGTGCCCACCAGGTTGTCATGTCCTACGAATCTTTTTCGTACACCCACATATTCTAGGGTTTATTCCTGCATCATTCCTTTCTCTATGTGCAAGTGGCCAACTCTAGCAGTGCACCCAAAGTATCAAGCAAAATATCTCACAGGTAGCCATCAACATGTTCTCTCCACCCTCTGCTCACCAGAAAACCAAAACAGGCTCAGCGAAAGTTGAATGAACCTATGGACATTTCACTGTCAGTGCTCCTTTCCAATCTCAAACCTACTACTTGCAATCCCAACTAAATAGTTTACCTACAACATGAATAAGCCAAAAACCAAATCCCATCTCATCCATTCATTATTTCAACTGATGTTGTCTATGCATTTTCCTGGATATCCACAGCAAAGATTATTGTCGAGCTTGTACCAATCACATGTTGCTTGCCTGCTTACTCTTACTGCAACATGGCCAGTGGACCATCAAATTTATTTCATTACTGTGACCATTGACCATTACTAAGCGACAGGCTGCATACCAGTAATGAACACTCTGACAATCACTCAAATTGACATGTGTTGTCTAAATCTTGTGATACTGCCGTGTTCAGATGGCCAGGACAATTTTTTGATTCTTACTTTGACCACTAATTAGGGGTATTAAATAAAGCCAGTTTACAAAACTACCTCCACAACCCCCTGGCAAATTCGCGAGACGAATCTAATGAGGGCTTTGACCGCACGATTAGAGGATGGTTACTGCAGCAAATCACGGATTAATTAGACTCGTTAGATTCGTCGCGCAAAGTTACACTCATCTGTGGTTGGGTTTTGTAAATAGACTTCATTTAGTACTTCATGCATGCAAGATTCCTTAGGGACAAAAAATTGTCCTGGCCATCTGAACACGGCATATCTATCACCATCCTTCGATTAAAGCGTCACAAAATCCTAAGTTCACAAACCGTCCATTCAAAACGCCTTACTGCATTCTGAAATCCTAGTAATAACAAAAGCACTACCCATTTCTGCCTTTGCCACAAGCATCCTGAACACGCGCATAGCCTGAACTGAAAATCGTACGAATATGTGGTGCGCTGTAATACACATGGATACTGGAATCTAAAAGAGAAAAGCACTAATGCACGCAAAAATCACAGATTCTGACTCCACGAGCGGCGACGCATGCGCGAGGCACAGGCACAAAGCAAGCGGCATTCTCGGGCACAGCAAGCAAGCTGAGCAAAACAGAGCAATAGGAAACAGAGGAGGGAGGTCTGGCGTACTGACCAGTTGCGTCCGAGCACCTCGTGGGCGCGGTACCCCGTGGCGGCCTCGAAGGCGGCGTTGACGTAGATGACGGGGAAGTCGGCCTCCGCCGCGTCGGCCACCACGATCGCCGCCGCCCTCTGCTCCCCGACCACGACCCCCGCCGCCGGCGCCCCCCACGCCCACCCCTCCTCGCAATCCCCCTCCCCGTCCACCTCCATCCCCTCCTCCTCCCCCTCCACCTCTTCCTCCTCCCACAGCCTCATCCGCTTCACCGCCACCACACCCCGATCCGCCACCGCTCGTCGTCGAACATGCCAAGCTCCCCGCCCCCTCTCCTCCTCCCTCTCTCTCTCTCTCTCTCTCTCTCTCTCCTCGGCGTGCGCGCCCGTGGTTTGGTGTAGTCTGGTTGGGGACGAAATGGGAGATTCTGCGGGGGAGGGGGAGATGTTTCCGGCCTGGTTTTTATCAGCGGGGCGAAAGGGGCACGGGGTTGCAGGTTATTTACGGGATTTGCCACGCTGTGGGTGGGGACAAGCGAAAATATCTGCGGCAGAGGCGGCAAAGGTGGGTCCCCGGCGGTGAGGGATGGCGCTAGGTGGGGCCCGTGCCGTGGGATCAGATCCGACGGTACACGTGGTTTTGCTTCGCTTCACAGGCAAGAAGCTCATGTACACACAGCCAAGGTCCAACAACCGATTTTCCTTTATATTTTGCACATAAATATTATGCACGTGACGATGGTAGGTACTATGCCATCATGTTAAAAAAAACAGGTATTTAAAATATCATGGGATTGCACTGTCAGCTAAAAGAGAATATCCTTCTTAATCAGGTATCATTCAAAAGCCAGTGTTTGTATCAAAACCTTCTCATGTGTTTTAGTTATGTGGATAGTTACTTTTTGACAAATAGCTTGTAATGAATAGTGCTCGGCTGGTAGAATGAATAGTATTGTATGAGAGGAAATAAGCCGAAAGAAGCCAGCCGAGCACTGTTCATCGGACCAGCCGAACAGGCTCAAAGAGAGCTCATCGAGTAGTTGTCAAGTACTATTCAATAGGTTTGTCAATTATTTAGTTTTTTTTCTGTTTTAGCTGAAAGGATGGTGAACTTTTAAGCAAATAGCTTGTAATGTAGCTATAAAATTAAAAGATTCAATTAGTTTTGTCAAATCATTTTATGGCCTTGTTTAGTTCGCTCGAAAGAGCACCAATTCGACCAAAAGCAACGCATTGAACTATGTGCCCTCTCTCTACTTTTCAATTCCCAAGGGAATCTGCTACAGTCAATTCGATCGAATTCGCGCGAACTAAGGGCCTGTTTAGTTCATTTGGCAAATTGCCAATTTGCCAAATTTTACTATTCATCAAAGGAAATCTTACATGCATGGAGTATTAAACGTGTGTTAATGACAAAACCCATTCCATAACCCCAGGTAACTTTGCGAGACGAATCTAATGAACCTAATTTGGCCATGATTAGACAACGTCGTGCTACAGTAAACAGTCTCTAATGACGGATTAATTAGGCTTAATAGATTCGTCTCGCGATTACCCGTCCATTCGTGTATTTAGTTTTATAATTAGATCATGTTTAGTCCTCCTAATTTTCGGTTTAGAATTGCTACGGTAAATTTTGCCAACTTTCCATTCCAACTAAACAGGCCCTAAACAAGATATATGGTATATGCTTACAATATAATGACTCTATCTAGGAAAAGATCTATGATGGCTAGAATGCTAGCTAGACTATGTGTATCAGACGCTGTCATTATGAGTAGAGTTGTTTTATCAATGCATTGATGTGTTAAGATATCTCTCATCATAATTATCACAATTATTACGATAACTTCTAGTCACGGTCAGCAACACGTACATATGATCAATATTCACAACACAAGTATAAAAAAAAAACATGCTGGCAAAAACTGCGAGGAAAAACAATATTTGCTGAGGTTTTTCACACCAGATCTTTCGGAGGATTATGCACCTTTTCAAGAAAAAAGAGAAAAAAAAGAGAAGATGCCAACCCATCAGCAACATGTGCTGATCGACATCAACGCACAAGCCAATTAGCATGTCCAGAACCTTCCGTCCACTGGCGCCAAAAGTATCCAAAATATCCGCAGCACCACCGGAGGGCAAAACCGTCACCCGGCGACCTCATCTCCCGAAATAAAATATCGCGGCCTCCCCGGCTCGATCTGCCGCTGCGTGCTGTCCTCGTCCACCCCCGGCCCGCCGGAGAAATATCTCCGCGGCGCCACGTCAGCGCGTAACAGCGCGGCCCGGGGCCTCGGAATGTTCGGCCGCCGCTTTCCTTTCTGCCGGCTCGCCGTCGCCGTCGCGAGCAGGGCGGAGGAGATCGGGCTGGGGGATTGGGAGGAGGAGGAGAACGGCGGTGCGAAAGCGAGCTGACCTTTTGCGTTTGCGTGTCCCTGCGTCGAGACTCGCGAAAACCGCGAGAGGACGTGTCGCCGGAGCAAGTTTTGTCGCGCGTGACGTGTGTAAGAAGGTAACGGCGGGCTTTCTGTCATCACTGGTCATTGTTTAAGCAATTTAGGGCCAAGTCGTTCCTTTTACAAAACACAATTACTATTTGTAAGCCAGATGTACTCCCTTCGTTGCAAATTATAGTTCATCGTTGACTTTCAAAATATAATTTTGAACATTCCTCCTATTCAAAAAATTAGTGCAAATAAATAGAAATGTGAGTTATACTTAAAGTATCTTTGATAACAAAACAAGTAATAATGAAATAAATTATACTAATATAAATTTTTTGAATAAAACGAATGGTCAAATCTGCATTACAAAACTCAACAGTGAACTATAATTTGGAATGACGGGAGTACTTCTTTGAACGCCATCAATGTGTCATGGCCCAAATGACCCCGACATCAAGCGAAGCCTTGTGACGAGGAGGAAGAAGCTCATGGGAAATATGTGTTCCACGTCTTTTGCTTTTAGTACTCCTTTCGTATTTAAATATTTGAATATACGAAAAGATAAGTGATGCATAGGATGCTTTTGATGATAAAGTATGTCGCAAACAAAACTAAATGATACTTAAAGTATTTTTTAATAAAACAAATGGTCGAACGGGCGATCAAAAGTCAATTGCGGCAAATATATCGATACAGGTAGTATTTGTTTTTCTGCCTTTGCTATATAGTGGGCATGAGGCCAAGTGTGGGGGGGGGGCGAGAGAGAGAGAGAGAGGGGCGGGGATGGGGGCTCATATAGGCCATCCTTGAAACAGATTGAGTATGCTTGTTTGGAGAGAAATCCTTTCTCGTCCAACCCCCAAATTATCTCCTCTGTGTTTACTCACGTCCTCGGTGTACAACGAGTGATTATGTGACGCCTCATTAAAATGGTTTCTTGTTAATTTCCACTTTACCTAACAATGAAAGAAATTAGCCCTGAATATGAGCGCCCATACTAACTTGAAAATAGCCCAGGGTAGGACAACACATTCTATAGGTTGGCTTGGCAACAGGACAGACACGATGGATCCAATGGCAGATGAGACGTGGGGGACAAGTGGTGGAACAAAGTGCTTTGGCACGAGATAGTGTTGACACTTGTTAATAGGGAAGAAAAACGGAACCGAGAGACGACAGAAAAAGGAAGATAGAGGAAGAAAGTATTGATGGATTTAAATGTTGGTCCAAACTTCCAGCAAAATAGGCCAAGCACTGGTGCGCAACAGAATTATATACTCCATTAAACAACAATAGAGGCTTTAAAAACTATTTGCCTTGAGAAAAGAAACTAAGGATGCAAGAGGAAGAAAACACATGTAGATTCAAACTAGTGTTTCAAATTTGCGGGGACTAAGCAAAGCAACCGGTGCCGTATACCCCAAGCTCAATGGTTATATACCCTCTAAAATTTGACTAGATTGTCCCTCGTTTCTTCAACAAATAAAAGTGCCTTAAAAATTGAAATTCACCAAGAGAAAAAAAAGGAAAAATCTCTAAAGCTCATGTCAAATTAACTTTCTTTTTCACCAAACCATTGTTATAAAAAATCTAGCTGGATCGTCTTGTTTCAATGAAAAAATAAGTAGCCTTCGAAAAATTAGAATGTGACTAGAGAAAAAAAAATAAACAATAGAGCCTTTTCACCTAGAGATGAAAATGACCATTCTCATCTTAAAGTGTGACTAGACTATCGTTCATTTCATTGAACAAACAAGACTTTGAAAAATTAAAATTCACCCAAGAAAAAACAAACAATAGATCCCCTTCAAAATATCAAAAAGTTAATTTTCCTAGAGAGAAAAACAAACAATAAAGTTGAAGGTGCATCTAGACCCCTAATTCGATTTTGGAGATTAATAACAATATGATCATTGCGACTAACGTGTGTTTTGCAGCGGCATTCTTTAAGTTAGTGTAATGATAGGTTTCCATGGTATTCTTGCCCCCCATATTTTGCATTACATCGTATCAGTTCAAAGGATATGCGAGAAGTGTAAGAACAAGCTCGTGCTATAATGCCGTTTGGAGTTGACAGGAACTTGGATTAGTTAGGTCTTTATTTTTTCCTTTTTTTCCTTTGACTGTAACTGTACTATGAAGGGGGGCGAGAGTAGCAGTTTGACTTATATAAGCCTAGAGTGTAGGTGTGGTGGACACTTGTGAAAACTAGCGCTAGGTAGCTCAGATGAAACCATGTGAAACTATGAAGAAAGTTAGAAACTCAAAGAAGTTAAATTGGATGAGTTTCAAAACTTAGAAATGTGTGTCTGCAGAGGACCGCAAATTGCGGTGCTGACCTGAATGGTCACCGCAACTTAACGTGGTGTTAGCAAAATTTGGTTGGCTACTATGCTACACTGAAAGTTGCGGTGCTGCTTAAGCTTAAGCACTGCAACTTCAAGTGGGTGTAGACCAGATTGAAGAACTCTCTGTAGGGCACGTGAAGTTGCGTGGTGCAAGTTTTTTCACCCACCGCAACATGAGGTGCTGGTGTCAATGACCGTTGAAGTTAGGTGAAAAGTAACCACCGGCTGTTGCGGTGCTAGTATTTTTGTACCACCGCAACAGTCAGTGCTGGCGACTTCAGCTGAAATTGCCCCCCAACAGCTATATCTTGTGCTTGGGTTATAAATACTTGATGAGTTTTGGCATTTTGGCTCTATTTCCACCTGAGGAAGTTAGTAGTGATATTTGAAAGGTCAAGAGCAAGCATAGCACGGGGAATTCTTGGTTAACAAGATTAAGGACATCATTAATGCTTAGTGAGTAGCATGTGTACATCCGCCCATTCTCTTGGTCTTGTGCAGGTCAAGTGAGGTTCTTGCTTGTTAGTCTTGGTGATCAACATCACCTAGATGCTTTGGTGGTATTGTTCTTGGTGATCTCTCAAGGAGGCGACTAATAAGAGGCCCAAGAAGGTGTACGCGGTTTTCGAGTCCACCGTTCTGGAGTGAACAAACAACATCCACTAGAGAGCACTTGATCCTCGTGTTGGATCAAGGGGAGAAACACCCTCGCGTTGGGTGTTGCAACGAGAACTAGGGGAGAGTGGCGACTCTTCGATATCTAGAGAAAACAAATCTGGCCTTCAATCTCTTTCTTTACATTTGGCAACTTACTTTCGCATTTACATTTCTTAGAATTGCCATGTTAAACTGTGATTGAAACTAGGTTGCAAATCTTTTTAATACCACAAAAGTTTGCTAGAAGCTTAATTTACCTCTCTTAGACATCTTAATCGTTTCAAAGCCTTTGAGCAATAAAAATCCGCCTAGAGGAAATAAGACCATTCCTATATAAAGTTTGACCAGACGTCCATCATTTCTTTGAACAAGCAAATTAAAATTCAACTAGACAAAAAAAACATGCCTTCGGAAAATTAGTGGAAAAAATGACAAAAAGCTCTAAAGTGCATGTCGCACTTGATACGCGCCAAACCATTCTTAAATTCAAGGAGTGTGGTGGTGCTAGGTGCACATGCCGTACACCTCTTGGAAATCACCGTCGTCCATACGCATCACTGAACACAAATGCTGGACACATGAAACCAGTCAGGTGCCCCCGAAGAGGCAACACGCTATTTGCTTCTCCCTTTTTTAGATGAGCCAAATCGCTCTGTTCGAGCGGTATGGGACAAAGAAATTAGAGATGTGGCCACTGACGCCCAGGCCCAGCCCGACTAGGAATAGCCCGCTGGAATCTGGATTCTGGACCGAAGCCAAATCGGGCCTGACTTCGAATAAAATGCAATACACTCAAAGAAAAAAGATTCTCGGTGAAAAAAAAGAAGGAATAAGTCTATTCCACAACCCTTATCTATTAGGGTCATTCGATTTACAATCCTCAACCGTGAAACCATGTATTTGATACCCCCGAACTACTGAAACCGTCCGATTTACACCCCTTAGTAGTTTTAAAAGCGGTTTTTGCTGATGTGGCACCACGTCAGCTGTCCTGCGTGACGCCACGTTAACAGCGAAGGGTTGAATTGGACTTCATTGATAGTTTGAGGGTGCCAAATAGACTTTACAAAAAATAAAAATATTTTTAAGAAAATATGTGCAATTAAAATCCTAAAATCTTGCTTACTCTTAAAAAATTCATAGAAAATTCATTTTAGCTCAGAAAAATATGAAACTTGTTTCATATTTTTTATAAAATCATGCTCTATCTCTTAATGCCTAGTTAGGGGTTGTTTAGAAATTTTGTGGTCTCATTTTGGTGTTTACTTGCTAGTAGCTCGTCTTGTTGCCAATGATAACAAGTATGGTTAGCATTTTATTTAGTAGCAAGAACTTTCCACGGTATGCATATTTAAATAAGCACTAACGAGACAAAAAGGTCGCTAAACTAGCTCATTAAAAAATGCTCTAATTACACTTATTTTTATTTTAGATTTAAAATTAGGTGATTTTTAATGAAATTCAAATTCATCCTAGCTCGTTTAGCTCGTTTGAAGTTGGGTCTCAAAATATATAGGAGATCATAATAAATAAGAGTAACTTAATTCCAAAAATCTTAAAATAAGAAGATCATAATAACCCCTTGTGAAACCTACTTTTCATCGAAGTGAGCTACCGATCTTTGTAGTATGGGCCGTCAATGTCATCGAAGTCATTCTCAGGGCCTATTAAACTACTTAGAATAAATAACATGAACAACTTTTAGCGAAAAAATAAAAGTATAATTATAAAAGATTTAAATAACTTATAACTACACCCTAAAAGTTAAAGCATGATTTTAGAAAAATATGAAATTAGTTTCATATTGTTCTGAGCTAAGACAAATTTTCTATGAATTTTATAAGAGTAAGCAAGATTTTAGGATTTTAATTACACATATTTTCTTAAAAATATTTTTATTTTTTGTAAAGTCTATTTGACACCCTTAAACTATCAATGAGGTCCAATTCACCCCCTTGTTGTTGACGTGGCGCCACGCAGGATAGCTGACGTACGTCAGCAAAAACCGCTCTTAAAACCACTAAAGGGTGTAAATCGGACGGTCTCAGTAGTTCGAGGGTGTCAATACATGGTTTTGCGGTTGAGGGTTGTAAATCGAACGATGGTAATAGACGAGGGTCGTGGAATGGACTTATTCCATAAAAGAAAGAAAGAGAAAACTGATAATCATGTTTATCATGGGCCATGGGGCCTGGTTTGATTACATGCCGTTTTGGACCTAATGTGCTTGTACGCAGCAACGGAAGGGCGAGCCCGGCAAACACGACAGTTGGGCCAGAAGCGGTGGGCGGCAATGCCGGAATACCTATCTAGCTTCCGGAAGCCCGGAAGCTAGATGGCTTTCGATCCTCCAGCCGTTCGATCTCTCCTCTCCACCGTACGATCTCTCTCTGAACTCTTCTTCCTCCTCGCGCTCGCTCCCTCAATCGCTCGCGTCGCACCGTTCACGCGGTGGGGCGGCAGGTGGACGGGGCGGTCGGCAGCGAGGTCGCCGTCGGCCGGGGTGGTGGAGGATGCGGCGGCACTTAGGGTTAGGGTTAGGGTTTGGGGTTCCGGGGTGGGGGGGTTTCAATGTCCTCCGGCCATAGAAAGGAGGGTGTGGGGGGCGGCGGAGGACCAGCGGCGGCGATGGTTGGACGGACGGCGGAGGGTACGACGGCGCAGGAGCGCCGCCGGCCGGGCAGGGCAGGAGACCCGGTGGGCGGTTGTGACACTCTTGGTGTCACTGTCATAATTAAGAACCATAGCAAATTTAATTAAATCAATAATGGCAAGCATCATCTCATAATCATAGTGCTTTGTTTGTGTCTGTGTGTTTATGTGTGGCCACGTTAACTATCATAAGGAACAAGGCTTAGCTTAGCAAAAATTCGAATCAAAATTTTCCAATCAAAAATCAAAATCAAGTTGAAAAATGCAAATACTGTTATCTCGGGAAGTCGCGGTGCCAGTGGAATGGCCACCGCAACAGTCGGTCACCCGGGCATAATTCTAAAAAATGCTCTCTGGATTGACAGACTGTTGCGGTGGTTTCTCGTTTGTGCACCACCGCAACATTGCAAGGTTGTTTTACCTACACCCTAAACCCGAGCCACCAGATGTTGCGGCCCTAAGCCCCAGTACATGACCGCAATAGTCGGTGGTACTCGAGGAACAGTAAATTTCGTCTCTGGATTGACGGACTTTTGCGGTGAGTTGCATGATGAACTGTTGCGGTGCTTGAGGTACGCCACCACCGCAACAGTCGGTGGCCCGCGAGTTTTGAATTTGACCTTCGTCGGCGCAGTGTTTTTCGACCCACGGACTGTTGCGGTGAGGGTTTTACCCCACCACCGCAACAGTCGGTGCCCAACCACCGCGCCGGCATGGGCGTTCCCGGCGACGGTATGGGCGTCCATGCGGCCTTACGTCATCCTCAGACCTTTGGAACACGTGCCCACGTATTCCCGTGCCATCTGCGTGGTTGGAGCGCCACGTCCGAGCTGGGAGGGACGGTTCAACCACTCCCGTACCTCCCCTTTACCGAGCTCAGTGGTTTCCTCCATCGGATTCACCGTCTTCACTTCGCCAATTCGTGATTCCACACGCCCCGAGCTCGCTCACCTCGCCCTCTCCTCGTCCGAACCATCCCCGGCCATCTCTCCCCTTCCCTTCGCCTTCCCTGAGCCGAGACACCACCGCCGGCCAGGAGCTTCACCAAGCAGAGCTTGGGTTTTAGCTCAAGGTAGAAGAAGCAAGGACCCCGGGGTAAGAATAGGGGGTTTTTCCATAGAATTCTAGAACTCGTGTGCAAAAGGGTTGTTTGAGTGAGGGATTGCTTCATGCACTAATGTATGTTAGAAAGTTGTTCATTGTTTCATGAATCCTAGGCCTAAGCTAAAGATGCAAAGCCACCCTTGTTGGTTTTGACATAATTAGTGGAGTGGAGTAGAGTATCTCGTGACTAGAGTGTATTCATGATTTTGGGGGAAAGGAGATTGGTTAAGCTAATGTAGTAGAAAGAGTAATACATGTATACCTACTCGAGGGAATTTTGGCAATTTTGTTAGGACTACCCTGAAATTAGGAACCCGTACAAAAAGAATTAGCTCATGAATACATATGTTTTGGTAATTGTGATGTAGATTTTTGTTCTAGCTAGTAGTAGGTAAGACCGGCCCAGACCGGTCAGACCGGTATGGCCATCCGGTTAGACCGGTTTTCCTCCTTGAAACAAAATGAATTTTAAGTTCTGCCATAGGAACCCCTTTTATTACTAGTAACTAATTATAGATGTTTTATTTATTTGGTGTAGTAGTTCAAGATGTTATTAACTTAGTGAGAGCTTTAGTAAAAACTTCTTATATGTTAGCCTAAATTAGGAATACTCAGCAAATAAAAACAACCCCCCCAACTTTACCTTTGTGTTTCTTAATTGTTTATAATCCGTAAATGATTGTCCAGTGATGTGAGTTGCGGTAGATATTCAGGTGATTACTTGCTTATGCATTCATGCATTTCATGTACAACTCATGTAGATCGCCCCATTACTGACGGTGTATACGAGATCGAGGTCGAGCCCGAGGGTGATCCCGCCACCGCTGAAGTGAACTACTCCACTGCTCAAGACCCGGACCAAAGTCCGGAAGAGCCCAAGGCCACGGGTGATCAAGAAGGCAAGCCCCAGAGCATGAACCTCTGTGAAATCTAACACTCCTCCCTTTATGCCTTGGTGTGCGCATTTAAGTTTTGAGGAGTTGATTGAAACCCTAGTTGCATGATCCCTAGGTACCCGTGTCGTAATACTAGTATGTGTAGGTCGTATAGAATGCTATGCTTGCTTAGGACCGGTAGAAGTCGAGTGATGGTCTTGTCACTCACGAGATATAGGAGTTTACTTATTTCAGTTAATGATGATCGGCAAGCAGGGCTTGTGCGATATTCATGTTTGGTTGAATGCCCCGCTTGCACAGAAAATGGTGGGCTAAGGCATTGATTGTGTGACGATGTTGGTCAAGCTTTTGAAGGTACTAATCGTATGCCGGGAAATATGGTAAACTGGTAAACCTAGTACTTGATTCAAACTGACGTTTGACGGACATGTCCACTCCATTGGGCGAGGGGTTGATGGCGAGTGTAGCAGTGGCCGCGGCACAGGTTTGCCTGGGGCACCTGAGGACCGTTGGGGCGTGCACTCGGGTGGAGTGGTACACGATGGCAGATGGCAGGGAGAGATGGGAAAGGTTGCCTCGTGAGGTCCTGAGTGTCTCTCACGGGTCGTGCGATTAGGTTGTCCCATGCATGGTTAAAATCAACTTGAGTTGTCCGTCCTTCGCAGTTACATGAAGCTGCTTGATCTCTTTTCACACGTCAGTGTGCTTGGGCCAAGTGTGTAGAATGGTGGTTAGATGAGAATTATTGTTATCATGTTAATAAATTGTTTTTCCACACTGATTGTTGTTGGATAGTTTGGCCAATCTAGTAATAATTAGATTCACTCTAAACTTGGCTAAAATATTGAAAATAGGGATCAACTTGTAGATGCTTTTGGCAAAACAAACCCCTCAGCCAGAAAGCCTTGCATGACTAGTATTTAACCTTGCCGGGTAAGTTTTGCTGAGTATTAGTATACTCAGCCTTGCTTGTGGCCAATCTTTTTCAGATATGGGTGTTGGTTATGATCCTGTTGCCGCTCTGACGTGGCCCTGTGTGCTGCCTGACGGTTGGACCGTGGAGCGGGTGCCGTCTGAGTCCGACTCAGGCTGCGGTGACTAGGTGTTGTGCGAGGGCTCTGCATGATATCTTTTGCTTCGACGTTTAGACTTCCGCTGTATATAACTCTGGTTTGTAATAACTAAAACATATGCACTGTATTTGTATAATTATCTATGCGAACCGTGTGATGTAAAATTTGTGATGAGTTGTACTGCCTGAGCCCATCTTCGAGTGGGACTGCTGCTATTTCGTTTCGGTCGAGAGAAAATGTGGTTTAATCGGGAAGGTATCCGACGGATTGCACGATTAACTCGGTTTAAGGGCGTGGAGCACTGCTGTGATGGTGGTCCCATACTCTTAAGCCGGATTAATTGGGGTGGTTTGCCACAGCGGTGCCGGCGGCGGGGGCGAGGATGGCAAGCTCGTTAGGAAGGGCGGGGTCGAGGGGCGGTATCAGAGCCAAAAATAGGCAGCGGGTGGTATAACAAGTCTTAAAAATGTTTTCTTGATGTGCAAAACTTAACCTGGACTTAGGATTTCGTTGGTTGCGATAGGGTCTGAAAATACGAGAACTTGAGCCCTAGGGAGATTTATGGGTACATTTAGGTGGCATGATATGTATATTGCTAACTTCCAGCACATTATTTTTCTGTACCGATGACTCCAGGTGAGTAAATGGTCGCCCATTGCCAGAGGGTGTGAATACTAGACGCTGTTTCCCAAGCAGTGGCTTACTTGGGATGCAGTCAATATAACATCTCCATGGTGTTATAATGACTGTAATGCTTTAATTTACTGGTTGAACTGCTGCTTCTATAGTGAGTAACATGGTGTGGTCATCATATGTGGGTAACCGCATATGCGTCACCCATGTGGCGTGAGGTACATGGGAGCTATTTGTGAGTGCTGGCACAAACGGTTCAGTGATGAATATTTTCTGCAGGTACACCAACTACGAGACCATAGGTTGTGTGCTCGTTAGAATTCCGGCTAATTATTACAGGGAGAGACGTATATATGTGCCACTGGCGCTGACCCCGTAAGTCCAAGATTAATTGGCAATTGTTTCTTCGTGAGGACGAATAGGCCGATCATTCATGCATCATGTTAATGCACACAAAAATATAAATTGTGGGTTAAGAGATGAAAGTAAATTATGCACTCACTTGAGGATACTCTAGATTGTCCTTGAGACCTCCATGTTGGCATGAAATTTTTAACCAACGATATCACCTCAACTGCAAAAACTCAAATTTGAAAGGTTGTTTCAAATTCCCTTATTTAGCCCATGTCAAAATTTTGAAATTGTTGACACTACCAATTGGGAGTTATGTCGATGTTAACTTTGTATCGAAATCTGTCCATACTTAAGGATTTGATGGGTTTGGTACACTTGTACTTAAACTTGTCCTGGTTGTTGTTTTCTTTCAGATGGCTGGTCCGAGCAGTCGTACCATGCACATCGATGAACAAGGGCACTATCACTCTACTTGCCTCCATTTGGGGGGATTTCCCGTGCTTCTATGGGAAACCGCGCAGCATTGCGGGTACACCGAGCCACCCCGCTACGTTGGAGTGCACCACCTCGAGTGGAACGTGATGCCGTTTGAGGTCACCGTTACCATTCCAAGCCCGCCTGGAGTGAGGCAAGAAAACTTGGTGGTGACTACACGGGCCCATTCCTTCTTGCCCGGTTGTGAGATGGCGGCACAGCAGGCCTTGTCGCAATTTGGGGTACAACATCAGATGCAGTTCCACCACACTCCGGCAGCCTTGTTTCCACCACTGCCCGGGAATGCCATCTTGTGATGGGATAGCAGGGCCAGAGTTCAAGACCCTACCACTATCGCGTTGATTGACTATGGGAGAGCATCTGCTGATCTCATAGAAATGCTCACCCACCAGAACCATTCGGTGGCGGTAGCAGCTCAAGCTCTCGCTGATCAAGTGAGGGATTTGGATCAACAAGTCCATGATCTCAATGAAGAGCTAGTTGAGCAACACGAGTTGGTGGCTCACTTGGAGGACGACATGAATGAAGCTCAGGGAGTGATCGCCGAGTTGCAGCATCCTCCCCTAGCGCCTGTGCCTCCAGAGCTGCCCGTGCAGGGCAAGTCTGGCCTGGACACCGTTTCAGGGCAGCCGGTTCAGCTGAATGATCCTGCCATGTCAGATGGAAAAGGCTCAGTGAACCAGGCACCACCCCCTAATGGTGGAAATGATGGATCCGATGATGAGGAAGATCCAGAGATGATCTACCTTGTTGACTCCGATTAGAGGATGTTCTTAGGGACTGACTCTCTTTTGTGTCCATGAATATGATCCTTGAGCTTATGGTAGACTTTTGTTCTGCTGCAAGGATGGTGTAAATTGTTTCATGGATATTGTAATATAGGCCACTAGAAGGGAAGAACAATCCAGGTGTAGATGCTGTTTTTCAGCTTTGTTGCAACAAGCATGTCCTCAGTTTTACATATAGTAACCGATGTTTTTTTCGAGTGAGGCATGAATACCAAACTTGTGCAAAACTTCATAATCTAGGTTATGTCCAAAATTCAACTCCTTTTGAGCAAGGCAACAAAAGTTATGGTCGAATTACCAATACTCAGCGAGCACCGCAACAATTGGTGCATGATCACCGCAACAATCGGTGACCAAAAGACTAAGGTTCAAACTGAAGCATAGGAAGTTGCGGTCCTGAAAGTCAGAGGCACCGCAACAGTCGGTGGTCCGGAGGAACAGTAGAAATTCGTCTCTGGATTGAAAGACTGTTGCGGTGCTACACATGACAGACTGTTGCAGTGCTGATTGCGTGCCACCACCGCAACAGTCGGTGCCTAAGGCATAAATTGAAGAAAGCTACTGGAATGACCGACTATTGCGGTCGTAGCCACGGGTGAAGGACCGCAATAGTCGGTGGCGATCAGCTTCACCGAGAACCACCACGAATATTTTGAATTTCACAACTTTTCAATTGGAAACAGTCCGACCACCAAATACAAAAGATTTAGACAATTATATAAGCTCTCTTCTAGAGAAAGATGAGAATTTTTGGGTTAACAGAACGACAGATAGGAATTTTTGAGTCTCGCTTCAAAAATCTGCTAACACACCAGAATTGACCGTAACAATGAATCCAATATTTGGTAGCTTCCTCATTGCCCTTTAGCAAGTTGGGAATGCGAGTACCAACATGAAGGATGATGATTTATACTAACTTTGCGAAGAATCATTCTCATGTTTGTTAGTATTTTTATCATCCTAATGTTTTTGTAATTCTAGGAATTGCATGTCTAACGGGAGTTATGACTTAATGCAGATGTCGAAAACTCCGGAGGGTGGTCTACCTCTCCCGCCACCTCTGCCCACCAATCTCGCTGAGATATTGGCGATGCAGACGGAGCTTCTTCGGCGCTTGACCGAAGGGCAAGTGAATCCGCAGCCACAGGGCGGACGTCACAACCAGCATCCTCAGGAGGCGACATACTCGGATTTCACAAGTACTCAGCCACCTCTGTTCACTAAGACGGAGGATCCCCTCGATGCTAATGCTTGGCTCAGCAATATCGAGTCCAAGTTTGTTTTGCTGGTGGCACCTTGCTCGGATGCGAACAAGGCTCGCTTTGCTGCTCAGCAATTGCGAGGCTCAGCTCGACTTTGGTGGGACAATCATAATGGCATGCTCCCAGCTGATCATGTGGTGACTTGGGAGGAGTTCAAGAATGCCTTTCGCGCTCATCACATCCCTACCGGTTTGATGGACCGCAAACTGAATGAGTTTTTGGCACTGACTCAGGGCACGCGCAATGTGCTGCAGTATGCCCAGGCTTTTAATCAGTTGGCACCGTATGCGGGCTATCATATCGACACTGATGCCAAGAAGCAGGACCGCTTCCGCCGTGGCCTTAGCTCAAAGCTAAAGGATAGGCTCTCGCTTGTCAAGGCGGATAGCTACGCTGATTTGGTGAACATGGCTATCACCCAGGAGGACAGCATCAATACTCATAAAGCTGAGAAAAAGAGGAAGGCCCCAGTTGGCCAATCTAGCTCTACACCGCCTAAATATCGTTTGGTGCAGAAGAATACTTCTCAGTCCTATCAGAGGGCCCCTCAGTTAGGGTCATGGATCATCAGGCCTCCACGGCAGCAAATTCAGGGGTATCGTGCTCCATTTCTGGGACAGTAGCCGCCTCGCCCCAGTAATGCTCCCTGCTATAATTGTGGTAGGCCGGGCCACTTTGCCAAGGATTGCAAGCTTCCCAAGCAAGGCGGGAACAATGCCCCAACTCAAGCCAATAATAATAAAGGCAAGAAACAAGTGGCAGTTGTCAGGCAGGGCCGTCTCAATTTCACTACTTTGGATGAACTCCCTGCTGGTGCTCCAGTAATGTCGGGTATTTTCTCTATCCGCAATATACCTACATATGTGCTATTTGATCTGGAGCATCTCATAGTTTCATGAGTAACAGACTAGCTGCCAAACATAATTTTTCTTTTGTTCATACTACTCAACAATATGTTATCTCTACCCCTGGTGGTAGGATAGGATCTCATCAACTTGTGCAAAAGATACCTCTCAAGTTGGGTAGTAAAGTGTATGAGACCAATTTCATTCTCTTGGAGAATCAAGGGATAGATATTATCTTGGGCATGAATTAGATGGAAAATCATGGGGTCAACTTAGACATTCCTTTCCGTTGTGTGGAGATTAATTCTCCCACTCATGGTGTTTCAACATTATACCTGCCTCGCCAAGACATCAGAAATTCTTGTGCCTTCTCTGCAATAGAAACCCCTTTGGAGAAGATCCCGGTTGTATGTGAATACCCGGATGTATTTCCTGATGATTTACCGGGAATGCCACCTGACCGGGAAGTTGAGTTCGTGATTGAATTACAACCTGGTACAGCTCCCATCTCTAAAAGGCCTTATAAAATGGCACCCAAAGAGTTAGCAGAGCTAAAGGTACAACTCTAAGAATTGCTAGACAAGGGCTATATTCGTCCTAGCTCTTCACCATGGGGCTGCCCCGCTCTATTTGTGAAGAAGAGAGATAAAACCTTGAGGTTGTGTGTTGATTACCGACCTCTCAATGCGGTGACTATCAAAAACAAATATCCACTTCCCCGCATTGATGCCCTCTTTGATCAATTGTCTGGAGCCAAGGTGTTCTCGAAGATTGATCTTCGCTCTGGATATCATCAAATCAAAATTCGACCCAGTGATATACCGAAGACGGCTTTCTCAACTCGCTATGGGCTCTATGAGTACTTAGTGATGTCTTTCGGTCTCACCAATGCTCCGGCATATTTCATGTATCTCATGAATTCGGTTTTCATGCCCGAGCTGGATAAATTTGTGGTCGTATTCATCGACGACATCTTGATATATTCTAAAAATGAGGCAGAACATGCTCAGCACCTTCGCATTGTTCTCCAACGCCTCCGAGATCATTATCTTTATGCAAAATTCAGCAAATGTGATTTTTGGCTGTCAAGTGTAAAATTTTTGGGGCACACCATTTCAGCCGAACGAATTGCTGTAGATCCAGGAAAAGTGCAAGAAGTACTGGATTGGAAGCTCCTAAATCAGTGCACCAAATTCGGAGTTTTCTGGGTTTAGCTGGATATTATCGCCGCTTTATCCCGAATTTCTCCAAAATTGCTAAGCCTATGACTGAACTTCTCAAGAAAGGAGAAAAATTTGTGTGGAGTGAAAAATGTGAACAAGCCTTCCACACCTTGAGAAAACGTCTAACCTTAGCACCAGTACTAGCTCAACCGGACACATCCAAGCCCTTCGATGTTTATTGTGATGCCTCGGGCATGGGTCTTGGTTGTGTGCTTACGCAAGAAGATAGAGTCATTGCTTATGCTTCCCGAGCTCTTAGGCCTCATGAAGCAAATTATCTCACTCATGATTTGGAATTAGCTGCTGTAGTTCATGCTTTAAAAATTTGGAGGCATTATCTTATGGGCACTCATTGCAATATCTACACCGACCATAAGAGCCCCAAATATATCTTCACTCAAACTGATCTTAACATGCGCCAGAGAAGATGGTTAGAGCTAATCAAGGATTATGATCTTGAGGTGCATTACCATCCCGGAAAAGCCAACATGGTGGCTGATGCATTAAGCCGTAAGGCCCAATGCAATTGTCTCACCATAACATCTTTTAATGACACACTTTGCCATGAGATGTCCAAGTTGAAATTGGAGATTATTATTCAGGGCTCATTAAGCCACATGGTGGTGGAATCCACCTTGAGAGAAAGAATTATTATGGCACAATCCAAAGATAAAGGAGTTGCTCATATAAAACAAGGGCTAGCTCAAGGACTGCCCAAATATAAATGCTTTCGGCAAGATTGGAAGGAAATTATTTGGTTTGAGCAACGGCTCGTGGTACCTAAAGACCATGAGCTAAGAAAACAGATTCTTGATGAGGCTCATCTATCAAAATTCTCTATTCATCCGGGTAGCAATAAAATGTACCAAGATTTGAAGGAGAATTTTTGGTGGACAAGGATGAAAAGAGAGATTGCTAAATATGTGTCCGAATGTGATACATGCCAAAGGGTGAAAGCAAGCCATCTAAAGGTAGCCGGAACCTTGCAACCACTTCCTATTCCATCCTAGAAATGGGATGACATAGCCATGGATTTTATTGTGGGTTTACCCAACACTTCTCGAAGACATGATTCTATTTGGGTGATTATTGATAGGCTCACCAAGACCACTCATTTTATTCCGGTCCACACCACTTACACTACCAAGAAGTACGCTGAAATTTACATCGATCGGATTGTCTGCCTCCATGGGATTCCAAGAACAATTATTTCGGATCGAGGCACCCAATTTGTCGCTCGCTTTTGGGAACAATTGCATGCTTCCCTAGGAACCAAGTTGATCCGTAGCTCCACTTACCATCCTCAAACCGATGGGCAAACGGAAAGAGTGAATCAAATAGTGGAAGATATGCTGAGAGCTTGTGTTATGCATTATGACAAAACTTGGGATCAATGCTTGTCTTTAGCCAAATTTGCATACAACAATAGCTATCAAGCAAGCATCAAAATGGCACCATTTGAAGCCTTGTATGGGCGTCGGTGTCGAACCCCTTTGAATTGGTCCGAATCTGGTGAACGAAATTTCTTTGGGCCAGATTTATTCCAAGAGTCTGAAGATAAAGTGTGGGTCATCCAGAAAAATCTTCAGGCTGCGCAATCTCGCCAAAAGAGCTATTATGACAAAAGAAGAACACCTTTGACCTTTGAAGTGGGTGATCATGTTTATATTCGGGTCTCACCAACCAAAGGCGTTCAAAGGTTTGGTGTGAAGGGAAAGTTGGCCCCTCGCTATATTGGCCCTTTCCCAATTCTGGAGCCTTGTGGACCCGTGGCATATAAGGTTCAACTTCCAGATACTCTTTCAGCCGTACACAATGTATTTCATGTCTCCCAACTCAAGAAATATCTACGAGTTCCAGAAGAATCCATTCCTTATGAAGAAGTTCCTCTTGAACCCGATCTCACTTATGAAGCCCATCCTCTTAAGATTCTTGATCAAAAGGATAGAATCACGAGGAGAAAGGCTATCAAATTCTATAAAGTTCAGTGGAATAATCATACCGAAGATAAAGCTACTTGGGAAGAGGAGTCATATCTCAGATCTAAGTATCCGGATTTTATGGACTCTATTCCAGGTAATTTCTCTTCCGCACTAAATTTCTGCACCGGAATCTCGGGGCGAGATTCTTTTTAAGGGGGGAGGGCTGTGACACTCCTGGTGTCACTGTCATAATTAAGAACCATAGCAAACTTAATTAAATCAATAATGGCATGCATCATCTCATAATCATAGTGCTTTGTTTGTGTCTGTGTGTTTATGTGTGACCACGTTAACTATCATAAGGAACAAGGCTTAGCTTAGCAAAAATTCGAATCAAAATTTTCCAATCAAAAATCAAAATCAAGTTGAAAAGTGCAAATACTGTTATCTCGGGAAGTCGCGGTGCCAGTGGAATGGCCACCGCAACAGTCGGTCACCCGGGCATAATTCTAAAAAATGCTCTCTGGATTGACAGACTGTTGCGGTGGTTTCTCGTTTGTGCACCACCGCAACATTGCAAGGTTGTTTTACCTACACCCTAAACCCGAGCCACCAGATGTTGCGGTCCTAAGCCCCAGTACATGACCGCAACAGTCGGTGGTACTCGAGGAACAGTAAATTTCATCTCTGGATTGATGGACTTTTGCGGTGAGTTGCATGATGAACTGTTGCGGTGCTTGAGGTACGCCACCACCGCAACAGTCGGTGGCCCGCGAGTTTTGAATTTGACTTTCGTCGGCACAGTGTTTTTCGACCCACGGACTGTTGCGGTGAGGGTTTTACCCCACCACCGCAACAGTCGGTGCCCAACCACCGCGCCGGCATGGGCGTTCCCGGCCACGGTATGGGCGTCCATGCGGCCCTACATCATCCTCAGACCTTTGGAACACGTGCCCGCGTATCCCCGTGCCATCTGCGTGGTTGGCGCGCCACGTCCGAGCTGGGAGGGACGGTTCAACCACTCCCGTACCTCCCCTTTACCGAGCTCAGTGGTTTCCTCCATCGGATTCACCGTCTTCACTTCGCCAATTCGTGATTCCACACGCCCCGAGCTCGCTCACCTCGCCCTCTCCTCGTCCGAACCATCCCCGGCCATCTGTCCCCTTCCCTTCGCCTTCCCTGAGCCGGGACACCACCGCCGGCTAAGAGCTTCACCAAGCACAGCTTGGGTTTTAGCTCAAGGTAGAAGAAGCAAGGACCCCGGGGTAAGAATAGGGGGGTTTTCCATAGAATTCTAGAACTCGTGTGCAAAAAGGATTGTTTGAGTGAGGGAGTGCTTCATGCACTAATGTATGTTAGAAAGTTGTTCATTGTTTCATGAATCCTAGGCCTAAGCTAAAGATGCAAAGCCACCCTTGTTGGTTTTGACATAATTAGTGGAGTGGAGTAGAGTATCTCGTGACTAGAGTGTATTCATGATTTTGGGGGAAAGGAGATTGGTTAAGCTAATGTAGTAGAAAGAGTAATACATGTATACCTTCTCGAGGGAATTTTGGCAATTTTGTTAGGACTACCCTGAAATTAGGAACCCGTACAAAAAGAATTAGCTCAGGAATACAGATATTTTGGTAATTGTGATGTAGATTTTTGTTCTAGCTAGTAGTAGGTAAGACCGGTCCAGACCGGTCAGACCGGTATGGCCATCCGGTTAGACCGGTTTTCCTCCTTGAAACAAAATGAATTTTAAGTTCTGCCATAGAAACTCCTTTTGTTACTAGTAACTAATTATAGATGTTTTATTTATTTGGTGTAGTAGTTCAAGATGTTATTAACTTAGTAAGAGCTTTAGTAAAAACTTCTTATATGTTAGCCTAAATTAGGAATACTCGGCAAATAAAAACAACCCCCCCACAACTTTACCTTTGCGTTTCTTAATTGTTTATAATCCGTAAATGATTATCCAGTGATGTGAGTTGCGGTAGATATTCAGGTGATTACTTGCTTATGCATTCATGCATTTCATGTACAACTCATGTAGATCACCCCATTACTGACGGTGTATACGAGATCGAGGTCGAGCCCGAAGGTGATCCCGCCACCGCTGAAGTGAACTACTCCACTGCTCAAGACCCGGACCAAAGTCCGGAAGAGCCCAAGGCCACGGGTGATCAAGAAGGCAAGCCCCGGAGCATGAACCTCTGTGAAATCTAACACTCCTCCCTTTATGCCTTGGTGTGCACATTTAAGTTTTGAGGAGTTGATTGAAACCCTAGTTGCATGATCCCTAGGTACCCATGTCCTAATAGTAGTATGTGTAGGTCGTATAGAATGCTATGCTTAATTAGGACCGGTAGAAGTCGAGTGATGGTCTTGTCACTCGCGAGATATAGGAGTTTACTTATTTCAGTTAATGATGATCGTCAAGCGGGGCTTGTGCGATATTCATGTTTGGTTGAATGCCCCGCTTGCACAGAAAATGGTGGGCTAAGGCATTGATTGTGTGGCGATGTTGGTCAAGCTTTTGAAGGTACTAATCGTATGCCGGGAAATATGGTAAACTGGTAAACCTAGTACTTGATTCAAACTGACGGACATGTCCACTCCATTGGGCGAGGGGTTGATGGCGAGTGTAGCAGTGGCCGCGGCACAGGTTTGCCTGGGGCACCTGGGGACCGTTGGGGCGTGCACTCGGGTAGAGTGGTACCTGATGGCAGATGGCAGGGAGAGATGGGAAAGGTTGCCTCGTGAGGTCCTGAGTGTCTCTCACGGGTCGTGCGATTAGGTTGTCCCATGCATGGTTAAAATCAACTCGAGTTGTCCGTCCTTCGCAGTTACATGAAGCTGCTTGATCTCTTTTCACACGTCAGTGTGCTTGGGCCAAGTGTGTAGAATGGTGGTTAGATGAGAATTATTGTTATCATGTTAATAAATTATTTTTCCACACTGATTGTTGTTGGATAGTTTGGCCAATCTAGTAATAATTAGATTCACTCTAAACTTGGCTAAAATATTGAAAATAGGGATCAACTTGTAGATGCTTTTGGCAAAACAAACCCCTCAGCCAGAAAGCCTTGCATGACTAGTATTTAACCTTGTCGGGTAAGTCTTGCTGAGTATTAGTATACTCAGCCTTGCTTGTGGCCAATCTTTTTCAGATATGGGTGTTGGTTATGATCCTGTTGCCGCTCTGACGTGGCCCTGTGTGCTGCCTGACGGTTGGACCGTGGAGCGGGTGCCGTCTGAGTCCGACTCAGGCTGCGGTGGCTAGGTGTTGTGCGACGGCTCCGCATGATATCTTTTGCTTCGACGTTTAGACTTCCGCTGTATATAACTCTGGTTTGTAATAACTAAAACATATGCACTGTATTTGTATAATTATCTATGCGAACCGTGTGATGTAAAATTTGTGATGAGTTGTACTGCCTGAGCCCATCTTCGAGTGGGACTGCTGCTATTTCGTTTCGGTCGAGAGAAAATGTGGTTTAATCGGGAAGGTATCCGACGGATTGCACGATTAACTCGGTTTAAGGGCGTGGAGCACTGCTGTGATGGTGGTCCCATACTCTTAAGCCGGATTAATTGGGGTGGTTTGCCACAGCGGTGCCGGCGGCGGGGGCGAGGACGGCAAGCTCGTTAGGAAGGGCGGGGTCGAGGGGGCGGGGGCGGGCGGTGGGCGGCGCGGCGGCGGTAGCCGCCGGCCGGGGAGGAGGAAGAAGTGGCGGGAGCGGAGGAGGAAAAAGCACAGTACTCATGGGCCTCATGGGTTTTATATCTATGTTGAGTTTCTAACTTCCCCTAGCCAGATAGGGACCCCCCGGCAATGCTACGGCATCATCGGCTGCGGGCCAGACCAGCAACTATCTCACGAGTGACGAGTAATCTACACGATTTCTATGCAAATTTAGAGATTTATTTTTCTGAATTTTGCCCGAAAGAAATCGGATAAAATTTATAGATTTCCCCAAAATCCGGAGAATCATTTATCGTGACCTCTCAGGTATTTTCCGTACGGGTATTGGAAACCCTGAATTTGCTGATAAAACTTATCCGAGATTGAAATTTCTTGATAACCTTGCTTCTTTTTTGGTCAAAATGGCCATGACTTTGCAATTAGGCATTGCAGTGTTCTTTCTGTACGGATTCCTCGTTTTACCAGAGCTATGCCAAAACTTGTCAAATCTCCTAGTGTAGACCTAACCTAAGGATAAGTGAGATGGATAGAAAGATCGATCAGATCAGGAATTAGGATGCTTGCATTGCTCCTCGTTTTCAGGTCGTGTTGGGTGATTTTCAGGGTGCAGTGCAGTTGCAACTTGCCAACTTGCAAGCGCAAAATTAGGCCTCTTGTGGTATGATTTCACGAACGTGCATCTGATTGCGGCTATATATGCTACTACATGTTTCAGTGTTGCAGTGCATTATGAAAGAATGTATGGCCAGAGGGATCTCAATCTCATAATCTCAACAATAACAAAAAACCAGAGGATTCACGACAGCATGCTGCTTCTCGTCGATCGGGTTCAGCAATTTGCAGAGTCAGATTCAATTCACACAGAGTTTTCTTGGTATTGAAAAAAAACGACATGTTCCATACATATAGAGTGCCGCAGCTGTTGCTGCTGACATTTGAAATTTTTTAAATTTTTGCCTCTGCAACAGCCCTGGGGAACTAGAAGTTTAATTTATAGGTCCAAATTATCACACAACATAACGGAGAAAGCGGATTATTAGCAGTAGAAAGTGGATGCAATGCAGCCTCATTTTGCACCGGTGGCTGCGTCATCTCCATTGTTGTTACCAGATGAAGTGTTGTTGTTTCTTGCTCCCAAATCAGCATGAGCATGAGCGGCCCCTCCACGCGCTTTCTTCTTTGCTCTATAGATGCCTTCTTCTTTCTTGGATTCTGCGAAAACATCCGTCGACGCAAGGTTGCCATCCACAGCAAGAAGCTGGTAAACCAAGTCCCTTCTTGTTTGAGGAGCAGTTCTCTGGATACATTTGCAAAATGGGAAAAATTACGATGAGACTAAAAGGGAAGTGTTTGATTAACCATACTGTATTGTAATTACATTGGCGAAATGCTGTGATGACTTGAAAAACTCACATGATAGGGAGGGATGCAGACAGTCTTCCCATTGTACCATCTCATGCAGTTGAGGGCATGGATACCAGAGTTCTGACTGAAAGTTTAAAGATTCAAGAATGAGAATGAGACCTGTCAGTTAAATGAAGTGCTGGAAGCTTTATAAACAGCAAAGAACAAAAAAAGAAGGGATTAGCTGACCTCCAAGTTCTGTTCCCTGTGCCCAGCATAATACTGGGTGTCCAACCACCGTGGCCCAGATTTGGGTCATCAGTAGCTTTGCGCATGCAGTATAAGAGGTGTGGAAGCATTTTCTTTGATACGTCGGTGTGTTTCAGATCCCTCTTCTCTTCTATGGGATGGCGACCGTTTGGGTCCATGATGGTAATTGTGTTTGTGGCTAGGTCAAAAGCGTAGCATGACCACACTTCGTCCAAGCAGACCAGTGTCGGGACCTGATCAAAGGTAATTACATTTCATCAAGAAAGTGGCCAATATGCAGAAAAGGACCTTTTTTTTTTTGTCAGAGCTAAGATGTTAGTACTCACAGTGGTGCAGCGCTTGATTTCATAGGGTGGTGTGGGGGACGTGAACTTTTCATATGAGCTTTCCCTTTCCATACACGAGTTTCCATCCGCAATGTAAACCTTGCGAAAAGCGCGAGGTTAGACTTAACTAAAGCATTTGAGTATTTCTGAATGAAAAAAGTTAGCTTGTACTCTTCTGTTTTAAATTTTAAGTCATTTCAATTTTTCGGAAAGTCAAACCATCTAAATTTTGACCAATTTTTTTATAATAAAGTACAAACATTTATCATATCAAATAAGTACTATTATATTCTTCGTTACATATATTTTCATAGTACATACATGTGTTTGATGCCATAAACTTTTGTGGTCCACTGTATAATTTTAATCAAATTTAAAATGTTTGACTCTTCAACAATGCTGGAACAACTTAAAATTTGGAATGGAGAGTAGAATATTGGTTGTCTTACATACCCCCCATTCGGGTGAAACATAGTGTCTTCCAGGAGACATGGTCCTTGTAGCCATTGCTTCACTCTCAAGTGCTCTAAGCATCTGCACCAGAGCATCTGCCATCTTCAAGCCAAGTGTCGATGGCAACAAGAGGTCACGCCTGATGTCGTACCCTGTCAACATCCTCTCTGGTGGTCCTTCCAGGTGGACCCATACACTGCCAACGTATACAAAGAAAAAGATCGGAAAACAGTAAAAATTTTATTGCCAGAGAAAATTGTGAATGTGTACGATGTTGTTACCGGTGCAGTAATTCATCTGGCGCGTGTTTTATCCATTGGCAAAGTCGTTTGGCTCTCGCCTTGACTGTCTCCCTGTGCCTCCATGTTGCGCATGCCTTGTTGTTGCATACCTTCCGCCTGCTTCCAAGTATGTCCCAACCCATCTTTGATGCAGCAACATATTTGTCGCAGATCGATCCTATGCCGTCAGGAAGCATCTGTAATGGATGTAATTCCTGCGTTGTTCGGTTGAGTGTGTGTTAGCAAAATCGCATTATAGGGGAAACCAGGATTATTTCTACGCCCCCAAAAGATTTGAGGATTCTGTCCAAGGAATTACAAAAACGATGCGACTTTATTTGAATTTGAATTGTTGGCCAGGAAACTTTTTACTTGCTAAACAACAGCAGTAGATCTCCTTATAACTGTATTTATAAGATAATATAACGTACAGGTTATCATATTGGTTAATACTAGATTTAGCGGCCTCCAAGCAAAAAGCAAATACTTTTGAGAAATTTTGAGTAGCAACGGATACTTATGCGAGGAGGAAAAAAAGAAGAAGTAAAAGCAGCCTGTAAACAGTAGCCAGTTGCAGGTATCAGAAAACAGTACAACCCGCACTATTTGTAAGTTGATTTCTCTTTTTTTCCTCCTCGCGCAAAATTCGATTCAAATCCAAATTTTACACGAGTATAGATCCTTGCATAATCTATCCATCCATATTTTTGCTAAATTTTTTACGTACTGGTTTTTGCGGTTATTATTTCCTAGGTGTGCGGGAGCACCTAAAGACTGAAGTGCTCTCTACCAAAAAGGTCAACACCTAAAGACTGAAGTATAGTACTTATCACTTTTGAGGCAACCCCAAATCTTGCAGTTGCGAACAAAGAAAAAAAAAGGAGTTCGTGCGGTCGTGCCCCATTCAGATCAGGTAGTAAATAGTAAAATGTAAATCCAGGGACCCTGAGGAACAGATCTAGGACACGAATCTAAGATAGTACCTAGTAATACTAAACAATGAGCAGTAAAAATGAAGAGTACTGCGACACTGCTATGGGAGGAATTTGACCAATATTTTTTTTTGCTACACGATCTGTTTTGCAGTAAATTGCAGTAGAAGAAAAGAAGTTTGGGATCCAGGCTCACCAGGGGCACAAGCAGCGCCGAATCGGCTACAGGTGAAGTTTGCATAGTGCCAGCTTCCAAAAGGCTAGCGTTCGATCTCTTGCAGTGGCTTGAGAGAAACTTGGTTGTGTGACAGATCTTGAGCTCTTCCGGAGGTACCCCAGCTTATATAAAGGCAGCGATGGTTGTACTTGTGCTATCCATGACATGAATGATATATGCATGGCATAGTTGGGTTACGTTATGGATCTCCATATCATGTTATGCATGACATATATAGACGAGTGTGACGTATTGTGCTGACCATAGCCATCGATGTCCATTCATGCACTATGGCCATGTTTAGTTCCTCCCCAAATTTCAAACTTCACTATTCATCAAAGAGAATCTTACATGCATGGAGTAGTAAACATGTGTTAATTAAAACCCATTCCATAACCCCCGGTAACTTCGCGAGACGAATCTAATGAGCCTAATTAGGCCATGATTAGACAACGTCGTGCTACAGTAAACAATCTCTAATGACGGATTAATTAGGCTTAATAGATTCGTCTCGCGATTTTCCGTCCATCCGTGTAATTAGTTTTATAATTAGATCATGTTTAGTCCTCCTAATCTTGGGTTTACAATTGCTAATTCAAAAAACTTTGAATTCTCATGTGAACTAAACATAGTTTGCTCCGGTGTGAAGAAAGTTTGTGGATATGCTAAAGTGTGGATCCCACAGCGGTAAAGTATCATCTGATCTTTACATTTTCTCACACCTGCTCGCTGTTTAATTTAGAGCAAGAAAAGACAAGGTTCTTTACTCCCAGCTGCAAAATCTAGCTAGCCCCGGTGCTATTTCCAATTTAGCACCACATGTACTTTCTCTCCTCTTGGCAGTTGGCACCTTGAAAACACTAGGCATGTTTTTGGTTCTAGAGACGGGACAGAACTATCCCAAAAATGATAGTGTTTGGTTTGGAGTCATTCGGATCGGTCTTCCAAGTGGTATATTCGGCCAAGATGCGGAATGACTCCGTCCAGCCAAAACAAGTGGATGGGGGCATCCCACACGAGACGGGCGAACGACGTCTCCTCGCCCGCACAGTCCAACTAGGAGGGTTTGAGCGCCTGTGGGCGAGCCACCTACCGGGAGGGCTCCATTGGGGATGATGGCGCATCCAAGGCTGCCGTCGGGCGAAGGGGCGGCGCATCCAAGGTGGCGCGGCCAGGGCCGACAGCAGGCGAGCCCAACTCGGGGCGGCGGGAGACGAGCTTCAGCGCGACCAGATCGACAGCGGGCGAGGCCAGCGTGGGGCGGCGACGGGCGAGCCCTGCTCAGGGCGGTGGGCGATGAGCTTGTGGGCGGCGCGACCAGGGCCAATGACGGGCGAGCCCAGCTCAGGGCGGTGCGGCCAAGGCGGGTGGCGCCGACGCTGGGCAGTGACGGAGCGGAGCCGGCGTGGGGAGGCAGCGGGCGGGGCAGCTCGGGCTCGATTCTTGGGAAGGCCAGTGGAGGTCTGTAGGACATAATGCAGAGATTTTCTTTAAAAAAAATGGAGAAAAAAGAGAGAATGACAAGTGGGACCAATAAATGACATATAAGACCCACTAATGACAGTAACTAACGGTGTTAAAGCCAGCGGCCGTCCCCTACCACTGATCCTTGGAACCAAACAAAAAATTGGAACATGTACAAATCCATCCCAATCAACCAAACATGAGATAAGATGAACCCATCCCATAAAACTGAGACAGGATCATCGTATCCCATAATATTGTCTGAATACACGTGCTAGAGCTAGGTCGACCCACATCGATGCAGCCACAGCTGGGCCCTGCTAGCAAAAAATGCGAGCAATTACAAAAAGCCCAGATCATGTAACTTTGATCACGTTGTAGAAAATAACTGCTCTCTCCTTTTTGACTTTTTCTATGTTTTATGAGATTTGTTTAAAGTCAAATTTATGTAACTTTGATCACGTTGTAGAAATAACTATACTACCAATATACAATATGAAAATATACTGTATGGTAAATTTAATGAAACAATTTTGCATTGTAATTGTTGTTATTTTTTATAAACTTGATCAAAATTAGATAATTATAGCTTAGAACAGATCTAATTAAAATTCAGAGCGAGTAATGACTAACTGGGCCGGCAATATGCCGGGGGTGTTTAGATGCACCGGTTATGCATAGTGTTTATGCATTGAGCCGCGTGCATAGAGATAAAAAATGAACTGACATGATTCCCTAAATGAAAATTTTTTGCGTTTTGGGGTGAAAAACAGGCCGGAGTATGTTTTCTTACGCAGAACCCTCTCATCCGAGACCGAAATGTCAAAATAGAAAAAAGGGCGTGGACAGGCACTGCACAGAGGAGCAGTTTTGAGCGGTCATTTCAGCCTGTTTTTTTCCCCACGTTTCGCGCCCATGCCCTGTCCGCGGAGACGTGCATGCTGCAGCTTTTCTCCGACTCTGGAGGCCAGGTTGCAGTTGCAGCCGGTCGGCATCAAGCTTTTCTCCCAAGGTGCTTGAATTTGGAGGGTGACGAAGTCACACAGAAATGAAGTCCAGCAAGTTCCGTCTCTCGGGTTTTATAGTGCACTAAGCCATTCTCAACAAGTGATATCATTTTGATGTTTCTAAAATGCCACGTTCAATTCTTTGCGAGAGTGTTTCGTGCTATATTCTTTGCTCAAGAGTGTTTCGTGCTAGGTGTACATTACTGCATTCCGTACACGTCATGGGTAGGCGGCAGCACAGGAAGAGGCGGCGGGGTGGAGCAACGATGGAAAGGAGCAACCAGAGGAAGCCCAAATGATGGCGAGACACCGACGACCCATACGACGGCCCAAGTTGAGCCCAGCACAATCATCGTCGGGCCCAAAGCCAAGGCTATCAAATTCGGTCCATAAGATGGGAAAATGGACAGAACCTTCCTCTACATCTACGTCGGCACTAAAAAGAACAGCCCATGGAGGTAACGCGAATAGGCTCGGTAAAATTGGTGGAAGACGTGTCCATAACAAACGGGAGAGCCACTCCCGTCACTCCCTTTTCTTTGAGCCTAAGAGACACTACATGAGACATGAAGTGTAGCGAGTTCCGTCTCTCGGGTTTTACAGTGCACTAGCCATTCTCAACCAGTGATATCATTTTGATGTTTCTACAAGTGCCACGTTCAATTCTTTGCCAGAGTGTAATTTCGTGCTATGTTCTTCGCTCAAGAGTGTTTTGTGCTAGGTGTACATTTTGTACACGTCATGGGTACCACGGTATTGAAAGCATTTGTCACTCGAGTGGACGCATGAATAAGAATCAGGTGCCTCCGACCCTATCGTTCAGTTCTTCGACCCGTATGGGACAAAGAAATTATCTAGCCAACGCACGCACGTCCAGGCCCAACACGTCGCGCGTATGGGTGGGCTTCATTACCAGGTGAGTGCGCGTCGCAGAAGGCCTAACAACGATCCACTAAAGGGGAGTTTAGATCGAGCGCAGCTAGTGTCACCCGCGCGGCACTGTCCACTAAAGTATATACGCCATACCAGGAATTTTTTTTACGATTTTTCAAAAAAAAACGGTCGGATGACAGATTTTACAAATCTATCATCCAACCGCCGTATCATATGATACGGCGGTAAGAAGATGTAACCGCCAAATCAAACGGCGGTTAGGTAAACTGCCGTTTAAATTAGCGATTTGAATTTAAAATCATAAATTTGAACTGTTTGCCGAACCTAACCGCCAAATGGTTTGGCGGTAGGTGTCGGCACCTCGGCCCGGCATCCTAACCGCCAAATGATTTGGCGGTAGGGGGAGCCCCGCCCTTGCCGCGCCGTTGGATCCGGCGGGAAGGCTTCCCGCCGTTGGATCGACGGCGGCAGCCCCCTACCGCCGAATCATTTGGCGGTTAGGGTGCTGCCGCCTATATAAGCCAAAATTGTGTTGAAAAATTCATTCTAAATCAGAAAAAAGAAAAACTAGGGTTAGAGAGGAGGGTTAGGGAGAGGAAGAATCAGCGGCGAAGCCCTGCCGGTTCTGCGCTTCGGTTTCAGGTAAAATCCGATCTCGTAGTTGTAACTTCAATTTGGTAGATGTATGAATTTGTAGTTATTTTAGTATTTAGTTTACACAGTATGAAATCATAGTATTGTTTTGGAGTTACTGATATTCGACTTAGTTACTGAAATAACTATTAGAGGCAGTTACTGATATTAGATTTAGTGACATTAGAGATACTTAGAGTAATTACTATTATTGATATTAGATCTTTATTAATATATCTTTTTATATTAGATGCACTGATATTAGAGTTTACCCCATAATTTTATATATACTGTAATTATTCATTTTAGAGTTTACATTACAGTTTATATCTTTTTATATTAGAGTTTCTGTTAGAGTTTTATGCATATTAGAATTTATATAATAGTTTAAATTAGAGTTTATATTAGAATAATGACTTTATATTAGAGTTGAAATTAGAGTTTATATTAGAGTTTATAGTACAGTTTACATTACAGTTTTATTGATATTAGATTCTATATACGAGTTTATATTATAGTTTATAGTAGAGTATTAAGCATAAGTCCTTTCATGAGTACAAAATCGTATTAATTATTGTTATTGTCCTAGTTGGTTTTAGGCATGTCTGAACCGTTATGGATTCAATTGTACTATGGATCAGGGGAAGTTAGATATGGTCCTGAAGGGGTAGACCTGTCAGAATTTAGTTGTGTCACCAGAAAAGTAGCTAGAGCAGCAGAGAGAAATTGGGTTTCAATAACAAAGTGGCTTTATCATTCATTTGGGCTTGATGAGGCCCAGCATGACCTGTCAGTGATGGCAGTGATGAACAGAAGTTCAACTACGTATTGGAACTTGTTGCGCTTGAAGGAACCCAGAACTGGAGGTCATTTGTGACACTTTGTACGCAGCATGGTATGCTGCTGGTGTTGCTTGTGCGAGCCTTCCACAAGGCTGGGTCCAGCAGTGAAGTGCAAGGAGAAGTTGAAGATGCTGGAGGGGAAAACCTTCAAGATGCTACTGGGGGGAAGGTGAAGAAGTGGAAGAAGGTGCAGCCGGACAAGATTATTACGCACCCCCTGAACCATCAGGGGAGCTTGATGAAGCAAAAAATTTTTCTGAGATAGTTTTGGACGCAGAGAGGGAGGGCACAGAGCATCAGCAGTACTTCGAGGAGGACTGGTTGGATGATGACGACGGCGAAGCGGTGCAGGTGCCAAGGAACTGGGTCAACTATGACTTCTCACAGCTTACGATAAATGAAGGCCAACAAGTCCCCTGGGAGTATAGGTGCAACGAGGTTTGCCTCGGTTCGTGCTACAAGGCTGCAGAAGAAATGAAGAATGCAATAAAACAGTGGTCCGCTTTGTGTTTGCAAAGGGAGTTCAGGGTTGTTAAGAGCAGCAAACAAGTCTATGACATATGTTGCGTCACACAAGGGTGTCCTTTTCGGGTTCACGCATTCTGTGGAAAGTGGAATAGTTACTGGGAGGTGAGCAGAATCGAGGATCACACATGTGTGCTTGAGCAGTTGGACACAGACCACCGGAACCTCACATCCGGTTTTGTGGCTAACTTCATGTATGCACAGATCATTGATAATCCAAGCTACGAGCCCAAGTCTATAATATGTGTCATCGAGGAGAAATTCAAGTACAAAATTAGTTACGGCAAGGCATATAGAGCGAGACAGAAGGTATTCGAGATGAAGTGGGGGACTTATGAAGCATCATATGACAACCTTCCTGCTTTGCTCCACGCCATATGCCAGCGAAATGAAGGAAGTTTCTATGACCTTAAGACTCTCCCCTCTGTCTTAAGGCTAGGGAAGCTAGTGCTGCAGCGGGCATTCCTGGCATTGGGGCCGTGCATTAAGGCTTTCCGACACTGTAGGCAGTCATATGCATTGATGGGACCTTCCTGACAGGAAGGTACAAAGGCACAATCCTCACCGCCATTGTCGGCGATGGTAACAATCAATTAGTGCCCTTGGCCTTGGCTTTTGTGGAGAAAGAGAGCGGAGACAGCTGGTATTGGTTTCTGGAGAGGCTGAAGAGTATGGTTGTAGGGGATGTGCCAAACGTGTGTGTCGTACACGATAGGCACAAAGGTATTCTGCAGGCAATTGAAGAAATGAAGAATGGCAGCACCGAGCGGCAGACATTACCACGATGGCCCGCCGTCGTGAGCAGGTGGTGCATCCGTCACATGGGAGCTAATTTCCATAGCCAGTTCAAGAACAAGGCACTAATGAAGCTGTTCAAGCGCTTATGCAGCTAGAATCAGGAGAGGAAGTTCATCCAAATCTGGAAGAAACTAGATGACCTTACGAAGAAACAATCAGAGGAGCTCGCAAAGAAACCCATGACAAATGAAGCAGACGAGCCCAAGTCTCTTGAGGATATGGGGTTGGACACTGACCAGACTAGAAGGAGAAGGGGTCGTGCAGTTAAGATTTTCAGCCAGTGGATTGATAATGACCCCAAAGAAAAATGGGCATTGATCTATGATGAAGGAGGTGCTCGGCATGGTATAAAGACTACAAACTATGCCGAGGTTTACAATTGGGTGCTTCGTGGAGCTAGGGGCCTCCCCCTAGTGGGAATCATCGAGTTCTTCGTGTACCGCACAATCAAATATTTCCATGACCGGTATGAAAAGGCTGCGGCTACCATGGAAAGTAACCAATTGATGTATGGGTACAAGATGACCGAGTATATGGACGAGAAGCAGAAGAAGGCTCTATTGCACCGTGCGTATCCGTAGGGTTCAGCTGAACGGCGGTTCGAGGTTCTTTGCAAGGACAAAGGGAGGACGGTGACCGGACGGGAAAGGGTCAGACAAGAGTGTGTTCTCCGGAACGATAGTTGTATTTGCTCGTGCCAGAAGCCTCAGCTGCTGCACAAGCCTTGCTCCCATGTAATTGCTGCCTGCTATGAAGCTGGGGGACTGCAGCCCCGTATGTACTTCTCTCCCTACTTCTTCAAGCAAACCATTATGGCTACCTGGAGTTTTGAGGTGTATGGCTATGGGATATTTGGCTCCTTCACCAACAACCCGGGGAAAAATGCAACTTATATCCCTGATCCAGATCCAGAAATGAGGCAAGGCCCTGGGCGACGAAAGAAGAAGCGCATTAGAAATAACATGGATCGATCTGAAGCTGGTCCAGACGTGCGTATCTGCTCTAAGTGCAATGAGGTTGGGCACACATACAAGAAGTGCACTGCGACGTCTTATTATGATCCAAGCGGTGCAGGAGGGTCATCAAATGTGGTCTCAAATCCTTCATCAAGGGGCGCTGGTCGTGGCCGTTGCACCAATCAGGGCCTCATGTAGAACTACTTTACCATTGTTTAGTGTATTGTATTATTAGTTATGTAATGTAAGTTCTGAATTATTAGTTCGGTAATATAAGTTGTGTAATGTAAGTTCTGACGCTTTAGTTATGTAATGTAAGTTCTTCGGTAATATAAGTTGTGTAACGTAAGTTCAGACGCTTTAGTTGTGTAATGTAAGTTCTGAATTATTATGTAATGTAAGTTCTGAATAAGGTTTTTTTAATATTATTGTTTGTAATAGAAGTTATGTTTTAATATTATTTTGTTACTATTATTGTTTCTATGTCAATGTTTACCTTATTTTGTTTTTTCTATGTCAATGTTTACCTTATTCTATTTTTTTCCACAAATTCCCTGCAGCTATGGCGGACCCAGCGTACGTGACTCCTGAGTTGCTCGACAGGCGACTCGACCTGCAGCACCGTTCGTACCACTCGGCCGTGCTGGGGGTCGACATCGGGAGCAGCTTTCGCTCTCGTGTTGGCATGACCTACATGCCGCTACACCCCCCTCTTCGTTCCGAGGTAAGCCGTCACTTCAAATTGTCAACATTTATGATATGTTAAAATTTTATATCTAATGCGACCACTACTTTGCGTTGCAGGTTACTCGCAGCAGGCCTTCTTCCTCTCGCGCGTCTGGTGGAGGGCGACATGGACCGGTCGCACGTGAAGCCACCGGACCGCATGACGCGGTTTCAGTTCGACTACTCCTTGCTGGCGGCTCTCCTCGACAGGTGGCGGCCAGAGACGCACACCTTCCACCTCACTGTGGGGGAGATGGCGCCCACTCTGCAGGACGTGGCTTTTCTGCTTGGCCTACCCCTAGCAGGCGACGCCATGGGAGCGATCGACCCTCCGGCCACTTGGCGGCGGGACCTTCTCGACAGGTTCGCGCACGTTCAGCGGAACGAGCGCGCGCTGGGCTACCAGGAGTTCACCAGCACGCACGGCCCCAGCAAGAAGTGGTTGCTTCAGTTCAGCGTAAGTACCTACACTGTTCTGTTTGAGTTTTATATCTTTTTTTATTAGAGTTTATATCTTTTTATATTAGAGTTAATATTACAGTTTAAATTGCAGTTTAAATTAGACTTAATATTAGAGTTTATATCTTTATATATTAGAGTTTAAATTACAATTTAAATTAGACTTAATATTAGAGTTTCAATTAGAGTAGAAGTTTAAATTAGAGTTTATATCTTCTTATATTAGAGTTTAAATTAGAGTTTAAATTAGACTTATATTAGAGTTTAAATTAGAGTTTATATCTTCTTATATTAGAGTCTAAATTAGAGTCTAAATTAGAGTTTATATCTTCTTATATTCGAGTTTATATTAGAGTTTATATCTTCTTATATTAGAGTTTAAATTGGAGTTTAAATTAGAGTTTATATCTTCTTATATTACAGTTTAAATTAGAGTTTATATCTTCTTATATTAGAGTTTAAATTAGAGTTTAAATTAGAGTTTATATCTTCTTATATTAGAGTTTCAATTAGAGTTTATATCTTCTTATATTAGAGTTTATATCTTCTTAAATTAGAGTTTAAATTAGAGTTTATATCTTCTTATATTAGAGTTTAAATTAGAGTTTCAATTAAAGTTTATATCTTCTTATATTAGAGTTTAAATTAGAGTTTATATCTTCTTATATTAGAGTTTAAATTACAGTTTATATTAGAGTTTATATCTTTTTATATTAGAGTTTAAATTAGAGTTTCAATTAGAGTTTATATCTTCTTATATTAGAGTTTAAATTAGAGTTTATATCTTCTTATATTATAGTTTAAATTAGAGTTTATATTAGAGTAATGACTTATTGCACTTATTGCAGGCGGACTACATGAGGGCAGACGCTGACGACGAGACCGTCCAGCGTCACTTGGAGGCGTACCTGCTCTGGCTCTTTGGGTGGGTGATGTTCTGCAGCTCACAGGGGGACTCGTGTCACTGGTTCCTGATTCCTTACGCGACGGCCGTCGCGACGTACCCGCTCGAGCAGATTCCTCAGATCAGCTGGGGCTCAGCGGTTTTGGCCGCCACGTACAGGGGCCTGTGCACGGGCGTGCACAAGGTTAAGAAGGGAGACCCTATCTTCGTCGGCTGTCCCTTGCTTCTGCAGCTTTGGTCGTACGAGCGGTTCCCAGTGGGCAGACCAGCGATGAGCCCCGAGCCGTACGACGGGCCGGCTGCTAGCACGGACCCGCGCGACTACCCCACCATGGGGTCTTTGTGGTGCCTCCGGAAGGTATGTGTTCGATTGTTCGATGGCCGATGGATGCACATATCTGCTGTTATGTAGTCTTGATCTTGGGCTTCTCTTGGGCTGGGCTGACTTAGCAACTGGGCTCAATAGACTTGGGCTCGTCTTGGTCCCTATCTGGGTAATGACAAGGCCCTCCTTCTACAGCCGGGAGCACATCGGAGACTATCACAACCCGGGCAACCTAGTAACCCAAAGCCCAGATCCCCCAAAACCTAACCATGCGGTAGTGAGGCGCAGGAGGAAGAAGAAGAGGCGGCGTCGGCAGGGCCACATCGTGCGCGAGACAACGTTTTAGGAGACAAAAGTGGTGTCGCACGGTTCTGGTTGCCCCCGCCACCGCTCGCCTACCTAGCCACAAGGTTAGTGTTTTAGGGGTGTTAAGACTGTGGTTGGGGTTGCTAGCGAATTCTATAGCTGCTGGCTCTAGTGTGGATGGCCAACAGGTCGGCCCGAACTGGTGGTGGGGCGGTCACGATAGTAGGTGACGTGTATAAACACCTTGATATCATGCTAATAACAAGGGCTTTTTCAATAATACCCCTTCGGCATACATAATACGTGTAAATGAGGTCGCCGATGTGTTGTCATTGTTGTATCAATCACTTTTTGCATAGAAAAAATAGCCGTGACGTGTCATGTTTATTTCCATGAGACCAAAGAGTGATTGATAACTAAATGGCAAAGTAACTTTATTTTCTTCTCTCTAGTCGAAAGGAAAAAATGCAGAAGTTTATTGTTTCACAGATATCCATGCAGATGCAGTCTATCTTATTTTTCAATAAACTTTATACATTCATGTATATAGAACTAAGGAAAAGAGCTCAAGAGAAAAGAACACAAAAATTACTGGTGCTGTTGCTACTCCTGTATTTTATATCTCTACAGTGCCTTGTTCTTTTGGCCATGACCATCTCCTTGCCGAGCTGCACCATGCACGTCGAGGCGCGCCGCGTGCACCGCTAGCTCCGCCTCCGCGCCGGCGCCGGCGCCGTCCTCCTCGGCCCTCACCACCTTCTCCATGGTCATGGCGCCGACGTCGGACGCGGCCCTGGCGACGGCGCCGACGGCCGCCGACACCCACGCGGCGCCGCGCGACGCGTAGGGGCTCCCCGCCACGACCTCCCCGGCGGCGGCGAACGCGCCCCAGGCGCGCTCCGTGACCTGGAACCGCTCGTCGACGCCGCGCGCCGCGCCGCGGGCGGCGGCCGTGCCCAGGCTGAACTTGTCGCTGAGCCCCAGCCGGCGGTCCAGCGACGCCACCCGCGACGTCGCCGTCGACACCAGCTGGTGCCGCCCGTCGAAGGACTGCGCGCGCCGCAGCGCGTCCTTGCTCAGCACGAAGCCCCTCGCCAGCATCGTGCTCACCACCTCCTCCGCCTTCCTCACCGCCGCCCCCGTCGGCGTCCCTGGTGAGCTTATTCCCTGATGCATCAATTTGTCACCAATTAAAGATCAAAGATTTAGTTAAATAGAATCTGAAACCACGATAGAATTTTAACGACATCATGGAGCTTAGAGATTAAGTGAAGAACATGGGCTCTGATTATATTATTACCTCTGTATTGGCATAGGCTTCCGGTGGCAGCTCATAGTCTTCCACTGGTGTGATGTTCACAGGAACATCGTCACACATGCTTGATCCCTGCAACAACGTATGAGCATTTCAAGACTGTAATTTGAATCCAAGAGGAGTCTGGAAGAAATGGTGAGTTCAAATGGCAAGATCGATGTTCATACGGAGAGGAGCAGAGCTGTGTCAGCTCCATGGAACTCCTTGAATGTGACATAAGCAACCTGAGAAGTGTCTGAGTCCCTGTCACAGTTTTAGAACAGAAAACAAGGACATGATCTAGCAAAATTGTAAGGAGATGGGAATGCAAAAGGAATGATCAGATTAATAAGCAACAAAATAGTACCTTCGCATCTCCACGTACTCGATCTCGCCGGAGAAGGAGAAGAACTCCTTCATGTTCTCCGCGGTGGCCGAGAGTGGCACGTTTGTCACCTTGATAGTTCTGACCTGAAGAAGAAAGGACACTAGATCAATCAATGGGCTTGCATTGGGCAACACTATTTAAGGAAAATGACCCTATGCCATTATATTGTGATTTTGGTGGTTAAATGACTAATAAACTCGTCCAGTGAACATTTGTAGAACTTTAGGTTCCAAGGATAACCCAAAAACAACCAAGATCAAAACAAATACTTAAGATGGTCGAAATGGACAAGTCTGTTTTAATCCTACATGATGCTCTTTCCTATGATTGAATATTCCATCGGCATTGGTTTGTCAAAGCAGCGGCGTGCCAGGGTTGGCTCTTGTCAACATGATGTGAACGGGCATCAAGTGAACGGCATTCTTGATTTCTTTCTCACCTGACTCAGCTGCAAGGCTAAGGTTGACCGAGATCTACACGACGCTTCTTCTAGTATCACTGTTCATCTACACGGTGTAGTTTTGGCCAAAGCCATGGCGTCCCAAGTTGAAGTTGAACATACTCTACACGCTTCTTGTTCTGCTTTTGTTGTTTACTTTGCGGCGTAGTATTGTGCAAAGCCACGATGTCAAGTGTGAGCTGAAGCTGAAACACAGCGCATCTTCCACCGATGGCAAGGTATGAACGACAGACCACGATTCATGGTTCTGTTGTTGTGCAGAGAGTATGTTGGCTTGGACATGGAGAAGTCCTACATGCCGCTTGTTCCAGTGACGTACGTCAAAGTTTTGGGGTGAGGTTAAAGTTCAAAAGTCGGTTTCGTCTGCTGAAAGAAGTAAGCGCTGCACCTTCCATCGATGACAAAAATTTGACTGCAGAAGGAGGGGCATACACAATTTTTCTGCACTTTTTTTTTCCAATGGCCAGCCCATGGCCTTAGGCTATATATATATACGCCACCCCACTCGGCCATTTCAAGGTTCTGGAGTCCTAGAGAAGCTCGTACACATCAACAAGACATCCAAACCACCGAGGGCATAATTGATCATCGAAAGACAATTAGCACATCATTAATGAGTGATTAGTGTTAGGATAGGCCTAAAGAGAGAAATATTGCAAGGTGTAGCTGCTGTGTGCTTGGTTCTAGGAGTGAACCATCTTCGTAAGTTTGGTACGCTAGCCCCTTGGAGTCTTGGTGACTCCCTGACAGATTTTTGACCCTTCGGCTTGGTGTGGAGCGGCGATAATGACTTTGTGCGGGCAAAGAGAAGACCCGCTCCTTGGTGGAGAAGCTCCATAGTAAAGACGATGTTAAGGTTTCTAGTGGAGTAGGTTGATGTTCTCGAATCTTGCCTTAGTGACTAGGTGATCAATTGATCATCCACCTTGAGGAGCCTTTGTGCAGAGCTCAAGATCTTAACCGAGAAGAAGATTTGGCAACCGGGAGCCCATTCTTTGTGGAGCTCCAACATGGACTAGGGGTGGCTTAATTGCCTACCGATGTCACAGGATAGATCCTTTGCCGACCTTGCATTTCTTAACCTAGTGCTTTATATTTCCGCATTTCATACTTGCAACCTTAAGTGCCTTTACTTTAATAGAGTAATATCTATATAGGATTGACTCTAGGTCATAAAAATCTTTTGCGAGTGGGTGCAAACAAATAGAACAACCATAGGTGCATATATAGATAGCACGATCTAGTTTACTTTTCTCCAATTTGTGGAAGAAAATAGGTTAAGATTTTAGATTGTCTAATTTACGCCCTCCTCCTCTTAGTCTAGACAAGAGCACGGGGTCCTTTCACATTAGCATCTGGTACTTGGTCAAACAAAACACAAACTCAATTAGTAACAGACTATCACATTGAGAATCTGTTTCAACACTAATTGGAGTACCACTAGAAAAGGAAGCATCTTTCTGCCTTTGCGTTTTCACACATAGTGTTTAAACAATGTTACAGAGTTTTTGGCACATTGCCTATGGAAAAGGGAACAAATGGAAATCAAAAAGCGGAATAGCAAATTCTATTATTATGTTTCCATCCGTGAGAGGCAAATTCTTGTTTATCTGTATTTTCTCTCTGAATATGTAGCTAACCATTGTCATGCAAAATGCTTTTTCTCTCAAAAGGCAAATGCTATGATCTTTCGAAAGAATAAAAAACCTAAGACGTAGGCAGGGGCGGACCCAGTGGGTGGTCCAGTTATGCCACGGCATACCTAAAATTTAGCTCGACCCAAGTAGCATAGGTAACGAACAAATTAGACAAAGGAATAAGGGGCAGAAGGAGGAGCGGTGCTTGCCATGGAAGAGAGGAGCAGCTACTACGTTGCTTGGATTTTGGAAGGAAGGGAAGGCGCCGGTGATTTTCTTGTTGGGTATTTGGAAGAGGAGCGAGCTGTTTGGGGCGCTGCTGATTTGTTTGCTCGGATTGGAAAAGGATGCAAGAGAAGGGAGAAGGCGTGAAGAGAAGAATCAGTGGTGGAGGGCCCCCTATGGCAAGGTGGGGCAGCTGCCCCAGGTACCCGTGACATAGAGGAACCCTCTCCCCCTCCTCCTTCCCTTCATCCGCACTGGGCAGTGTGGCAGCAGGCGGCGGCGGCAAGCAGCGAGTGGCGAAACAACGAGCTGAATGCAGCGAGGAAGATGAACAACGCAGGGCTAGCTGCTGGACTGTGTGGATGTGGTCACGTAGTTAGTTAGCCAATTTGGCCCAAGCCCAATAGACATAAGGCGGGCAACACAAAGCAAAAGACAGGCCCATAGGCCCCAAGCCGGCAAATCTCATAGGTTACCCTCTCCTTCAGACCTTCACAGCTTCCAAAAAAAAAAAACGCTGCTGGACTACTGCCTCAAAGAAAATGTTGTCTTTCGGCAACTTAAGGACTAACACCTTGACGAGATTTTTACAGGTCTAGAAGGCTATAGCTATTTTGTAGTAGACTAGTTGTGTATATTCTCTGTTCTCACGTACTTTGTTTGTACTATTTTGAGATATACTCGTTTATATCACATGCTAACTGATTATTTTTTTTATAAAGACATTGCTATTCTTTATGGGTGGTACCATCTTCAATGTTTCAAATATGCCATCTATTAACCATTCATACTCTTATTCGTGTGATTTCAATAAAAATATGATATGCGAACACGATTATATTATTTGTGTCAAAATATCATCCAAAGCATCCCTCTTTTAAATATATTATTAATTGTTTTTTCTTGTCTACCAAATTGACTAAAAAAATTATAGCTATTTACCGAATCATGTACAGAAAAATTGGTGTGGCATACCTAGATTAAAATCCTAGGTACGCCACTGGACGTAGGGTATTTGCAGTAAGATCATTCTGGTGTACTAGTATATACAGACAGCATGGTAGGGAGATGGATCAGACTTACGTCCGACACATCGATGGTCCAATTTGGGGAAGTGCAAGACTCTGGCGATGGTGATGGCGACGAGAGTGGTGGCGAGGGGCAAAATTCAACGGGAGCCACTCCTATCCTCATGCAGCCATGGTCCAGCCGGACCTGCGTTAAACATGCATGATGATGGTCAGCCAATCAGGGCTATGTTTGTGTTTCTAATTTCTTCTGAAACTGAAACTATACCAAGCAAAAAAAAAAAGAAAAGAAAAATAAAACCCATGTTCAGTTTTATTGAGCTGCATCGGACTAATGGAGAGTGATGGGTGAAAGTTGGAAATTGCAGTGATGAGGAATATGCGTAGCCAGTAATCTTTAGATTGCGTGATTGACCCGGCTGTATTTTTGTTTGGAGATTTGATTCCACTAAATTATAATGTTCGTCATCTCTAATCTTTTTTGAATAGATCACACTGCGTTCATTCAGAAGGAAATAAAACGACTTAGACTGATCCATGGTGGATCAGCAAGACCGCGATGAATATCAACCGATTAAATTTGCAGATCAACTGGAAAGAATCCGAGAGAAGAGACGAAGAAGAAGCTGTAGCTAACAACTGAAGATCACACATGCAGTATACCAGTAGACGATCGACAATAGTGAAGTGCCATCACTCACCGCCATGAACGCGCCGCCGCTCGACGGAGCCGGGCTAGCCACGGTGATGGATCGGCCGATCTGCAGCGACGCAGGCACGAGGAAATGTTTGTGGTCGCCGCACCAGCGTGTTCGTCTGGATGGGACAGAGGGGATGCGAGTGCGAGTGGAGCAGCGGCAACTTCGGTTCAGTCCAGAACCGGTTCTAACAGGCATGCATATATCCAACCTGTCTCGGCCCGGTCCAACCTCCCGAGGCTCAAGCCCAGGTCCAGGATCAGGTATGGAGACACTAAGGCCTTTAGAGAAATATAAGCAAACATAAATAGATATAAATATTATATATATCCCGTCATTAATTATCATACGCTAATCTATATCTTATCTTATATATCTGAATAGTTTATACCTACTAACATTTTATCTGTAAATGCAAGCTACCCACGTTATCTCCAACTAAATTAATATCCACTAACATTCAACCATTTCTGTCTATCTTCCATCCACTGGTTCTTCTACTTCCTGCACGATCTGTGCTGATCGTTGTCAAGCTTAAATATCCTGTTCAGAGAATCGCCCACCCTCCTCTAGCAGGGGGCCATTGAACATGCCAAGAAAAACTCTTGCAGTGTTTTGGCGATCAAAATTGGCACAAGGACAACATGACTGGAAGAACCGGTGGAACCGGATTCCGAGACCGGTGGAACCGGTTTAATTCACTGTTGCCCGTCTGGCAGGGCAAACCTGTGGAACCGGTTTTCTCCGAGTCCTAGTAGGTTTGGACTCTTTTGTAGATCTGAGTTGTATAGGACTTTTCTTGCGGGGTACGACCTCCCCACCCTATAAATATGAAGGGTTACGGCCGATTGAGGATCATCCAATCGATCAAAACATTTATTACCTTTACTTTTTTGTCATCTCCAAACCCTAGCTTTTCCAACCCTAATTCTGTTCGTTCTTCGTCTCCACGGCGTTTGACGGCTCTCTGAGTGGCCTGCCGATCTCAGAGAAACCCTAGGCGCGCCTGCCCTGACGGGGTCCCTCCCAGGCCGGCGATCTTAGGTCTACGCAACATCCCCCGTAGAACCGGTTTAACCGGATCTACAAACCGGTTTCACCGGTTTCGTCTGGGCCTGCTGCAGTCGATCGATCCGTTGCGGATCCGCGCGTTCTAGCGCAAACTCGGTGTGTTGACCGTAAAAGGCGTCAACACATTTTTGGCGACTCCGCTGGGGAATTTGGAAATCTTGGTTTTAATAACCGTTTTTTCAAACCCTAGCCAGATGGGATCTATCTCAGATTTGGACAAGGATAACATCGTTGTTCCCTCCATCGAGGAGATCAGCAAGGAGGAACGCCAGAAGTTCAATGCAGCCCAAGAATTCTTCAAGAGTCAATTCCTGATGGGGCTGAAGAAGGATCGTCACGGCAAGGTGACAAGAACGCAAGAATTCATGATGCCGGCGTTCATGGTGAAGGATTAGAAGGTGGAAGAAATCCCTCCGGTAACAATACACCCACCCGAAACATCTGTTCCTAAATCCAATGAAGAGCTTAGTGCTGCGTTTTCAAATACTGAAGAATTAGTATGCACACTAGCAGATAGAATGGATAAAATTGATAGGTTGGTAGAATCTTCTGTTTATGCACAAAATTTACCACCTATGCAACATGGGAGTATGCATGCGAATATGTCGGCTACACCAGGAAAAACACTTGAAAACCCAATGTATGGTATGCCACCTAATTTTTATCCAGGACAGGTACCGCCGCCAACACATGTTTCGCCAGCCTCGGCGAAACCGGTTTCACCGGTTCCAGAAACCGGTGGAACCGGTTCTGTTGCTCAGGCTACACAGCAGCTAGTTCCGCACGCTACACCCCCTATTTCGGTAGTCCCTAACTGAAATACAGAGGTGGTTAATGGATCTGCTTATATTAAAACACGTGCTTATACATCACCCCCTATACCTAATCAAAATATTAGTTCTAGCGGGATTCCTAATGATGTATATGACCAATATTTGCGGCAAAGTTCTACTAGCATGCCTCATGTTGCTCAAGTTCAAAGTACAGCCACAGGGCAATCTGATCTAGCTCGTTCAAATTTATATGCTGAATTTTATAAGATGAAGGACGAGTTAGCTAGTATGATGCAGGATAAGCTTGGCATTGATATGGGTAATTCTAGATTATATCAAAAACCATATTCTGCTGATTTTGATGCTGTTCCTTATCCCAATAATTGGCGTGTTCCTGATTTCGTAAAATTTAATGGTGATGATAATAAGACTACTTAGGAACACATTAGCCAGTATATTGCTCAACTAGAAGAAGCCAGTTCTAATGATGCTTTGAAAGTGCGTTTGTTTTCATTATCTTTAATTGGAACTATTTTTTCTTGGTTTTCTTCATTAACTCCTGGCTCAATTAATTCATGGAATCAATTAGAGCAAAAATTTCATGATCATTTTTATAGTGGAAGTGTTCAGATGAAATTGACAGATTTGACATCGGTTAAGCAACAAAGAGATGAATCTGTTATAGATTATTTTAAACGATTCAAAGAAACTAGAAACCGGTGTTTTAATTTGTCACTTTCTGAAAGGGATCTTGCCGATGTTGCTTTTAATGGTTTAAGATCCATTATCAAGGAAAGGATAGAAGGCTTTGAACATTTTTGGGTTAATCAAGTGCAAATAAGAGCTTTAGTTGCTGAAAACCGAATAAACAATAGCAAAGATACATATAAGACTCATCATTCTAATGTTCATGTTGTTACTTATGATTCTAGTAGTTCGGACGATGATGAAGATGTGCATGTTGCTGAACTTGTATGGCCTTCTAAGAATAAATCGTACACTTGTCCATCTCTTAAGCCAATTCAAAAGAATCGGAAAGAAGAAGTGCGATTTACTTTTGATGTTTCCAAGTGTGATCGTATTTTTGATGAATTGTTAAAGAATGGAAACATTAAAATGTCTCATACTATTCCTCCACCTGAAGAACTCAAAAGGTGGGCATATTGCAAGTTGCATAATTCTTTCTCGCATGCTACTAATGATTACAATGTTTTCCGTCGACAGGAGCAATCGGCCTTGAATGAAGGACGTTTGACACTACATGAGATGCCGGTGGATAAAGAGCCTTTCCCTGTCAACACCCTTGAGATGCAACCTCCTAAAGTTCTGATTCGGCCGCATCAAGTCGAATCAACTAAAGGAAAAAAATATTGTTGTGGGTGATGAGAAGCCAAAACCTGAAAATCTGAAGGGAAAATCAATCATCAGGGAAGTGGTGTGTGAGAAGACCCCCAATGGCAGGGAGACTTTCAAAATTACTGCAAGAGTCACGGATCTCAGGGGGCAAGGATCGTCAAAAGGACCGTTTGAGCCTGTACAGGACAAACCGGTTCCACTGGTTCCTGAAACCGGTATAACCGGTTCTAGTCAGGGGCGCCCGAAGATGTTGAAGCCTAAGCGTCCTGAGATTGGAACCTGGAAAGTCAATGTGGCCAAGGATCAGGGCAAAGTTGCGAAGCCAAAAGTGACCTATGATCAGTTGTTTTCCAAATACGCTAATCAAAGGCCAGTTGATGAGGATTGGCTGGCAAAAAAGAGGAAAAGGTCACCCATGCGTCAAGAAAGGCCAAATTCGCCTCCAAGGGCGAATAACAGATGGAAGGGTGATGGTGCAGGTTCTTATTCCCAACAGAACCAATATCAAAACATGACATGGATGCCTCCATATTATAATTATCAATATCCGGTATGGGATCACAACGGAATGAATGTGCCTTATTACCCTATGCTGTATCCTCATTTTCATCTAGGATGGGGTAATAATAGAGTTCCAGCGCATGAGAGGTTGGTAGATAACCGTTCGGCTCCTCGTCGATCAGGTTGGGAT
>CM014277.1:56880573-56904240 GCA_004135705.1 Alloteropsis semialata
TTATCTTTGTATTATGCTTGTACCAAGATGAGACATTATTTGTTATCCAATACTTGCATAGTGGCTTGTCAAACCGATATTATTAAATACATGTTGCATAGACCAATTTTAAGTGGTAGAATTGGTAAATGGGCTTATGCTCTTATTGAATATGATTTGGCTTGTGAACCTTTAAAATCAATGAAAGGCCAAATTGTTGCTGATTTTATTGTTGAGCATAGCATTAATGATAATGATCTAGATATCGTTATATTACTTTTACCCCATGGAAGTTGCATTTTGATGGATCGGTTTGTAAGAGTGGTTGTGGCTCTGGTATTGTTTTTATATCACCAAGTGGTGCCGAATTTAAAGCTATTAACCGATTAGAAATTGATTGTACTAATAATCAAGCCGAATATGAAGCTTTATTATTCGGACTAAAGATTTTGCATGACATGGGGGTAAAACATGTAGAAGCATTTGGTGATTCTCTGCTGGTTGTACAACAAGTTAATAAAGTATACCAATGCTTTGATGGATTTCTAAATACATATCTTGATAAGTGCTTGGATATGATTGCTCAATTTGATGAATTCTCTATATATCATGCTTCAAGAGATGAGAATCCAAGGGCGAATGCTCTGGCTCAGCAAGCGTCTGGCTATGATGTTCAGAAAAAAAAATTTTATGAAAGAAAGCCGACATTTTGCGTAGCCGAGTTGTCTGCCCAGGAAGAACCGGTTCCACCGGATTCAGAAACCGGTGTCACCGGAAATTCCGGTAAAACCGCTTCCAGAACCGGTGAAACCGGTTCGTCCGCTGACAGTAGCACTTCGGCCAATGAGCAGTCTAAAATTGATAAGGACGAAGTTGCTGATTGGAGAATACCCATTATCGAGTATTTGTAGAATCCTAATCATAAAGTTGACAGGAAAGTCCGACGGTGGGCATTTAAATTTACTTTGGTTGATGGTGAATTATATCGTCGGACAGCTGAAGATTTATTGTTGAAATGTTTGGATTCTGATCAAGCTAAGGTTGCAATGGGTGAAGTTCATGAAGGAATTTGTGGTACACATCAATCGGCTCCTAAGATGAAGTGGCTTTTGAGAAGAGCTTGTTTTTATTGGCCTAATATGATAGCTGATTGTTTTCGGTATTACAAAGGATGTAATGAGTGTCAAAGGTTTGGGAATATTCAGATGGTTCCAGCAGCTTTGTTACATCCTATTATCAAACCTTGGCCTTTTCGAGGATGGAGACTGGACTTTATTGGGCAGATTCATCCTCCTTCATCAAAGGGATATCGCTTCGTGTTAGTGGCTACTGATTATTTTACAAAGTGGACCGAAGCTGTACCTTTGAAGAATATGACACATCGGGAGGTAATTGAGTTTATTACTGAACATATTATACATAGATTTGGCATTCCACAAACTTTGACTACTGATCAAGGTACTTTGTTTATATCAAAAGAAGTTCGTGAGTTTGTTGATATGTATGGTATTAAATTGCTCAATTCATCTCCATACTATGCTCAGGCTAATGGTCAAGCCGAGTCTAGTAATAAGATCTTGATCAAGTTGATTAAAAAACATAGAGGAGAATCCTAGGAGATGGCATGAGGTTTTATCTGAAGCTTTATGGGCTCATCGTATATCTAGACATGGTGCTACTAAGGTTACTCCTTTTGAGCTTGTGTATGGTCAAGAAACTGTTTTGCCTATTGAGTAAATTTGAATGCTTATCGGTTAGCTAAACAGAATGATCTTGATGCTGTTGATTATCATGATTTGATGATGGACAATATTGATGAAGTGACCGATAAGCGATTAAAGGCTTTGAAGGAAATTGAAAAAGATAACATGCGGGTTGCTAAGGCCTACAACAAGAAGGTAAAACAAAAGTCTTTTCAGGTTGGTGATCTGGTTTGGAAGACAATTCTACCTATAGGATCGAAGAGCAACAAGTTTGGTAAATGGTCTCCAAGTTGGGAAGGTCCGTACAAGGTGATTAGAGTGATCTTCGGTAATTCTTATATGGTAGAGACTTTGCAAAGTCAGCAGCTGCCAAGGGCACTTAATGGAAGGTACTTAAAGCAATATTATCCAAGTGTTTGGCAAGAAACTTGATTCATATGGCCGATAGTCTTAAATATTGTCCTTAGAATAAAAAGGGCGATGGATTTTGTTAGACATCGCACTCAGGAATGTTTTCTTGTGCTAAAATGTTTTCTGGTACGCAAGCTTTATCAAAAAACAGGGGGGCATATGTTGGCGATCAAAATTGGCACAAGGACAACATGACAGGAAGAACCAGTGGAACCGGATACCGAGACCGGTGGAACCGGTTTAGTTCACTGTTGCCCGTCTGGCAGGGCAAACCGGTGGAACCGGTTTTCTCCGAGTCCTAGTAGGTTTGGACTCTTTTTGTAGATCCGAGTTGTATAGGACTTTCCTTGCGGGGTACGACCTCCCCACCCTATAAATATGAAGGGTTACGGCCGATTGGGGATCATCCAATCGATCAAAATATTTATTACCTTTACTTTTTTGTCATCTCTAAACCCTAGCTTTTCCAACCCTAATTCTGTTCATTCTTCGTCTCCACGGCGTTTGACGGCTCTCTCAGTGACCTGCCGATCTCAGAGAAACCCTAGGCGCGCCTGCCCTGACGGGGTCTCTCCCGGGCCGGCGATCTTAGGTCTACGCAGCATCCCCCGTAGAACCGGTTTAACCGGATCTACAAACCGGTTTCACCGGTTTCGCCTGGGCCTGCTGCAGTCGATCGATCCGTTGCGAATCCGCGCGTTCTAGCGCAAACTCGATGTGTTGACCGTAAAAGGCGTCAACACAGTGCAACCTCAATTGGCTCAGCCTCATCATTAATGAGCCCAAGCATGCAACAAAGTTTACGCTGCGCTCATTGCATTTGAGTCATCAGATATATGGTGGAGAGACGTGTGTCACGTTGTACTAATCAGTGATATGTCAAAAGTGGGTCACCAACGTAGGCGACGAGCTGGTGTTGGTCCTGGATCTCTGTGTGGTACTGGGGACTGATGAAGCAGTGGTGGTGGAGGGGTGGTGAAGAGGCTAGATACACCCACGGCCTCAAGCAAGTTTACCGGCTGATCAATAGGTGGTGCTGCCTGTCAAGGACAGAGTCGCTGTCCACTTGGGTGTTGTCATTGTTACCATTCTGAGGCTGCATGTCAAGGATAGAGTGAGCTGACACTGTTACGATGTTTGAGATCATGGTAGATAAGGAGGTTACAACATTGGCAGAGGCGGTGGAGTGGCGAAGAGGCCCATGATGGATTTATTTGGGCTAGATCCATTATTCCAAATTAAATGTGAAATATTTAAGACCCACATTTAATGCTACGTGGTACAATAATGGTTAATCATACATGTTTAGTTGAGGAGGATCTAAACAAATTAGCGGGTGGATTGTTTGTGCACCCAATATGAAGTTGGTAAAAAGAGATCGACGCGTGTGCTCACTCGCCTTGCCGAAATGGGCCGATGCCTTCGTGTTGTGTTGAGATGTGATGGGCAGTGTGGTGCGGCGAGACGTGCTGATTTGTGGTGACATTTATTTTGCTGCTTATGAGAATTAATTACAAGAATTACTGGTAATGAATCCCACTAATGACTACAAACCAATGCAATTAATTACATCATTAACTTACCATCAACTCACACTAGAGATGGCCAGGTTCAATGAACCTGCACACCTCCTACGCCTATATAAGGAGATCCCCTCCTCCTCCTGTGGACCAATGGTGGTTACCCTTGGATGATGAGTGATTGACAACCGTTGTGTGGTTTGATGTGTCTCTTGGCTTGTGATGTGCAGGTGTAGGATGCGACATGGCGGTCGACGGCATGCGGTGAAGGTCAAGCGCGAAAGGTTCATGCCGATGAACCGAGGGCGGTGAAGGGTGAACGAGTAGGCTTGGACTGAGTGACCCGAGGAGTCCGAGCGGAGTCATGGGTGGCCCACATGGTGCGCGGAAGAGCAAGAGTGCATGATGGATGAAGACGGCGTCGGTCGAGTCAAGCGGGATGGAGGCGAGTCGAGTAGGCGGCCCGAGAGCGGGAGCGAAAGACTTGGAGGCGTCGGAGGCTCGGCGGAGGCCGGACACGCTTCGACATCGGTCAGTCACGTCGTGCGGCGGCGTGCAAAGAGGGTTTGACCAGTTTGGCCTCAAAACTGGGGGTGAGTCACGCCTGCGGGGTGTGCAAGAGGGTTTGGCGGTTTGGTCCTCAAAACCGGCCAGAGGCAGGTTTACCGGTTTAGGCCTCAAAACCGGGCGGTGGCGGGTTTGCTGGTTTGAGCCTCAAAACCGGGGGCTGACAAGTCGGAGGACGCGTGGCACCATTGCGAAGCTTGCGTTGAGGCGAAGCGAAGTCGTGAAGGAGCCGGGTCCGTCCGATGCATGCAGAAAAAGTTGGACGGTTTTACCCCTGGGGGGTATTTGAGTTGTGTGCTTCATGTAGGGGCATTTTGGTCTTCTGGCCAAATGCCTATATATATGGGAGAGGCTGAAATTTCAGCTATCTCTTTTGGGCTAGTTAGGTGGGGGTTGCTCATTTGTTTGTGGGAGCCTTTGGGTGAGAGGAGAGAAGAGATGAGAGGCTCTTGTTCTTGAGCTTTTTGCCATCCAAGTTTTGCAATACTTGTGAGTGACTTGTAACCGGATATGGCTAAGTGATTCATAGTGATTTCATCCTCTTAATCTTGTGCCAAATCCTTTGTTCCCGGTGTTTTTCTTTTTCGGATTTTTGGAGGTATTTTCGGGGAATTTTTGTTCTTCGCGATTGAGCCCAAATCCCGTGAGATTTGTTGGGGGAAAATATTGCTAGGATCCTTGTGAGCATTTACCATGTGATTTCCCTTCAAAACCCTCTCGGATTTGGCTTGATTTTGAAGATTTCCCCAAAACCGAGTTCTTGCTTAGGGTTTCGGTTTTCCCTCGAATTCGTCGTGGTGGCTTGAGCTTTTTGGGATCTTCTTCATGGATCCGTTAGCTCTTGTGGTGGCGCAACTGTGGTCCGATTTGCTCGTCTGCTGTTGTGCCCAGAGAAAGTAATTTAGGGCTTGTTTAGTTGGGAGTTGAAAGTTTGTGAAATTTACTGTAGCAATTTTAAATCAAAGATTAGGAGGACCAAACATGATCTAATTATAAAACTAATTACAAGGATGGACAGGAAATCGCGAGACGAATCTATTAAGCCTAATTAATTCATCATTAGAGATTGTTTACTGTAGCACGATGTTGTCTAATCGTGGCCTAATTAGGCTCATTAGATTCGTCTCGCGAAGTTACCCGAGGGTTGTGGAATGGGTTTTGTCATTAACACATGTTTACTACTCCATACATGTAAGATTCCCTATGATGAATAGTAAAAATTCAAAAAAAATTGAAAAGTTGGAGTAACTAAATATGGCCTTAGATTTGTTGCAGTGCTTTGTTTCCGGTGTTCTTTCTGTTCTTCACAGTCGACGAACAGCAGAGCACGTGGCGCGGACGCGTGACCCGAGCGAGTGCAGCAAGCTTCGCGTGGGCCCGTGGCCACGCGGCCCAGCAAGCGCGTGGGCGTTCAGCCAGAGCAGCGCTGCGCGTGCGGCCCAGCTGCGTGGCTCGTTCTGGATTTTTTTTAAATTTTTTTTATGATTTTTCAAAAAGAACGGTTGGATGACAGATTTTGCAAATCAGTCATCCAACCGCCGTATCATATGGCTGCCGCCATATGATACGGCGGTAAGAAGCTGCAACCGCCATATGAAATGGCGGTTAACCTGAACCGCCATTTAAACCGGCGGTTCAGATTAACCGCCAAATGAACCGGCGGTTAGATTCCAACCGCCGTTTCATTCGGCGGTTAGCCCTTACCGCCGAATGGAACGGCGGTATCTATTTTTTCATTTTTGTATTGAAAAATGGTGTAATTTTTTAAAATGGATGCGAGAATATATCACAAATAAGAATAAAAAGTATATATCACAAACATGGAACGGTATATATCACATGGAACGGTATATATCACAAACAAGAACATGAAAAGTATAATACAAGATCCAGTACGACATAATCAGTCCGTAAAAAGTAAAAAACTAAATGCGGCCTCGCTTGGCCACCTTAGGCCTGACCCTCCTGGCCGCCTGCTGCGCGGCCCTCGTGTGGTGCGCGGAGTACGTGAGGGGGTCAGGTGGCGGTGCCTGCTGACTCGGACGCCCTGCATCCGCAGGAGGCGGTGTCGCGAACGGTGGGGTCTGCGAGAACTGAGTAGCAGGTACAGGGACGCCACCTAACTGCGAACCACCAATCTCCTCCTGCGACCCCTGCCCCTGTCGGTACCACCGCTCAATCTCGGAGGGGACCGTCCACTGGGTCGGCGCTAGGTGCTGCTCCTCGACTGGGTCGTCGGGTGTCCCACCTGAAGCGTACGCTGCATTATACACAATCACGTTAGTACGCAAGTAAAAGCATTTAGTCATATCGTTTGGTCAATTACGTACCTAAGCCATGGACGGCGTGCCCTGCCGACGTGGACGCGCCGCCTGTGGTCATCGCTGGTTGCCCTGTCACATAAAACGTTAGTCGAGAACGTAATTAGTCAATGTTAGGATGTTACGAACAAAACGTGGATACTATAGTGTACCTGTGCTGTAGAGAGCTGCTGGCCTTGGCGTGTACGTGGGTATCCCCAGGGGAGCGCTCTGAACCGGGACAGGAGTGCTGAGCGTGGGGGATACCGTCGACGGACCTGGTCCCATAGGAGTGAAGGGTAGGCGCGAGGAGCTGGACGACGCGGTGGGTACCGTCGACGGACCTGCTCCCATAGAAGGGAAAGGTGGCCGCGAGGAGCTGGACGGCGCGTGGTACGAACGTCCAGTCGACGCCGAGCTCGAGGACGAGGCGGGGTGGCGTCGTCGTGCCGGCACGAAACCGCCTTCCTGAACTTGGTGAGGAGGGCCAGGATGTGGTCGTACGTCGCCACGTGGTCGGCGGGGGTCATGAAGTCCGCACTCGCTCGGCTCCTCGCCGCTGTGGCGTCGATCTCCGCGAGCACGTGGTACTGTTCAATTATGTTAATTAAAATGCGTACTGGTCGAATGTGTTATAGCAGTAAGGACGAAGTACTTACCCCAATCGCGTAGTTCTGGTCGCATCGTACCGGGTACGTACTCGTGACCTGCGCTGGGGGGAAAGTGGGCTCAGGCGGAACGCGGAGGACCCCCGAACGCGGGTTCGAGGCCAGTACCACTGCAGGTACACTGAGAAGGCCTCGTCGGAGTGCGGTCGGTGCTCGTGGACGACGTGGTTCAACGCGTCTGCCCAACCCACCACGTAGGGCGCCACCGCGGGCTGCCACAGTGTGCCAGCTGTGTGTCCCTTCCTCGTCCACCTATTCAAAGATCGACCACGTAAGTTAAGAAATATAGAAAACTTGCGGGACGGAAATACGACACACGTACCTGTGGTGGGTGGGGTCGACGGAGTGGACGACCGGCAGCGGTGACTCCTGGTAGAGGTGGAACTGTCTCATCACCCTGTGCACCGCGTACTCCTCCACGTGGACGTCGAAGACCAGGGGCTTCGTCGTCAGCCAGTAGTCCTGGTCGCGCTGGCACAAGGAGGACAGGCCGTGCGGTGCCCGAGCGTGGATTGCGTCAGGCGAGTAGGGGGTCCAACGCACGTCCGCGTCAACGAGCCCGTCGAACTGCCCGACGAAGTCTGCGTACGACTTCCTCATCTGCTGGCCCACCCAGCTCAGCTGCACAAGTAATACAAATAATATAGCAAGTCCCAACAACAAAAGGATGTTACAAATAAAAAATCTCCGAACACATACCTTCTGGAGGCACCACAAAGACCCCATGGTGGGGTAGTCGCGCGGGTCCGTGCCAGCAGCCGGCCCGTCGTACGGCTCAGGGCTCATCGCTGGTCTGCCCACTGGAAACCGCTCGTACGACCAAAGCTGCAGAAGCAAGGGACAGCCGACGAAGATAGGGTCTCCCTTCTTAACCTTGTGCACGCCCGTGCACAGGCCCCTGTAGGTGGCGGCCAAAACCGCTGAGCCCCAGCTGATCTGAGGAATCTGTTCGAGCGGGTACGTCGCGATGGCCGTCGCGTAAGGGATTAGGAACCTGTGACACGAGTCCCCCTACGAGCTGTAGAACATCACCCACCCAAAGAGCCAGAGCAGGTACGCCTCCAAGTGACGCTGGACGGTCTCGTCGTCAGCGTCTGCCCTCATGTAGTCCGCCTGCAATAAGAAGATATAAACTCTAATTTAAACTCTAATGTAAGAAGATATAAACTCTAATTTAAACTTTTATATAAGAAGATATAAACTCAAATTTAAACTGTAATTTAAACTCAAATTACAGTATATATAAACTCCAATTTAAACTCTAATTTAAACTTTTATATAAGAAGATATAAACTCAAATTTAAACTCTAATTTAAACTCTAATATAAGAAGATATAAACTCAAATTTAAACTCTAATATAAGTAGATATAAACTCAAATTTAAACTTTTATATAAGAAGATATAAACTCTAATTTAAACTATAATTTAAACTATAATATAAGAAGATATAAACTCAAATTTAAACTCTAATATAAGAAGATATAAACTCAAATTTAAACTATAATTTAAACTCTAATATAAGAAGATATAAACTCAAATTTAAACTCTAATTTAAACTCTAATATAAGAAGATATGAACTCTAATTTAAACTCTAATATAAGAAGATATAAACTCTAATTTAAACTCTAATATAAGAAGATATAAACTCTAATTTAAACTCTAATATTAAGTCTAATTTAAACTGTAATTTAAACTGTAATATTAACTCTAATATAAAAAGATATAAACTCAAACAGAACGGTGTAGGTACTTACGCTGAACTGAAGCAACCACTTCTTGCTGGGGCCGTGTGTGCTGGTGAACTCCTGGTAGCCCAGCGCGCGCTCGTTCCGCTGAACGTGCGCGAACCTGTCGAGAAGGTCCCGCCGCCAAGTGGCCGGAGGGTCGATCGCCCCCATGGCGTCGCCTGCTAGCGGCAGGCCAAGCAGGAAGGCCACGTCCTGCAGAGTGGGCGCCATCTCCCCCACGGTGAGGTGGAAGGTGTGAGTCTCTGGCCGCCACCTGTCGAGGAGAGCCGCCAGCAAGGAGTAGTCGAACTGAAACTGCATCATGTGGTCCGGTGGCTTCACGTGCGACCGGTCCATGTCGCCCTCCACCAGACGCGTGAGAGGAAGAAGGCCTGCTGCGAGTAACCTGCAACGCAAAGTCGTGGTCGCATTAGATATAAATTTTTAATATATCATAAATGTTGACAATTTGAAGTGACGGCTTACCTCGGAACGAAGAGGGGGTGTAGCGGCATGTAGGTCATGCCGACACGAGAGCGAAAGCTGCTCCCGACGTCGACCCCCAGCATGGCCGAGTGGTACGAACGGTGCTGCTGGTCGAGTCGCCTGTCGAGCAACTCAGGAGTCACGTACGCTGGGTCCGCCATAGCTGCAGGAAATTTGTGGAAAAAAAATAGAATAAGGTAAACATTGACATACAAAAAACAGAATAAGGTAATCATTGACATAGAAACAATAATAGTAACAAAATAATATTGAAACCATAACTTCTATTATAAACAATAATAGTAACAAAATAATATTAAAAACATAACTTCTATTACAAACAATAATAGTAACAAAATAATATTAAAAATATAACTTCTATTACAAACAATAATATTAAAAAACCTTATTCAGAACTTACATTACATAATAATTCAGAACTTACATTACATAACTAAAGCGTCAGAACTTACATTACACTACTTATATTACCGAACTAATAATTCAGAACTTACATTTCATAACTAATTATACAATAAACTAAACAATGGTAAAGTAGTTCTACATAAGGCCCTGATTGGTGCGACGGCCACGACCAGCGCCCCTTGATGGAGGATTTGAGACCACATTTGATGAGCCTCCTGCACCGCTTGGATCATAATAAGACGTCGCAGTGCACTTCTTGTATGTGTGCCCAACCTCATTGCACTTAGAGCAGATACGCACGTCTGGACCAGCTTCAGATCGATCCATGTTATTCCTAATGCGCTTCTTCTTTCGTCGCCCAGGGCCTTGCTTCATTTCTGGATCTGGATCGGGGATATAAGTTGCATTTTTCCCCGAGTTGTTGGTGAAGGAGCCAAATATCCCATAGCCATACATCTCAAAACTCCAGGTAGCCATAATGGTTTGCTTCAAGAAGTAGGGAGAGACGTACATATGGGGCTGCAGTCCCCTAGCTTCATAGCAGGCAGCAATCACATGGGAGCAAGGCTTGTGCAGCAGCTGAGGCTTCTGGCACGAGCAAATGCAACTATCGTTTCGGAGAGCACACTCTTGTGTGACCCTTTCCCGTCCGGCCACCGTCCTCTCTTTGTCCTTGCAAAGAACCTCGAACCGCCATTTAGCTGAACCCTGCGGATACGCACGGTGCAATAGAGCCTTCTTCTGCATCTCTTCCATATACTCGGTCATCTTGTACCCATACATCAATTGGTTACTTTCCATGGCAGCCGCGGCCGTTCCATACCGGTCATGGAAATATTTGATTGTGTGGTACACGAAGAACTCGATGATTCCCACAAGGGGGAGGCCCCTAGCTCCACGAAGCACCCAATTGTAAACCTCGGCATAGTTTGTAGTCTTTATACCATGCCGAGCACCTCCTTCATCATAGATCAATGCCCATTTTTCTTTGGGCTCATTCTCAATCCACTGGCTGAAAGTCTTAACTGCACGACCCCTTCTCCTTCTAGTCTGGTCAGTGTCCAACCCCACATCCTCAAGAGACTTGGGCTCGTCTGCTTCATTTGTCACGGGTTTCTTTGCGAGCTCCTCTGATTGTTTCTTCGTAAGGTCATCTAGTTTCTTCCAGATTTGGTTGAACTTCCTCTCCTGATTCTGGCTGCATAAGCGCTTGAACAGCTTCATCAGTGCCTTGTTCTTGAACTGGCTATGGAAATTAGCTCCCATGTGATGGATGCACCACCTGCTCATGACGTCGGGCCATCGTGGTAATGTCTGCCGCTCGGTGCTGCCATTCTTCATTACTTCAATTGCCTGCAGAATACCTTTGTGCCTATCATGTATGACACACACGTTTGGCACATCCCCCACAACCATACTCTTCAGCCTCTCCAGAAACCAATACCAGCTGTCTTCACTCTCTTTCTCCACAAAAGCCAAGGCCAAGGGCACTAATTGATTGTTACCATCGCCGGCAACAGCGGTGAGGATTGTGCCTTTGTATCTTCCTATCAGGAAGGTCCCATCAATGCATATGACTGGCCTACAGTGTCGGAAAGCCTTAATGCACGGCCCCAATGCTAGGAATGCCCGCTGCAGCACTAGCTTCCCTGGCCTTAAGACAGAGTGGAAAGTCTTAAGGTCATAGAAACTCCCTTCATTTCGCTGGCATATGGCGTTGAGCAAAGCAGGAAGGTTGTCATGTGATGCTTCATAAGTCTCCCACTTCATCTCGAATACCTTCTGTCTCGCTCTATATGCCTTGCCGTAACTAATTTTGTACTTGAATTTCTCCTCGATGGCACATATTATAGACTTGGGCTCGCAGCTTGGATTATCAATGATCTGTGCATACATGAAGTTAGCCACAAAACCGGATGTGAGGTTCCGGTGGTCTGTGTCCAACTGCTCAAGCACACATGTGTGATCCTCAATTCTGCTCATCTCCCAGTAACTATTCCACTTCCTAAAGAATGCGTGAACCCGAAAAGGACATCCTTCTGTGACGCAGCATATGTCATAGACTTGTTTGCTGCTCTTAACAACCTTGAACTCCCTTTGCAAACACAAAGCGGACCATTGTTTTATTGCATCCTTCATTTCTGCTGCAGTCTTGTAGCACGAACCGAGGCAAACCTCGTTGCACCTATACTCCCAGGGGACTTGTTGGCCTTCATTTATCGTAAGCTGTGAGAAGTCATAGTTCACCCAGTTCCTTGGCACCTGCACCGCTTCGCCATCGTCATCATCCGACCCGTCCTCCTCGAAGTACTGCTGATGCTCTGTGCCCTCCCTCTCTGCGTCCAAAACCATCTCAGGAAAAGTTTTTGCTTCATCTAGCTCCCCCGATGGTTCAGGGGGTGCGTAATAATCTTGTCTGGTTGCACCTTCTTTCACTTCTTCACCTTCCTCCCCAGTAGCATATTGAAGGTTTTCCCCTCCAGCATCTTCAACTTCTCCTTGCACTTCACTGCTGGACCCAGCCTTGTGGAAGGCTCGCACAAGCAACACCAGCGGCATACCATGCTGTAACTCTAATATAAAGTCTAATATGAACTCTAATATAAAGTTATTACTAACTCTAACATAAACTCTAATTTAAACTCTAATATAAAGTCATTATTCTAATATAAACTCTAATTTCAACTACTATATAAATTCTAATATGCATAAAACCCTAACAGAAACTCTAATATAAAAAGATATAAACTGTAATGTAAACTCTAAAATCAATAATTACAGTATATATAAAATTGGGGTAAACTCTAATATCAGTGCATCTAATATAAAAAGATATATTAATAAAGATCTAATATCAATAATAGTAATTACTCTAAGTATCTCTAATGTCACTAAATCTAATATCAGTAACTGCCTCTAATAGTCTGGTCAGTGTCTAAGTCGAATATCAGTAACTCAAAAATAATACTACGATTTCATACTGTGTAAACTAAATACTAAAATAACTACAAAGTCATACATCTACCAAATTGAAGTTACAACTACGAGATCGGATTTTACCTGAAACCGAAGCGCAGAACCGGCAGGGCTTCGCCGCTGACTCTTCCTCTCCCTAACCCTCCTCTCTAACCCTAGTTTTCCTTTTTTCTGATTTAGAATGAATTTTTGAACTGAATTTCGCCTTATATAGGCGGCAGCACCCTAACCGCCGTATCATATGGCGGCAGCCATATGATACGGTGAAATCTGTCATCCAACCGTTCTTTTTGAAAAATCGTAAAAAAAAATTAAAAAAATCCTCGTTCTGCAGCAGCCGCAGCAGGCATGCAGACGCTCGCGCAGGCGGGCGCGGGCGAGGCCAGGTGGCCGGTGAAGCAGGCTGAGCACCAGGCTCGCTCGGCAGGCTCAGCGATCCTGACGAGTGGCCAGCAGGTCCTTGGTTCGCGGCCCGTGCCAGCAGCTTGCGGCCCAGCGAGCACAAGCAGACCAGCAGCCATGCCCACCCGCACGCGGCCCAAGGAGGAAGCAGGGCTCACGAGCAGCAAGCAGGCCGAAGCAGCAAGCTACGACACGCCACTCAAGTCAGGCTCTTTTTCTTTCCTCTTGTAATCATTGCTTAATCATTGTGATCATTAGTTAATCATTGCAATAACTGTTTAATCATTGCAATCATTGTTTAATCATTGTGATCATTAGTTAATCAAATCAGTAATCCTTTGGTTAATCTTAGTTTAGTCTTAATTAAATAAGTTTTGCATGCTTAGTTAGGTTAAGAGCTTGACTAGTGAAAGGTTGGTTAGTGGCTTAGCTTAATATTTCTGTGCAAGCTTTTCGGTGTCTTGCTTTAGCTTCCGCATAGCTTTGAGCTTCTCTAATCGTTCCTAGGATAAGCTTGTCACGAGTTGGCTTGTGTTATCTTGACGATTAGGTGAGAAGCGTGTTTGGGGTTGTAATCGGGATATAGGCCTTGTGTCCGAGAGAGAATTTTTAGAGGCTTCCATTCACCCCCCTCTGGTCGCCCGTTTCGATCCTTCACCTCCTCATTTGCACCTTAACCTTAGAGCACCGAGACTTCCGGCTCCTTCCTTCTTGCTCTGTCGTTCTGACACTCGCATTCCTCTATCTCGCTATGATCCTGCACACACTGGAATAGCGAGAACCTGCTCGGGATATGTGGGACAATCAGTTTTTTGGGAGCGCTTTAAAGCGGAGTTGCATAATAGTAATAAGGCTTTGCTAATTCACTAGCTACTTCCAAATGCGATTCCATGTACGAATACTTCCTTGGTGGCCTTTTGTACAAGTACTTCTTGCTACAACCAGAAGGTTGTTCGAGGGACTGCACTATATCGACTCACCCCTGTAACAACTCTCTACGGATACATCAACTGAGGTGCTATATCAACTGAGGTCAACCGAACATCGACTAAGATCAACCGAGTAGCATGTCTACTCCAGTTGATAACATCATAGCCAATGCCTCCGGCAAACGGCCCCCACTCTAGGTTGCGCCTTGATTTTCATGTCTTTCATTATGTTCATGCTTAAAATTTTGTTAAACATGAACACGTGCACAAATACATTGCTGTCACAAGATCAATACAAAATATCATGATTTCCATTGTACTACTAGGAATTAAAATATGTAAAAAATGCCTAGATTTCTAACAATCCAAAAAACCTATCTTGATGGGCTTACGGGTACAGGCTTTAAACCGAATGTTTTCAATGATACAAATTACAAGAGATGGCATGATAGAAAGGTCCTATGGTTGACGAACGTTATTCATGTAGCACAAGGTTACCCAGTGGAACCACTCACTCTAGAGGATAAGAGAGCGTTCATTGCGGCAACGACCTATTTCAAGGAGCAGTGATATCCAATGACACAAAAGTGGTGGTCGCTAATTTCCCATACGACATCATTGTTGTGCTTTAGCTACCCTAGAAGGTGATGGGGATGCGGTCCCTAACAAGAAATCCAATTTGATGGACACATTTTGTTTTGCAACCGGCTGGAGCAATTTCTCCATCCGCTTGGCTAACTTCGGTGATGATGATACATCCCACCAACTTTTTCTTTGGAACTTGCTTTCATTTAGGTAGATTGATCTAGATAGCTAAAAATATTTGTATTAATTATCAATATTGGTAAATACATAATTTCCTCAAATCATGTTTACGCAAATTCAAATACCTTGCCAACATTGCGTTCCTCAATATTTTCTTGCACCTCATCACCAGACATGTTGAGATACATATTGATTGGGGTAGGTGCTACGTATCTGAATCGATTCCAATAGGAAGTCGTTGCCTGCTCATGCGTCCATTAATTAGAAAATAGTCATTTAGAGCATCTCCAAGAGCATTTCTAAAATCTACTCTCTAAATTATAATTTGGAGGGTCATTTAAACAAAAATTGTTTGCTATATCTTTATACTCTCCAACATCTTTTCTATATGTTGTGCGCAGTCTAGAGAGTCATCCTCGCTCTCCATATTTGGCAAGCGAGAAATCTGGAATAGAGGATATCTATATTTGGATATCTAATTGAAGAGGCTGTTGGAGAGTGTTTTTGCACCAAAATCTCTATTCCTATAAGTTACGAAAGATATAAAGAGTCTCTTGGAGATGCTCTTAGTGCTGCATGCTCGTCCCTTCATGCATGCTGGACACTCCGTGCATGCTCATCCCTTTGGGTGACCATTTCCTAAATTCAACGAATTGCTCGGCATTAACAAATATGGATATCAACTAATAAATGAAAACAAAACAAATGTGCATTTGTATCATTAAGAAATAATTATTCTATAAATTTCTAAGTATTCTATAATTTTATTGTGATTTAGAAATTTCATAGAAGTTTCCTAAATATTTCCAAACATTTCCCTTCATTTCCTATTTTCTAAACTTTCTACAATTTATAAATTTCTATATATTTTCTAAATTTTCCCTACAACTTTCCATATTTTTGTGTAATATTCATATATTTTCTACATTTTTCACCTTTTTCTACAATTTTTCTAAATTTTGTATTTTTTGACAATAATTCTACATTTAACATTTTTCTACATTTTCTCAAATTTTCCTTATTTTCCATATTTCTATATAATTTCATACAACTATCTGCATTTTTCTTCATTTTCTAAATTTTTCCTACAATTTTCCATTTTCTACAGTTTTATACAATTTTGCACTATTTCTGGATTTTTTCAATTTGTGCAAATATTACTACAATTTCTAACAAAAGAAATTGTATAAAAAAGATGATGTCAGCGGGGAGGAGGGCTTACCTCAGCGCCTCATCGACGTGTACGGTAGCGTGGCTCGATGGTGCGAAGGCAAGGGGTGGCTCGGTGGTGGGCCTGTGCGGGGCAGGCCGACGAGGTGGTCAGCATGGGGTGGTGGTAGCATGGATTGAGCTAGCAACGGGTGGCAGTCGGACGGGCGGTAGGGAGCTCGAGTGGGCAGGGGTCAGAAGGGGAGGTTGAGCGTGGGGGGTGGCTGAGAGGGAGGACAAATCGAAGTCGACTGAGCGCAGCGATGGTCGGGAGGGTGCGCGAGCTGGAGCTCGAGCGAGCAGCGTAGGTAGGGCCAGGGCAGGCGCGGGGCTGAGGGAGCAAGTGCACAGGTGGTGGAATCCGGGGCGGGGATGGCGGTGATGATGGGGGAGCTGAGAGGCGCCGACGGCCGAGAGGAGGAACAACGTGTGCAGATCAGCTAAGTGTTGGAGATGGGAGAAGAGGAAGAAGCACTACCGGAATCGGGCAGTTTGCCGTGTGCCCCAGGCACACGGCAAAGGCCATGGGGCACACGGCAAAGGCTTTGCCGTGTGCTGCCCACGGCGAACCCCCCACGGCGACGAGAATGACGGCAAAGGCACGTTTGCCGTGCGCTTTATTTCGGGCACACGGCAACCATGTTTGCCGTGTGTCAAAAGGGGCACACGGCAAAAATTTGGCTAACGGCCGTCCTCGTCCCTTCCGTCTCCCCGTTAGCTCTCCCATGACATGGTGGGTCCCACGTTTGCCGTGTGCCACAGGAATGGCACACGGCAAACGCTCAATCTTTGCCGTGTGCCAGGCCCAGGGCACACGGCAAAGATTCAAACTTTGCCGTGTGCCCCAGGCCTGGCACACAGCAAAGATGGTAACTTTGCCGTGTGCCAAACCTGGGGCACACGGCAAACTTTGATCCAGAACTATTGTAAAGGTCACTTTGCCGTGTGCCAAGGTTCTGGCACACGGCAAAGTGACCCTAAAAATTCTGTTTTTATTGTTTTTTGACGTAAAAATTGCCCCAATCAATCAAACATCATATTTATCAGACACATATCACAACAAACATCACAGGCACTTGATATATGACAAAAACATCAAAAAATCCATAAGTTCACATTCAAGTACGACAATGCTCACAATTGTCACAAGTTCACAAATACGAACCAACTAAAGTTTATCACTGAGATGGAGGGAACGGCTGTGCTGGGTCGAACTGTTGTGCTGGGTCGAACGGAGGTGCGAACAACTGCTGTGGGTGTAACGTCGGTGAGATGCCCGGTGACATGTCAGGCGTATTCGATGCCGCCCCCGAGAGATTCTGCAGAAAGGAGAATATATTGCATGTCAGACCCGAATCAAATTTCCGAAGTCATAATCTGAAACATTGAAAAATCATTGTAGTCTCTACATTCTCAAAGTGACTCTAAGTCTCTACATTCTCTAAGTCTCTAATACTTCAAATAAATCTAGAAGATTGTCAAGTGACTCACATGAGGAGTTGCAGGAGCTGGAGCCGGTGTGAACATCGGCATCGCTGTTGCAGGTATGGGGTGACCAATATGAGCGGAAATAGATTGAATGTAGCTGTACATATTGGCCATCTGCTGCTGAAGCTCGGCCTGCTGCCTCGCCGCCTCCTCCCGTATTCTCCTCTCTTCGGCTAACGCCGCCTCATGTGCCTGTGCTTGCGCCGCCAGCTGGGCCTATAATTTTTCATCTCAATGTTACAATGCGAATGAAACATATGTAGAAATTTAATGAACGACGAATAAATCAGAAATAACCTGAAGTTCCTGCACTTGGAGCTGTGCCTGTGATAGACGTGGGCGTATGGGCGGGCAACTGCTCGTGCTCCTTGCTCGAACCTGGGGGAGAGTCGGAGTAGTGGCCGTGTCCAGAGTGCCGTCGCCTATATAGTACCGGCCATGCTTCTTGCCCCCTCCCACCCTCATGATGATCTCTCCATCAAGGTCATGGGCGCTCGGATCCCACTCTGGCCCATGGACCTGCCTTCCCGCCTCTGTGTACTCGTTGATGCGGGCGTGGATGGAGGGATTGGTGTACGCCGAGGGCGGGTCGTCCGAGCTGTAGGTGACCTCAGACGCCTTGCCCTTGTGGGCCATAGCCCATCCCATGAACTACGAGCACTGAGCGCCTTTATGTGCTGCCGACTGCGAAAAAAAGCAAGTTGATTACAAATTATGCATAGTCGAGGGTTAAAATAAAGAAATGAATCTGCATACCCATCTAGCCCTGTACTCGTCGTTGTTCAGGCTGCCTTGATGGTGTGCTGGACCTGGCATTAGCAAACGCCGCTCTCGGCCTGCGTTGTGCTTCTCCTCCCACTCTGGTGTGAACCACTTATCCACTATGCGTTCCTAGCACGTGGAATCATTACGGCACCACCACACAGGCACCTACACGTGATCAAGTGATTGACATGTAAGAAGATCAAATCAAGTGATGTACTTAATCTGAAAATTAATCTTAACTTACCTGCAAGTATTGCTCCTGGGTCAGCTTCAAATTTCTTGCAGCTTCTTTTTTGATCTTCTGGCCAAGGAACAGAGCGCCGTAGTTTATCACACACTGGACTTGCGCCTCGTAGTGCATGTCCTTCACTAGCTTAACGCATCGGTTGTGAGCCACAACCGCTGCCCGTTCCTCGTATCCATCCACACACCTATAGAAATCCTGCAAATTAACACGATGTATGCAATCATTATTACAAAAATGTGCAATGAATGCGATGTATTGACAAGTGTACTTACCCACAGCTCGGCCTTCACCCGCTCTGCTTTGTTGTCGAAGCACCTGTTTTCCCGATCAAGATGATCGGAGGCGACGGTGTAGTGCTCCCACGTCCAGGCCGGCTCGTACCTTCCATGAATGTGGACCTGGCCTGGGAAGTGCTCCCTGCACAGAAGACCCAGGATGCCGTTGACCTTGCGATTATGAGCACCTCCAACGAGTACTCTCCAACTCCTGCCAAAAGTGATAAAGATAAAATATTAGATTATATTGTGATTATGAAGTTATGAAATGAAGAAGTATTGACAAAAACTAAAGTTACTTATGCTAGCCCAGAAGGTTGAATCATCGGCCGTTGGGCAGGAGGTATCGGCCTGTCCGGAAGTCTCGAGGGACCTCGCAACCAGACAGACGGGATAGCCCCTGTCGTATCCTCCTCCTCCTCCCCCTCCCCCTTCTCCTCCTCAGCACCCGACGTCTCCGCGGAAGGTACGTATTCCTCCTGCTGCTGCTGCTGCTGCTCCTGCTCCTCTCCTCAGACTCGGACGAAGGCGGCTCTACAGGTCGAGCCGCTCGACCCTTGGGGCGAGCCTTGGGGCCACCCTTCCCTTGACCCTTCCCTCGACCCCAAGTCGAGGGCCCCGACGTCTCCGCGGAGTGTGGCATAATTCTTCTAAAAGCAGACACGCATTTTCGTGCTGCAGCGCCGCCCACCATCTTTGTTCAATTACCTGCAATTAAAAATAGTAAACCAATCAGTACATATATAAAAAGAGTAACATAATTACAAAATAAACAACATATAATTAGAAACTAATATGATATTTTAAAAATAAATCTATTAGTGCAAATCGTACATGTATTAGAAATAATCATCTTGATCGGGATTAGCTGGATCATCGGGATTAGCTGGATCATTAGCTTCATCATCACTATCATGCATGTCGAGATCATAATCAGGCCCGTGCTCCAAAGGAGGAATGTCGTCGTCATCAAGCCCTAATTGTAATCGCTCAAGTAATTCTAAGTCCTTCGCATTATGAACCTCATCTCCAGCATCCTCGTCATCAACCGTTTCATCGTCTACTTCCATTCCGATCGATCCGGTTAAGTCTATCTCAAAACGCCCTTGTAGCCCATCTTCTTGAAAGAACTCTCCGTCATATGTGTTTGGGTCTATGTTGTAATCTTCATTGTTTGGGACAGGTAGTTTGCCGTGTGGCGCTACCTTGTACACAACGTCCCAACCCTTAAGACGTTCGTCGGTTTTGCACGGGTATGAAAGGTAATAAACTTGTGTGGCTTGTTGAGCCACAATATAGACATCATCACCTGGATAGACGGATGACTGCCAAATTTCGACTAGTCCAACATTAGGGGTCCGTCGCACTTCGTTAGAGTCAAACCAATGGCATTTGAATATGACAGGCTTAAGAGGTTTGCAACCATGAAATGTTAGTTCGTATATTTCTTCAATTATTCCATAATACTCGACCCATCTTGGGCTACCGTACAAACTCCGCTATTTGTGGTTCTTCGATTGGGCCGACTCTGCTCGTGGCTTTTTGTGTGAAAACGATAGCCATTCACGTCATAGCCAGAGTATGACATGACCCTATAGGCACAACCATTGGCAACCTATCTCAACTCGGGAGTCATAGACACATCTGTTTGGCCCTGCAAGTAGAAGAATGGTAGATCATTATATTATTCGCACATACGAGGAATTTGTAAAGTACGAGCTCCAGATTGACCGTACCTTTTGTTTGAACCAAGAAATAAAATCAGGCGATCGACGTCACACACCTTGTTTAAGAAGGGTATCAACTTGTTGCGGGGTCGGTGCCCTTTTTCCCCACCAGAATTGATGAATAAATTCTCTGTATGAACAAGAAGAAGATCAAGGGGGGTTGGAGGCAGAACTTACTGAATAGAGATAGTCTTGGTTGAGAACTTACTGAATGTAACTTTCCACTTCGGAAAGGTTGGTCAACACATACATCATGATAGTGCGCAACTCTTCATGTTGCAAGGTCTTACGAGTCGCAACACTTGCACTTCCGAGTTGCCCTCTGAAGAGGCTGAGATTCGATTCATTTTCGTTGGCATTGTAATGAGGGGGTGGATTATGCACGTTAGGAAGGGAGTCGGCATAGTATTTCGTTGTGAAGTTCGACACCTCCTCAGTACAATATGCCTCTGCAATGGAAGCTTCTATTTTGCATTTGTTTTTACATTTGGTTCGAAGAACCTTTTGTTGTCTCTCAATTGCATAGCACCAACGGCCCTGTACAGGAAACCCCATTCGTGCCTCATACGGGAGGTGCAAAATCATATGCTGCATCGGATTGAAAAAGCCGGGTGGAAAGATCTTCTCCAACTTACAAAGCAACACAGGAGCCAATTCTTCCATTTCTGCAACCAAAGTCCGAGATAACTCCTTGGCACAAAGGATGCGGAAGAAATTGCTTAACTCTGCCAGCACTTGCCACACATGATCAGGGAGATAGCCTCGAACCATCACCGGAAGAAGCCGTTCAATCCATATGTGGTAGTCATGACTCTTGAGCCCATTGATTCGCATAGTAGCTAAGTTCACTCCCCTCCTCAGATTCGCTGCATACCCATCGGGGAACATTAAAGTTTGGAACCATTCTAGGACTTTCCTCCTTTCGTGCTTCTTCAAAACGAATTCAGCTGGAGGCTTTCGCCATTTCTTGCCGTCTTTGGGAGGCGGGATGTCGAGCTTTGGTCTATTGCATAACCTAGCTTGATCCACTCTAGCTTTAACGTTGTCCTTCATCTTATCAGAAATGTCCATGACTGTACCCCAGCATGCTTCGGCGACATTCTTTTCAGTGTGCATCATGTCAATGTTATGTGGAAGAAGAAGATCATCCATGTAGGGGAGCCTCCACAATCCCGACTTCTGAGTCCATGCATGTTCCTCACCATATCCCATAAAACCACCACCTTCTTTGTTGACCTTGAGCGCGTCTAACTGCGCACGAACCGTGACACCTGTCAACATCTGCGGTGGGGGGTCTAGAACCACGACACCTTTTGTAAAGTTCTTGATGTCTCGTCTGAATGGATGGTCAACAGGGAGAAATTGTCGGTGTTTGTCGAATGAAGAATACTTGCCACCCTTAGTCAACCATATGAACTTTAGAGTTGCCTTGCATACTGGGCATGGGAACTTCCCGTGGACACACCAACCGCAGAATAGCCCATACGCCGGCAAGTCATGCAAGGAGTACATGTACCACACTCGCATTTTGAAGTTTGACTTTGTAGCTCGGTCGTATGTCCATACCCCTTCCTCCCAAGCACAGAGCAAATCATCGATCAATGGATCCATGTACACACTCATATTATCCCCCGGGTATCCAGGAATTATCAACGACAAGAATATGTTCTGTCTTTGAAAAATGACACCAGGCGGGAGATTGAGGGGGATAACGAACACGGGCCAACAAGTGTAGGGGGCCGTCGTCATTCCATAAGGATTGAACCCATCTGTTGCCAGCGCAACACGGACATTACGAGCCTCCAAAGCTTTCTCACGATGACACCCGTCAAAATGTCTCCATGCTTCAGCATTGGCTGGATGTACCATATTCTCAGGACGATATCGTTTCCCTTCTTTGTGCCATGTTGTCTGTTTTGCGGATTCCTCGGTCATGTAAAGACGTTGGATCCTCGGTATGAACGGAAGGTAGCGTAGGATTTTCATGGGGATTTGAAGCTGCCTCTTATGACCTTTACCAGAGTCTACCTCTAGGTACCTAGAGGAGTTACATTTAGGACAGTACTTTGCATCCGCATGGTCTTTCCTAAATAAGATGCATCCCTTGAGACAAGCATGTATCTGCTCGTATGGCATCTTGAGTGCACGAAGGAGTTTCTATGCCTCATACAGGTTGCGTGGCAGATTGTGACCACCCGGAAGCAGGCTGCCAAAAACTGTCAACATATTATCAAAGCCGTCTCGACTTATGCCAAGCTGAGACTTTAGGGCCATTATGCGTCCGACGGCATCCAGTTGAGAAACATCGGTATGCTCGTGAAATGGTTTCTGTGCCGAAGACAACATGTCATAATAGGCCTTTGCGGTTGCCTCTGGCGGATCCTCCCTAACATGACTAGGTCCTTCATCGAACTGTGCTTCATGAAAGTCATCTAACATGTCTCCGCACCCGGCATCAGCATCATAATCCTGGATGCGTTGTCTCACGACCTCATCTCTCGCACGATGGGCTTCACCATGGCAGATCCACCGGGTATAGTTTGGCACAAACCCATAGGTGCAAATGTGTTTACCCATCTGCAACTGCGATTGAAGTGTCTTGTTTTCACACTTGCTACAGGGACACGGCGCTTTACTCTGTCCTTTGTCAAATGCCTTTTTCAAGAAATCTTCAACCTTGTGAAGAAATTCATCGGTCCAGTCACGCTTACCCATCCAGCCCGTGTACATCCACTCATGGTCATCCATCCTTTAACATATGAGTGGGTGATATAAAAATCAATTACATCTACATGATGTCTATCATGCTCTAATAGGTGAAGATAGGTCCTAATCCCACCCGAGGATGTGTAGATGAGGTTAGTTTCCATACTCTACTTCCTATCTGAGACAGAATTTCGGCAGCACCTCCCCGCTGTTCTCCAAATACACGTCCTAGGAAGGAGATTGTGTATCCAGAGAACAACATGGAGGTGGTGCCGAAATTCTATCTTGGATAGGAGTAGAGCATGGAAACTAACCCCATCTACACATTCTCGGGCTGTCCAAAAAACGTGGACAATTCGAAACAGATACGGTCATACATATGCAAAGAT
>CM014277.1:56905240-56922191 GCA_004135705.1 Alloteropsis semialata
GGGAACCCCGAACATCCCGGACGAGCTAGAGGTGTCGGCGTAGTCCCGTGGAAGACTGCATTCCCTGCGGACAGTGACACATACAGGAGTCGAAGCCGCTCCAAGGCCGCACAAGAGAGAAGAGTAGAGAACTTGGAAAGAGAGCTTCGGGAGACAAAGGCCGGCATCCCAGAGATGGTGTCTAGACAGCTACAGACATTGCTGAGCCAAGGGCAGACGGTGCCAGGAATAGTACCAGCTGGTGGATCAGCTGATGGTGTTAGCCCGCCCTCCCAACGTCGCAGCAGTGTTGCTTCTACAGAGCTCCCACCTGCCGATGCCGGGGACGACAGTGCTCGCTATCCAGTGGACGAAATCACTCTGCGTACGCCATGTGAGCTTCATATACCAAGCCGGAACTTATCCACTAAGGTGGCTTACGGTATGGCTTATCCGGTGGAGCAAGGGCAGACCATTCATGGGGCACAGATTCCAAGTGGCTACTGCAAGGTGGGGTCGAGCAGATTTGTGAAGGATATGATGAATTGGAGCTCGACATCCCAGGTGGCGACGAAGAAAAGACGTTAGCGGATGCTGCCCACGGCAGTATCATTCTATGGAAGAAGCGTTACGTCAAATTTCGCAGTCAAGGGCCGTCAGCTACTCCACCCAGGGATCCCCCGCAGCCACCGTCACCTTCAAGAAGGGCCGAGGATGACCCAGAGCTGCCACCGTCACCTTCAAGAAGGGCCGAGGATGACCCAGAGCTGCCACCTCCAGGTAGGGTTGAAAACGGTCGGGATAAATCCCGTACCGACCGATTTCGTATTCCGTATTATGGCATAATCTCTGACTATTCCCGTTTTTTATCCCTACCTCCAGGTCAGGATGATGCCGGCTCACACAGGTCTCCTCCTCCACCAGCACGGCATCCCCCAAAGCGCCAAGCTCCGCCCCCACGGCGGACTACTCGCCAGAAGCGCCAAACGGTGGAGAAAGAGCCTACCGACGAAGAAAGGTTGGCCGCCATAAGGAAGAAAAGAGCCTACGACCAAACTGACGAGGAAACTGCTTTGGTGGTCGCAGCCCATGTCAAAGAGCATTTCAAACCAAAAGAGCCAGAGAAGCCGGTGCCCATAGATCCGACAGCGAAGACATTTTTCAAAAAATGAGCGCGGCGAATCAGAAGAGATTCTTGCCCTCCGACTACGACCGCCAGCTTGCAAAGTCTTATGATAAGCAGAAACAACAAGCCAGCGGTGGATCCTCGGTGAAGAAGGCGGCCACTCCTAAGAAGAAACAAGTCGGTCAGAGCTCGGCTGGGAGGACACAAGGGCAACAGGAATATGACGAGGAACAGCTTGCGTTGTTGTGCCAGCAAACAGGCCTCTCAGCGGCAGAACTTTTATCGGGCACGGGCGAAATTCCTGTGGCAGCACCTGTGCAAATTTGGACATTTGAATATGGCAAACCAATGGTGCCCCCAGATTCTTTGAAGTCCCTAACCACTCAAGCATTCCGATTTCATGAGTGGTACATGAAGGAGTCCAAAAAGGGTAGACAGATGCTCAATGTTTTGATAAAAGACCGTGATTACTTCCGTGGGCATGAGCTCTTGATTTTGGATTTCAAGGATGTCTATGATTTGTACCGTCAAGATGCCATAGACCTCTCATTGATGAGCTGCTGGGTTGTGTAAGTTTCTTTCACTGATCTATTCTCGCAATACTTGCTTTCTTAATTATAATTTTCAACAATAACAATCTATTCTTGTCATGTAGGATGGAGATCCATACATGCCGTGAAAAATCGTATGATGATGTCGGCTTCATGGATCCATTGATGGTAAATGAGAGAAATGTACAGACACAGCCGCTGGAGACGGTGGACAACATATACCTGTACCTGGAGAAACAAAGAAGCAAGTCTTACATTCTTTTGCCATACAATTTCCAGTGAGTACTTCTCTCTATGTATGTATAACTTTAAGACTTTGTTCTCAATACTTGTGCATGTATTTATATATATATATATATATATACAGCTTCCACTGGATACTGCTTGTGATAATCATGAATCAAAGTCAAATTGTTGTCATGGACTCACTGCGGAAACCACAAGAGGATTACCAAGCAGTTTTAGACTTGATTGACATGGCATGGACACGTTTCCGTGCGAAACATAAAGGAAATTTCAAACAACAACTGCATGTGAGGACGGACTTTCCGGTACGTGGCTGGTGTACCCGCATATCTCGTAAAATCACACTAATATATAGTTGTTATGTCTAACTTTATTCTTCTCCACTATCAGTGTGCCAGACAGGAAGCAGGGACGAATCTATGCGGATACTACGTCTGCCAGTGGATCCATACCTATGCTTCTCACAAAAAAGTGACTCAAGCAGAACTCATGGTATGAAAATATGGAAATATGATTATTAGTGTATATGGAAATATGATTATTAGTGTATATTTATTATGAATATATTTATTATACTTTGTTATTTCATGTATACTTTGTTAATTCATGTAAACTTTGTTAATTCATGTAAACTTTGTTATTTCATGTAAACTTTGTTACTTGGTTAGAAATGTTTATTAGTTATTGATTATTGTTTAGAAATGATTATTAGTTATTGTTTTGAAATGATTATTAGTTATTGTTTAGAAATGAATGTGTTAGGATATTTTATAATTACATGCAAAATTTATTTATTATATGAATTAATGATTATTAGTTACTTGTTTAGAAATGATTACATGCAAGATTTATTTATTATATGAATGAATGTTGTCATTTGTGATTAATGCAGAGGATGTTTTACCATGAAGTGCTCCCAATGAGAGAAAGAGCAAAAGCTATTGCGGACCAACTATTTGGATTCCTTATGGACCAAGTTATAAGTCCGCTGGGAGAGTACCATCATGACGGAACCGAAATCGCTCAATTGGACTCCCTTTCTGCTCCTTCTTCCAGTGCAGCTCGTGAATTGTAAATAACTTTTAAATGCTCTAACTTTTGTATTGGCCGATCTCAAATGTTTATATGTAAATGTTCGAAAAAAAAGCGATCAAAGTTGGGTCAAAATCAATTGACAATTGCGACGACTTCAATCTTATTGCGTGAAAGATCGTGTACGACATATGACATATGACGAGCAGACACGTAGACGCGTAGATTTGTATATAACTAACCCAAATATCAAACATTTTAAAAAAAAAATAACCAAAAGAGCCTTTGGTACCGGTTGGTAACACCAACCGGTACCAAAGGCCCTCCCCCGAACGCCTACGCGGGGGGGTCCTTTGGTACCGGTTGGTGTTACCAACCGGTACCAAAGGCTCCCTTTGGTACCGGGTCTGGACCCGGTACCAAAGGCTCCCTTTGGTACCGGGTCTGGACCCGGTACCAAAGGCCGCCCCCCTTTAGTCACGGTGTCGCGGTACCGGTTCCAGAACCGGTACCTATGAGGGTTACGAACCGTGACCGATCGACCGTTCTCTGGTAGTGGATGGAGCAGTAAGATAGTCGGAGCCAGGGATAGGACTAGGCGGTGAACTTGCTCAGGTCTAGGGTGACGGAAGGAGGCAATGGTGGCGGTGGTCGGATCAATTCTAGCTAGTGGCCGACCTCCCGATGGTGCGTATGGGGTGATGGACGGGTGAGCGGCCGGTGAGCAATGAACAGGCGCGCGCGCGCGAGAGAGAGAGAAAGAGAGAAGGAAAGGGAGAGGAGATATATCTCCTGTCCCATCGTGGTAGTGGGGGAAGGTTATTTAGAGAAAATAAGGGGGGAGAGGAATTGAAATGGGACCTGCAATAGCAGGTTTTTTCCCTCAATCCTTTTATGGCTTAAAAGAGGAAGGAGGATCTGTTGGATTGTAGGGATTCGGGGAGGCTACGCTAGCACAATTCAAAATCGTCTACCCCGAAAAACAGGAACAGCTGCAGTTATAGATCACGGAATTACCACTAGACGCGGAGATGTAGCGGAACCGTCTCGGTGTAGAGAAGCGCGTCGAGGTAGTAGTGCCGTGCAGTTGCTCACGTCCGTCTGGTCCTGCACGTGCGGTTTGTCCTAGTGCTCCAGATGCAGCACCTCCGAAGTATCCACACGTACGGGGATGGAACGCCGAGCGCCGGTGTGCCAGCACCGGGGATGCACGGCGAGGGAGAGAGAGGAGACAGGGGCGGCGGCCAGGGAGGGCGGCTAGGGCTTGGGGCGGCTCCAACAATTGGTACGCCTCCCCTTGCCCCTCCCACGTATATATGAGGAGGAAAAACTCCCACATCCTCGTCCATTAGCAATATGAGACTAATAGATGGCATAGTCCCTCTACCGCTAAAGGGCCATGCTAATGGGCTTCCACCTTGTAGGCCCATTAGTAACCTTAATCCCTCGTGGATCATAAGCCCATAAACCGATCCAATCCTATTGTCTCTCGGGCATATATCCAACAGTCTCCCACTTGCACTAGAGACAATCTCTTAGTCAAGTCTTTCAATGTTCCAAACCCCTTAAGCGTGTGACTCTCTGGGTTCACGTGCACATGGACATGACCCGAGTACTCCTACTCGATCCAATAGTTGACAGCGGCCTCTAGCAAGACATGTCAACTCCCATGCGACGTAAAGATCATATCATACGAACCACCACAACGTCACGTACAAGCTATTCCCTTTGCCTCATGATATTTGGTCTAGCTTTTCCAAGCTGACCTCTCTTTCTCGAACCTGTGAATCGGATCCTTCAAGAGGTTAACACTAAACCTAGCACGGCCATGCATTTCTTGATCCGATCACTCGAGAGGCCCAGAGATATCTCTCTCACATAGAGAGGGGCAAATTCCATCTTAATTGACCATATCTCACAGCATGCTTCCTGACAAACCCGAAAACTACCTTTATTACTACCCGGTTATGGCGTAGCATTTGATAGCCCCTAAGTAAGTCAATTGAAATCTTGAGCACATGCGACAATCTCAGGTCTTAGGACAAAGCATACACGTTGTGAAAATAGAGAACAATATTACAACATCTCACGCTGTGTCAATCCAGCCCATGTCATACATGTGCCCACATTATTAGTCTGACATCTCTATGTCCATGACTTGTGAAATATAGTCATCAACTAATGTATGTGCTAATCAAAAATTCAGATTAGGGACATCTTTTGAATAACCATACAAATAAAGAATTTCACAAATAATTCACACAATTATTGATCAATACACGTTGCCTTTCAAGGATATTCAATAAATAAACAGTATGTTAAAGATACAAAACGACCATCTCTATGATCATCCACTAGAAATAGAGCTAATCTAGAAGATATCTAATACCATAGCTCTCATGTGAGACTCATGCTTAGGCTGTGGAAGAGCCTTTGTCAAAGGATCAGCAACATTCAGATCTGTATGTATTTTGCATATCTTGATTTCACCTCGTCTAATGAACTCCCGAATGAAGTGAAACTTCCGCAATACATGTTTGCTCTTCGGGTGATTCCTTGGCTCCTTAGCCTGCGCAATAGCCCCATTGTTGTTGCAGTAGAGGTTCAATGGGCTAGACGCACTCGGAAACACACCAAGCTCAATGAGAAACTTCCTCATCCAAACAACTTCCTTTGCAGCTTCAGAAGCTGCTATGTACTCGGCTTCTGTTGTAGAATCAGCCACGGTCTCCTACTTGGAACTCTTCCAGCTCATAGCACCACCATTTAAAGTAAACACGAATCCTGATTGAGACTGTGAATCATCTGGATCAGTTTGGAAGCTAGCATCGGTGTAACCATTTACAACGAGCTCCTCCTCACCTCCATAGACTAGGAACATATCTTTAGTCCTTCTAAAGTACTTAAGAATACTTTTCACCGCTGTCCAGTGACTCTCACCCGGATCAGACTGGTGTCTGCTCGTCATACTTAGAGCAAATGAGACATCTGGATGAGTACTTATTATGGCATACATGATAGACCCAATTGCCGAAGCGTATGGTATCTTATTCATGCGCTCGCGCTCATCAGCCGTCTGAGGACGCTGATTCTTGCTGAGGTGTACACCATGTGACATAGGCAAGAACCCCTTCTTGGATTGCTCCATGCTGAACCGTTTCAGCACCTTGTCAATATAAGTATCTTGGCTTAATCCTATAAGCCGCCTCAATCTATCTCTATAGATCTTTATGCCCAGAATATATGCTGCTTCTCCTAAGTCCTTCATAGAAAAACTATTTTCAGTGAAGTCTTTACGGATTCCAGCATAGGAATGTCATTTCCAATCAATAATATGTCATCCACATACAAGATCAGAAACACAACAGAGCTCCCACTTTCTTTCTTGTAAACACAAGCTTCTTCTACGTTCTGATGAAAACCAAACCCTTTGACTACTTCATCGAAATGAATATTCCAACTCCGAGATGCTTGCTTTAGTCCATAAATGGATTTCTGAAGCTTGCATATCTTTCCAGCATTGGTCGGATCGACAAAACCTTCGGGTTGTATCATATACACGTCCTCATCAAGGTTTCCATTAAGGAAAGCTGTTTTGACATCCATCTGCCATATCTTATAATCGAAATACGCAGCTATTGCTAGAATGATCTGAATAGATTTAAGCATCGCTACTGGAGAAAATGTCTCATCGTAGTCAACTCCTTGAACTTGTCGAAAACCTTTTGCAACAAGCCATGCTTTATGGACATGAACATTTCCATCCATATCTCTCTTTATCTTAAAGATCCATTTGCACTCGATGGGTCTAACACCATCAGGTGGGTCAATTAAGTTCCAAACTTGATTGTGTCCCATGGAATCTATCTCGGATCTCATGGCGCTTTGCCATTTCTCGGAATCTGGGTCCATCATTGCTTCCGCATATGTCCTAGGCTCATCGTTTTCCATTAACAATATGTCACGCTCTCCCGTAATTAGAAGATTCATCCTATCAGTTGTGCGACGTGGCCTTTCTTACCTTCGTGGTTGTGGTGGTTCTTGTCTCACCACAGGTGCCTCCACTTGTTCCGCCACATTAGCTTCACTCGTAGAGTCTTGCCTCACAGGCTCATCTCGAACTTCTTCAAGATACACCTTTTGTCTATTTTTCTCGCTCTTGAGAAACTCTTTCTCCAAGAAAACACCGTTCCGAACGACAAACACTTTGCCCTCTGATCGGTTGTAGAAATAATACCCAATAGTCTCCTTTGGATATTCCACGTATATGCATTTGTCCGACTTGGGTGTAAGCTTTGTCTGACTGAAGTCTCTTAACATATGCTTCACAACCCCATATTTTCAGAAAAGACAAATTGGGAGTCTTGCCGGTCCATATCTCATATGGTGTCTTATCTACGGACTTAGACGGTACCCTATTAAGTGTGAAAGCTGCTGTTTCTAGAGTGTATCCCCAAAACGATAACGGCAGGTCTGACTGGCTCATCATTGATCGAACCATGTCCAACAAAGTTCAATTACGTCGCTCAGATACGCCGTTTCTCTGAGGCGTTCCAGGTGGCGTAAGTTGTGGAACAATTCCGCAACTCTTTAGATGACTGCTAAACTCGTGGCTCAAATACTCGCCTCCGTGATCGGATCGTAAGGCCTTAATTTTCTTGCCACGTTGATTTTCCACTTTATTTTGAAATTCCTTGAACTTTTCAAAGGTTTCTGACTTATGCTTCATTAAGTAGACACAGCCATATCTACTAAAATCATCAGTGAAAGTAATGAAGTACTGAAATCCACCTCTAGCTGTCGTGCTCATCGGTCCACACACATCCGTATGTAGACACAGCCATATCTACTAAAATCATCAGTGAAAGTAATGAAGTACTGAAATCCACCTCTAGCTGTCGTGCTCATCGGTCCACACACATCCGTATGTATGAGTTCCAACAAGTCATGCGCCCTCTCAGGAAAACCTGTGAATGACGTCTTGGTCATCTTTCCTAGTAAACAAGCTTCGCATGTCTCGTATGATTTGAAATCAAACGAAGTTAAAAGCCCATCAGAATGGAGCCTTTTCATGCGCTTCTCGCTTATATGACCCAAAAGACAATGCCACATATAGGTCGGACTTAAATCATTAGGCCAAAGCCTTTTAGCACTTACATTACAGATAGGCGCATCATCAAGATTTAAAATAAACAAACCATTCACAATGGATGCAAAAGCCACAAACATTCCATTATTAGAGATAGCACAACCATTGTTCTTAGTCGCAAATGAATAACCATCCTTCATCAAACATGAAGGAGACACAATGTTTCGACTTAAACTATTAACATAATAACAATTATTTAATTCCAAAATAAATCCCGATGGGAGGGGAAGTTGCATCGTCCCGACGGTCAGCACAGCAACTCTTGCATTATTGCCCACGTGAAAATCAACTTCTCCTCTTTCCACGCTTCTACTTCGTATTATTCCCTGCATCGAATTGCAAATATGAGCAACCGATCCGGTATCAAATACCCAAGAATTAATATAAGTCTCAGCGAGAAAAATATCTGTAACATAAACATGAAGCGTATCTGAACCGGAAGTACTCTTACTTCCCTTGTTCTTCATTGCTAGGTACTGCTTGCAGTTTCTCTTCCAGTGACCCAGTTCATGACAGTGAAAGCATGGCTGATCTAGCGCTGGTCTAGGTTTGGAATCCAAGTTTGGCTTGTTGATCGCATCTTTAGCCTTACCATTCTTCTTCCAATTGCCCTTCTTCTTAAAGTTGGGCTTGTTCTGGATTGCCATCACATGGCCGCCACCATTGCTCTTCTTAATGTCAGATTCTACTGTCTTAAGCATGCCACACAACTCATTCAGGCCCTTTTCTGCCCCCATGCATATGGTAGTTCGAGATGAAGCTCCCATAGCTTGGCGGAAGAGACGCTAGAATAAAATCAGTGGCCAACTCTGGGCCTGTTGGGAAGCCTAGCTTCTCCAATCTCTAAGTGTAACCAACCATCTTGTCACGTGTGGCCCAACTGCTACACCTTCTGCCAACTTGCTCTCCACAAAAGCTTTGGACACATTGAACCTTTCAGTCCTAGCTTGAGTCTGGAACATTTCTGGAGAGCCACGATCATATCGTGTGTAGTGTATCCCTCAAACTTCATCTGCAGATTGGGCTCCATACTAGCAAGTAGAAGGCAGCTTATCCGATTGTCAACGTCCAACACTCTCTGGTGGGCGTTTCTAGCAGCAGCAGTTGCATTTTCAGCAGGCTCATCTGGTAAAGGGGTATCTAGAACATCCTCCTTTTTCTCTGCCCTGAGAACAATTCTCACGTTGTGGATCCAATCCGCATAGTTTGTTCCATTCAACTTCTCTTTCTCAAGGATCGAACGTAAAGTAAACGGTGCGTTGACAGCCATTGATCTACAACAAAATAATAAGGCAAAATACTAAGACAAACGTATCCATGACCGAGTAAATTAAATTAAACATTTAACTGAATCTACTCCCACTAAAATCAATATCCCTCAATTGATACTTAGTGATTCAGAATCCACAACTAACAAGTCGACTAGTGAGCTTTAGCATCACTGCTAGAAGACAGGGTAGATCGGTAAGCAACTCTTTGCTAATCATATCTCATATGACTCCTGTTGTTGGATGACATCTCTATGTCTCGGCACCCAACGCTTGTGCCCCAAGGTCCTTAACCGTTAAGATGACCTTGTTTAAGATAACCAAACCCAATGCGAGTAAGTATCCGATACGAACCCATCTAGTCAAGGAAAAACCAGTGGCACCCTAATTTCATAGACCCACCACTGATTGTACAAGACATGATGGTGCAAGGTTTGGGAGGGCACGCAAGCTTAAACATTGCTGAGAGACCGATCGTTCTACTTCTATCATCGCATGTAAATAGAACGTAATAAGAACGGCAAGCACATAATATAATGACACGGTATGGCCCATTAATCACATGTAGATCTCCATCTGCATGGTGCTGTCCATCACGGTGATCTCCATCTCCATGATCCATGTGCGCCATCCTCCAGTGACGAGTCCTCCAAGAACTACTATCTAGCGTATGCAAGTAATGTAAATTACATAGTCGCAGCTTGGATCATCACAAGTTGGCGCGCAGGACATTACATCAAATCGACAATACATAAGGCTCCAGCCATATTGCCACACACATGACACGCAGGTCATGGTTCTGTTACATATATGCATCACATACACATAAGGGCCATACCGATCACATGAATTTCTGCAAAAACAAGTTAGGCGATTCCGACGTCTAAACTTCAATTGCAGAAAACTCTATCTTCCAAGCCGAATTTGGCAAATCTAATTTGAGCTAAAATGGCATAGCCATTCGATTTCATATGTAAAATTTTCTGTAGATCAAGTTTCATATAAATTATGCCTCAATCCGAGTTTGTATGCAGAAGTTATGGCTGTTTTATGGAACACCACGTTTTCGCACCTTTCTCGGCCCGATAACGGATCCAATCCGCCACCGCCGCGCATCACATGCGCCTGTCAATTGATCCTTGTTTCGTCTCGACCAATCTAATTGATCTAGTACTTGTTGTGACTGGGTTTACGTGTATCACTTGACTCCGATGGCGGAAACCCGATCGGTAGGAGTAGATCGTTACACGACCATCACAACAAGAACATGAAACCGATCAGAGGCATCTACAACCACGCATATCTCCATATGCACACATCCGAACCTATAACGAAGCAGCTACGGCTCTGATACCACTGTAGGGATTCGGGGAGGCTACGCTAGCACAATTCAAAATCGTCTGCCTCGAAAAACAGGAACAACTGCAGTTATATATCACGGAATTACCACTAGACGCGCAGATGCAGCGGAACCGTCTCGGTGTAGAGAAGCGTGTCGAGGTAGTAGTGCCGTGCAGTTGCTCACGTCCGTCTGGTCCTGCATGTGCGGTTCGTCCTAGTGCTCCAGATGCAGCGTCTCCGAAGTATCCACACGTACGGGGATGGAACGCCGAGCGCCGGTGTGCCAGCACCGGGGATGCGCGGCGAGGGAGAGAGAGGAGACGGGGGTGGCGGCCAGGGAGGGCGGCTAGGGCTTGGGGCGGCTCCAACAATTGGTACGCCTCCCCTTGCCCCTCCCACGTATATATGAAGAGGAAAAACTCCCACACTCTCGTCCATTAGCAATATGAGACTAATAGATGGCATAGTCCCTCTACCGCTAAAGAGCCGTGCTAATGGGCTTCCACCTTGTAGCCCCATTAGTAACCTTAATCCCTCGTGGATCATAAGCCCATAAACCGATCCAATCCTATTGTCTCTCAGGCATATATCCAACAGGACTTACTCTCTAATTAATGCACTTGAAATGGTCGGACTTGGGGATATATATAGCCCCAAATCTATACTATAAAGAGTGAGAGATTTGATGTCAAAATCTACACAGCTATAAACCTACCCTCACCTCACTAATCATCTTTTTGGGCCCACCCGTCAGGTAGGACGAAGACCAAAAGGGGGGGAGAACCATCTCAGCGTGGTTTCCCTGTGAAAATTCCCAAACGCGTCGCTTTTTTTCTCACCAAGATCGATACCCACCGGGTCCACTGCAATTGCCGCCCTCCTCCCCGCCCAAAATCTCGCTAGCAATTGCCGCCCTCTTCCCCGCCTAAAATCTCGCTGGCAATTGCCGCCCTCTTCCCTGCCTAAAATCTCGCTAGCAATTGCCGCCCTCTTCCCCGCCTAAAATCTCGTCACCGATTCATGTCCTTCCTTCCGATGCAAGCAAAGGCACAACCGATCTTGTGGACTATAAGAAGATGCTTGTCCTTTCATTCACCTCCTCGGTGGCACAACGAGCGGTCGCGGCAAGCAGCGTACGACGAACGACGGCGAGGACGCATCGAGCAACATAGGCTCTCGTGACCAGAGCCGGCGGCCGATACCTCAACACGGCGGGCGGAGGTAGAGAAGAAGAGGCAGCTCTGGGAGATGGGCCGATACCTCAACACCGCAGCAGCCGACCAGGAGCCGACGCCGCCGTCCCCGGCCAGCGCCAAGATGGCCACCGCGGATGACGACTTCGAGGAGCGCATCATGCGGATCAAGTCCCGCGTCGGGCCCAAGAAGCGCGGCGCACGCAAGAAGAAGGCCGGGGCGGCCGCGTCCGCCGCCAACGCCATGACGCTCCCGCCCGTGCCTCTGTGGGAGCCCCGGTCGGCGCTCGGCGCGCCCGTGGAGTTGGGCTTCACCGCGTACAGCGAGCGGCTCAACGCCTCCGACGCCCCTGCTTGAGGGAGGCCGCCACGGCCTCCGCCGCGCCCTCTCGGTGGCCGCATGGGTGGGGATTTTGGTGGCATGGGAGATTTGGGGTGGAGGGGATTTTGGTGGCGTGGGAGATTGGGGGTGGAGGGGATTTTGGCGGCGTGGGATTTTCCACCGGCCACCGCGATTGAGCTCCTTCGACGACCCACCTCCTCCGCCGGAGCACCTCGCGCCACCGTGTCCCCGCCTCCTGCGGATCCGACCGGCGCAAGGAGGAGCCACGCGGCCTCCTCGACGGCGCTGGGGGAGGGGGCAGGGGGCAGCGCGGGAGGTAGGAGGGGGCGGTGCGTCGCCGCGGGAGGGGGCAGGGAGCAGCGCGGCTCTACGGGAGGGAGGAGGTGGGCGGCGCCGGAGGGTTTAGACTTTAGACCTATATGATTTGTTGTATCTAACATATTTGTGAGCTATATATGTTGTTAGTTTAACTTGAAGTGAATAAAAATAATTAAATGATAAATAGTACGCTTCATTATCTTTAAATATATATATCCTTATTATGTGTATTATTCTTTACTAATTTTTATGAATATAAATTTTCATGTGCCAAGTTTTTTTAAAACACGTGCCTGGGCACGTGCATCTCCACTAGTAAGAGAAACGAGAGAGATTGCCCTAAAGATCTTCGAACTGTAATCACTGAATGTTCTCGTTCTCACAATCCTCTCATAAATGCAGTGTGTACACCTGAAGTATTGTTAGACTAGCCATTGGCTATCGTGCCAACTCTTTTGGATCATCCATTGATCCATAAGTCTTCTGACTAGAACATTTGGTGAGGTCTTCGTGCCAATCTTGCCCAATTTTTAACTCAGCTAAAAATTGCTCCGTTAAAGCATCCATGCGAGAGAATCCTTGATCGTCATCGGAATATCGGGTGGTTATGGTCCATTGAACTCGGTCACTTTTAAAATCCTTTGGGAAATGCTCTATTAGGAAGCATTTGCTAAGTACGTTGCCCAATAATAGAGGCAATTTCTAATGGGCCCCTATAAAAGCTATAATTCCTTATATGCCCTTGAAAAAGTTTCCAGTCCTCATGTTCTAATATTTGAAATTTTCTTTCCTGGGTGCCTTCTCCGTCTATTATCAGTAAAATGTCTGTTAGGTTGATGCAAATTAAAAGCCATTTTTGCTCTCCACATCTCTACCTTGCTCATGGGACCCGCCGGTCATCCTTATCTTTAATTTACACCCTCTCCCGCATGTCTTCCTTGCATAGACTACTACACTAGTTTCCACTTTGAATGTTGCATTTGAGAGCAATTAAGTAAGGAGGTGTTTGGTTGGAGTATAGATGGCCAAACGTGCCGCCCGGCACGGCACGGCACGGGCACGACACGGCCCGGCACGACACGGCACGACAACAGTTTCGTGCCGTGCCGTGCCGTGCTGTACCGCGGACCTGGCCACAGGCACGGGCACGGGCCCGAAGGCTCTTTTTCGTGCCCGGGCCAGCCCGCCGGCCCGTGGTACACCACGTGCCGTGCCAGCCCGTGAGCCCGGCAAAAAAAAACCCTTCACAGAATCACAGATGCATTTCACAGATCAAAAGATACATACAAAGATACATACACACATCACAGATGCATTTTCTTCACAGAATCACAGATACATACACACATCACAGATGCATTTTCTAATTATTGATTTGAGCTGTTTTTGTGCTGCCTCATTAAAAACCTTTGCAGGTAAAAACTCACACCTCGTGAGAAAACCCTGCAAAGGAAAAAAGAGTACAGCCAGCTCTAAAGTCTCTAATGTTCATTACATAACAATTACATGTTCAATTGTTACACAGTTTCATCAAGATACAGATTCTCAAATGATTCCTCCAGTTGAGGGTCCTCGATGTCATGCTGCAATCTTGCATCACCCAGCTCCCAATCCTTCACCAGTGCCAACATCTCCACCATGTCAGGCCCCAATCGCCGCCGTCTTTCCTCAATGATCCTGCCAGTCATACTAAAAGCAGATTCTGAAGATATTGTAGAAACAGGCACAGTCATAATATCTCTAGCTAATATTGAAAGAACAGGATATGACAACTTATGTTCATGCCACCAGTTTAATATGTTGAAGTCATCATCATCATACTGGTTGACAGTGTCACTATCTAGATAGGCAGTTAGTTCAGAAGCAGCAGCAAGAGATGCACCAGAAGTAGCAGCATGCAACAAGGCACTAGCTGATGTTCTCCTAGATAAGGAAGAGGAGGAACTAATACCTGAATCAAAACCGGTGCTAACAGATGCAGAAACAGATTCAGTGTCAGTAGCAAAGATCTTACCCCACTGAGTCTTTTTCTTACCTGTGCGGCGTGGCTGAGCAGCTCTCTGCAACCTAACAGAACCAAACTTTTGCTCATATCTAGAATAAATAACAGACAACTCAGCCCTTACCTCAGTTAAGTAGCCAGAGTAGTCATTGCCATTAAGCTGAGACAAAAGACGGAGCACATTGCTAAAACCTGCCATCTTAGCTCTTGGATCCAATATAAATGCAAATGAATAAAGCATAGGTATATCACACCAGTAGGCTAAGAACTTATCTTTCATAGGCACAACAACAGACCTAAGTTGCCTGTCATTCTCATAACTATTCAGATGAGAAGCAATACCAAGAACATGATGCAGGACCAATGGCGATGTAGGATAATAAACACCAGAAAGAGCCACAGTGGAATCATAAAACTGTGCAAGAAACTCAAGTATCTATTCAGCAACATACCAGTGGTTCTCAGTCAGCAGTGGTAGGCCATCAACCAAGGGATGCTGAGTTGTTATGAAGACAGAAAATGTGCTCTTATGTGGCAAAAGATGTTTAAGCATTAGATAAGTAGCATTCCATCTCACATCCATATCCAAACCAAACTTACGGGGGCGGACACCCACCGCAATGCAATAGGACTTATATGCAGCAATGCGTTGGTTAGATGAGTTCAAGAATGAGATTGCTGTTCTAAAAGCAGTAAGCATAGGCTTGAAAACATCAAGGCCAGCTTTAACAATAAGATTTATGATATGGCATGCACATCTCTGATGCAAAAACAAGGTACCAACATAACCAGACAGCAAAGGACTAAGCTTACCAATGGCCTTGGTGTTTGCAGATGCATTGTCCAAGGTTACAGAGAATACCTTATCAGTCAAGCCATACTCTTGAACAACACATGCAATACGCTCAGAGATATTATCAGCATTATGAGAGACATCAATCAATCTAAAGCCTATGATTCTCTTCTCTAACTGCCAATCAGGATTCACATAATGAGCAACCACACTAAGATAATCCTCCTTAGCATTGCCAGACCATATATCAGATGTAAGAGCAACAGATGAAACAGATTGAAAACATTCAACAAGCTTAGCACGACGATCAGTGAAATACTTTGCCATATCCCTAGTTGTTGTTTGCCGAGAAACACTAGCAAACCTAGGATTATGAGCTTCCCTAATGTACTCCTCAAAAGCATTCTCAGCACCCAAGCATAAAGGCAGATCAAGACGTGCAATCAACCTACACAACTGAGTACGAGCCCGCTCGGGGCAATACTCCCAGCAATGCACAGAGCCATCAGGATTAAACTTAAGCTGGGATTGAGCCATAGCAGAACGAGACTTCAAAGCAGGACAAATAGGAACATGCCTAAGCAAATGGCCAGTACCACCAGTGGATTGCCCAGAAAACAACTTCTTGCAATGCAAGCATTTGGCACCAGTTCTTACCTCCTTACCGTTCTTGATCTCAAGGATCTCCTCGAAGTTTTCCCAACACTTCGATCTGGGCGCCTTCTTCCTCTTCACGCCAGTGCTCACAGATGGCGTCGACGTACCAGTACCAGTACCAGCATTGCTGGCAGCAACAGGTGCAGGCGGCCCATCGCCATCAACAGGTGCATCAGCAATGTCGATGGGCGTTGCGCCTGTGCCGAACAGCTCCTCCTGATCTGCGGCCAAGTTCTCCTCTTCGTCATCTCCGGCCATCCCCAAGAGCCGCAGCTCATAGTTGTTGGAGGTAGGATCGTCGTCCATCACGGCCTCCAGCTCCTCACGGCCTGCGCAGAGAAAAACAGTGCCGGATTAGATGAGATCCAGAGAGGCGGAGAGCCGGAGACGGAGAAGGATGAGAGGCTTACCTGCGCCGGAGCACCGGAGTCGCCGTTGATGTACGCGTCCACCAGTCCACCACCCGGGATGTCACCGGAGACGGAGAAGAAAGGAGGGGATCCGCTAGAGGGAGGGGCTAGGGTTTGGGGAGGGTCGGAGGGAGAGGCGTAGATCCGACCACCGGAGAGGGAGAGGAAGGTCTGGAGGCGGTGGATCTGTGAGAGCGAGGTGAGTGGAGGCGGCGAGCCAGACTGCCGGAGCCCGGCGAGGCAACCGAAGATCTGTGAGGGCGAGGCGAGGTCGCGAGCCGTCGACACGGCGTAGATCCGGCGGTCCGGCGGCCACCGGACAGGGAGGGGAAGGTGTGGAGGCGAGGCGAGGAGGCGGTGAGGCGCCGGCCGGAGCCGCGGACTGGCAGCGAGCCGGAGGCGGAGAGGGAGAGGCGAGGAGGCGAGAAGGATAGGGTTTCGGGGGGCGCCGGCCGGCCGCGTCCCGGCTTCTATATGCCGGGGCGTCGGGCCGCCGCGGGCCTCGGGCCCATCGTGCCTCGGGCCGGCCCATCGTGCCTCCTC
>CM014277.1:56933418-57013096 GCA_004135705.1 Alloteropsis semialata
TAGAGTCAAAATGATTTTGCAGTGTTAAATAACTTGATACAATTTATAATATTTGAAAACATTCCTTCGACCTAACTAGCTTGATTAATCATGGTGCATCCAGCATTACAAGCTCAGAGCCTGCTGGGGTTTAACTTCTAATGTTTAGATTGCAATAGTCCAATAACCCAGAGCTTATTAATATTGTTTGGCCTCTCAAGTATACAACAACAAGCAAGCTGGCATCCCATAGGCGTAGACGTAGGCTAGAAATGAAACCCAAAAAAAGTGGCATGAGACAAAATGGAATAAATAATTAGTATATAAACTAGTAGTAATAACAATAGCAAGAGATGTTTGATCATGGTTCTGGCATGTGCATTAGTAATTTCTATCCACTCCAATCCAGTGACAAATTATTTGCCTACATCCATCCCGTCATGCCTCCTTTTCATACTGCCTCCTCCCATGTAAAAGTTGGCTGATCTCTTTACCTCCTTGAATCATAATTAGTCCCTCAAGTGTAGGCTGATTATTTTGGAATTCTAGAGTCCTCTATAATTTGTTTCTCCGACTTGGAGGTCTTGTATGATTTTACTGCTAAACGGGGAGAGAATTACTTTATCTACTTAACAGATGATACATAATATGGAGTCCTGCTGATAGATGTTAAAACACACTTTTCACAACCTACTGATAGATCCCTCCTTTGGGCATTCACTACTATTTTTTTAATATATGGGATGCTTAGTTCTTTATGTTCATTTTTTGGGGATATATTAGGTTGTTTTAATTGGAGAACAATTTGCCAATTACATGAGTGGCTGTTGAGGATTTGCCACCTAGTACGTCGAAGCTGAGGTTTTTCCTCTCTTTCCATGGCGCGTGCTATGATTTATTGTTTTGTCCTTTTTCCATTTTTGCTTTTCACTTGCCTTTTCTCTTTTGGCCCCAGTTGAAAGACCCATATGCTTCTTTGGATGAACTGTACTGCCTAATGATCATGAGAGTTGACAGTCTTGGTAATTATCTTATTTGAATATATTAGATTTTAGACAAGGCTTCTAACACAAATGTCTCTTGTGAGGCAGGCAAATTTATATGGGATGTTCAGAAAAAATTCATCGAGTTGATAGCCTGACTGAATTCTCATATCCAATAGAAGAACTGAGCAATATATAATCATCTTTAAAAATATCCTTGTCACCTTTCGCTTGGTGTGACTATGAGTCCCTGGCTGGTCAAAAGTGCCTATAAAAGCATGGAATCCTCAATTTAAGTGGAATGGCTAATGACCGTGAATATCCTCAATTTCAGTGGAGTGGCAATGAGTGTGAGCCTCACTTTCCCCTATCTGGTTGGGGGCTGTCCATAGCTTGGAGACACTTCTATGTTGTCGCTTTTTAGAGTTGGTGTCTCAGAAGTTGGGTGTTTCCTGGAGCATAGTAGCATCTTTTGGACATCAATCAGTTACATATGAAGTTTGGCATAGTCTTCTGGATGATTAAGTATTGATCTGTTGCTGCAGATATATGGTGTTGTGCGGAAAGAAATCTGGTACCATCCTGACATGTACTTCTACTGGCACATGCTGTACATGCTAGCAAGAAACAAGAAGGTTGATGAGACAAGGCAGGTCTGGTCAGATCTCAAGTCTGAAGACGTGCTATTTGATCAGCACACTTACGGTGACATTGTGAGAGCCTTCTGCGATGCTTAATTGATCTGGCAATGGAAATGTACAAGGACATGAGAAGCTCCCCAAGCCGCTCCTCTCACTGCCATTCCGTGTTGTCCTGAAAGGGCTGGTCCCGTACCCTGAGCTGAGGGAGAATATAAAGCAGGATTTCCTGGAGCTTTTCCCGGATATGATTGTATATGACCCACCTGATAGCTTGTCAGATGTAGAGGATGAATTCAAGTTTTGATGAATATATGCATTCTTACGTTCTCTGCTTCATGGAGTTAATTTTGGTAAGGTCTACTTCAAGACTTCAAGCAAAAAACCCACCAGATCAATAGTTGGTTCTTCTATGCATTGCAGCCAAACTAGACTTCCGTTTTTCGTGGGGTTTTTTTTTAGCCAGATCAGTTGTAAATGTACCAGTAGCTTCTGGTTCTCTGGGTGGAGCACCAAGCTTTTCTCTCCCTCTCTATGAACCATGTTTGTTAAGCCCCATCTTGAGAATTTAGTATTCTCTCTGGCAGCCCAAGGTACATTCGAGTATTTTTGAAGTTCGGAAAAAGTCTACTTAACCCCTGACCTATTTATGTTCGTCTACTTAACCCCCTAACCTATAAAACCGGGTATTCTACCCCCTGAACTATCCAAAACCATGCAAATAACCCCCTTGGTGGTTTTAGAAGCCTACGTGGCATTACACGTGGATGTGACGTGGCAACAACATGTTTAAAAGTCTATTTCACCCCCTAAACTTATGAGGTTTATGGACATAACCCCCTTAACTATATAACATGATACTTAGCCCCTCTGACCCCTGGACTGCTATTAAACATTTTATTTTCTGATGTGGAGCACTACTTATTTAGTTTCTGCAGCTATTCGGAGATCGAAGGGAGATACTTTTTCTTCGCTCTTAGGATAACCCAAGCAAATTCAACCTGAAACTTGGCCTTGAAGGAGTCCACAGTGGGGGTGCATAACTCTGAAAATGAGGTCATTTTGGCGACGGACTGTCACACCCGGTTTTAAGGACAAAACCGAATGATATTTATATATGCGCCAGGATCAAGTTTTCACACATATGAGACTTCATTAGTGATAAACAATAGCAGAATTATGTAAAACAGCATAAAAGACTTACAAACTATCAGAGTTACAGCTTATCCTGTAAACGAAGGCTCCAACACTTCACAGGCAATCGACTGGGGGTTGCGTACGCTTAGCATCATCTTCAGCGGCTTCACAACAGCTCGTGAGCAGCAGTAAGCAAGGATGAGTACACTTATGGTTGGTACTCAGCAAAGCCACAAGAACTAACCAGAATATGATTTATTATCCACTTAAAATATATTAATCATGTGAGGGTCCAGGCCGCTCTTGACCGTGAGCACGGCTGATATATCAGTTTTTAACACTCTGCAGAGTTTGTACACTTTCACCACCAGCCGCGTAAAAGTTCAGAAGAACTTTGAACCCAACCATGTGTTGGATTTATTTGGGCTTGGCCCTTTTATATTCCAATTAAATCTAAAATATTTAAGGCCCACGATTAATGCAAAGGGAGTTAAAAGTGGTTACTACCATATTGGTAGTTAAGAGGATCTCAACCAACTTATTAGGTGGACACGTGGTACACCCAATGTGAAGTTGGCAAAGGGTAACCGGGATGCCACACGCGCGCGCGCTCGCTCGCCTCGCCGAGCCGGGCCGAGGCCGTGGGCGTGGGCGTGGGCGTGGGCGTGGGCGTGTCGAGTCGAGACGATTGGTTTTGCAAATCAACGAGATTATGGTAGAATCAATTACCTACCTTAAACGCTCACAGGGACGTGCCTTATTTGCTCCGCGGGATTCTTGCCTTTCCTGCAGAGGCGTCCAGGTGCATCCCCCCTCCATCAGGCAGCGCCTATAAAAGGAGGCCCTCCCCTACCCAGAGACACACACCAACACAACCCTTCAGGTATTCCTGTTTAGGAGACCTCTCCCTTCTCCCTCATTGTTTCTGCTGCAACGCTTGCCTCCCCATCGCTAGCACTGCGCGCACGGTTCTAGCGAGAGCAGAGCCTCCGGAACCTCGACTGGCTTGAGATCCTACTCGGGATAGCCAGGCGATAAGGTTTTTGGGGAGCGTCTTCACGCGACTGCTCAAGTTCGTCTGCATCGTCTTCTTCCTGGTGGCCTGTACGACTACATCCACTACTTCCCGGTGCCGTTCGAGGGACTGCACTGCATCAACTCGCCACTACATCGAATTTGTACGGCTACACCGAACAAGGTCAACCAATTAGTATGACTAATCCAGTTGATAACGGCGCAGCCAATGCCTCCGGCAGCGGCCCCGTCTCAAGGTACATTCTGAACCTTCTGTGGTTCTTTATTTTGTTCTTGTTTAATATGAGATTGAACTTGAACACATGCACATATCATGTTCTCACTGGATCACAACTGTCATTATGATTTACATGCTTTTATTCGGAATTAAAATGTGTCGAATACTGCCTATATTTCTAACAATCCAAAAACCTTATAATTGTGATAGGCTATCGACTGCTAGTTTTGCAAGTGCGCTTAAACCACACGTGTTCGATGGAACACATTACAAGAGATGGCAGAGTAGAATGTCACTTTGGTTGACCTACATGAACTGCTTTTACGTCACACAGGGTAAGGCTAAGGATCTATCTGCTGATGAAGAGAGAGCTTTCCAGGTAGCCGATAACCTGTTTCGAGGTGCCGTAATTAGCGTTCTTGCTGATCACCTAGTGGACAGCTATCTGTCACTGGACAGTGGCAAGGCGCTGTGGGATGCGCTTGAGGCCAAGTTCGGTGCTTCTGATGCTGGCAGTGAGCTGTATGTCATGGAGCAGTTTTGCGACTACAAGATGGTCGATGACCGTTCAGTAGTGGAACAGGCTCATGAGTTTCAGTCACTGGCTAAGGAGCTAGAGGGCTTTAAATGCGAGTTGCCCGACAAGTTTGTGGCTGGAAGCATGATTGCTAAACTGCCGCTCTCTTGGAGGGACTTTGCTACCTCTCTGAAGCATAAGAGACAAGTGTTCAGCGTGCCTGAGCTCATTGGGTCTCTCGATGTTGAGGAGAAGGCAAGAGCGAAGGACAACCGCGGCAAAGGAATTGCTGGGTCCTCTAGTGCAAACCTGGTCCAGAGAAATTTCAAGGGCCAGCAGAAAAAGAAGAACCAGAACAAGCCTGAAGTCAAGGCTAATCAGACAACCACTTTTAAGAAGAAGAAGAACCAGCCGAGCAAGGGCAAGGGCAAGTGCTATACTTGCGGTCTTGAAGGGCACTATGCCAAAGACTGCGAGAAAAGCAAATACAGGCCGAAGGCAGCCAACATGGTCATTAGCGATGACAACGGAGGAACCTCAGGGTACGGTAATTATTTACCTATGGTCCTTTCTGTTTGTCAGTCACCTGATTGGTGGGTTGATACTGGAACTAATATTCATGTGTGTGCTGACATCAGTCTGTTTTCTTCTTATCAGGTCGGCGGAACTACCTCCTTGTTAATGGGGAACGGATCACATGCGCGTGTACTTGGTGTTGGTTCGGTCAATCTGAAGCTTACTTCGGGAAAGACCGTGCAGCTGAGGAACGTGCAGCATGTCCCTACTATCAAGAAGAATCTAGTTAGCGGCTCTCTACTGTGTAGAGATGGTTATAAATTAGTGTTTGAATCCAATAAATGTGTACTTTCTAAGTATGGAACTTTTGTTGGAAAAGGCTATGATTGCGGAGGCTTGTTCCGCCTTTCTTTATCAGATGCTTGTAATAATGTGGTGAATCATGTGGTTAATGATGATGAGTCGAATGTTTGGCACTCTCGGCTGTGTCATGTTAACTTTGGTTGTATGTCGCGCTTGGCTAGTTTAAATTTAATTCCGAAATTTACCACGGTCAAAGGTTCTAAGTGCCTTGTGTGTGTTGAATCAAAACAACCTCGCAAGCCTCACAAGGCCGCGGAGGCGAGGAACTTGGCACCGCTGGAGCTCGTGCATTCTGATCTTAGTGAGATGAATGGCGTGTTGACAAAGGGGGTAAAAAGTATTTCATGACATTAATAGATGACTCTTCTAGATACTGTTACATTTATTTGCTTAAGTCAAAAGATGAAGCACTACACTACTTTAAGATCTATAAAGCTGAAGTGGAGAATCAACTTGAGAGAAAGATCAAACGTTTAAGGTCGGATCATGGTGGAGAATACTTCTCACACTTGTTTACTCAATTCTGTGAGGAACATGGTATGATTCATGAGAGGACGCCTCCCTACTCACCTCAGTCAAATGGGGTTGCCGAAAGAAAGAACCGCACTCTAACTGATTTGGTTAACGCCATGTTAGACACAGCGGGACTCTCTAAGGAATGGTGGGGTGAGGCTATATTGACAGCGTGTCATGTTCTGAATCGTGTTCCTCCAAAGAATAAAGAGAAAACTCCATTCGAGGAATGGGAGAAGAAAAGGCTCACGCTTTCCTACTTACGGACTTGGGGATGTTTGGCAAAGGTCAATGTGCCAATAACCAAGAAACGTAAACTTGGGCCTAAAACTGTGGATTGTGTCTTTCTTGGTTATGCTCTGCATAGCATTGGATATAGATTCTTAATAGTGAAATCTGGAGTGCCAGACGTGAATGTTGGTACAATAATGGAATCCAGAGATGCTACTTTCTTTGAGGACATCTTTCCTATGAAGAGGAAAGAAAGCACGTCTAGCAAAGAACTGTCTATAGATGCTACACCTGCCGTTGTGATGGAACACACAGAACAAACACTTGTGGAAAATCCTGAGGAGGATGACAATGAAGCTCCTAGGAGGAGCAAGAGACAGAAGACTACAAAGTCTTTTGGTGATGATTTCATTGTGTACCTAATAGATGACACTCCAAAACCATTGAAGAGGCATATTCCTCTCTAGACGCTGACTATTGGAAGGAAGCGGTACGGAGTGAGATGGATTCAATTATGTCTAATGAACTTGGGAAGTAGTTGAACGTCCTTATGGGTGCAAACCTGTGGGATATAAGTGGGTGTTCAAGAAGAAGCTAAGGCCTGATGGTACTATTGAAAAGTACAAGGCAAGGCTTGTTGCTAAAGGCTATACTCAGAAAGAAGGAGAAGACTTCTTTGACACTTACTCACCAGTTGCCCGGTTGACCACAATTCGAGTGCTACTGTCCCTGGCAGCCTCTCATGGTCTTCTCGTTCATCAGATGGACGTAAAGACAGCTTTCCTAAATGGAGAGTTAGAGGAGGAGATCTATATGGATCAGCCTGATGGGTTCATAGCAGAAGGTCAGAAGGGAATGGTGTGCAAGTTGATAAAGTCTCTGTATGGCCTCAAGCAAGCACCTAAGCAGTGGCATGAGAAGTTTGATAAAACCCTCACGACTGCTGGCTTCGTTGTGAATGAAGCTGACAAATGTGTGTACTATCGCTATGGTGGGGGCAAAGGAGTGATCCTGTGCTTGTATGTTGATGACATCTTGATTTTTGGGACAAGTCTTGACGTGATTAAGGAGGTCAAAGACTTCTTGTCTCAAAATTTCGAGATGAAAGATTTGGGTGAAGCTGATGTTATTCTTAATATTAAGCTGGTAAAAGAAGGTGATGATGGGGTGACACTTACACAGTCCCACTATGTGGAAAAAGTCTTGAGTCGCTTCGGATACAGTGACTGCAAGTCTGCTCCAACACCCTATGATGCCAGTAAAATACTAAAGAAAAACAAAGGGGACATGAAAGATCAGCTGAGATACTCCCAGATCATAGGCTCACTTATGTACCTAGCTAGTGCTACAAGACCTGACATCTCATTTGCCGTAAGCAAACTTAGCCGGTTCGTGTCTAATCCGGGAGATGATCAATGGAATGCTCTGGACAGAGTAATGCGCTACCTAGTGGGTACAATGAGCTATGGGATTCACTATACTGGGTACCCGAAGGTACTGGAGGGTTTTAGTGACTCAAACTGGATATCTGATGCCGATGAGATAAAGGCCACAAGTGGATATGTGTTCACTCTTGGAGGTGGTGCTGTCTCCTGGAAGTCTTGCAAGCAGACCATCTTAACGAAGTCTACCATGGAAGCAGAACTCGCGGCATTAGAAACCGCCACAATGGAGGCCGAGTGGCTACGTGATCTCCTTATGGATTTGCCGGTGGTTGAAAAACCGATACCGGCGATTCTAATGAACTGTGATAACCAGACGGTGATTGTCAAGGTAAACAGTTCTAAGGATAACATGAAGTCATCAAGGCATGTAAAGAGGCGGTTGAAGTCTGTCAGGAAAATGAGAACCTCCGGAGTAATTGCCTTGGACTATGTCCAGACGGCTAAGAACCTGGCAGATCAATTTACAAAGGGTCTTTCACGAAATGTGATAGATTTTGCATCCAAGGAATTGGGAATGAGACCCATGTGAGTCACTCAATAGTGGGAACCTGTCCTATGTGATCGGAGATCCCGTGAATTAGGATGAGGAAACAAGCTATTGTTTGACTGAGAGAAGAGAACCTTTGAAATGAGTTAATTCCAGGGTGGATGCATTTCTCTTCTTTTCTGTATGGCAGGATGGTGTACACCTTAATGTAATTCGAGTGGCTTTTGAGAAGCAGAGATGTTGACCTACAGAACATCTTATGAGAATTACACCTATATGAGTTCGACTGCTAGTCACAGTCTATGAGAGTGGGTTATCTCTAGATACTCATGAAAGGCCTGGAGTTTGACTTATATGCTCCAAACCGCGGGGATGCAATAAGCAGCCTAGTATCAGTAAAAGGGTTCTGGTAAAACTTGTTCGCACAAGACTGCCAATTCAAGGCATAGTCCATTGGTCAGTTGTGGATGAGCGTAGCCTTTACTCTAGGTGGAAGTTCAACTTAACAGTCTCTACCGAAACACTGGTATATCAAAACAGCAATGGGGCTGAGGGCATTTCTCGTGTGGCGTGAAATATTGGTGGGGATTGTTGGATTTATTTGGGCTTGGCCCTTTTATATTCCAATTAAATCTAAAATATTTAAGGCCCACGATTAATGCAAAGGGAGTTAAAAGTGGTTACTACCATATTGGTAGTTAAGAGGATCTCAACCAACTTATTAGGTGGACACGTGGTACACCCAATGTGAAGTTGGCAAAGGGTAACCGGGATGCCACGCGCGCGCGCGCTCGCTCGCCTCGCAGAGCCGGGCCGAGGCCGTGGGCGTGGGCGTGGGCGTGGGCGTGGGCGTGTCGAGTCGAGACGATTGGTTTTGCAAATCAACGAGATTATGGTAGAATCAATTACCTACCTTAAACGCTCACAGGGACGTGCCTTATTTGCTCCGCGGGATTCTTGCCTTTCCTGCAGAGGCGTCCAGGTGCATCCCCCCTCCGTCAGGCAGCGCCTATAAAAGGAGGCCCTCCCCTACCCAGAGACACACACCAACACAACCCCTCAGGTATTCCTGTTTAGGAGACCTCTCCCTTCTCCCTCATTGTTTCTGCTGCAACGCTTGCCTCCCAATCGCTAGCACTGCGCGCACGGTTCTAGCGAGAGCAGAGCCTCCGGAACCTCGACTGGCTTGAGATCCTGCTCGGGATAGCCAGGCGATAAGGTTTTTGGGGAGCGTCTTCACGCGACTGCTCAAGTTCGTCTGCATCGTCTTCTTTCTGGTGGCCTGTACGACTACATCCACTACTTCCCGGTGTCGTTCGAGGGACTGCACTGCATCAACTCGCCACTACATCGAATTTGTACGGCTACACCGAACAAGGTCAACCGATTAGTATGACTAATCCAGTTGATAACGGCGCAGCCAATGCCTCCGGCAGCGGCCCCGTCTCAAGGTACATTCTGAACCTTCTGTGGTTCTTTATTTTGTTCTTGTTTAATATGAGATTGAACTTGAACACATGCACATATCATGTTCTCACTGGATCACTAACTGTCATCATGATTTACATGCTTTTATTCGGAATTAAAATGTGTCGAATACTGCCTATATTTCTAACACCATGCTGTGCTAGCTAGGCACAATACCACACTTTCGAGGTGTGATTGCATAGGGACGCTACGAGGCCTTTACAAAGAATCCCTCTATGTATGTGTTGGTCCCTGTCCGAACGGGTACGGAAGGCGCACCTTCTTTCCCCGCACATCCTACACAAACCTTTCCAGCCCAACATACACCCCCAACACAACATAGAGTTCATCTAATTAATTAGCCAAGACCAGAGCCATATAGTACTCGTGGTTGTACTGTTTTTCTGGGTGGTTCTCCATGTTCCAATTAACATCATCATGATATATTAAAAGCATACATAGAAGGATGGTTAGGGACACTTGCCTTTCTCCAACGTAAAGGTACTCTTAGTGCTCTTCAGCTTTTGCTCACTTGGAATTGTTGATCTTGAACGAACCGCAATCGTTCTACTCGAAGCAATCATCGGGCACAAACATACAAAGCAAATAAGTACAACTAAGAACAATACACCAATCATAGAAAAGCTTAAAAGAACGCACTAAAGGACGTGCTCAGAGAAATGCCGAAAACAACGCACTGAAGAAAATACAACTATCGCACATTTGTATTTGTGAGAGCACAAAGACTATATGCTTGGTTTATTTTAATTAAATAAAAGCATGTGTAAAAGGATATTTCAAAGAAATACCCAAGCTTATTTATTCAAATTATTTCCAAATTCAAAAGCGAAGTAAAACCTAGTCATATTTTATTTATAGATATTTCCATAGGAATTAAGCCATTTAACAATTAACTTCAAATAAAATACATGTGAAGCATCTAATCGAATCATTTCAAGTGACGTGTTAAACTAATCAAATTATTATTGAAAACATATTTATTTAGTATTAGTCAAATTAACAATAATTTATGAAATACCGAGGTATAAACCTAAACAAGTTTTATTAGAAAACTAGTGAAATGTTCATTAATCAATTTAATATTCTATTTAACTTTAGAAAAACAAACTAGACGAAACAACGAGACTAAACGATAGCTCACGCTAAACGGAAACTAACGAAACAAGAACAAGCCAAAACGGAGCTAAAACATGGAATCTATGACTAAAAACAAGGTAAAAGGCCATCCTGCGATAAACTGAGAACCTATACGTGATTAACTGTAGATTAGAAGGGTTAGCAGAGAAGAGACTCTAGACTCAGTGAATAGTCACTGCGAAAAGACGAATCTTCAGGGTTAAATGTGCAAAACGAGCTTGGAAGGACGGCAGGTTGTATATATAGGAAACTCAGGGTTGGATGTGTAAAAACAAAGGGCATGGTTGTGATTATTTTGTATAGTTTATAGACTGCGGGTTTATTATGAAAAAGAGCAAGGGCTCGTTAGCAAAAAGGATAGAGGGTTGGCCGGTTGACTATGGTTGACCGGTATGTGAGTTTTGATCCGGGCCGTTCAATCCGAAATAGACGGCGGGGGTTAGATCGAGCGGTCGGCGGTGAGCCAGGCGGCGGCGTCGCCGTATCCCGCGGTGGAGCCTCGCCGGCGCGGCTCAGCTCGGCGCTAGAGGGTGCGGGAAGGAGCAGAAAGGGCACAGGAAGGCAGAGGGGCTCACGGGGAATTCACCTCGGGTGAAATCGGTGTCAGGAAAGGGCCGGAGCTTGTCGGCGACGAGGAGAGGCGAATGGGAGCTCGGCCGTGCGGTGAAAGGAGTGCTCGGCGTCGGCTCCGATGCCCTGGCGCCGGGGTAGTGCTCCAGACGTCCTTGGCTCGGCGGCGACGACGAGCACCAAAGGGCGACGGCGGAGTTTGTGCGAGCAATTTCGGTGGGAATTCTGGGGGTGGAGAGTGGGTGCGGNAGGTCAACCGATTAGTATGACTAATCCAGTTGATAACGGCGCAGCCAATGCCTCCGGCAGCGGCCCCGTCTCAGGGTATTTTCTGAACCTTCTGTGGTTCTTTATTTTGTTCTTGTTTAATATGAGATTGAACTTGAACACATGCACATATCATGTTCTCACTGAATCACTAATTGTCATTATGATCTACATGTTTTTATTCGGAATTAAAATGTGTCGAATGCTGCCTATATTTCTAACATGTATTACCTTGAGGACATTCGCGATGTAGGTCTCGCGAGGAGCAACCCCTCTCCAGTCATAGGTGCTGTCCCCAGGTTCATTCCAGTACTTGAGGACGAATGGGGTTGTGTCGACAAAGAAAAACTCCGCTACCTCTATAATTCAAATGTATAAGAGACATAATACGGGCATCTTCTTTTCTCAATGACTTTTAGTTTTTCATCTGTAATAAGCCCTTTCGATGAGATGGTTTATGTGTAAGCTTTGTTCATTCTCACCTGCATTGACTACAAAGGACTTCATGCAGATCCATCGGCTATCAAGGTTGCGAAGAACGGGGCTCAGCTGCGCAAGAGCGTCGCCTCTGTAGTCATGATTGCCAAGAACTGCATGACACAGAGGGAAAATTAGCATTTTTAATTTGTTTGCTGACTTCAGGAATGTTGCTATGTTTAATTTTCAGTACAAGTGGAGATAAATTGAAATTCAGAGTAGGTAGTATATATGACATTACTTGTGTACCAGGGCTTCTGGAGGCTCTTGGCAGTGTATATATTTGTGAAAGACTCCTCAAAGGCCTTATCGTCGACACCGGTGAGGCCGTTCTTGTAGAAGTTGTCACCGACATTGACGACGAAATCTATGTCCATCTTCTCCCCAATTATGCCCATCTGCAAACACCAATATATGCATGTTGTCAATGTATCATTCACAGGAATATTGTGCAAGCCCATTTGGATTTTCACTTCAAATTCGCACGTCAGTTCCGATTATAACTATTTTTGACTAAATGTAGAATGCATATATACTCATTCTGCGAGTTAGTGATTATTCAGTCACTGGAAACTCAAATTCCCCTGAGTGTGACTATACCGACAGGAAATGAAAAAAACGATTTTCCTGCCGGGAATAACCGCCAGGGATAAAACGACAGGGAAATAATGTAATTTGCTTGTCGGTATTTTTTTCCCTGTCAGGTTCCAGCCGCTAGGAAAATTCCGGTTTCCACTAGTTACTGAGAGCCATTTGTGTTGGCTAGAAATCTCCCCCTGGCTATTGGCACGTGACTATGAATTTAGAAACTTAACGGCATATATAGTCTTTTCTCGAAAAGAACGTGTCGACTATGCATATTATTGGAAAGTCCGTTAGGAAAGGCCATCACAAGACCAACACACTTGGACCACAAGTACATTCAGTCACGACTTCCTTGAAAGAGAAAGACGTACGTGAGCACCTGTGTCTATGCTGTATTTTTTGCAGTAAACAAACATTTAGTGTTGCTAACCTTCAAGCTCCACAGCCTGGTTACGTGCCCCGTAACTGATGACATGGCCCCACCACACTCATGAACTGCATGCGCATAAAGCATCTTTACCCTAACTAAAAAGATGATGTATCCTAACACTTTCCAGGAGAGAGCACGTGACTTTGGAATGATGCAGTCATTTCAGTTCATGTGCTTCACACTGGTCAAAGTTCAGTCGCTCGGTTGCTATTTTTAATAAAGAATAGATCGGATACGAACGGATATATGTACAAATATAATACAAATACATATAGTTATTTATTTCTCAGATCGGATTCAGATACGGATAGTATCAAATCTGTTAGATATGAAATGAATATTGATATATGTTCTTTATCTCCATTAGATGTCCAACTCTGATTACTCAGATTCAGATATAGATCAGATGTTGCATCTCCAAACTCAAATATCAGATTATCCACTTTCAGTTGGACGGACGGACGGCCAGATAGATGGAAAGTATCTCTAACATTTTCACCCCTACTATTTTAATACAGGTTATGAAAGTCAACTTTTATATCCCGCAAAAAAAAAGAAAAAGATTTTATGATACCCGAGTGATCAAATGATACAGTAGTTCATCCGATGCTGTCTGCTTAATTGGTTGTGTACTTGTAAGTTTTAATGGAAACAAAAATCACGAATGGAAACGATAAACTAATAGATCGCATGCACACCATACTTAATCAACTCCTTTGGCATAGAATACACGAACGACAAGCGAACATATCGAATCAAATCAAACCAAATTGTACCACCATTGACAGCGGTCGTCAACATGCATGTGGAAGAAAGGAGAACAAATAAAGAAAGCGGCACGGCCGTCAAGACGAGCATGAGAGAGAGCACACGATCGATCGCGCACCTGCTCCGCCACGAGGGACTGGTTGAACTGCCCGCGGCGGCCCCAGTCGCCGACGGCGAGCACGGCGACGGACCCGTCGGCCTTGGCGGGCGGGTGCTCCAGCCGCGGCAGCTCGGCCGCCACCCGCTGCGGCGCCGCGACGACGACGACCACCAGGACGACGACGATGACGAGCAGCGCGGCAGTCATCGTCGTCGTCGGAGCCATGGCGATGGGTGGTCGAGAATCCCTGGCCGACGACGGAGAAGATGAGGAGACGGCGGCTGCTCCAGATGGTCAGTGTGCACTGCTGGCGCGCGTGTGTGTATTTGTAGGCCGCGCCAAGAAAAGGAGAGGAACAGAATTAGGCGCTGGGAGCGGTTGGGCACGCGAGCAATTTCCAGGCCCTGCATGTGGGCCCGCCCGGGGTGGGTTGGTGGCCCTGCCAGCCTTGCCGCGTAATCAGTGTGCATGGCACGATTTCTTTCTGTTTTTTTCTTTTTTTTTTTGGGTGAAGGAATGGTAGCTTTAGGCTTTTGGTAACGCGTGTTTTGCTACCTTTTGGTGGGCCAGCAGCCATGCATTGCTTGTGTTATGGGCCAACATGGCAGATGGTAGTATAAATATTGACACCTCTTTGGACAGTAAGTTTCGTAGAAAATGTTATGGGAGAAATTAATGTTCTGCTCAGGAGGAACTGGGAGGAAATTTTCAGTGTCTTTAGTTGTTGCTTTTTGAGCTCACAGTGTCTTTAGTTGTTGGTCACTGGCACCGGCATTGTTAGTGCTGGACTGCTGCTGATGGTAATCTCTGTACACATATTCCTTTGGGTCCGAAGCCCATTTGGTTGCAAATGGCGCCTCCTTATCCATGGGCCGAATCTGCATTCCTTAGCATCCTTGGATGCTAAAATCCCGTGTCGTTGGCCCAAACGTGCGGCAGCATATCGGGCATACACGGAAAACCTGGCTTGTAATCCGTGTGTGAGCTATAGCTTAGGGTTAGAGTTTGGGTTACTGGCGGCGGGGCTCCAATGGCCTGTGGACACAGAAGGGGAGGTTTGGAGAGGGAGGGGAGGGGGGATGGTTTGGTCAGCAGCGCGGGGGCGCCGGCAGCTGAGCAGGGCTGGATCTCCATTTGACGGTAGCGGGCGGCGGGTTCGTCGAAGGTCATGGGATAAGAAATGGGGGTGCTAAGAGGGTAGGGGCGGACGTCGAGGTGGCGGGTGGCCGCCGGCCGGGATAGAGGTGGAGGGGACGGGGTGGATGGCCGCCGGACGCGAGGAAGAAGAAGCTGCGAAAGCTGGAAGCCGAGTCACTTATCTGGCTCCCGTGGCCATACAGGAGGACCCGGGCATACCCACTAGCAAGGCTGGATGTATTCGTTTAGTTGGCATTGGTAAATTTTGAAAATATTCTCACCGTAATAATAGGACAATTAATGTTTCACATATAAAACATTCTCGGTTCAAGTTTTTGCTAGCCACAACATGAGTTAATACAAAAAGTTCATAGAACAATCATGAAGCATTTTCCTTTTTCCATCCATCCTTAGCAAAGATATTCAAATCGAGGGCCTCCATTATTGTCTTGCTTACCGTACGAACAGCTTCCTTTTTGTCTCTTCACATTGCAATGGGGTCCAAAATCGATCATAGCTAATAAAGGAGGAGAACCTTTTTTTTAATCAAAAATCGTATCAGAGTATACCAAATAGCTCATGAGAGACCAGCAGCCCCACAAAGATCGATCTTTTTGTGCATGTTAACCAATTTCCCAGCAATGATTTATTGATTTAAGTTGGTCATGGGCATCGGCAGAGCTGCAGTGGTACTCCATGAACAAAAAAAAAAAAAAAAAGAACTTGATTGCACGGGCGCATCCTGATACATGGGCTAAATCAGCAGTCCTCAGCGCTGGGCTCCAAAAATCATGGGTCGCTGGCCCAAAACCATCTGCGGGCAGCAGCACATCGGCCATTTATTTGTTCTGTACATCTATCATAGTCTATTGTATGAAGCGAAAAAATGGTGTGGAACTAACCGTACTTAGTTGGGTTAGGTTCCTTCTAGTGGAATCTAATCAACTGGGTTCGAATCTCCAATTAGGCACGGGTGTCATATTTTTTGATTTATTACAGGATTTAACCGGCGTTATTCTTTCAGTGGTAGGCGACGTGCCCGTCGATAGCGATGCGCTTGTGGTGACTTTGTCTATCTCAAGATTGGAACAGCCGGCCCAGTCTCTCAGGGATGCTCATAGGGGTAGGGTTTGCGTGCGTGTGTGAGTGTCTGCGTTTGTACTGGTCATTCGCAAAAAAAAAGAACCGAAAAATGCTAATCTAATAATATAACTTTTTTCTCACTAACATCGCACACATGGGTTGCTATGCGATACAAATCATAAATAAATAACATCCTAATCTTATGGCAAGAAATTACTAGTATACAAATAGCTTCCTAATCTTTCTAGCAAGCAATCGGTTCAATAAATAAAATTTTATTTAAAATAATTGTTTTTGAAAACAACTTTTACAATAGCAATGATTCCAAATCAAAGAAAAATGGACCAATATTGATTTACCTCAACTATTTAAAATGTTCTAAGATTTATTGAAACCACCTCAAGTGTAAAAAACTCACCTAAAAATTTAAACATAGTTTTCAAAATAAAATATATAAAATCTACATTTACTATGATTGCAAATCAATGCAACCTAGGTCACTTTTGATTTGTAGCATCTATTTACATACTTTCAAGATTTTTGAAAGACATCGTGTGTTCAATAGCTCACATACCAATTGAGATATAGTGTTTTCCTGAAATATTTTATATTTAAAATCTACAACAGCAATGATGCCATATCAAAGTAAAATGGATAACTGTTGATCTATAGCATTTATTTGCAAATTTTTATAATGTAAGTAGCTCACCTAACAATTCAAATATAGTTTTTTTGAATAGTTTTGTATTTAAAATCAAAATTTACTTTGTTTACAACAAAATGGGCTACTATTGATTTATAGCATTTGTTTACATAGCTTTATTTTTTCAAAAACATGGTCAGTGTACATATTTGACTTGACAATTTATAACATTTAAATTTCAAGTTTTTTATAATTTTTATGTATTTTATTTTGTTTTGATTGAATTGTTTGGAGGTAGTGTGGTTGGAACCAAAAGTGAGAAGGGTGAGGGTGGACGAAGCACGAACAGGGCGTGCAGGTGGGATTTGTTGTACAAAGTTCTAAGATTTTTTTTAAAACCTCCTCAAGGGCAAACAACTAATCTATCAATTTAAACATAATTTTTCTGGGAAAATATATAAAATCTAAATTTACTATGATGCTAGATTAAAGCAACATGGATCACTTTTGATTTATAATATCTACTACGTCCGTGCCAGTGCATTGCTGCTGGAGCAAAAACAAATTACTAACTTGATAAAAATAGCATCAAATGCACATATATTAAGATCACCAAAATTAGCAATAAAGAATAAAATGATCGCTTGGAGATATGTTTTAAGCAAATTAATAATTCAAACAAAGAACCGCTAGTTCTCTCCAAAACAAAGGCGAATACAAAGATTCAAGGTGAGTCCTGCCAACTTTATTCTATATGGCCAGTTATGTGACTATGAAATTGTTTAACATTGGACGAGAGGAAATTTCAATATGCAATTTGCTTCAATGCCAATACATAAGTTCTGCTGTGTATGCAGTAGGATCGCGACTGGTGATTAGAGCTTGGGTTCACACCATAGTGCATATGGGTGGCGATTTGTTCATCTTTTGCTACATTAGCGACAATGCATATGGCATGGCAATTTAAGGTAGATTTTTAAAAATATTTTTAATTAAGTTTATAATAGAGATGATGCCAGATCAAAGTAAATTAGATCGCTATTGATTTATAATATCTGTATACAAAGTTTGATGATTTTTTAAAACCATGTTATTGTAAACAGCTCACTTGACAATTCAAATATATATGTTCATAGTAATTTTTAATTTATAATCTAAATTTACTATCATGCCAGATCAAACCAAAAAAGGTCGCTTTTGATTTATAGTATTTGTTTACAAAGTCTTAAGATTTTTGAAAACCATCTTGAATGTAAACAACTCACATAACAATTTAAATATAGTTTTTTAGAATAATTTTTAATTCAAGGCCTAAAATGAATATCATGCCACACAATAGCAAAATGGGTCAGTTTTGATCTATAGCATTTGTTTACATAGTTTTAAGATTTTTAAAGCCATCGTGTGTGCAAACAGCTCACATAAGAATTAAATATAGTTTTTTTGGAATCTTTACTATCATGTCATATCAAGGCAAAATGGGACGCTGTTGATTTATAATATTTGTTTACAGATTTTTAAGACTTTTTCAAAAACATCTTGAATGTAAACAACTTAGATGATGATTTGAATATAGTTTTCTAGGATAATTTTTAATTTCAGATCTAAAGGCACTATCATGTGAGATCATAACAAAATGGGTCACTTTTGATTTATAGTATTTGTTTAAAAACCATATTGAGTGTAAACAACCCACCTAATAAAGAAATATAGTTTTTTAAAGTATTTTAATTTCAAAGTCTAAATTTATTATCATGCCAGATAAAAGCAAATGGTTACTTTGGATGTAAATTATTTGTTTACAAAGTTTTTAGATTTTTTTAAACCATCTTAAGTGTAAAGAACTCACGTGCAAATTTAAATATAGTTTTTGTAAATAATATTTAACTGGAAATAAAAATTCGGTATCATGCCAGATCAAACCATAGTATTTACTTTTGATTTATAGTATTTGTTTACAAAGCCTTATGTTTTTTGAAAACTATCTTGAGGGTAAACAGATCACTTGACAATTATATATAGTTTTCAAAATAATTTTAGCTAAAAATATAACTTTACTGTCCTGCCAGATCAAAACAAAATGTGTTATATTTAATTTTATATGTATTTTTTTAATTTATTTTGATTGGATTGTTTAGAGGCCTAGTGACTCAGACCAAGGGGGAGATGGAGGCGAGGGATATGGGACGATGGACAAAATGACAATGGCCAATTGTGACATCAAAAACATCTATGTTTGGTTCTTTTAGGAATAGAGATTTACAAACTTTTAAGATTTTTTAAAACCATTGTTAGTGTTTAATAGCTCACCTAACAATTCAAATATAGCTTTTTCAAAAAAATATTTTCTATTTAAAATATCTTGTTGAAATATCTTCTATTTAAAATCTAAGTTTACTATGATTGTTGATTTATAAAATGGATCATTGTTGATTTGTAGCATCTATTCACAAAAGTTTATGATTTTTTAAAACCATCTTGAGTGTAAACGCCTCCCTTGGCCATTTAAATAGAGTTTTACAGAATATTTTTTTTATTTATAATATAAATTTACTATGATGCCAGAAAAAATCAAAATGGGTAAATCTTGGTTTATAGCATATGTTTACAAAGATTCAATTTTTTTTTTAAAAGTCATGGTCTGTGTAAACATTTGACATGACATTTAAATATAGTTTTAACAATTTTATTTAAAATTTGAAATAATCACAATATCATATCAAAGCAAAATGGATTATTATTGACTCTCTGCATGTACTAAAATTTTAAATATTTTTATAATTTTATATGTATTTTATTTTGTTTTGATTGGATTATTTGGAGGCACTGTCATTCGAACCAGGGGTGAGAAGGGTGGGGCGGAAGAAGCACGAAGGGGGCATAGGGTGGAAGGGGGATGAAAGGGAGGACGGCAATAAGTGGCTTTGGGCCACTGCTAAAAATAATCCAACCGTGTGAGATAGTCCAACCACGGAGAAGTAACAATAATAACCTATTTATAGAAAAAAAAACAATGATAGCCAACTCTCATTTGACTGGAGTAATAGATGAAAGGTGAATGTGAGTTTAGAGACGAGAGGATAAAAATATCTTTGTTTTGGTTGGAGGAACAACTTCCATCGAGGATCGACCAGGAGGAGGGACATTATTTTAGGTTAAGATCAATGCATCACAATTGTTTATCCTAACTTGTTGTACAACTTCTCACTTCGTTCAGAAACCACAAAATGAAAAATAAATATAAGAATTCTCTCATGAACTTCCCAATTAGTTCTCATCACTAGCATAGCAAGGGACTAGGTCCAAACATTCAAACTTCCACCTATAATTCTCAAGCCTTTTCTTATCACTCGCCAAACGCATGCCAAAAGCATCGCCAACAGTCTCCAGTAAATCTTTCCCAATAACGGGTTATTAGGACTATTCCAATACAAGTTCATGATTATTGGTAAAGTTATTTTATAGCCTTCAAAAAAATTTCTCTGGATCAATTTTCAGAATTGAAAACATAAATGGAGAGATAAGAGGATAGAGATTCTATCTACTATGTCTCGATGCAAGGATATGTGGCACTTCAAGAGGCGACGAAGGGAAGAGTTGTTTTGTGAAAAAAGAACGTGCCAATAGACATTTTCATATTGCACTACAGAAAATGTTCCTCTATTTGGGAGGGTTGGGATGAAATATTGGGACAAACAAAACAACATTGGAGAAATAAAAATGTATTGGGAGACTCATGGAGGTACACACCAATGTGTACCTACGGCTAGGGAGCTGGCCGACTTTTAGAATGCATGGACCATCAAAATATGGTGTGAGGAAAACGACCCAAGACGATGTAGAACTCCTTCATGCGCAATTCTACATGGATTCTAGCCAGGTATCTAATAAGGATATACTTGTATTTGACTCAAACTCTTTTTTTTGTATAAAATGCTAGCTATAGATAGATCCTAACCTGACTTAGTATATATATGGTTTCTGGGGGACCAACCCACCGATTATTATCCCTAGCTTTGTAGCCCTCGCAAATAGTGGTGGATCCAGCGTGGGGGCTGGGGGGGGCTCAAGCCCCCCTACCTCCAGGAACTCCATGGAAAGAAGAGGGAAGGAGGAGGAAGAAGAAGAGGAAAGAAGAGAGAGAGGAAGAAGAAAGGGGGGCTAGATGAAGGGGAAGGGAGATGAGCCCCCCCCCCAAATCTTTCATCCTGGATCTGCCACTGCTCGCAAAAACATTCCTGGTTCTTGCGACCCAACAATACAACCAACCACCATAACACAGGACGTAGGGTATTACACTATATATCGACCAGAACATTTATACATCCTATTACCATTGAGATCACAGTTCTGCAATTCCCCCTCCAAGTTGGCTTTATCTTCAGAGAACCAAATGAGTTCACAGGGAGTCTCTAGAGGAAAGTCACCGACCGAGAGATCAACTTTACCAATATCTTAGGTGGTCAGAGATGCCAATCACTTTCAACCAACTAGATCACAAGATACACATCCCCGACCCAGTCACTTATCCCTTAATAGTCGCCCCAACGGTGAATAGATCCCTACTCTCCAAGGTAATCATTAATGGTGGAAACAGCTTGAACATCATCTTCACCAACACATTGAAGTTCATGGACTTCTACTTGACCAAGCTCTAGTAAAGTTACAACCCGCTCTTTGGTATCGTGCCAAGCCATGGGTGTTACTCACTCGAGAGAGTTTTGAGCCCGGTCACATTAGGTACTCAGGACAACTACCATACGCAGTATCTCAGCTTTGAGGTGGCCGACTTCAAGACATCCTACCATGAAATTGCGGCAATTTCCTTCCTTGTTCAAAACACATAATAGTGATGGTTTTGGGGGAGTTACAAGGATAGAGATTATCGAGGGCGTGGAGATGACATATTGTGGATTAATTTTGAGTACTTGCACAAGTTCTACCAACAAGCCACACTTGATTTCAATATCATGAGCTTGTGGTTTTTGTAAGTTCCTATACAAATTGTCATCATACAACTTACATGAGTTCATAGCACTTCCAACTTGACTCTTTTTGTAGGATGAAGTCACAGTAGTGCATGGAAGAAAGGAATAAAGACATGGGCTTCTTGAACTCCTGTATTGTAAATGTGAAGAGAGTAGGCCTCACGAGCACTATGGAATATTTGGCAAAGGCTTTCCTTACTATGACTGACAATAGATCCATTCTTCTTTTGTACAACACTAAGAATTTGTGCATGTCTCCTCCACTGCCACATTCGACCGTTGACCGGGTCTACAAGACATCTCCGTCTAGGCTGTCTTGTTCCTGGTCATCTTTAATCATCTTTGTTGGGGTGTGCGGCTGCCAATCCTTCCCCTTGGACTTCTTCTCGTTCTCCCTCCTCATTCCGACAACGGGAAAATGAAGCTCAGGTTAGGCCTTGTCGTAGGCATGCCGCTTTGTCCTTAATCTTCAATCATCTGAGAGAGTTCTCCGCATATACATTTAAAGCAACAACTTTCATCAGGACCAAGAATCTCTTACGATGAAGATAAATGAAGGGAAGGTTTAGGCTGGGAGGACAGAACAAAGGTACTGGTAGTGTATGGCCGCCTCCAACTGGTTTAGACGGAGGTTATTCAGCCTCAATCCCCAATAGAAAGTACTGCATCATCTCTAGAACATGTAACATTTATCAAACTTGTAATAAATTTGTAGATCCGAAATTGATGTATGGACTTGTGGATGGATAATGGAATTGTGGTATTTTGCTTTGTGCTGTTGTTATTTATTATGTTGCAGGCTGTATATGTAAATTCACATTTAAAACAAATCGTAAATGGACATCATTGTCAGTTTGAACCGACAATAAAAATAAGATTTCACCTCCAGTTTGAGCCACAAAGTACAATGAAAATAGGACACAACACCACTTATTTTGTAAACCACCAGTGATGTGTTCATTCTCACAAACCGATGGTGAAATTCGGACATAGCATTGCCGTTCCATGTTTGAAACCGGCAATAATAGTTCAGTTTTCACCTTCAGTTGACATACTGGAAGTTTCACCATCGTTTGGCAAACCGGCGGTGACAATCGACATTACAACTATCGACCTTCATCGGTGCGCCCAAAAACCGGCAGTGATAGGTGTTATGAACCAGCACAAAAAATAAATATGCACTAGTGTATGTACCATCCTATAGGTTGCGTGCCACAACGGAACATCCTTTGTGCCTTCTTGCAACGGTTGGTGCCATGGAACATCAGATCCAGGAAAATGGGGCCCACTCAGGCCAACGGGTCCCAAATCCATATGGCCAACGGCCACGCTGCAGTATAGCCCCAATAGGAGTAGCGCTGCCCCGGCTGTCCCAATCTCAAAGCCTTACAACAGTGCCCCTTACAGCCCCAGAAGCAGCACTGCCCAGGCCGCGATGCGGAGCATCAAGGCCGTGTCATTCTAGATCTGGACAAATGGTCACTGGATCTCCGTGGCAATGCCGGAGCCGAGTTGCACCGTCCGCACCGACAAGAGCTCAACACCAGCAAAGATAACGCTGCCGGCTAGGGGTGGATAACGAGCCGGCTCGGCTCGGCTCAGTGCTGCTCGTTATCTTAACGAGCTCACTCGGTTCGGCTCGTTAACATAATGAGCAAAAAATCCAGCTCGGCTCGGTATAGCTCGCGAGCTAGCTCGAGCAGCTCGCGAGCCAGCACGTTAAGTCACAATGAATCTATCAGCTATCAAAGTAGCAGCCTTAGAGATAAATCCCACATAGATTTGGGTGCTTACCTTGTGCACAGATTTGAAGGCCACACAAAGGAATGAATCCCGCGACACAAAAGGAGGCTGGAAGGGGTGGCGGCGCTGAGGAGAATCTGCAAGGGCGGTGGCGGTGCTGAGGAGAAGCTGCAGGGGCGGCGGCGGCATTGAGGAAAGGCTGGAACCTGCAAGGGGTGGCGGCGGCGCTGTCGCATGGGGAGGGATGCAGGGCGCGAGCAGGTGGCGCGAGGGTGAGGGGCCGCAGTGCAGGAGGCGTTCGCGGAGCCGCCGCTCGCGGCCTCGCGGCGGGGAGAAGGTCGCGGTGGGGCTCGCGTGCGTGACGCGAGGAGGCGGTGCGACTTCGCGTCTTCACCGACGGGAGTGGGAGGGGGTGGACCGGTAGGGGTGGAATGGGGGCAGGCGTTGGGCTTGCCATGCCTCTAGGGTTCACTCGACGGTTTATGGGCCTATTGGGCCGTGTCGTCTTTTTATTTTTCACCCTCGATTTGCTCTGATTTGGTGTTGTCCATAGCTCGTTATGCTCGCGAGCCGGCTCGAACTCGCTCGTTATACTAACGAGCAAAAACACTAGCTCGAGCTGGCTCGTTAGAGAAACGAGCCGAGCCGAGCCGAGCCGACCAAGCTAACGATCCATGAGCATTTTGTCCAGCCCTAGCTGCCACCATTGTCCTCGTGGCTGCTGGACTTCCGGCTAGCCGCTCTTTGGCAGCGGTAAGGGGAGGGATGCGAGGGAGGTAGGCCTCCAGTGGCTTGCAGCGAGCCGCCCTTGCTTGCGGAGGCCGTGGGTTGTTTTAAATAATCTCCTCTTATCAAAATAATTGTTGCTGCTGACTTTTTTTTAAAATATTTGACTTTTTGTCTTATTTGAAAAGTTATGCAAATATGCAAAATGAGAATTCTCATTGAAATGAAATATAAATGTAAAATAAATCACAAACAAAATAAGATATACATAAAATATTTCGAATAAACGAATGGTCAAAGTTAGGATATATAAAAAGTCATCAGCGACAAATATTTTTATATGGAGGTAGTATATTTTACCATTACTAGGTTTGCCTTTATTATGAGTCGAATGATATGTTAATCATGAACTTTTTAGACAGCAAATAAATTACCAAAACTACGCGTGATTTGGCCCTGGAGGTCACGGCAGGGAATTGGAGCGGAGCAAGCGAACGGAAATGCTCAAGATGAGCGCATTGCGGATGTTCAGACCCCAGCCTGCAACTCGTAGGACGTGTTTTTCACTCTGTAATAAATGACCCAGCACGCAAAACACGCTCAGCGTAGGACATGTGGTTTTGACGGACCAACCCCAGCACACACTTCACGCTCTGTATGAGTGTAGGACATGAGCTTGACGGAAGGATGAGAACGAGGACTTTGGTGTGGACGGAAGCTCCTTTATAAGCCACCGACGCGGAGGCGCCATCAACCCCAACACCACCCATGGTGACCATGCATCCTTCCACCTTGATGCTCATCATCATTGTAGCCATCGTTGGCGCCGCCTCCTCCAACGCCTCCTCCCATGGCGGAATTCACCTCCAACGCCCTACCGCTGTTACTGCCGGCCATGGCACCGCCGCCACTTGCCTCCCGCACGAGAAGGGCGCCCTACTGGACATCAAGAGAGGCATCACCAGTGACCCGGAGGGGCTCCTCGCGTCGTGGCAAGAAGGTGGTGGGCATGATTGCTGCCAGTGGAGAGGCGTCCGGTGCAGCAACCGGACCGGTCACGTCCTCAAGCTTGTACTTCGCAACATGAATGGCGACAATAATGTTTCTTCCAGCAGCGGAGAAACAGCATTGGCAGGCAAGATAAGTCCTTCTTTGCTTAGTTTGGAACACTTGGAATGCCTTGACCTAAGCATGAACAAACTCGAAGGGCCAACTGGCCGTATTCCAGAGTTCCTGGGGTCTCTCAAAAAGCTCAAGTATCTAAACCTCTCTGGCACAAGGTTTCTAGGAACCGTGCCTCCTCAGCTCGGTAACCTTTAATTTCTGCACTCCAGTACCTTGACCTTTCTGGTACATACAATACAACCTCAGCTGAATTGTCATGGCTGACACGGCTACCTTTCCTTGAGCATCTCAACCTCAGCGCGGTAGACCTTAGCAGAGCAGATGATTGGCCTCACGCACTTAACATGATTCCTTCTCTGAGGGTCCTTGATCTTTCCTATTGCTCGCTTAGAAGTGCAAACCAATCACTCCCACACATTAACCTCACAAAACTAGCCTGGCTGGACCTCTCTGACAACTACTTTGGGCAACCAGTTGCATCGTGTTGGTTTTGGAACATAACACACCTCAAGCACCTTAAAGCTAGGGCCGCATATTTGTATGGTCAGTTTCCGACTGCGCTGCAAGATATGACATCCCTCCAAGTCCTTGATTTCTCAGAAAATGGATGGAATTTGCTCGTCATGACAGTAAACTTGACGAATTTATGCAATTTACAAGTCTTAAATCTCGACTCTAGTATCTGGTACGAGAACTTCTTTGAGAATCTGCCATATTGTGCGTCCAACAATTTGCAGGAATTGCATTTGTCTGGAGGAAATGCAAGTGGAGTATTACCAGATTCGATGGGACAATTCACCAGCTTGACCATTCTTGACCTCAGCGGTAACAGAATTACTGGTTCTCTGCCACCATTTATAGGCCATTTTACAAGTTTAACAATCCTTGATCTCTCTCACAACCACTTGACTGCATGTGTTCCACATGAGATTGGTCTCCTCACAAATTTGACCTACCTCGGTCTAAACAACAATGACTTGAATGGTGTGATCACAGAGAAGCACTTTGCCTTTCTAAACAACTTACAATACATTGACTTGTCTCAGAATTCACTGAGGATCAATATAAGTTCAGAATGGAGGCCAACATTCAGACTGCGGTTTGCTAACTTTGCAGGCTGCCAAATGGGTCCCATGTTTCCTTCCTGGCTGCAGTGGTTGGTTGACATTAATCAGATAGATATTTCAAGTGCAGGCATAGCTGATCGACTTTCCGAATTGGTTCTCAAATGCTTTTTCCAATGTCGTTGTCATGAACATGTCCAACAATCAACTCACTGGAGGTTTGCCAACAAATATGGAATTGATGTCACTGCAACAACTTTATCTCAGTTCTAACCAGATAACCGGCAAAATACCACCACTGCCACCAAACCTAATCTGCTTGGACATTTCCATGAACTCCTTGTCAGGACCTCTGCCATCAAATTTTAGGGTTCCAAACCTAGAAGCGTTGTCCCTATTCTCCAATCACATCACAGGCCACATTCCTAGATCTCTTTGTGAATGTGAGCATCTGAAACTCCTAGACTTGGCTAACAACTTATTTGAAGGAGAACTTCCAATGTGCTATGGGATGATGGAGATTAGCACTTTAGAGTTGAGTAACAACATTTTTTCTGGTGAATTCCCATCTTTTTTACAGAATTGTACAACCCTTAAATTCCTAGATTTATCATGTAATAATTTCTCTGGGAAATTGCCAATATGGATTGGAAGTTTGGCAGGACTACAGTTTCTACGCCTAAGTCACAACCAGTTTGCTGGGCCTATTCCAAGAGGTATCACTAGTCTTGGATGTCTTCAATATTTGGATATAGCAGACAATCTTATATCTGGTCCATTTCCAAGACACCTGTCAAATTTGAAAACAATGAAATATTGGCAAGGAGGTTATCCTCTGTACCATCGTCTTGTGACTCCACAATACAAGTAACATATCATGGTGTCAGTTTGTCTGCAGTGATGAAGGGGCAACTACTTAACTATGGTACTAGTTATAGTTTGATGAATGGGATTATGATAGGCATCGACTTATCTTGCAATAACTTATCCGGTGAGCTCCCAGTAGATATAGCTACTCTGGATGCAATAGTAAATCTGAATCTCTCACAGAACCACCTAAGTGGAAATATACCAAACAAGATAGGGGGCATGCAATCACTTGAATCACTTGACCTCTCAAGGAACACGCTTTCAGGAGAGATACCGGCAAGCCTTTCGAATTTGACATTCTTGGGTTACTTGGACTTGTCCTACAACAACCTCACAGGAAGAATACCATCGGGAACGCAGTTGGACACCCTCTATGCTTATCATCCAACAATGTACACTGGCAACTTTGGTCTTTGTGGAGTTCCTCTTAGAAAGAACTGTACAGTCAATGATGCATCTGGACAAGGTCTGCTGAATAGCACTGAAGAAAGCCATGAACTAGATTTCTTTTATATTGGACTTGGTTGTGGCTTCGTACTGGGTACCTGGGTGGTTTTTTGTACCATATTATTCAGCAGAAGATGGAGAGTCGCTTACCAGGAAGGATACTGCAAATTGACTGCCACATGAATGACGACTCCTGCATGATACTTCGACTGCAATCATCCGTGTACGCATAAATAATGATGTGCGCAGCTGCTACCAAACTTGTGTGAAATATTTGTGACTTGTCTTTGGTGGTGAAATCAAAGTAACAACTTCCATGTTTTGCTTAGTACCTATGGCTATGGTTCATACTTGTAGAAGTGTGTGTAATAATCACTAATGGTGTGGCCACAGAGTGAGCTGTATTTTGTTTCAATTTGTGATATACAGTTTCTGAGAATGTAATAATCTAGCAACATGTAATAACCATGCAGTGATGAAAAGGTTACCATCAACTTAATATGCTGAACAATGTGCTGAACATCAATTTTGATACCGGTCGCCGTGAAAGGTCACTTTTACTGCCAGATGTTACCAAGCGGTACTAAAACAAGTAGTGATGACATTTAGTACCCCCTCCATTCCAAACTACAGTTCACTTTTGACTTTTAAAATACAACTTTGACAATTTGTCTTATTCAAAAAATTAATACAAAGAAGAAAAAATGTGAGTTGTACTTAAAATACCTTTGGTAATGAAACAGGTAAGAACAAAATAAATGATACTAATATAAATTTCTAAATAAGATGAATGTTCAAATATGCATAAAAAAGTCAACAATGAACTATAATTTGGAATGGAGGGAGTATATTATAAGCTCAACATATTAAAGGTTAGCACCACCTGGTACATAAAAAGTCACTTTTACTACCAGATGATATTACCAACTGGTGCTAATAAGCATTAGTTAGCATCAACTTGAATAATGCGATCGGGTGTGATATCGATTGCCATGAATTCAAGCTATATGTAGTGTATCTAGACATGCTTGTGGCTGATGAGTCTACATATACAATACATTTCTATGAGCACTCCTCTTTCCTTTGTTTGCACAAATCATGGACCAACCCACTCAAATTAACTATTTATACCACTTAGGTCCAAAATGGGCCCAACCATATCCCTGTGCAGCTCACGCCCGACCCATACCTATTCATCCCGATCCATATTCAGGGCTTGTTAGTGTATTGGAGGGAAATGGGAGGTATTGAAGGCTATGTGATAACGCAACCATAGAAACTACTTTGGGTTGGGAATGGCCTCATATACAGTATATTTGGCCACGCTATTTGCGGCAGGTTGATTTGCTAGTTTATTACATATTTTGTAAGTGCTTGGAGATATGAAACCTTAATCATTAGATATCAAAACTTGCATTTAAATTATTACAACTAGCAAGGTGGCCCACGCAAATAGCGCGGAAAGCTAGTGTTTGTTTTCTTAATGAACAAATTTTTGAGTTTAAATTAATAGATGAAAATAGTTTTATTTAGTCGTGTCATTTATTGTCCTACAAACGTAGAGGAATATGTCATAGTTTTTTTTGGAACATGAGTTCAAGTGAGAAGAAAATAACTTATATAGAATTTTTTGGTTGAAACTTGAAAGTTGCATTGATGTTGATAAATTATATTTTCATGTTTACAGGGAGATGAGATATATGTTATTGGCTTAATGCATACCATTTTCGGTAATAGTTAGAATTTAACAATGAGTTTGAATTTGAAACCTTAATGGGCAATAGATGCATCGTTTTTGGTTTTTGTCCCATGCATACCATTACCATTTATTTTTGTTTAATTTATTTTTAAGTTTGAGTTTGAGATCTAGGTTATTGGCTCAATGCGTACCATTACCATTTCTTTTTGTTTTGCTCCCCCAGTACCCAATTGCTATAGCCCCATGCATGCTTGTTGAGTCATCGACCCTCACTATGTGTGGTCTCTTCATTTGGTTGTTCCTGTCTCCATCATGTCTTTTTTCTCATATTTCTTCTACTAAATTAGTTACTCAAATCACTTATATTAAGGATGTAAGTCCTCCCTCTCACGTTTGTCTTCCATCAGATGTTAAACATTTGTTCAAATTTTAAAAACAATTGCATATAGTTTTGTTTCTAATGGTGCCATTTATTTACTTTTGGATCAAACTAAGGTATCATCTATGTTTTTTTCACCATTTTTATTCTATGCATGCTTTCATAATAATTTTTTATATATTTATTATTGCAGCTTGCATGGTATAGCCTTCTTTTTTGAACTCTTCTCTCTCCCGCTTCTACTCCCAAGGGTTTTACCCGCTATGTCGCGATCATTAAAGATGTATTCATGGCGCTTAACATTTTACCATGCATGTTCTTTCCTCTTTTTGAACACAACCTTCAGCTTGCTATAGATGGATGTGCATGTCAAGTCTCGATTTTTATGTTGCTTTGTTCTGGATCTTGTTAGAACTCTGCACGTAATTGCATCATTTATCATTCATTTTGTCCTAAATTTTTCGGATCTCATTGGTCCACTAATCACAATACTACATAGCAAGACATCACCATATTTCTACTTCTCACTGTTGCTAGTAGTTTATCACCATGCCTTGGTTGCCACGTTAGGATGATGCTCCACCTTAACTGCCTAATTCTGATGGGATCATGTAATGGCTATGACATGACTCTATAGCCATGCTATAATTGTTGTGCCTGTAGTATCTGCATAAGTAAAATTCTTCAAATTTAAATGAAATGAAATATCATTTTTTTATTTTTTCTTGTATTATATTTATTTGTGTTTTGCATGTAATTTTTATTTTTCTATCTTCTTGCAAATTCATATCTCCTGTTAATCGAATTTAACAAACATTCTGAATGATTAATATTATATTATAAAATCAATATTATATATTAGTTTTTATTAGCAAGGCAATTTCAGGTCCTATGTCAAAATTAAGCTTTATTTGTATCTATTTAATTCTTTACTAATTGCTTTTAATTCAGCTAATAAAATTTATAAAACATTTTTTTAGTTATCATACTAATAAAAAGCATATAATATTGTGTTTAGTTAGTTTGTATCCATTTAGTTCTTTGTTAATTGTATTTGGCACATACTTTTTATTTATATATATATCGCTTCTAAATTCATACACAAAACAATTATTAATTTTCTTATTTTTATTCTGAATATAGCTAAGTATTTATTATGTTTGATATAGACTCTTGAGTTAATTACTAATTAATAGTTTTAGTTTTTAATTTATCTATTTACTAATCGTATTCAATATGTACTCTTTGGTCAAGTGCTATTTTTATTTTTGTTTATAATTTAACTATTTAGTAATTGTATTTGATGTGGATATTTGGTGCTAATTTACTGATTTTTTTTTAAAATTAGCTACTATTAATTGTTTTCAATAAGGACTTTTTTTAGGATAATATAGACCGATAGATCATCATAAAGGTGTATACTTTTTCTTCTGGATTCATTAATCTAAGGTTATCTATGTTTGCTATAAATCGTGGCTGGCCGAATTTCTTTGTCAACAAATTTGGTGGGATACTATTTGCACCAAAAAAACTTTAGAACATAAATTGAGCATAGTTTAGTTGCTCAGGTTCCTTGTGATATAATCTGTCAACCGGGTTTGAGTTCCTAACTCGGCACGGGTGTCGCACAGCGAGGCGTTTGTGTTGACTTCGTCAATCTCAAGATTGGAACAACAGGACAAATCTTTCGAAGGTGCTCATAAGGGTAGGGTTTACGTGCGTGCATTCATAGAGGTGAGTGTGTATATGTGTATGAGCGTGTGTGTCTGTACTGGTGTTTCAAGAAAAATCTTCATAACCCGACTCTAATGAATTGGTCATCGTGTCTTTTTTTTCCTTGTATGCATCTGTCTGGAGATTATCTCATCTATTTAGTGGCAATATGGGATTATCCAATAAAGGGTCTAGAGATTGGATACATCAGCATGCATGTGCGCGTGTGTAAAAACACATCAATTTCATGAATTTTTCCTTTGCAGCACTATCTGGATAAGTGTAGTATCTTCTGATTCTATCTATCTGTCCATATGGCAGAGCACCTAACCTGCTGAATCACACAGTTCCAAAACAATGCACCTCATACGTGCACGTAGCTTCTTTGGCCTTGTATCCGTTGTTTCTCTGAGATGCTCCCGCAAAAAAAGTAGTGCATGTGTCATGAAAAGTCGCCAATTTCTAGCAATGTTTTGGCTCCGTCGACAGCTATATATGCTGCTCCTTCGCACGGGCGACACGACCTTTACATGGGACATAGGAACCCTTCAGTGGTCACATTGTCTGCGTCACCTGTGATACTTTTGCGTTGATCTTGCAAGACTGCTAATTAGATCCACCAAAAGTTAAATAAATAAAAATCATATCGATGTTTTATTTGCATCTTCATTTAGAGTTATAACCGTATTCGACATGGACACTTGTTGCTAATTTGCTTTTTTATTCCAAAATTAGCTATTACTAATATTTTTTATGAGAACTTTTAGGGCTAAGTTAGACCATTAGATATACATTAAATCCAATAGTATATATTCTTTTATTTTTTGGATTAACCTTGGAATTTCTAGGACCCTAACCGTATTCGACGTGGACACTTGCTGCTAATTTGCTTTTTTTATTCTAAAATTAGCTATTGCTATTTTTTTATGAGAACTTTTAGGGGTAAGTTAGACCGTTAGATATACATAAAATCCAATAGTGTATATTCTTTTCTTTTTTGATTAATGTTGGAATTTTTAGGACCCTTAGATATACATTAAAGCCAACGGTGTATATTCTTTTCTGTTTTGGATTAACGTTGGAATTTCTAGGACCCTTAGATATTAAATCCAACGGTGCATATTTTTTTTCTTTTTAGATTAACGTGGAATTTCTAGGACCGTTAGATATACATTAAATCCAACGGTGCATATTCTTTTCTTTTTTGGATTAACGTGGAAATTTCTATACCCTCTCGGCAAACGTGGTGGTTTCTTTTAACACTATTGTATTAAGATAATAGATAGACTCAGTAATCTTGTATTGAATTCCCATGTATCTATTAGAGTATCGGAGAAGGTATCGCGCGATATACCAAAGCACTAGTGTAGCATATTATATTGGAGAGGACATAAATAACGAAAGATCCAAGTGTTTTGTTTGGATCTCCTATATAAACACACACACACATAACACCGATCTGTAGCACAGCACAAGTAAATCCTGCCCTCCTCGTCGATCACAGAAGGAATTCTTTTTTTCCTCATGGCACCCGTCAAGAACAACACTGCCAGGATTCCGTACTTGGCAATGGCAGTTGCTTTGTTTCTGGTTACTGCCATCATGTTTTCGACCTCCCCAACCTGCCAAGCCGAAGGTCGTTCTTGGCACTAGACACGTATATCTATCTACCTATCTATAATATATATTTTACTTCAATCTATATCATTTGAGTGTGTTGTATGTGTACACTACCAGAAACGACGAACCCCTCACGGCAAACAAGACCGACGGCAAAGAGGACTTTGCCGTATGCCATTTGTTGGGCACACGGCAAACCACTTTGCCGTGTGCTATTTCGCAAACGGCAAAATTCTTTTTTGCTGACCAGAAATAAACCAAAAAAATAGTAAAAAAATTTATTCCAATGTGGGAAGGCCCCCAACTGTCCCAAGTCGCGCCATTTTTCACGGAAAATTCACGTGCTACACGTCTGGCGGAATTCGAACCCGTGACCTCTCCCTCGCGTGTAACCTCCTGTACCACTGCACCACACTCTCACCTGTGTCTAGATTTCGTTTCAATTCCTCCTGTATTATACTAAACCGAGTGTAAATTGCTTGTTTGAGGCCCTAAATGAACTCAAATTAGAAAGTTGTCAACTACAAATTTCATAATATTTTTGAAATCTACAATTTTAATTATGGTAGTTTCGAGGTCATTTACAAAATTTGAATTTCAAATTTGAGAAAATTCAATCTTAGTTTTCGTTGACAAGATGATTTCAAATAAAAAAGTTGTGAATTACGAAGTTTCATAACTTATTGTGATCTACAACTCTCATTTTGGCTGTTTCTCAATCCGAGGTCTTTTGAAAAAAACTCAAATTTCAAATTTGAAAACTACAAACATACTTTTAGTTGGCAAAATTAATTCAAATTAAAAAGAGTTCAACTACAAAGTTGTATAACTTCTGAAGATCTACAACTTTTATGTATGTCATTTGTTCATCCGACATAGTCATACTAACATTGTTCACAAATCTTATATATCTCTTTTCTAGTTTTAGGAAACTATACGTGATATACAGATTTTGTGAATAATGTTACTATCATTTTCTTGAATAAAGAAATGACCAAACTAAAAATTGTACATCTTAAAAGTTATACAACTTTGTGGTTCAAAGCTTTTTAATTCAAATTGATTTACTACTTCAAAATGTGCTTTGATTTATGGCTTTGCCGTGTACCAAAAAAAACACACGGCAAAGTCATGACTTTGCCGTGTGCCAAAAAACACACTGCCATGTGCCAAATCTTTACCGTGTGCTAAAGAAAAACACACGGCGAACACGCTGTTTGCCATGTGTCCGATAAAAAGCACACGGCAAACAACCACGCACATGGCTAACTTTGAGTTTCCAGTAGTGGTAGGCATCAGCCGCGACCACGTACGAGTCTCCAGCGGCGAGTCTCCAGCGGCACTTCCATGCTACCGGGTGAATCACTGTACTAAGGAGACATGCCGGACCAAACGCACACCTGAAGGCACAAACACCAGTGACCCCTTGTGCCACCGTACTGATACTGATACATGGGAGTGCTGCTGCCCACGGTACTAATAAGCAGAGCTATTGATGCAAATTGAAGTTTAATAAAAATCTGTTTATTTCTGATTTTTTTACTATCGTTTGCTTACTATTTTCCATATTTTTATGATCAGTTTGTGAGCTGAAAATGATGTAAAACTTTGACTGAGTGCGGTCACAGAGACCGAAACTTTATCCATTTTCTAAAAAAAATCTCTTGGCCACTTCAAAATTGTCTGTTTACCATATTACCACTTGCAAAACACTTCATATCTCGTGGAAAAGGCATTCCACAACCTTATTCTTTTATACAACCAAAGCGAGCGTTTTTTTATCGGATTATTTGTGCAACCCAAAAAGTTTAAGTGTATCAAGTTCATATGTACCGGTGCATAGATATGCCGGTGATAAATGTACCGGCAGGTCTTGCTAGATTTTGTTGCCTACGGGGCCATGCATTCATTGATTGGGCCGACATGTGTCGGGAATAGATCCCTAGGTACCCTCACAACCTGGACTGGCCCCACCAGCAGGGGGCGGCCCAGGATGGGCTTATCAGAAGACAGACCAGTCCATCTAGCAGGAGCCGGCCCGGCCTGAGTACTTCCAGGCTGGCCTCACTAGTCGGGCGACCTAACATGGAGGTTTGGTGCGTGGAGCATGAAACAAGACGGCGTGATCCAACATGAAGCTCGCCGATCAGGATAAACTAGCCGAGTATTTAGGAAAAGATCTTCGTAAACGTTATAGAATCAAATCCTTATAATCTGGGTAGGATACGATCCTTAACCGACTTGTAATTCAAGGCAGCCATACTATATAAGGCGGCCCGGAACCCCCTCCAAAACGCAGAATACAACCCACATCACCCAACACAGGATATATGGTATTACTCATCAGAACAACTTCAACTTGTCTAATTCCTTGCGTCTTGTGTTACTGTCGTCTTCAGATCATCTGCCTCTCGACTAATCAACCATGTAGGCTAACCTGTATGAACTGCCGGATGGAACATCTGACAATAATGCCATAGTCTTAGTATATTGGCACTTCTTTGTACCGTGGCAGTTTCGTAGAATTGTCATTGAAAAGATTTTCAGATCAGGAGAAACTTGGTGAATTTCCAGTGGCAAAATCCGAGTTTGCATTGATTGCATGGCGTGTCCTCGTACATGGGCTAAATCTGCAGTCATCAGCACTGCGCTCCTGACCTTGGCCGCTGGACCAAAGCCACCCGCGGGCAGCACATCGGCCATTTATTTGCTCGGCACATCCAGCAAGCATCAACCACCATGAAAAAAATATGGTAATATAATAACATAACTTTTTTTTTTCCATTGTCTTTCTTTTCTCGTACACATCAGCAACTTGGGGCCGCTGCTAGTCATTCAACCGAGGTTCTGTATAGAGCGTGGAAGCGGAGGCAATGCCGCCAATGCAAGGCCTATTGGTTCTAACAGTAGCTTCTTCCCCGAAGTGACCACCCTCGGCCCCTCTTGCTCTGGCCCGGCCGGTGGCTCGCACGCCGCCGTGCCGTCCACCGACCATTCCCCACTCTTTCACCCTGTCCTTCCTAACCCAGCTTTTTCTCACCGCCTGGACCGCCCAGTCGCTCCCTCCCGCCTCCCACCCTACAGCGGCGCGGACGAGCCATGAGCAGCTGCATGCTTGAACGAGTGATCGTGGCACGGTTTGTGTATGAAGCAGAGGAAGACATGAAGAGGGCAGAGGAAGAAGATGATAATGGAACGATTGGAAGAGGCTGCATCAATCTCAAACATCGGAAGCTCGGTAAAAAAAAGTACCGGAAGCTATATAGGATTCAGGATTCCTGCATTCAACCTATCTTATCTTACTATTACTAATTGGAGGCTCCTTTTAAAGCCTCCACGTCATTGTTATCCTAAACGCTAAATGGTAAACAGTTGGTCACTCCTTGTTTAGTGTTTAGACGGAATAGAACGGTCTAAACAGTTTTGCACTTTACCACTAAATTATATATAATTGTGCTCACAAAAGATCGAATAGTCTAGAAAGTATATATATTTATACATATAAAAGATCAAGTACATATATTTATGCATGCAACAAACCAAATATAATTTTTTATCTATGAAAAACTTAAGTATATATATTTATAGAAGTAAAAATGCAAGCGGAATTGACACTGTTCACCTAAACAGTATGTTAAACGGCCATTTAGCCTGTATAATGACGTGTAATTCCGTTCTGTTTAGGCCGTTTAGGCCGTTTAGGCCGTTTAATCCTATTATTTTACCGTTTAAACCCATTTCTGTTTAATGGATCGTTTACAACCTAAACGAAACAGTTGTCCTCCATTCACCATTTAAACGCCGTTTAAACGGCCGTTTAGGCCGTTTAGGCGAACACTGCTCCATGTTAATCCTCACGAAATGCGCTAAAAAAACTTAGAAATTCTCACAATAATCAGAAACATCTGCCCATCCATCTATAGACTCTAACCATCATAACCATTAGATCTATTCTATTTTCTAAAAATTTACCCACTTTTGCCATTATGAAAATAGCCTAAAATAACACCCTAAATGTATAGGTAAATTACCCACCTCTGCCATTATAAAAAACAAACTAAAGTAACTCTCTAATATTCATATAAATAACCCACATATGCCATTATAAAACAATTTACAGTAACACCCTAAATTTGCATCTAAATCACCTACATTTGCCATTATTAAAAATCCAACATGTCATTATAAAAATATCTCAAGGTACATCAATATACGATCCTAAACTACATATATGTTCCATCAATTGTTAATATAGGAAATATTTATTGCATGATGTGTCTCATCATGTAGATCGTATATAGATATAAATAGAAACGATGAAAACACATATTTCATATTCAACACGTAACTCGAATTCTAAATTTCCATCAAAATTACCCACATATGTGATTAAAATATACCAATATATAATTATAAATTATTTAATTCTATCATTATTTAATATAGAAGATACTAACTTATTAAGGTATATACATGGTGCATGATGAGTGTCATCATGTAGACTATGTATACATGTATGGAGGAAACAATGGGAATATCAATTCCATGCTAATCGTGTATCTCAAATTTAAATTTCAATAAAACACATATAGAAGTACTATGTAAAGTCGAAAAGATATTTAATCAATAAGAGAGAGCACAAGGTAAATTATTATTAGTAGTAGTATTGTTATTATTGTTATTATTATTTTATCATATATGGCTTTATATTGGTCAAAAAATATGGCTTTATATTTTCATAAAATTTTAATACTCATGTCTTCTAAATTATTAGCCCCTAATATTCATCTAATTTACCCCAATGCCATTGTAAAAATAATTCAAAATAACACCTTAAATTTATGTCTAAATTAACTATATCATTAAAAACAACCTACACATGTCATTATACCATCCCAAAGTATATTGATATATGATTTTTAAATTATTATTTCTGCACTAATTATTAAATATAGAAAATATAAACATAAGGTGTAATCAATGTTGAGTCTTAACATGTTGATCTTATATGAACGACGATAAGAGATGCCAACCATATCCGCTATTATTAAAAATGGCATACATGATTATATAAAATATGTTAAATTACATGGAATATATGATCCTAAATTACCTAACTATGCCATTAATTGTTATTATAGAAAATATTAACTAAAAATATGTATGCATGATGTGTGTCACTATGTAGATCATATATACATGTATGAAAAAAGCGACGAGAGTATAGATTTTCCATGTTAATTAATCACGTAGCTTAAACTCTAAACTTGCATGCAACTAACTTACCACTGGTATATAATTATAAATTACTTATTTCTGACATTGTTAATATAAAAAATACTAATTTATTAAGGTATATATGAATTATGTATATCACCATGTAAACTATATGTACATGTATGGATGAAACAATTAGAATACATATTTATATGTTAATGCCATAGCTCAGATTTAGGATTCAATTGAACACGATATAGAGGGCGATGCAAAATGAAAAAATTAAACAAATAAGATAGCAGAAGGTAAATAATTTTTTCATGATTTTTAATAATCATGTCTCCTATATCAATAGCCCGTGTGGGAGCACGGGTTGATAGACTAGTATACTACTAGTGCGTTGGGCGCCTTGCAGTTGTGGGCCTCATGAAATTTGAAAAGATAATACAGGTAAATGCTACCTCCGAAATGCAAGTTCTTTGAATGGCTTGCTTATCAGAATCGGTTATGGACAGCAGATTGAGTACAACGGCGGGGCTGGCCCAATCAAAAGAAATGCCCTCTCTGCCGCCATACAGATGAGTCCGTCGTGCATCTCTTGGCACATTGTCGCTACACGAGACGAATATGGATTGAACTGGGTGGTTGGAGACCGGCCGCAATGTTCGACACGGATGTTTAGGATACATGTGCAACCTTACCAGATTGGTGGGAGCTAGCAACAACCTCTGCAGAATTACCGTCCAAAGCGGCAAAATCGATTTTACTACTCGTCTCTTGGGAAATTTGGAAGGAAAGGAATGCAAGAATTTTTCAAAAGAAAGAGTCCTCTATCCAGATGATGCTAGCAAAGATCAAGGATGAGATTCGGGCCTGGGGTCTAGCAGGAGCACGTTGCTTTAGAGAGCTTTTGCCGAGTGCCTAATCGTAGCATTTGAGAGCAGTTTTTTGCATGAAAGTGAGAGGGGCGATGCTTTTCTTGTTCCCTGTCTTTTTTCCTATTTGGCCTAGGCCATCTTTCGATTTGTACTTGCTTCTCTGCTCTATTAATATATGAACGGCAGAACTCCTGCCAGTTCGTGTTAAAAAAAAAATAAACGGTCAACTGTCAACCACACTAACAACTCCCACCGAGTACCATTTGCTAGGGGAGAAGGAGTAATGGGATGGGAATGTTATTTTAAGTGAATTAATTCATCCCACGGAAGATACAATTCTCTGCTTTTGCGCACCAACGCACACACATATTCACATCATCACAGACACAGCAACACAGAACACACACACACACACGAACTGCTTCCAGCTCACACACATTTAAACAATGAATAAATTGCCTCTGATTTACCCAAGAATAGTCCAAGCTGCCGCCTGCCTTGCTTGAAAAAGCAGGCCAGCCAGCTACGGCTAGTTGTCCTCATCTTCTGCCTTGGTGCTGTCATAGGTGTGCAGGGCATTGCCGGCGACGTCGTAGAAGACGAGGTGCGCCTCCGTCTTGCTCAGCTGCATCGACAGGAACCCCTGCCCGTCGTAGATGAACTCGATCTTGTCCGAGGTGCTCTTGAACTTGCCCGCCCACGCCTTCGACCCGCCGCCGCTCGTCATAAATTGCACTGGGCTGCAAATTTTTATTTAAAATTTTGCCAAGAAGAACAGTTCAATTTGTTGTTTATTATTGTTTAAAAAACTGATAAATAAAGTAGATATCCATTTTTTATCAGAAGTTCAGAACAGAAACAATGGGAATTGATGATCAGGATATTGGCATAGAGCTCACCTGTTCCTGCTGCTGATGTGCTGCAGGCAGTGGTCATGGCCGTTCACGTACATATCGACCCCGCGAGCCTGCAGTGCATTGCCATGGCGAAACAGAGATCAGCTTCAGAACCAGCAGCCGAAGCTGAAAGAGAAGATAGAGTCATGCGAAAAAATGCCTCGAGGATCGGCCGGAGCAGCTGCTGGAGCTCGGTGGTGTTGCCGTGCTCGCAGCCGCTGCTGATGGGGTGGTGGCCGACGACGATCTTCCATGGCGCCACGGACTGCGTCAGCGCGTCGTCCAGGTCCTGACCAAGAGAGAATTTAATTATTTACATGTGAGATCGAGGTTCAGAAATCAATATCGAATTGCAGGAAGCATTCAAAATTTCAGTATGTTTGTGTGTGCCTTGAGGAGGGTGTCGATGTAGGTGTCGCGAGGAGCAACGTTTCTCCAGTCGTACTTGCTGCTGTTCCAGTACTTGAGGTAGAACGGCGACGTGTCGACGAGGAAGAAATCGGCGATGTCTTCTCGACCGATGAACAACAAATACACATCAAAATGTGAGAACAAAATGTCATGATGGTTCAGCATTTGGTGTAAACATTCAGGAAGCGAGGTTTTATTTACAAGGACAGTTAATTATGGTAGCATAATTAAGGGTGCATGAAGAGAGTCCCAAAATTCAGTAAGCTTGGGACAATCAGCACTGTGCTTAAGGATCGATGTGTTGCATCGTCTGCTGACCTGAGTTGACGATGAAGGACTTGGCAATGGAGAGGTACCGGCTGTCGACCTCGCGGATGGCAGGGTCTTGCTGCGCCAGTGCGTTGCCGGTGTAGTCATGGTTGCCAAGGACTGCATGCATATATGATGAATTCATGTCACAGAACATACACAGCATCAGTACTACCTTCTTGCTTCATTCTGAATCAAGATATCTGAAGAACGCTCCCAGTGGCCCAGTCATGCAATCTAATCATGTCTGAACTCTGAAGGCATATGCAAAGATGTGTTATACTGCCTGCAAGCATGCATTACCGATGTACCAGGGCTTCTGGAGGCTCTGGGCGGTGTAGATGTTGGTGAAGCACTCCTTGAACAAGGGGTCGCTGGTGTTGGCGATGCCGTCGTCGTAGATGTTGTCACCGGTGGAGATGACGTAGTCGATGTCCAGCTTCTCCCCCACCAGTCCCATCTACAGACGCGCCCACATGCACACACACACACAAAGGACAAAGATCGTTTAGCAGTGACATGTCAGCGCCATTGATAGCCTAGCTCGCACGATGATGACAGATGTACTGCAATTACATTAGTTTGTTGGATAGGAAAGATGATTGGGGGTTTCTGTAAACTGTGCCAACGGAGAAGTGCGATCGTACCCAAGCTAGTTATTAGCGAGGGGGTAATGACTAATGCCGCCGCCTCCACTTTCGGCTACTAATGAACGGAGACCCATGACCACTACTATACCTAGCTGCAAAGTACTTGATTAATTTCAGGACCAAAGCATGTGGATTACTGAACATCAATTACCTACCAGTTCACATGGTTTAAAAGAGGGTTATTGTCTCGTTCCGTTATGGATTGTCATCTCCAACAAAACACCATTAGGTCATTCTTAGTGAGAATTTCCAGTTCACTTTAGGTAATCGTGCCCATGTTACTATGGTGCCACCTTCATTTTGCAATTGGGAGCAATTTTCCTATCATGATGCATCCCCTTGTAACTTATTATGTTACATGAAGTTAATTCAGACTTATATCTTTATCACTTTATGGTGAAAACAAATATATTACACTATATCCATTTCTGTAACTTGTTCTTCCTACACAATCATCATGTAATAAGGTTTTCTTGCCCAGCACTCCATTTATTATATTTAAGCAAAAAAAATCCTGCCTATATATAACACATGTAAATCCCAATTAAATGAGCCGTGTAGTTCCGACATTCTGTTCCTTAGACATCGTCGGTTACCGTGTTTATTTTATACTACGGTTTTGAATAAGCAGCCAAGAAGGTGCAGCTCATGTTACAGAGCATCATTCCTTTGTTCTTACCACTGAAAACTTATGCAGGGCATCAATATGCATGGCCACGGAGAGTGACGGCAGTTTTATATTACCTGTTCGGCAACCAGGGTCTGGTTGTACTGCCCGCGCCGCCCCCAGTCGCCGACGGCGATGACGTTCAGCGACCCCTCGGTCTTGGGCGGGTGCTCCACCCGCGTCAGCTCGGCCGCCGCCGGCCCAAGCAGCAGCGACGCCGCCGCGGCAGTCACGACGGCGGCGAGCAGGACCCTAGCAGCAGCCACTCGCGCCATTGCACAGAGCACCACCTCCGGTCGTCGTCGGCGAACGCTAGAGAGTAGTATCACAGGACCGAGCGAGGCGAGGCTTGAATTGTGTGTGTCCAAATGCGGCGAGCTCGCGCGTATTTATAGGCGCCAAGCCGGCAACGGTTAAATGTCCAGACGTGGACGGACGGCCGTTGATCGGCTGATGTGCGGCTGTGCGTGGGCCTGGGGCGTCGGTTAGGGATATGTGATCTGATGATCAAAGGCGTGTGGTGGCCGGGATAAGGCTTGCTGGTGTGGCCAGCGAGGCCGTTCGTTGCGTTTGCTTGTACTACCACCTCTCGTGTACCGCCTCGCGGCATTGAACTAGGGTTGGTGCGTGTGGAAGAACATGGAGTCCCGTGGTAGGGAAAGAAGAACGTGGTTTTTTTTGGTTTTGTGTTGAGTGACACTTGTAACCAATAGCGCCGTTTATGTTTCCATTTTTGGTATTAGAAGGCGGGACACGTTTGGTTTGGATGGAAATGAATGGTAGGTTTTACGTGAGGATTCGTTCCGGTGGAGCGATGTGATGCCTTAGATGTCTCAGATAGTGACACATAAGATGTCTCGTTCTTCATATATTTCGCGGTGTATTTTCTGACATAGTGGGTATTAGGAAGAAATTAATTTGGTTAAATACTTTGTGAACATATATAAGGGTAGCTACCCGGGTTTACATCAGGTGCGCATTCTCAACAATCAGAGTGTTCAGGTTAAAACATTTCATTTCAGCCGCTTTGGTGACGCGGCTCAATCTGAGCTCTCCTATGACGATCAGACAGCTGAGATTGCGCATCTTTGAGCGAAGTTTTTCTCATTACACGCAAAAGTTTTATTTATCCTCCTGAAAATTTATTAATAGGTCGTTTTTCATTTCATCCAAGCCTATGCCGTGATATGTTGGCTGAGAACAGAGCTTGTAAATGAAAGCGTGGGTAGCTAGCTGGAGTCACGCATTGAGTTTCACATTGATCGATCGGAGGCAGTACACATGGAGCTAGTGTGCACGAGCTGCATTGTTGCGTGAGTTGTTAGGCAAACATAAAGTACATCAGTGTAGCGCTATCTAGCTGTACAAGTACAACCGGGTTGATATCTGTAGACTGTACGTGTTGGAAAAATCATGTGCTGCTGCCGGACATGTACGTAGCCGTAGCGTGGCTTGCGGCACTTAGAACAAGACGTATTTATTTTACTATGGTGGAACCTTGTACGGTTATTGCTTCTATGCTTGTGGAAGGCAAAGGTCCATATCCATATCTAGCTAGAGTACACATGGATTTCTCTACTGTGTCTGATGTCCTTGCTGTAGAATCTAGGCAGGACCAAGGGGCTGTTTTTTTTCTTGCTAACTTAGACACACCAAAATTTTGTAGCCCCTTGCCCAAATGTCACACGCTCAATTTTTAACTTATTTTGCTACATTATTTATTGAACCGAAACCATGGTGGCGAAGTTCCTCACATTGAGTTTATAAATAATGAACCATAATAATAGGTTATGTACAAGAAGAGGCAGTGGAATACATAGGAAAGGAACAACTTATGAATTAAACCATGGCATAATTTAACTCTTGAGCATACTTACGGCTAATAATCTGTTGGTAATAATTTCGTGGCAAAGTTAGTGGCCATCATGTAGCAAGCCTATGCCGCCGGGCCCTGTGGGGCGCTGCGTTGACTGCCGGGCTCCAGCCCACCAACCAGTCTCTATATCTGTGTGTATTGGAAACGGATCCAGTTTCCGACCCAGGAAAGCCCAAAGGCCCACTCGGCAACTATGGGGGCCAGGCTGTCTAAATTCTGATGTTGGCAGCGTAGGTAGCTCACCCGATCAGCCCATAGCTTCAAGACTTGGACTTCTTTAATTGAAAGAAGTACATTTTCCTACCGGACGTTTCACTTTATTTGTTAACAAAAAATGTCAGGTCATGGCAACAATTTCAATTGGCCAACTGTACCTCTAATGAAATTTGTTATTTTTATTTCTCTACGTACAAGTTCAGTTTTAAGTTCTCTACGTACACAATATCCTATTTTCAGAAAATTCTTTAAGAATTTTTCGTCATTGCTTCCCATGCAATTTGTATGTATTGTGTTAAGTATTAGACTCTAAGAGTTCTTAGTATATTTTAATATAAGTTATGATTTTATTTGCCACACCATAAAATTTGGAACTTAAAACTCATTATGGGTGACTGGACCAACTAAAATATTTTGGAGAGTGTTAGATGGTAAAATGGACTTTATTTCTTTATAATTTGGTATATCTAGGTTCTAGGATAAGTTCAAGGGCGTCCTATGGCCTACTTATATGTTTTAACCTACACACCATTGTCAGCGTGAAACATAAATTTCTAGGAGAGCAAACAACCTCAAATTTGAAGTGTGATTTATAATGAAAATGTTTCCAAATATTAATCCAAGGATGCCATTTTTATAATAAATCTATATATTGCTAGTCTAACGACACGTAATATTTTTCCCTGGCTTTACTCCTAGGGTAAAGATAGATGAGCACTCATACCTAGTTTAAAATTCAAAATTGGATGGGAAATGAACCACGAAAAGCTCAATTCTTCAAAATGAAAATTGCATCATATTAGTGTACTTGTGTTGTTGGTTTGTAATTGGTGACACTACTGCACAAACCACCTTCCATGCATGTTCCAAAACCCCATTGGTACCATACCACTACTAGAAAAACCCCCATCGGTACCGGTTGGTAACCCTCATAGGTAACGGTTATGCAACTGGTACCGAGCAACCGAGACTAAAGGCCTCGGTCTTTGGTACCGGGTGCAGAACTGGTACCTATGAGAGCCCTCCCACGTATGCTACGGGGGAGGCCGTTTGGTACCGGTTGGTGTTAACACCCGGTACCAAAGGGTGTTTTTTTCTTTTTTTTAAATGTTTGAAGTTTTTGTTTATTAGATGCAATTCGTCTACGTGTGTACGTACGCGTCATATATAAGTACGTGTGTAGTACGCATCATATGCCTTACACAATCTTTCACGCAATTGAAATTATCACAGCTATATATATTACAGAAGTTACATATGCACAAGTTGTTTACAATTGACGAGCAGAACTAGAAGAAGGGCCGGAAAGGGAGTGATATTGGGAGATATCGCATCCGTCATGGTGGTACTCTCCGTTTAGATTTATAACTTGGTCCATAATGAATCCAAATAGTTGGTCCGCACCAGCTTTTGCTTTTTCTCTCATTGAGAGCTCTTCATGGTAAAACATCCTCTGCATTAATCACAAATGACAATATTTTAATCTCATTATCCATTAGATAACACTAGATCATATACATTACAGAACAAGTCATGTGTAAGTATGAATTGTTTGATTTCATACCATGAGTTCTTCGTTAGTCGGATTTTTTGGAGAAATAAAGGTGTGGATCCACTGGCAGACGTAGTATCCGCATAGATTCGTCCCTTGTTCCTGTCTGGCATACTAAAAGTGGAGAAGAATAAAGTTAGACGTGACTACTATATATTAGTGTGATATTTCGAGATATGGGGTACTCCAGCCACATATCGGAAAGTCCGTCTTCACATCCAATTTTTCTTTGAAATTTCCTCGAACATTTGCATGGAAACGTGTCCATACCATGTCAATCAGGTCTAAAACTGGTTGGTAATCCTCATGTGGTTTCCGCATTGAGTCCAAGACAAAAATACGACCGGTGTTTATGATGATCACAAGGAGTATCCAGTGGAACCTGTAGATATATATATAAATACATGCACAAGTATTGAGAACAAAGTCTTAAAGTTATACATATATAGAGAGAAGTACTCACGTGAAATTGTATGGCAGAAGAATGTGATTCTTGCTTTTTTGTCTCTCTGAGTATAAGTATATGTTATCCACCGTCTGTAGTGGCTTACCGGATACAAGTACGGCATTTATCATGAATAGATCCATGAAGCCGATATCATCGTACGATTTTTCACGGCATGTATGGATCTATGGATCTTCATCCTACATGACAAAAATAGATTGTTATTGTTGCAAATTGTAATTAAGGCAGCAAGTATTGCGAGAATAGATCAGTGAAACACACTTACACAACCCAGCAGCTCATCAATGAGAGGTCTATGGCATCTTGATGGTACAACATATACACATCCTTGAAATCTAAAATTAAGAGACCCGGTCCATGGAAGTAATCACGGTCTTGTTTCAAAACATTGAGCATCAGTCTACCCTGTTTGGACACCTTCATGTACCATGTATGGAATCGGTACGCTTGAGTGGTAAGTAGCTTCACAGAAAATGGGGGCACCATTGGTTCGCCGTATCAAAATTCCCAATGTGTCACTGTTGCCTTAGGAATTTTGCCCTCTAAAAGTTCTAGTGGTGAGAGGCCCGTTGTCACAACCTTCTCAGCAAGTGCTTCATCGTCAACATTTTTGCGCTTGTGTCCTCCTAGCAGAGCTCTGACCGACTTGTTTCTTCTTAGGAGTGGCCGCCTTCTTCCCCGAGGCTCCACTGCTGGCTTGTTTCTGCTGACCAGCGGCCGTTTTGTTACCAGAGCTTTCATTGACTTGTTCCTGATAAGACTTTGCAAGCTGTCGGTCGTAGTCAGATACTAAGAATCTCTTCTGATTCGCTGCGCTCATTGATCTGAAAAAGTTCTTTGCTTTCGGATCTATTTTTACCGGCTTCTCTGGCTCATCTGGTTCGAAATGTTCTTTGACCTGGGCTTTGACTACCAAAGCAGTTTCCTCGTCAGTTTGGTCGTAAGGTAACTTCTTCTTTATGGCGGCCATCCTTTCTTCTTCGGTAGGATCTTTTTTGACCATTTGATGTAGCTTTTTCTGGCGAGTAGTTCACCGTGGGGGTGCAACTTGGCGCTTTGGGGCATGTCGTGCTGGTGGAGGAGGAGACATGTGTGAGCCGGCATCATCCCTACTTGGAGGTGGCAGCTCTTGCTCATCCTCGTCCCTTCTTGAAGGTGACGGTGGCTGCGAGGATCCCTGGGTGGAGTAAATGATGGCCCTTGACTGGCAAATTTGACGTAACGCTTCTTCCATAGAATGATACTGCCCACCTTGCAGTAGCCACTTGGAATTTGTGCCCCATGAATGGTCTGCCCTTGCTCCACCGGATAAGCCATATCTAACCCACCTTAGTGGATAAATTCCTGCATGGTATATGTAGCTCACATGGCGTACGCAAAGTGATTTCGTCCACTGGATAGCTTGCACTCTCGTCCCTAGCATCGGCAGGTGGGAGCTCCGTAGAAGCAACACTGCTGCAACATTGGGAGGGCGGGCTAACACCAACTGAACCACCAACTCTGGTGGGTAGAAGTATTCCTCCCGGCACCGGCTGCCCTTGGCTCAGCAATGTCTATATTTGTCTAGACACTTCATCTGCGATGCCGACCTTTGTCTGCTGAACCTCTCTTTCCATGTTCTCAACTCTTCTCTCCTATGCGGCCTTGGTGCGTGTACGACTTTTGTAGGTGTCACTGTCCGCTGAAAATGCAACCTTCCACGGGACCACGCCGACACCTCTAGCTCGTCCAGGATGTTCGGGATTCCCCAGAGCCCTTGTTAGCTCGTCGTTTTCTCTGTCGGGAACGAATCTCCCATCGGCTTTCTCTTTAAGTGCTACAAGGATACCAACGGCCGCCTTTTTTATCTCATCGTTATATATAAATGATCCATCATTGAGATATAGAGTGCCCCCATGTGCGTAATAATAATGCCTCGATCGCTCTAGCCAATTGATTGTCGCTGGCGTCATTCCTCTGGCAAGCAAATCTCCTTCCATCTTGTCCCTGATTGGAATTTTCTTCTTGTAGCTAGTTAGTCCAAGAGAGTGGAAGTACCGTTTATTCGCGGCATTGATCCTTGCTTGACGAGAGTTCTTTTCACCTAACTCCGACCGCCTGTACTACACGAACGAATCCCAATGTTCCTTTAGCTGTAGGTAATCGTTGAAGTTGGGTGTCAGGTTCTTCTTGCCATATTTTCTGTACAAGTTCTTCTTCCAAGTTTGAAATGAAGTAGCCATCATCTTTAGAGCCCAATTTTTCACTCTATCCTCTGAACCTTCAGGCACTGTGAAGCGCTCTTTAAAACTTGCCCATAGCATTTCTTTCTCTGATTGCGGCACGTAAGTTGCTTCATTGCTGAATTTCCACCTCTGCAAGTTGATGGGCACGTGGTTTTTAACTAGAACACCACACTGATTTACCATCTTAGTAGCAGCTTTTTCTGGCGCAACTGGCCGACCATCTTCTGCCACATCTGTGATTATAAGTCTGCCCTTTAACTTTTTGATCGGGCCACGTTTTGTCCTCTTCGACGATGACGACCCAGAAGGTTGTGAGGCTGAGGGCTACAAGTACGAGAAAGAAATGTATCAAGATCGCATGCTTATATATATATATATATATCGATATTGACAATATTAATATCTTTGGTATTTTCTATTTACATCTATTTATATTTGTATTATATATTAACTCCTTAACTATTAACAGTTCAACAAAAGTACTACAACAAGATGAAAAATATTAATAAAATAATACTTGAACATAACTATAACATTATATACCATCATTCTTGAACATAGTACTTCATTACATATCATCATTTTTGAACATAAGTACCACTACATAACATCATGCTTAACATAAGTACTAAATTATGCTTGAACAACAATAAATGTTTTCTTTACAAGAGTGCCTTCGTTATGATCATTGCGAACGTAAGGAGCATCTTCATTGGCCAACAGGATGCTTGTGTCAACCTCCACACTAAATGGAGAGACCTCGTCACACCTATTATAATCATCTTCATCTGTGACGTCCTCGAAACCCACGATTTTTCTTTTCCCCGTGAGAACTATGTGGCGTTTTGGCTCAAGTTTGGAGTTATTTGTTTGCAGAGCGCCCGTCTTGGGTTTGATAGACATGTCCTTCACATAAAACACTTGATGTACATCCTTGGCGAGCATGAAAGATTCGTCTATATACCCAATTTTGCTGAGGTCCACAGTTGTCGTGCCGTACCGGTCTATATTTACTCCTCCGCCGGTAAGCTTCACCCATTTGCACCGAAAAAGAGGTATTTTCAAAGGTCCATACTCGAGTTTCCAGATCTCCTCTACCTGACCATAATATGAGTCCCTATTCCCTTTGTTGTCATAGGCATCTATACAGACACCACTATTTTGGTTGGTGCTTTTGTTGTCTTGGGCTCTCGTGTAAAATGTATACCCATTTATGTCATAGCCTTGGAATATCAAGAATGAGGTTGATAGTCCCCTTGCCAAATACGCCAGTTGTGTATGTATTATCTCGTTACCCATGAGTTTTTGCCGCAACCAACTAGCGAAAGTTTCTATGTGATGGCGTGTAATCCAGGTGTCAGACTTTCTTGGATTTCGGGAGCATATTATAGTCTCGTGCTCCTCAATGTAAGGAGCCACCATGGTTGATGACTGCAATACAGAGTAATGGGCTTTCATGAATAAATCGTAGTCTCCACACCTTGTTTGTTTCTTTCCTAATGTGCCCTTTCCAAGTAGTCTCCCCTCATAGTGTGACTCAGGTAGGCCAATCGGTTTCAGTTCGGGATATAGTCAACACAGAACTCAATGACCTCCTCTGTTCTGTATCCCTTGGCGATGCATCCTTCTGGAAGAGAACGGTTACGAACATAGTTCTTTAGAATAGCCATGAGCCTCTCAAAAGGATACATATTGTATAGGAATACAGCACCAAGAATATCAATCTCTTTGAAAACATGGACCAGGTGATGCGTCATAATATTAAAGAAAGATGGAGGAAATATCATCTCAAGGCTGACAAGGCTTTGGGCCACATCATCCTGCAACCTTGCTAGATTACTGGGATCGATTGCCTTCTGGGTGCATTGAGGAAGGCACATAGCTTCGCAATAGTTGTTCGGATATTAATGGGTAGAATTCCCCTCAACGCCACCGGAAGCAGTTGTGTCAGCAGCACATGGCAGTCATGAGACTTGAGGTGTACGGATTTCTTCTCTTTTATATTTATTAGACTCTTTACATTCGATGAGTAGCCGGACGGGACCTTAATACTGTTCAAGCAATCAAACATGCTGGTCTTCTACTCCTTGCTTAGAGTGTAGCTTGCAGGACGTAAGTTCCAACATCCTTTCTCTCTTTTCTCAGGATGCAGGGGATCTCGTTGTCTCATACGTTTCAGGTCTTGTCGTGCTTCTAGCGTATCTTTCGACTTTCCATACGTACCAAGAAACCCTAGCACGTTTACGCAAAGATTTTTGGTCAGGTGCATCACATCAATTGTGTGGCGGACATCTAAGACCTCTCAATATGGTAGGTCCCAGAATATTGATTTTTCTTCCACATGGGTGCCTTTCCATTTTCATTTGCAGCTGGCTGGCTGCCAGGTCCCTTCCCAAAGACCACCTTCACATCTTTTGCCATAGCAAATACATATTTTCCATCCCGATGCCTTGGTTTTTTACGAGTTTCTGCCTCAAAATGCTTTCCTTTCTTTCTTAGTGGATATTTCTCAGAAAGAAATCAACGATGGCCCATATACACAAACTTTCTACAATGTTTCAGATAGATGCAGTCTGTGTATTCTAGACAATGTATGCATGCTTTGTATCCCTTGTTTGACTGTCCCAACAGGTTACCAGGTACAGGCCAATCATTGATGGTCACAAACAATAATGCTCGTAGGTTAAATTCCTCTTGCTTGTGCTCATCCCACGCCTTTACTCCATCTTTGCCCCATAACGACAATAGATCCTCAACCAGTGGCCTTAGATACACATCAATGTCGGTTGCCAGACTGCTTTGGCCCTTGGATTAGCACTGGCATCATAAGAAACTTCCGCTTCATGCACATCCATGGAGGAAGGTTGTATATACATAGAGTCACGGGCTAAGTGTTGTGGCTACTGCTTATATCACCAAAAGGATTCATGCCATCCATACTCAAACCAAATCGTATGTTCCTTGCATCTTCTACAAAGTCTGGGAATGCTCTGTCGATTTTTCCCCATTGGGACCCATCAGTGGGGTGTCTCAACATATTGTCTTCCCTACGATCCTCTTTGTGCCACCGCATCAATTTAGCATGCTCTTTGTTTCTGAACAAACACTTCAGACGTGGTATTATAGGAAAATACCACATCACCTTGGCAGGGACTCTCTTCTTGGAGGGCTCTCCCTTAACTTCACCAGGGTCGTCTCGCCTGATTTTATACCGCGAACAGTTGCAAAACCAGACAGGCATCCAAAGATTCGCACATCTTGCCGCGATAAAGGATACAATCATTGGGGCATGCGTGTTTCTTTTCTACTTCCAGTCCTAAAGGGCAAACAATTTTTCTTGCCTCGTATGTTGTTTCAGGCAAGGTGTTGCCCTCTGGAAGCATCTTCTTTATCATTTTCAGTAACTCTCCGAAACCCTTGTCAGATAAGCCATTAGTTGCCTTCCATTGCAACAGTTCCAGTGTGGTACCCAACTTTTTCTGGTCCTCGTTGCAATCTGGGTACAACAATGTTTTATGGTCCTCCAACAAATGCTTGATTTCTCCCACTCTTTCGCACTTTCGCAGCCTTTCTCTTCATCACGAATCATGCCACATAAGGCATCATCATCCTCATCTTCTACAACTGCTTCACCCTCGCCCATTGCGATATCATCTGCAAAGACACCGTATTGTGCAAAGTCCGGGATGTTGACATCACCATTTTCGTCGCCGTCTTCTAATAGGATCCTCTCTTTGCCGTGTTTGGTCCAACAAATATAGCCAGGCATGAAACCATTCCTTAGCAAGTGCATGTGAACCACCTTCTTTGAGATGTGGTAATTCTTGTTGTTCTCACAGACCTTGCATAGACAGCATATAAAACCCGAGGTCGAGTTAGCCTCTGCCACGTCGAGGAATTGATGAACGCCATTAATGAAGTCAGATGAGCGTCTATCTGCGTTGTACATCCATTGTAGATTCATCTATTCACAAAATACAACGAAAAATTTAGCCCCAATATGAATATCATTTATAGTCTGTAAAAATCTAAAATTCATAATAACCCTAAATATGATCATTTGAAGCATCTAAAAAGATCTAACTTTAAAGTTTATAATTAATAAGCCTAAATATGAATATCATCTATAATCTCTAAAATTTATAATAAGCATAAATATGAATATCAATTATAGACTTTAAAAATCTAAAATTTGTAATAACCCTAAATATGAACATCGTTTGAAGCCTCTAAAAAGATGTAATTCTAAAGTTCATAATTAATAAGCCTAAATATGAATATCATCTATAATCTCTAAAATTTATAATAAGCATAAATATGAATATCATATATAGACTCTAAAAATCTAAAATTCGTAATAACCCTAAATATAAACATCATTAAAGTCTCTAAAAAGATGTAGTTCTAAAGTTTCCGATAAGCCTTTACAATTAATATCATTTAAAATATGTAAAAATCATAATTAGCCTAAATATGATAATCATTTAAAGTTTCTACAAATAATCAGAAAAATCTAAACAATGCCAAAAAACTTTGAGCATCATCTCTACACATGCAACAACTATCTATATGGTTCACCTCTACCACAAAATCATAATAAAATTGATCTATAATTCTAAAATCTCCTATTCCTATCCATTTCACAAAACACACAATTACTCCAAACATAGAGCATGAAATAGACCATGCTAACGGTCAAAAGAGAGAGGATAAAGTTGCTAACCTTCTAGCGGACTTGGATTGCAAAATCTCCAAAAGTTATGAAAAAATCGGGCATGACCTCCCCTAACTCGAGCTCAATGGAGGATGAAAAAATGAGTCATGGCTCGGGCAGGGGAGGAAGAGGGGGCTATATACACAGAGCCCCTTTGGTACCGGTTGGTGGCACCAACCCGTACCAAAGGGGCACTCATAAGTACCGGTTGGTTCCACCAACCGGTACCAAAAGCTTCCCGGCTCATAGGTACCGGTTGGTGGCACCAACCGGTACCTATGTGAGCCCATTGGTACCGGTTGGTGCTACCAACCAGTACCTATGTGCCCGCAAAATTGCTAGCCGTTGGACCCGGTACCAATGCTTGCATTAGTACCGGGTCCAAAATATCCGGTACCATTGAGGGGTGACCGATGGCGAGTTTCTGGTAGTGTACCAAAGCAGCAAGAGGCATTAGTACCGGTTGGTAACCCTTTAGTACTGGGCGGTGTTACGACCCGGTACTAAAGGGTCTTCCGGGTCCACCAAATTTAGATCTGGTACCAATGTCTAGCATTGTACTGGATCTTTAAGAACCCGTGCCAACGTGGTGCATGGAAAGTGGTTTTTCCATTAGTGTGAGCTTTGCTTTTGTGATATACATAAGATGTTTAAAGGGTGTAAAATTCTTTGCAATGCGTTGACTACTAATTTTGTATTCAAAAATATAAATAGTTTTTAAGGGTTGTTTGTTTCCCACTTAGATTATATAATCTAGCTTATGATTCAAGTGCACTATAGTGAAAGGCCACCATGGAGCACCTAAATAATCTCAAATAAGCTGCACATGGGTAGCTTATATAAGCTTAGTTGGTTAGGTTCGTTGTGGTGGAACCTGCCCACCCGGATTCGGGTGTCACATTTTCGTGGATTTATTCTAGGATTTAACCGACGCTTTTCTTTCAGTAGTAGCCGTCGTGCCCGTCGATAGTGAGGCGCCTGTGGTGACTTCGTTAATCTTAAGATCGGAACATCAGCCCGGTCTTTCGAAGGTGCTCATAGGGGTAAGGTTTGCGTGCGTGTTTTTATAGGGGTGAGTGTGCGTACGTATGAATGTCTTGGTTAAATAGGATATCGTGTCCTTTATATATATCACCTCGCTATGTTAATTTTGTTTTGCCTCGAAACTACCTATGTGTCAGGACAAGCCCAGCTGGCCAGCTAAGACCCACATATACGATGAAGCTGTGTCACGACCGGACCTCGCCCCGCCCTTGGCTAGTAAAAAATCAAAGCATATAGGTCACAGAAGAATACATCTCATGCTAACTGGAGAAATATATTGTAGTTTCTCACTTTGTATATAGTGCATCGTAGTCACACGTGTGTGATTAGTTTACTGATGCTCAGATAGAAGTTACACAAGTGCAGATAATTATGGTAAAGCCTTTATAACCAATACATTAATGTCTGTGTAACTGTTTTTCAAGTAATCTATACGATTTTATTCTTCAAGAACTATCCCAGATCCATGTGTCAACACCCAACACCAACCATACAACATTGTAGTCTACACTCAGAATAAAAAGAAACAAAAAATTATTCATTCTGATGGTGGCCATAACTGTGTAAACCTCCCTTAAGATTTTGAATAAACCGAAATCATGATCATGACCACAATGCAGATGGCGGCCGCTAGGAGCAAACCACATGAGACGTCGAAGGAGATGTAGAATTTTCTAAGAGCTGAGTCAAATAAGTCTCCATTACGACGTTGATTGTCAGCTACGAGGCCCAGTCCAGCAGCGCCTCCTGATGTGAATAGTGCGCAAAATACCTGCACAATATATTCATTCAGCAGAAAGGGAGGTAAAGCATCCTGTAACCATCTTTCAGAAACAAGCAATAAGTGATGTTTTCGATGAGTACTTGTGGGAAATTAACATAGTCAGTCCTTGCACCGGACCATATGACACTATAAAGACATAGGCACATAGCTCTAGCAAATTAAACTATGTACAACAACTCTAGTATTGAAGGATTTAGTGAGGAAATTCTTACAACATCAGTGAAGACGATGATCCTTGCTGCATGGGTGCCTCCAATTCTCCTCCCTTGGATGATATCAATTATTGCCAAGGGAATTAGTATCAGAGTGTAGGCACACCCAATGACAGCCACAGACAGGACATACCTGAAAGCAAGAACAAAAACACATTTAAAACATGCAAGTAACTAAATGATGACCTAATTACTCAAGAAAGCCGGAGGAACTTTTTTATTTTTTCCCTCTTTCCCATCATTTTCTTTTTTTTTTCTTGTTTCATGAAAAAAAACAGAATATCATACATTATCTGTAACTCCCATAGCCTGCAAACCCTCATCACTTACCTGTATGTGTATAGATTCTGGAAGCTGAAGTCAATTACTTCCCTAGGTGCTACACCAATAATATAGTTATCCGGGAAATCGTCACCAACAATATCAACATGAACCAGATCATATCGAGTTCTTGCTGATGCTGCTATTACAGCAACAGAAGCCGCAAGGAAGCCTAGTGTTTTGAACCGAAGGAATAGGGTCACCACAGCCATACCTCGTGCTCGAGCTGCGACGGCCATTTGTGGCTTAAATTTGAGATCCTATTTTCTTGCATTGAAACGGATGTTTGCATAAGGATTTATATACTAGTCATCTGCATGCAGGGCTGCTTGGTTGGAAATAACGATAAGTTATAAGTTCAAGGAAGTACATCTATACAAGGACAATAGATTCGGATGGGATTCTTCCTTGCTTAGGTCGCCATGCACAGCTAAGGGGGTCGAGGTGCCTTCAGTCTTAAGCTGCGTACAATTACAAGAGTGTAAATTTGGCCGGACCAATCACCCTTCGACGAGAAGATTCCACTGCCATTTTCTTTCATGAATCTAAAAAGTTACAATCATTAACTAGTTTAATTGGATGGATGGTCTTGTAGATGTATGTAAATAGCTATAGTACACAACTTCACTACATGGGTCATGGGGCCAGGATGGACCCAAGTTGGTACTCCCCTATGGTTACAAATACTTGGCGTTTTGCACAACATTCTGTCTTGACTATCAATATCTCTTAGGTAGCGTTTGGATGTAGACATTGGGGCTTGGAATTCGGAATTGGAATTGGCAGCTGAGAATGCCAACTGTTTGGATGACATGGAATTTGGGAATTGGAAATCGAGCTCAATGTCAACGGGTATTCATCCCACCCTCGTCACCCCAGTTTCAATACCAAGCCGGACCCCTCCGTATTGGCTGGCAGTCTCTTTTCCCGGTGCCGCCCCTCCCTGCGCGGATCCTCGGCGAGCCCGTACCCCTCCACCGCTGAGCCGCGTGGCTCCTCCTTTGCCGGCCTGCCCCCATCCGCGGGCGAGCCCCCTCTGCGGTGAGAAGGGCCCCCCTCCCCCCCTCCTCTTCTTTCTCAACGCCGACACCCCCTTCCTCTTCTTCCTCAACGACAACACCCCCTCATCTTCTTCCTCATCCATATTTTGCAGATCGAGGCTCGGGCGATGGAGAAATCAACGATGAACGCCGCGAGCAGGTAGCTGTTCTTCATCGATGGTGGCACCTCGGTGGCTTGAGGGTGTCCTGTCATCTGCACACTGCAGCCCATCTTCCCTAGCACCAGCGCCCAGCGGAGACCGCACAGACCGGCGACGGGAGAGGAGGGGCATGGATGTGGGCGAACAGAGGTCTGGGCGGAGGTGGCAGCGGCCAGAGGACGGGCTGATCTGGCGGTGGCCGTCCAGATGGGCGGACATGCACGGCGGCCGGAGGGATGGGTGGCGTGCGGCCGGACGGGAGGAGCTAGGCTCTGGCAAATGCCAATTCAATTTTCATCATTTTGTACATCCAAACAGAAATTGGATTGAGTTGCTTTCTAGTATTCCAAAAGGCAATGCAATGGACATCCAAAAAACAGAATTCGAATTATGACCATTTCAGTGCCATGACTGATTTGGTATTGAAATCAATTCAATGTCATAGCCTCCAATATCTACATCCAAACGAAGCCTTAAGTATTTGGATTGAAAACATAATAGTCATGTGTATATTTATCTTGGAAAATTTTTATTTACATCATAAATTTCTTATGCTTTGTACACCTCCGTATTGAAATATTTGTCGTCATTGACTTTTTATCCTGACTTTGACCATCTGTTTTATTCAAAATATTATGTCTATATTATCTATTTTGTTTGTGATTTGCTTTATCATTATATGTACTTGAAGTGTAATTCATCCTTTTGTTGAAGAAAAATTTAAATAGGATGAAATATCAAATATTTTATAAAAAGACAATGACGGCAAATATTTCGATATGGAGGGAGTAAATATATTCCAATAGATTATAGTGTTCAAAGTCAGTACTTGAGGATTGTTGAAAAAAACCGCTAACTCTGTTTTACTGCAGTGAGTACATAGTGTGGGCTGCACATCTAATCGACATATACCATTGTAAATAAGGGATTGAAATAATATAAGTCCTAGAAATTCTCATAAAAATCAGAAAAATCTGTCCATTAATATGTAGACTCAAACCATGGTACCCATTGGATTTATTATATTTTCAAAAAATAACTCACTTTTGCTATTATAAAAATAATCTAAATAATCTCCTAAATCTATAGCTAAATTATCTACCTCTGCCATTATAAAAAATGAACTAAAATAACCTCTAATGTTCATCTAAATTATGCATTAGAAAAATAACTTAGATTACCCCCTAAGTTTGCATATAAGTTACCTGCATCTGACATTATTAAAGTAACTTTCATACACAATTGTTAATATAAAATTGAAACATTAACTTAAGGTGTTCTCATGATGTGTCTCACTATTTAATGCCGGTACGACAGAATATGCGTTAGAAAGGTCAATTCCTCCCCCTTTTATTTTTTTAATGAAAACCAGACCCAATGCGAACAATTAACTAGCAAACGTGTCAGTGGAAGTGGAAGCGTCCGCCAACTTTGATAGGCAATGCATTGCAAGCAAATAGAACAGAGAGCTGCCCTTAGTTTCTAATAGAGTCGTGAGCTTGTTGTAGTCGGTCCTAAAGGGAAAACCTTGCAGCTTACTTGCTATATCCCCGCATCCTTGCACGGCTCGTTTTCTTCGGGCCCTGCTTCTCCCTTCCCCCTCTCCCCAGGAACTGACCGTTTGAAGCAGCGAAAGCACGCACATACAATTCTCACTCGACTGCTCTGTCCTTGCTTAGGAAAACGCCGAGCCACTCGCAGATGGATCTTTTTTTTGACTTACAAAGCTCACCCTAGACCATGAATAAATGTATGAAGTAAACGATGAAAACACATATTTCAATGTTAAACATGTAGGTCGAAATCTAATCATGAATCTAAATTGTCGACTCATATCCTAAAAAATTCTAAAGTACACCAGTATGTATAATTTTAAGTTACCTATCTCTACCATTGTTAATATGAAAAAAACACAGACTTATTAAGGTATATATGCAATTATGCATGATTCTTTCATCATGCTGATTATATATATGTAGGAGGAAACTATGAGAATACTAATTTTGTTGTTAATCGTGTAGCTCAAATTGAGGGCTCAGTTAAACACTGAAAAATTGTGTAAAGTGAATATATATATATAATAAATAAGAGAGTGAAAGGTAAATAATGTTTATTATTGGTTATGGGCCTAGATTTTTTTGATGAATTTTAAATAATTATGTCTTTCAAAATTATTAGTCTGTACAGGGCACGGGTTTATAGACTATATGATTAATAGAAAGGCGAGACATTATTTGGGTCAGTTTTGATATTAACTTTTTACATGATTTAGCGTAAAAATCCTTTTTTTTTATGATTTGGTTCGCCTGAAAGCTTAAACATCACTGTATGGCGGATCCAGAAATGGGCAGTGCGGGAGGGGGCCCAAGTGGAGGATTTAACATCATTAGCTGGGCTTCTTCTGGCCTCATCTGAGTACATTCGTGGGCTGGAAATCAAGATGTCCATCAGTTCAATGGGCCGCGTACTCGTGGTCTGCAAATTTGCAAATGGAATTAGGACTGAATAATGTTACTTGTGAGAGTGCTGCCACATGAAGAGCTTTTTGGATTTTTATTGATCCATTAGACCAATATATCCAGATTACGGAGGGAGTAACTATCTTCTTCCAATTAATGACGATGCTGATGACCTCCAAATACCAGCTTACAACGCTGAAAAAATTGTTAATTGCCTAGGGCGTTGCCGGCCCGTTTTCTTGGAACTAGCTTATACTAGCTGACCGTTAGTTTTGTCATGACATCTGGAGAAAGCTTATTGCTTCTTCAGTTGCCGACAAGCAGTAGGTGCCATTTGAAACATCCAAGTGGTTACTCGTTCATGAAGAAGTTGAACTTTCTTTGCAAAATTGAGATAAAAGTCATGTGTGCCCCAGAGGAACAGGTTGTCCCCTTTGTTATTAATTATTCATACAGAACAACATGAACAGAGAGAGGGACCAAACACTCCACTTATTGCAGTTCACATTTCAATAGTATTTTTTTTTCTAGAGAACATTTTCCATACATGATGACCGTCTTAAGGAAAAAAAAAAGCATAGTAGTACTTATTACAATCACGGTTTGGTCGCACAAAGGCTCTGTTTGGATCCACCAACTAAACTTTAGCTGGAGGGCTTGTTTGGATCTAAACTAAAGTTTAGCCAGTCTCTTATCTACTACCCAACTAAAATTTAGCTGGTTACTTGGGAGCTAACCAGCTAAACATTAGCTGGGAAGATCCACGCAGGACCAAAGAACTAAAGGAGAAGAAAAGGAGAAACAATAGTTTGACTGAAAACTTGTTTCCTCCGTTGTACAAAGTATTTAAAAGTCCCTTTGCACATGAATATGTAGGGCTACCTAGGTGAGCGAGTGAATCGAGATCATTATCATGATCACCATGCATATGGTGGCTCCCAGCATCAAACCGCACGCGACGTCCACCAGGTTTAAGAAATTCTTGGAATCAGAATCTTGTGGATAACGCTGTTGTTCCACTGTATAACCTAAACCTGCGGCAGCCCCCGTTGCGATCAGCACAGCGAACACCTGCAGCATTCAGGGAAATTCATTCAGTCAGCAAGCATTCTTTTTGTTCAGTGACTAATACGATGAATGTTTGTTTTGAATCCAATTATGAGGCATGGGTGAAAGGATGTAACTGTTAAGAAAATTAGTTCTTTTACAGTACTCCATACTACTCTATAGTAGTGTCTGAAAAGGACTAGTATATAAAAATCGTACGGTTGAGAATAATTGTATATTAATGGAGACTTTAACTGTAATGTAGTAATATACAATTAGTATAGTAGTATATGGATATTTTGGAAAAAAATTAATGGCATAACTGAAATATTCATATTTTAAAAAATCACTTTGATCCTTGATATATGTTTTTGCATCTTCAATCTCTAATTTTATTTCCATCTAAGTGAATTACTAAAGTACCCCTTACTTATGGGGTCTATACTATATACCACTCATTGGTAGTATGGAGTACTGTAAAAGAGCTCAAAGAAAATAAATATAGGATAGTTCCAGGAATGGAATTCCTTTAAAGAATCACATTTTTTCTCTTGAGAAATACAAAAAGATATGTCTACAGGGTGTTTTATATGAAGGGATGCCATTTTTGTAGCATGTACAGATCTAGCGCTCTCCCTAACATATATAGTGCTAAGAATGCTTACCACATCAGTGAAAATGAGGAGAGCTATGCCGCGACTGCGTCCGATTCTCCTCCCCTGGGCAACATGAATTGCAGCGAACGGAAGCAGCAACAAAGTGTATGCAGCTCCAATGACAGCAGCCGACAGAACATAGCTGAAAAGGGGAAGAAATAGGAAAAAATTAAAACTTTCAAAAAAGGAAAAAAAACTCGAGATAGAAGAGGATATGTCTACTGAAATTCACCGGTACGCGTAGTAGTCCCGAAAGGTGATATTTGGTGGGTCTACAACTTCGACGAACGGTGCATAGATTTTGTTGGTCGCTATGATGATAATAGAAGCTATCAGGAGGAGGAGCGTGAGAACCCGCAGGAGCAAGGATGCCGCAGCGAGAGCTTTCTCTGAGAAGGCCGCCATTTCTTTGCGCACCGATGAAGAGCTACTGATCGATGTCCAATTCTTTCCAGCTTTATACTAGTTGATAGTGATACTATCTTTTTCTTTTGGTGCAGTTAATTGCCAGGGCTCTATTGTGAAGACATTTGGCATAATAATTAAGTTCTTGTTCTTATTCAGAAAAAAGTTCTTGTTCCAATCGCTATCTTAGTCTGAAGTTCCCACCACTTTTTGTTTGTTTTAGTTGGAGGGCAAGATGGTACAAGCGCGCAGGAGACAGCTAACTGGCTGGGCTGCAAAAAGTCCATATGTAATTCTGATGTCCGGAAGTTCAGGCGGCAGGGCCTGGTCGCTAGCAATCTTTTCCTTTCATTCTTTAAATTATAACGGTAACACGCATGTAAAGGCACCACAACACATAGGGTTTGGGATAGATTCAGATGGATTCAATTTGGGGAGATCCGATAGTATCACTAGCCGATCCAATAGTATCACTCAGTCGAGTGAGCTAACTATATGATCCATGATTCGAATATTACAACGGTGCCTTCAACAAGAAAATATCACTGGCAATTGGTTTCATTTATTAAATTCTGAAAGGGGTACTATCAACAGTGGAACTGTAAACAAAGGTACTAGTTTGCATGGATGTTCTTGTAGATATTAGATATTTAGACATTTTTTATATATTTTAATAACGAATAGTACAATATAAATCATGACAATTTCTAGTGATCTTGTGATTAGCAATGAATATTAATGTGCAGGTGGTGAAACTATTAAACACGAACAGAATGAACTAGAGAGGGTTTTAGTTTGGGGCTATAGTGCCAGCGGCTCCAGATGAGCAGTCACAAAATTGATTAGTCATACTAATCGATTGGGCTTAGTCGATGTAGTCATACTAACCGGTTGGCACGGTCTGCCCAGGCACCATAAAAAGGTGAAAAAAGTTGTTACTTACTAGTGGGTCCCATCTTTCCATACCGCCAACAAAACGACCAAGTGTCAAAAAAACAAACAGTTTTCAAAGTTGAGGGATGACCGATATCCGATTTTGCACATGAAGGGTGAAAGTCAGATTACAACAATGCTTGAGGGATTACTTGAGAGATGACCGATATATTTTAATTCCAAATATTACAATGTAAATCATGACAGTTTCTAGTAGCTAGTGATCTTGTGATAGCAATATACGTGCAAGTGTTCATGTTTGAACAACTATTAAACACTAAGAACAAATGAATTAGAGAGGGTTCAGGGCAGGGCTAGTGCTAGAGGCTTCAGATGAAGCGTCATACTAATCGGTTAGCCTTACTCGATATATTCGATGTAGTCATACTGATCGGTTGGCGTGCTCTGTCCAGGCGTTCCCCGACGTTGTCATCCATAAATTAAAAAGGAGAAACATATAGCTGTTACTTGCTAGTGGATCCCATCTTTACGTACCGCCAATAAAACAACGTGTCAGAAAAGAAACGGTTTTCGAAGTTGAGGGATAACTGATATCCGGTTTTACACATGAAAGGCGAAAGTCATACAACAATACTTGAGGGATGTCAAAAGCCAACCCTGGGGAAAGTGACCAAGACAGATTATTGAACATAAGAATTCTATGTGCTGAGTACATGACCTGTGTAATAATCTTATAAGCAAGCTAAAGGTCAGCACCTAGCACGCGACTTGTTCCCTTGAGTAGGAACGATGATTCTATTGAGTTCACCCGTAACAATTGCATAAGGTACACTTGCAGCAGCAACAGTCAAATTTACCATCCTTTTTCTTAACACAGCGAGACCCTTTGTAGCCTTTTTCGCTGCAGATCATCTTGCAGTCATGACTCAGACAGTATTCGTTATTGTAGGGGTAGCAGTCCGGCCCCTTCGGCTGCCACCACGCCCGTGGCGGCGGCGGTGGCGGCGCCTGCAGTGGCGGTGGCGGCAACCAGTTGCGCCGGCCGTGCGCCTGGGGCTGGATCATCTGTTTGATCTCGGGCTGGTCATGGCCTACACATGAAAGCAATACAAATTAATCGAACCACGCTGATTGGTTATTACTAATAACCTGAACATCTCAAGAAACAATGCAAAGTAGAGATGTCTACCTTGGCATGATGGGAGGTTGAAGACATGATAGCAAGAATCAGGAGAACAGTAGCAGACAGGTAACTCTTGGTACTGCATCTGGCGAGAGCCATGTGGATGAGAGGAGAGGAGAATATTTATCTCCCTTATTTTCGCATTTTTCCATTTTAGTGAGCAAGGGTATATATAGAAGTACAACAAAATCTCTAAGCTATATATTAGATATCTCAAAGCTAAAGTACCTAGGATTTGATATATGTCAAAGCTGGTGCATGATATCCTTTTAATTAGGTTCAAATAATTAAATCTTCGAGTATCCAATTTCACATATCCTACGATTTGCATTCCCAGCTATTGTTACATTGTTTTCTTCGGTGTTGTATTTATTGTTTGATTATATGGAGGTCACAAATTAAATTCAGTGACATCTCTCCAACATCTAACATGCTGCATTCATTCAATTATTTCAACATCCAACAAAAACCTTTTTTCTTAAAAAAACAAGGAACCTTTCATTTAAACAAAGCAGGGTGTATCTATCTATCTCTCCTACTCCACCCATCCCAAAATAAGTGTTCTTGTCTCACAAAGGGTGCTCCTTTAGGTTCTATTGGCCTCATCTAATTAAAAAACACCCACAGTAATAATAAAAAAATGTATAGCAAAGTGTACCAAGCAAATCAAATGATTAATTTATGCTATTTCTCTAGTTCAATGAATGTGCATTTATTGACATCACGACTTTTAGTCACCACTAATATCAAAAATAAAAATTTGATGGTTTCTTTAATTTTGCAAAAAATATTGTTCATTGCCTTTCCAATTTGATAAACTACTCCATTAACTAAGAATTTGATAAAAATGTCAATCTTTAGAGGTAGTCTGAGTTTCCACAATGATTATTTGGAGTTAAAAGATTATAATGTGATGTGTTGATATAGTGACTTAACTGTCAACAAACTATGTTTAGTGAAAATCAACGCATTGATCATTATGATGCACAAACCCTTGTCACCAACTCATTTCATTTGCTTAGTTTATCACTATCACATATCAATGTCCTGCAAAAAGACACATTCAGAGGTATAGATTTGAATGGATGTGGCTTCAAGGGTACAAATCATTTAAGGTAGAGTTACCTAATCACTTGCCTTCCAAAACAAAATGTATTTGGAGATCATGATGTAAACTGACAGTACCAAGCCTCAAAAATTTATATAAAATCATCATAAGGACTGACTAGAAATGTGAATTTCCTAGTTTCTAATACACCTCTCCAATTCATTTAATCTCACTTCTTCCAAAAAAGTTTTTGCTAGATCCCTTCCTCATTAAAAAGTTTATATAGCCACTGTGCTTAATAAGCACTCATTACGGACTCCCCACTTTGTTAATCTATTTTTTTCTTATGATCATCACATTGAATGGCCAAAAGGACCTAGATCTACAGAAACCTAACTTCTTTAAGATAACCTTTTGGTACTTTAAAAAAAAACCATATACATTGCCAGGTTGCTCATTACTGAATTGATTAACCTACCACCATATGACAGCAATTTACCCTTCCAACTACTTAGATTTTCTGGCTAGGATCGATCTTCCACGCTTTTAAGTTGTTACTAGGCAAACATGCCCATGGGTTGATACAGCCGAATATCGGTAAAACGGGTTATGGTTGGCTTTGCTGCCGTGAGCGACAGAGCAGCCATAATGGCGACGTCAGCCTCCCGACATCTCTTTGCGATAATCTCCCTCCTATCTTTCTACGCAGCGATTTGGTTTTCAATTTTTTTTATCTCAATGAAATGATGTTGTTGCTGGTTTCCTATAAATAATGATTTGTGTTCTTGACTTGTCTGGGTTATTGGTTGAGAGCTTGAAAGCCAGTTTTTTAATAATCCTTGACGCGTTCAGTTAGAACTCTAATCCGGTGTGGAAACCAATGTCGAGAATTGGAGCCGTGGTTGGAGACTGATGGACCACATGGGACCGGTGGGACTCATGTGTCAGGTTGGACAAAAAAATAAGAACAATTCTCGCTTTAGAAATAGATAAAGATTTGTGAGCTTTCTATGATTGATGGATTGATAGCTAGTTATCTAAAAAGAGGGCGATATATCGGATTTAAATCTTAAGATGTCAGTGCACGTCCTATAAAAAAAGACGAATGAAGCATAAGTGAAGGTCTAGTTTGTCAATTTTATTCAGGACGTCATTCCAGTTTGCCTAGTCAAAAAAATCATGCCAAGCCCGTACAGTCCAGTCAGCCAAGCCGTTCCTGAGTTCAATATAAGAACTTTTTCATATACTTTTTTTTTCTAAATCGATAAACTGAAGTATTATTTAGATGGGCCCATATGTGCACTGATCCATTAGCAATCAGAAACTTCACTAAGACCCAGGAGTAAAGAACCCAGCCCAGTTGACACTTCATGCCAGTCAATCATATATACCCAGGCCCCAAGTGCACGAGGCATAACTTGTTCTCTCCCGTTTTGTGCGATGAAAACCACCAAAATAAAACCTTTATTTCATGGAAGATGACATATCTTCTCTCCTCTCAAGCAATGAACATATTTCACACCATCACACGTACACACACATCAAAAAAAAACAAAAACAACAATTGCTTCCAGTTTACACAAACCATTAATTGCGTTGTGATTGCTCCAACTCATCGCACACAGCTGCCTGAGACAGCTATACGACGGGAGTCCAGCAAAGCTAGTGCCCAGATGCTGCAGCCTTGGTGAGGCCCCAGCAGTGCAGGACGCTGCCGGCCACGTCGAAGAAGGCGAGTTGGGCCTCCTTCTTGCTCAGCCGCATCGACATGAACCCCTGCCCGTCGTAGAGGAACTCCACCTTGTCGAGGATGGTCTTGAACTTGCCAGCCCACGCCTTGGACCCACCGCCACTCGTCAGGAACTGAAGATGGCTGCAATTTTATTGTTTGTTCAGAAACTATAGGTAAAGGAACCTTCCTAGAGTTCTTGATCAAAATCTATCTCTGATTTACTGATGTATGCTCACCTGTCTCTGCTGGTGACACGCTGCAGGCAGTGGTCATGGCCGTTCACGTACAAGTCGACACCGTGGGCCTAGATGTCATTTCCATGGTGAAGCAAATCAGTTTCAGCATTCAGGGTTTACTACTAGGAAATTGTTGGACTGAATCAATGAATGATGAGAGAAACTCAATGTCATGCGACAATGCATGCCTTGAGGACTGGCAGAAGCAACTGCTCGAGTTCAGTGTTGTTCCCATGTCCGCAGGCGCTGCTGATGGGGTGATGACCGACGACGATCTTCCATGCGGCCTTGGATTCCGTTAGCGCGCCCTCCAGGTCCTGGCAGACACATGGCATATATTGGATCAAGATTTCAGAAATCCCATCATAATCACTGAGGTGACATGAGTCATCTAGACACTGCAAGTGGCATGTACCTTGAGGAGATTTGCGATGTAGGTGTCACGAGGAGCTACGCCTCTCCAATCGAACTTGGTGTTGTTCCAGTAGTGGAGGATGAATGGCGTCGTGTCGACCATGAAGAAATCCACAATTCCATCTTTGAGAAGAAAAGGATATAACCATGTGCAAATGTTTTATTAGAAAATCTCAATTATCCATATCTCACTATAAATTTGTTATATCATAGAAGCATGGGTCCATATGATCCCTTAGTACTTTATTTGATTACCTGATTTGACTATGAAAGACTTGGCAATGATGGTGTACCGGCTATCCACATTGCGAATGGCGGGGTCGAGCTGCGCGAGCACATTTCCCGTGTAATCATGGTTGCCAAGGACTGCATTATCCATGTCATTGAAACAGGATGAGCCTCACTAGTTCTCCGGCCAGAATTCAGAATTTATTATTACCATGCTTTTCTGTACGAGTAGAGTATATTGTTGCGCATTACCGAGATACCAAGGCTTTTGGAGGCTCTTTGCAGTGTAGATGTTGGAGAAGGACTCCTTGAAGAGTGGATCACTGGTGTTGGCGATGCCGTCGTCATAGATGTTGTCGCCGGTGGAGATGACGAAGTCGATGCCCATGTTCTGCCCCACCACTCCCATCTAGAGCAGGCACACACACATGGGCACATGGAACATAGGCCCCGGATCAAACATTGGACGGTACGAAATGTAGTGCCGTGTTAATTGTTAGTCTGTTAGTTACAAGGCAATAATTGAGTTTTGCATATGTCTTAGGTCATAACTGCTGCCTTAACAGAACGAAGAACAGTGTATTCGTACCAACTGGCTTACGAGGACATGCATGATTACACGATCTATCCACTTTCGGCTACTTATGAACCGGGAGCTATATAGCCATGACCAGCCATGCATAGCAAGAACTTATTCGGGACCATGCATGTGCATAAGAGCCAATGATCACTTGAAGACCATTATAATGACTCATGAAAATGTGGTATATTTAACACAAGAGCTTGGTGAGGTGAGGTTACTGGTGCAAACGGAGTAACTGTAAAGGTCTGTAAAAGGTCAAGTGAATAGAGTTTGAGCATGGGATCACCGTAATTTGATATATATTGACCGCTATTATTTCATCACCAAACCACATGAATGTTTTCATTGGAACTATTTTAATTTTTGTAAGTGCCATAACCCTAAAAAATGCTTTCAGAACTTACAATTTTTTGATGATTATTCAAAGTCATCGATATGTGTTCTCCAATATACTAATATGTCTGAAACTTTCTAGAAATCAACTTATTTTAGAGCGAGGGAGTGACGCAATAACGAGAGTAACCGTGGTGAAGAAAATGGACTGCACAGTCCTACTCAAGTGGTACTAGAAATATGCATATACCCTCTTAAGGGCACTCCGGCCTCGACCACACACAAGATTAGAACTTAGTTGTTATCTAACGTTTAGTTTTTGTCACGTCCATAGTAATTTAATGATCGTTCGATTTGTATACAGATTTTTGTATGGCTAGCTCCATATATGAAAATTACTTATCGTAATAGACAATGTGAAGATTCTTTTAGGCAAGCAGGCACACACAAGAAATGTCAGCTTAGACAATAATGTTTCTTATCCTGATTGAGTATTATTACTTTTAACAGTTTTGATACAGAATTTAATTAACCATTACTTCCGAATTATTTACTAACTAGTAATAAAATATATCAAGAGGAAATATTTGTGATGTACTGACGGAATATGATCTAAAAGTCTAATCATACTCCTGGTTTACATGAACATGTACGCATCCATCAACGCATTAAGAGTTTCACGGCTGGTTTTACCTGCTGGGCAACCAAGGTCTGGTTGAACTGCCCACGCCGGCCCCAGTCGCCGACGACAAGGACGGCGAGGGACCCGTCGGGCTTCGGCGGGTGCTCCACCCGTGGCAGCACGGCGCCCGCCAGCGCCGCCACCAGAAGCAGCGCCACCGCACTCACGACGACGAGCAGGAGCGCAGCCGTTGCCATGGCACCGCAACTCCGGCGAGCAATTGCTCAAATAGCCAGAGCTACACAACACTGGAGGTGAAGGAAGCTGAGCTAAGCTAGCTTGACCAGCTCGAGCGTGTCTGTGTGTGAAGAGTGAGGAGAGGTCCCATGCATTTATAGGCGCGTCGAGCCGGACACCAATAATCCGGTGGGCCCCACCCTGTCAGCTTGTCTGTGCATCTGCGGGTGGGCCCGGGCCGTCGGTTGGAGAGTCGGCTTAACCGTGTGACGGGATGGGCAGATGGATGGTGAGCATGGTCGCTGTACTGCACATGTACTGCTCGCGGCATTCATGGACGGTTGGTGTGTCAGCAACCGATACACGGATTAAGCGTGACAGTGATTAGCCGGGGACAATCATGAGTTTTTCCTTGCGATTAACGGTTGATATATATCGTCTTTTGGTGAGAGATGGGGATGTGTGGAAGGGAAGGAACTAAGAGTCAAATATTCGTGATAGAGTGTGTGGCATCTACGGTGAGTGTAACGTGGCAACTGTGTGCATTGTAGGTGGCTGTTTATGTGACCGTGTAATTGACGTACATGTTCTAAAACATCCCTGGGCTGTCCTCCTCTGAGGAAAATAGGATCAATGAAGCTGAAGAGAAATATGATATGTTTGACGTGTTATTACATCGTGCCTTGTGGAAAATAGTAACCAAATTTCAAGAAGACGGTTGATGTAACTCCTCCAAATGCAATGAAGATCATTTTATACATTCTCAAGTAGTATTCTCTAAATGCAAATAATCAAAACTTGAAAAAAAATGTCTCTAATTTCTTCTATGGGTATCCTTGCTTAACAAATAGAGTGAATTCTCCATTAACCCCTGAATTTATATTGATGTTTAAGTAACCCACACCTAAACTCAATACCAGAAATTGACCTCACGAGACATGTGGCGCTGGATCAGACCACCTCTCTCTCTCTCTCTCTCTCATGCCCATGCACGGAGTTAATCGAATTATGATAGCACTATTTATCACATTTTAATTCAAATACAAATACGAGTACAAATATTATTGGCTGTGAATGTAAAAAATATTTTTTTGATTTTAGATACCTACCAATTCGGAATTGGCCCTGTTTGGATCCCTGTGCTAAAGTTTAGCACGATACTGTTTACATCTTTGACCACTAATTAGGGGTATTAAATAAAGGCAGTTTACAAAACTACCTCCACAACCCCTATGCTAATTCGCGAGACGAATCTAATGAGACCTTTGACCACATGATCTGAGAATTGTTACTGTAGCATTACTGTAGTTAATCATGGATTAACTAGGCTCATTAGATTCGTCGCGTAAAGTTGCACTCATCTGTGAAAAGGTTTTATAAATAGATTTTATTTTATACTCCATGCATGCAAGATTCCTTTTAGCGCTAATTTTTAGCGTTGGAACCAAACAAGGCCTACAGTAAAACAAAATTTATACATAAGTAGGGAGTAAAGTACTATTCTATAGCACATGTACACAAAGAATTCAAATAACATATTTATCCATAAAAACTTTTATAATGAAATATGTAAATAGAACAAATATTTCAAATAATATATAATAATTTAAAAATAAATAAACATATAAAATAATTTCATCAATCAATAAAGTATTTAAAACTAATATGAGTAGCCATATTAAAATTAAATAAACTTAATGTTTACATATCATTAGCCATATTAAAATCATTAGTCATTTGCCATATAATTTTAATGAATACGCCATTACCAATATTAAATCAATATCATTAATCAGTTATCGAATAGATAACACTTGAATAGATTAAATGGTGTAATAGTCGTTGCTATTAGTCATAGAAATAAGCATTCTAGTTGATTTCACCGAACGTTATTCTTCACAACACTGATAATGTTGGATATTCCATATTTTTCTAGATACGAGATCTTGGATAGAGAAACATACGGAAAACAGGTTCAGATATATCCCTTTTAATATCCATACTAGAGTCAGATGCAAATATATAGAGTCACATGCAAATATATTGACATTTTAGAGGATAACTCAATTTTTCTCACATTCATATCCATCCTAAATCTAAAGTGTGGGATGTACATGCCACATATGTGCTATGTCAGCCATAGTCGCCTTGGAAACTACTTTGAAGGTCCTTTTTGGGGGGGAGGGGGGTGGGAGGGGGGTTAGGGGTACATTGAACTTTACTTTGACAAACTCTACTACTCATACATGCAAATAAATGATTTTTTCCAATGTAACATAAACGAAAAGCAATGAGGTCATGCTCCTACTTTCTTAGTTGTTGTGGAAAAATTTAAAACAATTTATGCACGATGTAATCAAATTGACCATTATGTGAAACCTGGTGAGGCCTTAAACTTTGATGGCAACAATGATCCTCCAGGTTGATGAGATGGATTTGACTATATTTGATACAATCTAAAGAACCAACTCATCAAAATAGATAATGTTTCTATTGATATTTTGCCTTTTAGAGATTTAGTTTTTTTTAAAAAAAACATTTGGTGTTTTTCTCTATACAGCTACCGTATGATTGAAGCTTGTTAAATACCGGCGGAATTTCTAGTATTTTAGGAATATTGGTGCATTCTACAATTCAGGTTTTCAAAACAACTACTCGAACTTCACCCAGAAAAAGGAAAACCTGAATTTTTGGGTACCCAAAATATTGGGTCCAGGATGAGGGTTTTCCTGAAAACCCAATGTACCTCCTGACCCCAACAAGCCCAACCAATCAAATCCTACCAAATTTAGAAAAAAAATCCAATCCAGCAAAGGCAAAATCTTGTTCCCACTCATCAATCCTCACTGCTTATGAAGAAACACTAGATTGTAAGGCAATAAAAGCAAGGGAAAAGTCTAGTTTATACTGTTCAACAATAACATATATCTGATTTTCAACATTCCACTACAAAACCGGACACTATAGGCGATCCAACTACCAAAACCTTGCAAATTTCACCCTTTGAGTGGTTTTCAGGGGTGGTTTTCCATTTTCTGAAATATTTAAAAATAATTGGTTTAATTAAAAAATTTATAAATAATTCATCTTAAATTAGAAAAATAAACAATTAGTATAAAAACATTCTAAAAAATGTAAACTTTACGTTGGTGCTCTATTGGGGGTTAGTTGAGTCTTACTTGTTCTTGTCCCTACTATTTTATGGTCTAGTCAAGTTCTTATTTATATGATCCAAGTAACTCTCCATGGAACACTAACATATAGGTTAGATTTTTAGGAATTTTTGGGCATTAGTTTCATATTTTTCTCATTTGAAATGAGTTAGTTATGAATTATTTAAACTAAATCAGATTTTTTTGAAAATTGACAGAAAATGGAAAACCACCCTCAAAACCATCCGAAGGGCCAAATTTGCACAGTTTCGATAGTTGGATGGCCCATGATGTCTAGTTTTGTTGCAGAGGGTTGAAATCAGACTCTTGTGATGGTTAAAGGGTGTAAACCCAAAAATAAAAATTAAGAACGGGACATTGAGGGATGGGGATTGTATTATAGATCGGGTAATTCGGGTCCTCGAGCTAAATGCCAGAACTTAAAAAGGGTTTCTGGACTTCAATACCCGAAATTGTGATTGAATACAACGGGTCCGGGTAACTCCGGATCGGGTCCGAGTAATTTAGGTTCAGGGTTCAGGTTCAGGTTCAGGAAATTGTGCCCACCCCTGCTTGTAGTAATGGATGACTGAGTCCACAACACATGCAGGTTTAACGGATATCCAATCCATAAGCTATCAAATAGGAACCGGACAGCACCACAATTGACGATGATGCTCGGCCCATAAATATATTGACATCCTCCCGACACAGGCCACCTTGCTAGTTTTATTGAATTTGCATCGGACAGATTGATCAGCTTGATGTATTACAGTGCCGTATCTTCTAGGCAGCAACACACCCATGAGCGGTAACTTCTCTCGCGCAAGGCAGAAGGCACGAACGTTACCACCATGGAAGCCCTGGGATCTACAATAAGTCCAGCATGTTTCCTTAATGAGACAATGTTTGTCTAAGTGGCAAGTCAACAATGGCCGCCGCCGCAGTGGTGATGTGCGGGGGAGGCTTGCACCTTCACATGAAACACAATATACAACTCAAACAAGTCTGGTTGGTCAGCTAATGGTATCAAAAATTCTAAATGACAATGCAGGTTAGTAACCATAGATCCTAGCTTGGCATGGCAGGAAGGTTGAAGACATGGCAGTAAGAACCAAGAACAAAGCAGCTGTCCAGGACATGATCCTCATGGTGTTGCTCTTCATAGGTGCCATGAGGAAGACAGATCTAGTATACTACTACCCTGTCCTTTTTTGAGAGGAGTGGAGTTGAGGGAAAGCTTGATGTCTGTATCTTATTTCTATTGTCAAACTGTTTTGTATATATAGACCAAGAACAAATAAATATTATGCTATATTGCAACAATAAATGAACGAGTATTCAAACCAACCTCACGTACGCCCGACATGGTCTCATAATTTATATCCCCTTGTATCCTACACTAGTGTGTTGTCTAGACTTCGATATCTTATAAGGCTCACATAAATATGTGAGTACCTGACTCACATCTATGTGCACTTTTTTTCTAATTATATTTTCTCTGGCATGGAATTTATTGCTTGTGTTCATTATTTTTGGTAATAAATATATTTATTTATAAATTGACAGATTATCACTCGTCAATCTGTCACTTCTCTAACCATTGGATTGAAATCCAATACTTCAAATTGTTCGGCGGAAGACAGATTTGAAGTACACAATACCTGATTATATTTTTATTTCTCTCTACCAAGAACAGTTTGTTTCACTTTCCGAACTTTGTTTCATAGACTGGAATTGTGTACTTAAAATCCTTTAAACTGGATTATCTGGAATATTTTTTTGCGAAAGATTCGGAATATCTTTTTCTGTACCTAGAATTATTAATTTTACTACCAATACATTTTTCAGACTGACATTTTAAATCCGACATTTTTTTGCAAAAAAAACTCTATTGGAAAAATACATATTAATGTCTTATTGTTAGCTACTTCAAAATACGTAATTGCAAAGGATAAAAATTGCCATGTCGGATGGTTTTTGAGCCGTCTCTTCTAATCAGTAGGTGCCTACTTGATGAAATAAGGAATATATATGCATATAACACTGCTATTAAACTACTCATCGCAGATAATAAGTCAGTTTATCGTAGACGTCAAGGGACCAAAACGTATCTTTTCTGTGTACCAAAGGGTCCTGTTTGGGGTAGCTTTTCCATGTAGCAATTTTCCAAAAATTTTGCTTCCCTCTGCCCACAGAACATATTGGAAAGAGAAACAGAGAGTTTGGCAATCAATTTTTCTACCGAAAGATTGTCTGTGCTGAGTGTATAATGACAAGAGCTGCTCCCTGTCGCTGCTAGGCTCCGGAAGGAGGTCGTTATTGTAGGCATTAGTTGTGGCGGCCGCCTCAGGATCTGAAAGAACCGAGTGAGGAAGATAGCAGAGTGGCCGGAGGATAGGGGCGGAGGGGATCAAATTAATTTTATGTGGTTAACGGATCGAGTGTAGAACAAGAAGGCCTGCAGAGTGGATCGGGGTTGAATGAGGTCATTAAAACTATGTTTGTTTTGAGTTAAGCTTCCGGTCTTTACGTGAGCTCTCTGTTTTGCTCTGATCCCTCTGTTTTTTTTTCCCACGTAACTGTATCCCAACATAGGTACTTGCATTTGCCCTTCAAGAGCGAGGGAGCGAGAGACGTCACTATCAAAGATGTAGGTTGCTCATCGAGTGATAGAATGTGAGTCGTCGTTTTCATCTACACGCCCATGTAGTCAGAGTCAAAGTGTGCGTGCAGAATTCATGATGTACTAAGCACACCAAACTTGATTGCTGGTTTGCTTCCAAATCCCCAATTCATTTAATTGTGGCAAAAATTTATACACGATTTGCTGATGCATATGAAAAGACTCGGCCTGCTTACGGAAAGACAATGGAAAAATATGATTTTACATTCGGACGCTACAAAACCAGGATAGGAAATTAGCCTTATTAGATTAAAGGTTATAATGGGATCTTGGTAAGTAATAAAAACATATAACCACATATACTTGTGCAAGGACTGATGATTACCATATAGTTACTTCAGCCTCTTATTTTCACATGAAAAAAATGATACTAAATCAAAGACAGAAATACAGTGGTTGCGGTCGACGCACTATGCAAAGACTGTTTACCATACTTACTATCAGCAAAGTAGTTTTCTGATAGTTTTTGCTATACGGCTTACCAAAGAGGTGTCGTTAACTGATTCTCTATGGTTTCATGAATAAAAGGGCACAGAAAACCAGAAAAATGCCCATTATGAAGCCACATACAAGTCCAAGATGGAAAAATTCGGCACCTTCTTCAGATCCTGTCAATTGACTTTGCCTTGATGTGTCATTGTTTGGACAGCTCTTTGTCAGAGGAGGGCCACAGAGACCATTGTTGCCAATGTATGGATCTAATGAATAGAGGCTGTCAAGCTGTGATCCGGATGGTATTATTCCAGTAAGATTGTTGTACGACAAGTCCAAGTCACTCAAGAACGCCAAATTTGACATGCTTGCAGGTATTTCCCCAGAAAGTTCGTTCCTTGAAAGGTCAAGTGATTCTAGTGAGTGCATATCTCCAATCTGAGAAGGAATATTTCTGCTGAGGCGGTTATGTGAGAGATTTAAATTCACCAATGCATCAAGAGTGACAATTTCATCGGGAATTTTACCCGATATATTGTTTACTGACATGTCCATGCTCATCATTTTTATATACAATATATGACTACTAGAACCATAGTTAAGATCTTGGCCTTTTATAACTGTGGACAAATTAACACTCTGATATTCCCCTGGTATGTCATAGTAGCTACAAAATAATGGTCGCATAGGATACCCTGTTGAATATTTCCGTCTCATTGCTGTAAAATTGAACATATGTCTAGGTAAAGAACCAGATATATCATTTTCCGCTATATCCAAATATTGAAGGCATCCAAGATTTGTGACACTCGTTGGAATGTTTCCTGAGAAACTATTGTGCCTCAATCGTAAAAACTGCAATCCCAGCAGGTTTCCAATCCATGTTGGCAGTCCTCCAGAAAATTTGTTCCATGCTAAATCAAGGAATTGTAGATTTGTTGAGTTTTGCAAAAAGGTAGGGAACTCACCAGACAAACTATTGTTACTCAACTCTAATGTCATAATCATTGGCATCCCATGGCATGAGGGAAGCTTTCCTTCAAACAAGTTGTTGGCTAAGTCCAAAATTGTAAGTTCCTTATATTTGCATATATATTTAGGAATACGACCAGTGAGATGGTTCGAAAATAGGGACAACTCTGTTAGTTCTGGAGCTACAAAATTTGAAGGCAGAGGTCCTGAAAGTGAGTTCATGGAGATGTCCAAGTGGGTTAGGTTTCGTGGCAATGGTGGTATTTGACCAGTTAAATTGTTGGAGTTCAGATAGAGTCTTTCCAGTGACATGCTTTCCATATTTCTTGGCAGATCTCCACTGATCTGATTTCTGGCGAGGTTCAGATAAAGACAATTCGAGAAGGCATTAGAGAACCAATGTGGAATACTGTCATTTATACCGGTGCCTGAAATATCAAGAAAAGAAATATCCACCATCCATTGGAGCCAGGAAGGAAACAGAGGACCCAATTGGCAATTTGCAAAATCTGCATAATGTAGTCTAAAGGGAGGCTGCCATGCTGAACTGAGCTCAACCTTTAAGGAAGTATAAGATAAATATAAGAACTGCAAGCTATTTAGAGAACCAAAGTGTTTCTCCATCATCAAACCGTCAAAGCTGTTGTACCTTACATCTAGGCTGATCAAATTTGTGAGCATACCAATCTCATATGGTAAGCCTCCAGTAAAATTGTTACCAGAGAGATCCAGTGTCGTTAAAAAAGTAAAATTTCCTACAAATGCTGGAAGGGGCCCAGTAATGTTGTTCCAACTGAGATCAAGAATGACTAAACTGGTCAAATGCCCCATAAAATCTGGTAGAACGCCTGTCAGTTGGTTTGACTGGAGATGCAACTCCTGCAAGTTGTTCGGCGAACACCGTGGCAACCTCTCGATTAACTCTTCTACGTTGCCACCTGAGAAGCACGATTCAAGGTGCATGATCCTCAGGCTGCATAAGTTCTTCAAGTCTATCGTCGCCATGCCGATCCTATTGTATGATAAATCTATGTACTGCAACGATACTATGCTTCCCAACGCCTCAGGGAGTTCACCATACATGCTGGTGAACTGAATGCTAAGGTACCTGAGGCTTTTTATATTCCAGAACCAACCTGACGCAATTTGGTGGTCGAAGTAGTTATCGGAGAGGTCTAGCCACTCGAGATCAGTAAGGTTAAGCTCTGGAAGTGACTGGTTTGCACTTGCAAGCAAGCATTCAGAAAGATCGAGGAACTTCAGAGAAGAAATCGTGTTCACTACTTGAGGCCAATTTCTCACTGCCGTCAGGTTCACCATTCCGAGGTTAAGATACCGTAGAAACTTCAGACGTGTTAACCATGATATGTCCAATGAGAACGTACCTTGCGTACCAGAAATGTCGAGATGATGCAGCTTCGACAGGTTGCCAAGGTGAGCAGGCACTGAGCCGGAAAACGGTATGCCAGAGAGGTTGAGATGCTTCAGGTTCTTGAAAGAGCCCAGAAACTCTGGAATACGTCCTGTTGGCCCCTCCAGGTTGTTCATGCTGAGATCAAGGTACTCCAGATGCTCCAGAGAGAGCAGGGAAGGACTTATCTTGCCGACCAAAGGTTGGCCCTCATGGAGGTTGGTGTTGCGAAGCCGAAGCTTGAGGACATGGCCGGTGTTGTTGCTGCAGCCGACGCCTCTCCATTGGCCCTGGCCTCCTGGTCGCCATGATGCGAGGACGCCCGCCGGGTCAGTGTTGATGCCTTGCTTGAACGCCAGCAGCGCGTCGAGGTCGCGCCGGGCGCAGCTCGCGCCGGAGCTGTGTGCGTGGGCCGTCGCGAGGAAGACGACGCTGCAGGCCATGGCAGCGGCCAGGAGAAGCACGAGCTCGGCGGCGGCTGAGCTGCGCATGGCGGGGAAAGGGAAGTACTGGAATCGGCTCGCCATTGTAGGCTTGTCGCCGGATCGCGGGTTTTTTCAGGTATTTGTGTGTTTGGTCGCGCCGGCGGCTGGTCGTCGTGTGGATTAATCGTCTAGTGTTAGTCAGTCGTCTGTCGCCGGTTATCGAGTCGTGATCTTCGCCGGGACGCCATCTTGGAAGTTAGAAGTTTGCTTCTAGAGGTTCACACGGCTGTGATTTTTTCCCTATCCTCTCTCTTTTTTTTGAATAATAACTTCTAATGGAAAATCTGGGCACACAGTTTTTTTATTCACTTTGTTTTCCATAAATTATGAAAATATTTTTCTTAACTTCCTAGATAATATTATATTACTTTTTTATATAAAAGTTATGTAAACAACTTTCTATCATTGCTTTTTAAGATACTAGTGTATCAACCCGTGCTCCCGCACGGGCTAATAATTTAGAAGACGTACGTATTAAAACTTCATGAAAAATCTAGATCTATATTATTGTTATTATTATTATTACTATTATTATTATAGTAATTTATCATGCTCTCTCTCTTATTAATTAAATATCAATTTTCACTTTACAACACATTTCTAGATGTGTTTTATTAAATCCTCATGTTGATATATACGGTTGACATGGAAATTGTTATTTCCATTCATTGTTTCCTCCATACATGTATACATATTTTACATAGTCACACTTATTATGTAAAATTGCATGTAGATACTTTAATAAGTTAGCATTTTCCATAATGGTAGAAATATATAATTTAGAATTATATGTTGGTGTACTTTAGAATTTTTTAATGACGTATGTGGGTAATTTGATGCAAGTTTAGAGTCTGAGTTACGTGTTGAATATGAAAATATGTGTTTTCATCGTTTCATATGTACATGCATATATGATCTACATGTTGAGACACATCATGCATACACACTTTAAGTTAATTTTTTTTCTATTTACAATGTAATTTAGAATCATATATTTCCGTACTTTGGGTTATATTTTGTAGTGATGTGTTGGTTTTTTAATAGTGACAAATGTAGATAATTTATATGCAAATTTAGGGTGTTACAGTAAATTATTTTCATAATGGCATATGTGGGTAATTTAGATGAATAATAAGGGGTTACTTTAGTTTATTTTTCATAATGGCAGAGGTGGGTAATTTACCTATAGATTTAAGGGTTATTTTTTGCTATTTTCATAATGGCAAATGTGGGTAATTTTTAAAAATTATAATAGATCCAATGGGTATGGTGATTATAATATACAGATGGATGGCTAGATATTTCTGATTTTTTGTGAGAATTAATGTGGAGGCTTCAAAAGGAGTCTTCAATTAGTAATAATAAGATATTTATAACTTCTCCAGATAAGTTATTTGTACAATAATATAGGTAAACATTAATTGGTAAGTTTTGTAATATAAGTCATTTGAGTAACTTTCTAAAATAATTTGGTATAGCTTCCGCGAGAAAGCGAGTGAAATACTCTCTTCACTTCAAATCATAGGTCGTTTTGGCTTTGTAGGTACATAGTTTTTGACATGTCTCGAGATGTAATTTATATCTAGATGCATAACAAAATATATAAACCTAAAAAACCAAAACAACTTATAAACTGAAACGGAGGAGTACAATCATATAAGTTGGTACACATGCTTTTTTTTGAGCAAATTCGAGGGGGAGAGG
>CM014277.1:57013307-57038369 GCA_004135705.1 Alloteropsis semialata
CAGACGGCAAGGATTCATTGCTTTGGCCTTGAGGTTCCGGCGGCAAAAGGCGTGGTCCAGACCGATGGCCCAAGGCCGCTTGTAGTTGCCGCTGTGAACCGGCGGAAGACCAGATGTCCTGTGCAGCTGGACACAGAACAAGGATGTGTTGTCCAGTTTCCAGAATCCCATGAAACTGCTCGCACATAGCTTCATCTAAGTTTCATTCAGTTTGGTGGGCTACTGTTGACGTCCAAAAAGTCAGGCGTTGACTCTCGGAAATTAACACTGTGGCCTGGAAGATTTGCTTCACTTCAGTGCAGGTCCAAAATCTTGAGGTTCGTGGCGTGCCAATCAATTTGTCCTGAAATTGACAAGGTAGAATTTAATCAGTAAACCAAAAGGAACTCATCGGCCAAAGTCCCGATTCGTTCCAGCAATCGGATCAACATAAAAGGAAGTCCGATGCGAGCGTGAACCATCGGCCTTGAGTCCGATTCGTGATGATATAAAATATATTAAAACAAGCCATCGACTATGAAAGCCGAATCGAAGATAAATCTAGCTTAAACTTGTTATTTATTACACATATCTCTAAAAGCATTAAATAGACTAAATCTCGTGTCACTAACAATCGGATCAATTTCGAGACAGCGTTGCCAGCAGGGCACCGATTTAGCTTATTAACACCGATAGATCAATGTATATTAAAGAACTTGCTTAAACCAGATTTATTTGTAACTTAATAATTAAATCTAAATCAGCTATATAGACAATATAAATAGATCTATTATGAAGTTTAGAGCACAGTAGAACGAATAGATCTTTAAACAGATGTAAGCCGATTAAGGTAAAACAACAAGATACGGCAGAGAGTGAGCGAACTAAACGAAGAAGGGCAATACGCCTCAATCTAAAGCCTAGATTAATTCGATAGATGTCGCACTTACAGACAAACCGGAGGTCAAGATGATGCAGCCCTGCTTGCTAAAGAACTCGACAAAAAAGGGTTGATGGCACGAGGGCCGAAAGTTGTGTTTGTATTGATGGTTGTGAGAACGTCCTTTATAATGACGCAGAGTTTATATTTATACCCTGAAAATCAAGCTAATCCTTGTCGGATACGATACTCTAATTTATTTAAAGCAAAGTAACTTAAACTACCAAAAGTATTACAATTGCCGCACGATCGGGCCTTGAAGAAGCTCCTAGACGCATCTATCCTCTAGAGTCGTAAACGCTTCGGCCTTCCTCATCTCGTGTTCAACCAGGACTCCATCGGACAATTCCCGATCAGAATCGGAGATCCCAAGTCAGAATCAGACTCGGTTTCAGCTTCCCGTCGTTCATCAAAATAATATCCTTTTTATACCAACCGAATCAAAATCTGTCAACAGGTATGGATTCGCTCTAGTGTTCTGACGGCCATGATGAAGTAACCAACCAAAGAATTTGACTTCGGTCGGCAGCTGGCTTGTTATGCCAGAAGCGCGCGCAAGGCATCTGGGTCGGGCGCAATGGGATACACATGCTCAATTACTCACCATCATGTATTGGTTGTGCTCACGTACTGTTTGTTGCTTCACAGTAATACTCAGCTAGCAGTAGCCTTTCTAGTTAGCCAGCCATACACTACCTCAAATCATTTTTTTTTTCTCGGACGGTTAATTGAGCTCAAATACACACACATAAAACTACCACGCGCGCCACTGCCTTTGGACACAAATCGTCAAGGAACAGTCCCCTTACGTTACAAGGACACACAGACAGGAAACCAGGAATGTAAACTATTCTGTGGTAGTGGAACTAAACCAAGGTAATAAATAGTGGATAGCGGGTTGGTAGCGGATTAGTGTTGACGTAGCGGATAGCGGATAGCGGGCGCTATTGCGGACGCTAAGTTCCAATAGCGGAATTTAAAATTTACTTATAAATTTCAATATATATGCCATGAAACGTGACTTTCTAACATATTAAAAGCCTAATAAAATGTAAAAATATTAACATATGAATATACATATAATTTAATAGTAAAAATAGCAATCTAAATACACTAAAAAACTCCATATGTAAATAGAAAAAGAAACTTAAATTATCAAACAAATACTGTGTTTTAGTCATTAGTCGTTATATATCAAAATAAAAAAGAAGCACATGACACCTAAATAATTTAAAGTTCAAATGAACATCTATCGATGTACTAACCTACCATCCGTCCACATTGTCCTAAAATTGCAGCGCAATAGCAGCCTGATAAGTGCAATAGCGGGCCGCTATTGCGGCCGTTAACCTAAATAGCGGCCGTTAAATTCCAAAGTGCTATCTCTGCACCGCTACCTTATAGCGGTAGCGGTAGAGGGCCGCTACCGCTATTGCGGCTGCTATAGCGGCCGCTACAAACGCTATTTGTTACCGTGAACTAAACGTAGCTTAGTTTGGTTAAGTTTTTTCTGGTGGAACCTGCCCACCTGGGTTCGAGTCTCCGACTCGGCACGTGTCACATTTTTCTGGATTTATTCCAGGATTTAACCGACGCTATTCTTTCAGTGGTAGGCGACGTGCCCATTGATAGTAAGGCGTCTATGGTGACTTCGTCAATTTCAAGATCGGAACAGCCGACACAGTCTCTCGGAGGTACTCATAAAGATAGGGTTTGTGTGTGTGAATTCATAGAGATGAGTGTACGTGCATGTGAATGTCTGTGTCTGTACTGGTCTTTCAAAAAAACTATTTTTTGGTAGCCTGAAAGTTATTAATCTGGCGGTCCATCGATCTCACTCACTCCTAATTTTAACTAGGGGCACACGTACTGCACGCCCATTAATCACACGGCCATCTCCTCCTTATCCGTTCATCTTTCCAGCTTTGTTAAAATAAAATATATAAAGAAAGATCCAATAGGATCCGACGGCTGTTATGGTAGAATATAATTAGGTATTATCGATTGACTGTAATCCCCTTATTATTGTAAAATATCTCTAATTCTAGGTTTGTTTGAGGCCCAAGCTACAATGTACTATGTAAGTAACCCTTGAGCCTCAGTACAGACCATCCACCATACACAATATATCACTAGGTCAAAAACGATTTGTGCTGACGCATTCATTTTACAGTACTGGTGGTCACCATTGCCAACCGCCAGTACAACCGCCTTGTATTTGTGCTGGCGCCATGAAAGCAACCGCCGCCAAAAATTCATTTGTGCCTGCGGGTAACATTAACGACCGCCAGCATAAATATGCCAGTATAGTAATCAAATAAAGCATTTTCTGAATAAAAATTATAATTTTTCCATACAAGTTTGGATGAAGACAAACTTTATATCAAAATTATATAGTTTGATGAGATCTAAAACTTTATAATGACAACATTTTATTCAAGATTATATACCGGGCAAAATATCCGTTACAATTTCTCATACCTAATTTTTTAAAAAATCGAATGAGCTCAGATGAAGATGAACTCTATACCAAAGTTGTAGTGTTCGGTGAGATCCAAAATTTTGTAGTTGATAACTTTATTATATGGGAGCATTTAGAATGCCGAAAACACAATACAAGATCCGAAAAAAGTGATGTCAAAAGAATAGATATCTTATATGAGATTGTTAGAAACGTTATGCGCGACATGTGAGCATGTCCACAAAAATTTTAAAACATATTTTCGTTTTATTTTAGTATCATAATATTCAAATTGTTGAAATTGATTAGTGCTGGCAGACATTGTGTTGGCGGGTGCCAAAACTGCCATCATATTGTTTCTGGCGTAGTGTATTCATGTTCTCACAACAAAGAGCAGGGACGAAACACTGGACAAGATAGCAGAAAATCATGTGTTACTCAGTTTGCATCAACTAAGGCCCCATTTGGATTGGATAAAAAATATCCTATGCAGTAAGAATATTCTCAAACCAACCCAAATGAACACTACTAGTATAGATATTTAGAATCCCAACCCATAATCCACAATACCATCCAACCTAGCTAGCTATTTGAGGACTATTGGTTGGAAAGGGTTATTTGACATTTATAACAGCTCTACTATCTGGATTATAATCCCAAGATTCAAATATTTTAGATTATTATTACCCAGAATCTAGATTTTTACAACCACCATCTACGACTATCCAGATTCTTATGATGTCTAGGTGATCCAAACGCGTACACACTGCTCATTTCGGGCAACAGCACTGCCATGGAAAACGACGAGAACCATCACCACGTCTCTTGAAGCAGAAGGCCTCGGCTGACTTCTGGAAGCCTTTGGATGCGCAAACATGGATGCATTCTTTATCCATGCATAAGGCATTGTCATTCCTGAAACACTGTGGTGCGATTTCCTGTGGTTGGCTGTGGCCTACACACATAACTCGAATCAAACAATTCTGTTGGTTGTTCAATTGAATGAAATATGATGCAGAGTATGTAGCTACAGATGTACCGTTCCCAGCTTGGCAGCATGGCGAGGTTGATGACATGATCAACAGAACCAAGGGAACAGCGGTCATCAGGTACGTGATGCTTGGCGCACTGCACTTGACGAGTGCCATGGGGAAGAGAGTATTGTTGCTCCTTCTCCTTCTGCAAAGAGAGGAGTGCTACTTGTGTTTTATCATTTGTTTTAGTGTCCAAGTTTTTATCTTGCAATTTATGTCCTCTTCTGCAATAAGATTTTGTATGGAAAACTATGGGTTGCAAATCTCTTCTTAGATGCAAACGAACTGAGAAGCACAACCAATCTTGCAAATATTTTGTATATCTATCAATCTATTAACCTATCTATTTTGTGTATCTATATCTATATCTATATCTATATCTATATCTATATCTATATCTATATCTATATCTATATCTATCTATATCTTATATCTATATCATATTATCCATAATAATTAATAGATTTTGAAAGATTCTTGTACCAAGAGAACATTTGTCTATACTTTAGTCTATCTGGTCAATATCCCGTAGTCTTATAGTAAAAGACACTGAAAAAATCTTATGTTTATCAGAAAAAATTGGTTGTTATTACCTTGGGATGAAAATATCCAGATGAAAAAATGGTAATTCTAGGATGACCCGCATGTCCGACACGCCTCCCTCCTTTTGGACACAACTACGTAGTCTCTTCTTATCCACATATAGCTTGCACATAGAAAATACTCGTATTTGGTTGTGTTTGTTTTTGCTTCTCTCAGCCAGAGTCAGGAATGATTTTTCCAAGGAAGGCGGATTTTCTTCGTTCTGCAGCACGAAAAGGGTGTACAGAAGATTGATGTGCCATCTTTCTAACCACGCTCATTTGTTGTATGATCAGTAGGGAAGGGCGCCTTTGATAAAGGGACCCCCTACCAAGAAATCTACTGTCTCAGAGCGACTAGTGAAGATCAAAGGATGTCACTAGAAGATACTTGAAGAAACGCGCGCTGCGGTAGATTGGTCATTGGCAACAGCTATATGGATAGAGATTAAAGTGAAAGAAGTCTTCACAGTGGCATCCCAGCAGGATGTCTTACCTTCCCTCGAGTCTCAGGAAGGCGCTTAGGCAGGGGCCCCCTACCAAGACTATCCTCGAGAAATCGAGGGATTTCCCTCGTCGATTAAAGGCTCTTATCTTAAAGAGGATTGCTTAGATTCTAAGGTAAGCCCGAATTTTCTCAACTCTTGCTTTTCGCTTATTATAGTTCACATTTCTGAATCGGGTTCTCACATAAAAGAGAATAAGCGAAAATAAGTAGGGTGTCTGATGGAATTCTCACTTATTTTCATCGATTTTAAGCGTAAACTAACAGGGCCAAGACACCTTTACCATCGCATCGCCTACTCCTTAGGGTGCATTTGGATGCTCACTCGAGTTGGCCCTGCCAAGCATCGACCCCTTCCAAAATTTATGACCAAGCCATCCTGGAATCGGCCAGCTGGGCAGGTGAAACATAAATGTTCGGATCAAGTTAGGGAATGCCAAAGCACAGCCAGCATCCAAATTCCTAACCATAAGCTCACCTAGGGACTAGGGTCAACGGCTAAATTTTGGCATGGCTGCCTATCTATGGCTCTGATCTCGATGCACTCCCTGTCCTCTCTTTCTCGACCATGTCATTCCACTTCTCATTCTAGCCATGGCTTCAAGGAATCAGACTAATTGGCCGGCCTCAGCCTCCACACACAATGATGCGCTCGTCACCACAACTGAGCAACTCTCCACCCCATGACGCACCTCCGAGAGGGAGGTCTCTTTCAGCGCTGCATTCCTCGGCGTGCGGTTTTTGTGGAGTCTGTATGAATGAGTCAATAATTTGGCATCGCCCACGTAGACGTTGAATCATGCGTCTATGTTGAGTTAAAGTTAGATGGTTAAAAATGGAAAAACCATTAGAAAAATGTTTAGTGCACGTCAAAACAGTTGGAAATGATGCCATGATTGGACATGGATAATGGATTGCGTCCGTTCGATTTAGCATGTGACCAACTGTTTATTGAGTAGATGTCCGCATATACATTGTCTGCTTTTTATCCACGACCATCTGTTATTTCTGTAGAATTTGTGGACAGTTTTTTTTCCGTTTGATAAAATGCATGGAATTTCTGATAGTCACTAAATAGCCATCTGTATGAACATAAAAAATGATTTAAGAAGTCATCGACGCAGGTAATATGGTTGCTCCTGGAATTTGGTAGCCATAAAATTGCAATTGCTCGCTTGGGCTGGCTGCATCATTGCCAGCAATAGCCAACAAGCTATCAGTAGCTTTTTCTTCCTGGCCAGCCAGCACAAGCGAGCCATTTTAATTTCGTGGCTTTCAAATTCCAGGAGCATGAGCCACAGCTGGAACAAGAGAGCATGCTATCATGCAAACATAATTATATAACCCACATATACACATTGTAGCATATGTATCATCAATTATTTATCATTCACACACACAATCCACTAAATAGCATATCCATCAAAGAAAAGTGATCAAACAATACAAGTTACTACGATGGACTTCACCATAACAAGTGGGGATTAGAATATCAAAGAAACAAACTTACCTACTTCGAAGGAGAATTACATTTGTTTAAGCAAAATGTCAGTTATCAACTTACAGAAACATTCTCGCACATTTGCATGCTCCACCTTAGAGAGGGGATCCTTATGGATAATTATGGCCTGAAGCAAAAAAAAAAAAGCAGCAAGGAGCATCTACATAGATAAACATTTGATTAGTTTTCACAAAAAATGGTATGAGATAGATCACACGTTAGGTTCACACTTACGCTTCGGGATCTAGTATCTACAACAAATTCCTTACGCTCTTTTTCTGCACAAATTTCTCCCGGACATCCGGCTTGATATGCTTGTGTATAACAATTAGGGTTTAATTCTTATTCATATACTTCATGACAAGTTCACTCTTGTGGTAGTTCCATGCCTTATTCAAGATAATGCAACAAGCTTCATTTTGTCTTTCTCAGTTTCTATAGTTTGTGGAGCAAGCACAAAAGTCTTTGTGATGCTGCTATAGCAGCGCTATAGCCTCTATAGCTTTTCTCGGAGCTCTCCGCTAAACTCTATAGCCCGCAATTTGCAACATTGGCGAAGACACATTGTATCTTTCTCAGTTATCCAATAAGATCAACACGGTTTCCCATTCCGCTATGCCAAAAACTTGACGCCGTCTAGAAAGGGCCTTCACTGGATAAGGGAACTCTGATGTGTAGATTCTTTCAACAAAAACAATATCCTCATGCCACTATGTTCTCTTTCTGGACCGTTCCGTCGACATGGTTTTGTCCCCGGCTCAACTGCATAATCATCCACAATATCTGAATTGGACGGTTTTTTGGTGGATGCCACATACACAAAGCACATATAACAAGAATGGGCCAACTTCATCGATCTAAAATTCATAAAAACAAGGATACTAGTGTTACCAATGAGGAGGATGTTAAATATTTATTTGTTTTTTTCAAACTGGATAGTTCGAGGAATAATATGTCCCGATGTGCACGTGTTTGTTCTTCATGTCAAACAATTTGTTCAGCCATTCTGTTCACCTAAAATATTTTTAACATCACAAATAAATTTGACTATAATAATTAAATTTGCGGTAAACCAACAAGTACGCAACAGAACTAAGCTGTAATAAAATAGTAGATCAGTAGCAAATAAATACACCATGTGGTTTAGTATGAAGCAATCGGAGGAGCAGGCTTGCCAAATCATACACTAGAGCGCTACTCTTACCCCGCCGCCCATTTTCAATCCCCAATGCTAAAAATATAGGACTGCACAAAGATTGCAAAACAAGAGATACAATAATATCGTGTGTAAATAACATCTTGTCTCGTGTTATGTGATATTTTAATATTACAGACAAACAAATTGCCAGTAGCTAGTCAGGCCTTGTTTGTTTCATTTTGTTGTTGATCAGAAACAGGAAGCTCAACAAACACTGTAGTCAGTTTCTACTAGTGGCTTCTGAGAAGTAAAGGTTTGTTGTCACTACTGCTATAAGCCAAAATATAATCTGAAGACATTTTAAAAGCAGATCTTGCAAAATTCTTTGTTCAAAAAATAAATTTCCCTCAGTCTCAATGCATCCTTTCCTTTATAACACGATTAGGATGGAAACACTCAGTAGGCACTATGCATGTATATATAATAGAATGTACTCCGCACATGTTTATTGAGTTTGCATCAACTAATTAAATCGTTGCATCATTACACTGCTGCGTGTGGGCAGCAGCACTGCACTAGGGCATGACCACTACTATCACGCGAGCTAGAAGGCTTTGTCACGGCAGTATGAATACCAACACTCACTTTTTGTGAAGCACGTCACTGGTGGCAGCGGCGGCGAGTTCTGTTGGAGATATGCAAATTGTTCTACCAGATTTTAATTCAAGTTACTGCTATGTAAAACAAATAACCAGGCATAAATCTCATGAACGAGAACAAGAAAGACATCATAGACATAGCCAGCATATATGTAATGAACATAACCAAACGCATTGCTGCACTATCACCCATCTATGGACTTACAGAGTAGCGCTCCGTCCTCGTGTAGACTCGATGTAGAGGCAGCGCGGAACGAAGTCGATCAGCTTCGAGCGGTCGGGTAGATGCGCTGCCTAGAAACCTTATTGCTGCCCCTCATGCAGGCTTCACGACGGCAAGGGCTCGGAGATACCGCTCCTATCCTTCTCAGTGCACACCGAGAAGAAGAGCCAGCGAGATCCGGCAGCACAGCACCACAACACACTTCTCCCAAAATCAGAGATGAAGTTCAGAAAGAAATCATGGGGATTTTCTCTTATGTATTGCCTGGACGTCTCGAGGTCCTCTTATAGAGAGAATGGCAACCCACTACTGACTGTTTAGTCTATAATTACGCCCCTTTAATTGGCAGTAGTAACTGCCCAATTAATTTGAGATTAAGGCATTGACTGTTTACTTATCCTCTCTAATGACTGTTGTCAAAAGATTAATAAGCAGATGGCAAAAGGTTTACACAGACTTGGCTGAGCTGCTCGCTGCGTCGCAAGTCACAAGTCACGCGTTCGTTTACGCAAAAAGAACGCGAATACGCGCATGCGCGCGCGCGTGTAACCCAAGCCCCATTCTTTCCATGTGTTCAGACTAGTGAGAGAGCTCTCGTATTTAAGTTGGCATGCACCAACTCAAACCAGCAGTATGGTACAACTCTATGCCATGCACTCTTGTTTTGGTATTTCATAAATGGGCCTCTCCATGGGCCTATTTTCCAATAATTCCCCACCAATGCCAAAGTAAGAAGAAGGAGTATGACGAAGGATCAATGTGATGTAATACTGTTAGTATACCAGCGTTTTAGTATGAGTCCTGTACAGGTTGAACTTATACCTAGAACAACAAGATTCATCTTTCTGCGGCTGAAGAATGGACTACGTCTTGAATTTTCAGCTTTGGTGCAGTCAGATTTTATTCCAAGTCATAGCTAATACTAGGCTGCCAAAGTTACCTCGCCTAACCGAAGCGTTAATGGTCTGCTCCTGTATCTTTTAGTGAGCTTTAGATGCGAGCGCCCTGTCTCAAGAATTGCGACCTACAGTTATGGATACCTAGCAATATGCTCTAATCTTAGATTCAAATAACCAATTAAAATATGCATGAGAAACGCAACCAAATAAATATATTCTCTATGATCCACCTTCTCTTGTACACTATTCTTTTGATATCTTAGCAGAATATGTTCTGTTATATTCTTATATGCAAACAAATGTCTGAGTATCTGTTTCGGCTGGCAAGGAAGCTAGTAGATTTGTATGCTGAGAGGCTTGTCTTCCAAAAATTAATGCCACCTCTGGCATTAAGTATAAGGGATCAAAACAATGGAAATCATATAGTGGGACTTTCATGAGGAGTTTCATCAGCATTAAATAACATGCCACATCAGCAATTTTGCTGACATGGCAAGGCTTTTATGAGGAGAGAGGAGAAAGGGTTTCATCATTTGTGAGGAGAGTTTCATCCCCATGAAACCCATCAGACATAGTTACCTAACTAGGTAACTGTGCCATGAAACTATGTACTGAGACTGGCCTCATTGGGTTAATTAACACCTCTTTTATTTGCGCGAGATGTATGGGAACCCAACATATTCAAGCATGTTGCCCTATATATTATTATTTGTCTTAACTTCACTAACAAACATCTGCATGTAGTATTAATTAACCACAGTTAGTAACAGGCAAAACCAAATTATGTTCCTGATACTCAGCTTTTCTGAGAAGTCAAAGCTATGCGTTTGTCAATCCTGATTTTTTCTCACAGACTGGTGGATCTGACTGTAAATTGATATTTATGCCGCAAGAACTGATGACAGCTCATTGGTAGCTGGAATAAGAGCAAATGGAAATATTAATGATATTTTTTAAGTTTATAAAATAGAAATTTAGTTACAGTTACTTTTTAAACTCAAATTTCCGGTGTCAGTTTCATAGCTGAACAGCAAGAACGGTACTTTTCTATTGTTTTAGCACAAGTCCATTACTGTCAGCTGACAACAAAGAAGACACCTAGATCCACACTTGGGCCGTGGCCAGCACGAGGGGCGGGCAAGGGCCAGGTGCGCAAAATGCACGGACGAGAGAAGGAAGGCGCGGGCGCGCAACAGTTGCAGTGCTCAATGCCTATGACTGTGGCCCCATACGTCATCCTCAGCTCTGAATCATGATGCATTTGCGTTGAGTTGAATCAGACAGCTAAAAATAGGGTAGTCTGTGTAATTTGGTATCGCCCACGCAGACGGTGAATCATGATGTGTTTGTGTTGAGTTAATGTTAGACGGCTAAAAATAGGAAAAATGTTTAGTACACATCAACATCCATGGTTGTAGATAGAGAATAGATTGCGTCAGTTTGCTTTAGCCTGTGATCAACGGTTTGTTGAGTAGTTCTCTGCATACAGAGACGTCTGTCTTTTATTCATGGTAATCCTTCATTTCTGTAGAATTTGCAGGTAGTTTTTTTGGTTTGATAAAATGAATGGAATTTCATATAGTTACTAAATAACCGTTTGTATGAACACATCAAAAAATCATTTAACACGTCTCGACTCCAGTAATATGATTGCTCCTAGAAATTGGCAGCCATAAAAATGCAATATCACTGCTTTTGACGGCTGCATCTTCGCCAGAAACAACCAACAAGCTATCACTAGCTTTTGCTTGCTGGCTGCTCCAACCAAAGATGCAGCCAGCACCAGCAAGCCATTGTAATTTCGTGGCTGCCAAATTCTAGGAGCATGATGTAGCCACAGCTAGCATCAAGTCATCATTCCCCACTGTTTGAATACAACCCAAAAGAGATTACAGACAATATGTTGAACACAAAGCTAATAGCAAGAACAGGGGCAAAATATCTCTGCAGTTTACTATTCACTCCAGGCGTTGGGAGTGGAACCCATTTTATAGGGAGATCAAGGGACACTTTATATACCTCTTCTACCCCTGCTAAAACCAGCATGTTTTCTGTAACCCTATGTACAAAAAAGGATAAAATAGTAAAATTACATCTCCCTAGAGACGTGACATGCACGTCTCTCTCTATTAGCTTTGAATGTAGACCAAGTTCTCCAAATAGCTTCATTAGGTGAAAATCCCCCATTGGGATAGCTTTGGTTATTGGCTTCGGTTTCCTGCTTTATCTGCTTCACTTCTTCTTCTCTGACGCCACTAGGCTTTGGATGTCGATGAACATAGCCACTCACGACCTTGTTGTGGCCGTATTTTGCCTTCGGCAGTATCTTCGACATGTGTCCGAACACCACAAGCTGAAGTTAAATCGAAGTCAACCTGCCAGCACAGATGACCAAACGAAGGTAATGGTGATGTTAAGACTCCTATCCGAAGTGGACAAGGGTTACTTGGTTTTGATCCCCAACAGCAGCCCCTTGCAGATGGGGGCCAGCTCCAACAGGCCGAGATTCTCAAAAAATGATCTGTTATGCAACAAAAAAGTCACCTCTGTCCGTTTGAGACGGAGACCAAGTTCGGATTTATTCTTTATGGTTAACGCTGGCATTGTTGAGTGTGGTTTGCTTGTAAATTGGCTTCAATGGGCCTTTCCTTTTTTTTGTTTTTATATTTCTTTATTTATTTTTATTGTGAAAATCATTTGGGTTTTCGAGGCATAACGGTCATATCAGCCATTGCCTAGAAAAGGGGGTCGAGGGCGGTAAAATTTACCCTGGATCCTAATTTTATAGCTCTGTTGCACCTTTCGAATTATTTGCTTCATTTTCCTAGCTCTTTCTTTGTTCTTGAGCGCTTGTTCCTATGTAAGAGTTGTACCTTTTCTTCCAAAAGTAAGTCCTTAAATCACTTTTCTTTCATTGGTCCACAGTTACCTGTGTTTTTGAATGAATATAGGGTTTAATAGGGAACTAAAACTTTTTTTATTTTCTCCACTATTAGCTCGCACGAAGTAGTCTCCACTCGTTTGATTGAGATGGCTCATGAAGAGATTCCTTGAAACCACCCCGGGGTTCAGGAGGGAAAGGTACCAGAGCAGGTGACTTCTGAGGTTGAGATATCAGATCAGGATTAAGGTGATGATGACAATGTTCAAAATGGTGAGGAAGAGGATGAAAAAGGAGGATGATGGGGAGGACATCAGTGACATTGATGCTGATGTGACCGATCTAACTAAAAAAGAAGAAAAAGATGTCAAAGACGTTAGTCTTTGGTAAATCGAAGGTGTCCCCATCTTCACTACGGAGATCTTGACGTTGTCTTCACTACTGGACTTCTCCACCAAGGAGGGGGCACCTTGTCCCCCACAAAAAGCCATCGAGCACAAGGCTCACTCCATGCAAATTCACTCACTAGGCCTATTCTAGCTCTAATCATTCATTAAGGATCATCAATGTAGCACTTTGGGTGGCTTGGATATCTTTTGGTTGTAGATGAACTTCTTCTGGATTCCAGCACCTTGAAATGACCAAATGGGGGTGTTATATATAGCTCATATCCTTGGACTAGCCATTGCTCAAAAGGCACAAAGCAACTATGTACGTCATATAATACGCCGTGTACCAAATCCCAATTGATGTATCATATGTCGTGTAGCTTTTCCCAACAGTCATTTCCTGTCGGATTTATGGACCCGGCAGTCCACACAGGGTAGTCTGCATGGTTGATTTGTCGAGGGACAGATCGAGGATCAGAAGTCGATGGTAACACAAGACGCAAGGATTGAACAGGTTCGGGCCGTCAGGATGACGTAATACCCTACGTCCTGTGTTGAGTGTATGGATTGCTGTGTATGAAGTTCCTGAAGGATCTCCGTAGTTGGGTTCTGTCCTAGGTTGAATGAATGCGTGGGTTGTAATCTGTTCTGGAGGGGGGTCTCAAGGCGCCTTATATAGTCCGGCTGCCTTGAGTTACAAGTCGGCTAGAGATCATAACCTACCCGAAATACAAGGATGCGATCCTATAACGATTACAGATATCCTTCCCTATAATTTCGGCTAGTTTATCTTGATCTCCGAGCTTCTTCGGGATACGCCGTCTTGTTCCTTGCTGCGTGCGCCGTCGCGCCCATCCGGCTCGTCCGACTGGTAGGCCTCTGAGTGGTGGGCCACCCAGTCTGACAACCGGCCCGACAGCACATGGATTGGGCCGCCCCTTGCTGGTTGGGCCAATCCGCCTTCTGGGTACGGGGTAGACCCCAGGGGTACCCAGAAGGCGGATTGGCCCAACCAGCAAGGGGCGGCCCAATCCGAGTGCAGCTGGATCGGTTTGTCGGACTGGGTGGCCCACCAGTCGGGAGGCCCACCAGTCGGGCGAACCGGATGGGCGCGACGGCGCGCGCGGCAAGGAAGAAGACGGCGTATCCCGCAAGAAGCTCGGAGATCAAGATAAACTAGCCGGAATTATAGGGAAAGATATCTGTAATCGCTATAGGATCGAATCCTTGTATTTCGGGTAGGTTACGATCTCTAAGCCGACTTGTAACTCAAGGCAGCCGGACTATATAAGGCGCCTTGGGACCCCCCTCCAGAGCAGGATACAACCTTTACAACCCACGATCATACAACCCTAGGACAGAACCCAACTAGGGAGATCCTTCCAGGAACTTCATACACAGCAATACAATCGCCGCCAACACAGGACGTAGGGTGTTACGTCATCTCGATGGCCCGAACCTGTTTAATCCTTGCGTCTTGTGTTACCATCGACTTCTGATCCTCGATCTGTCCCTCAACAAATCAACCACGTAGGCTACCCTGTGTGGACTGCCGGGTCCAAACATCCGATAGTTGGCGCGCCAGGTAGGGGTTGATCGACGAGATCAATCTGCAAGCTCGATGGCATCTACTTCCGCCGTCATCACGCCGGCTTCCATGAAGATTTCCATCGCTGAGGGGGCAATGTTCTTCTTCGGATCCATGGTCTTCACCGCCGGGCCCGAGGGAGAGCTCTCCTTCACCCGTGACGCCACCCCGGAGGAGACAGCGCCGCGACTTGACGCTACGCCAGACGGGATCGTCACCATCACCGCTCCGTCGCCAGCCATCGCCAACAACTCGGCAACTGCGACGGTCAGCGTCGTTCTCCCGCCATCCGGGGGGAACACATCTTCTCTTGCACCGCCGACTGCTTCGTCCACTCCGCCTCCGCCACGCAGGGCGCAGGAGACGCCCGAAGAGCGAAGGCGCCGATGGGCTGCACGCCAACGCCAGTTTGAGGCGGACATGGACCACGCCATCGCCTCCATCGGTGAATGCATTGAACTCACCGAATCCGCTGGTCAGAGCATCGCCTCGCCGACGCGATTCCCGCTGGGACTCGGGAACAGCGGGGCCGTCTACCAACAAGCACTCGGCGAACGCATGAACGCCGACTACTCTCCAGATGCGATCAGGGCGGTCGATCCCATCGCGGCCGCCCAGATCGGATCTACTCCGGACGTTGCGCCGACTCCGCCTGAACCGGAACCAACTCCGACTTTCCCGCAGGTGACACGTGTCCTCCCTCCGAATAAGAGGATCACGCCTGCCAAGCGGGAGATGTTTGTCTCCGACATATCCGCCGACGAACCAACGATCCAAGGCGAGGATCAAGCACACCGTGACGCCAGGATCGGGCGTAACGGTGAGAAGCAACGACGCCGCGACGCGCGGCGAGAACGCCGAAACCCCAGGGTCAGGCGCAACCTCCAAGACGACTTCATCCAAGAAGTTGGCGGCGTGGGTGTTTACGCCACCCCGTCGGCCAACCTTGCCGCCGCACACCAAGAGCTAGAGGGGATCCCGGAAACCCCTGAGCTCAACCGTATCAAGGTTAGGTTGACTGCAGCCGCGGGTATGATCAACGCCCAGAGGGCTCCTGCCTCCTCGTCTCGCCACTTCAAGTCAGCTAGCCGCCGAGAAGCCGATCGCGACGTGGTCGAGCAGCCGGATCTCCGCGAGCAACTCCACAACCGCGATCTCCGAAGGAACCTCGACGACCGTCATCGGCGAAGGGATGAGGAAGAGCTCCGACGGCGCGCCGAGTACAATCGTGAACACGGCCCCCCAGGGCTGGATCGCGACGCACGCCAACGCCGAGAGCTTGAGGTCGCTGAGGCCGCACGCCGCCGAGAGTTTGACCGTAAGTACGGGCCTCCACTCGGACAAGACAGGCCGCCCCGGGCTAACACCCCGGACGACTACTCCGCCGACTCAGGACACGCGGACGCCGGGAACCTCAATGACTGCGACGGCTTCCCGGCATTCACTGCCCGAGTAAGATCCATTAGAATGCCTGCTAACTTCAAACCTACAGGCATAGAGAAATATGATGGGAAGGCGGACCCGACGCTGTGGCTCCGGACGTACAGCATCGCCATCCGCGCAGTGAACGGCGACCACGACTCCATGTGCGCCTACTTCCCCGTCGCCATGACCAAGGTGGGGCTAACCTGGCTTCACAGCCTTGAGCCCGACTCCATCGACAGCTGGGGACCCTCTGCGACAAGTTCAAAAGCTACTTCCAGGGGAGCTCCATCCGACCAGGCACCGCCTGGGACCTGGGCAAGGTGAAGCAGAGCCGCGGGGAAAGCCTCCGCGACTACACCGACCGGTACATGGAGAACCGGAACCTAGTTCCCGGCTGCTCCGAGTCCGAGTTCATCAGCTACTTCCTCGATGGCCTCGCCGACTCCGCCGTCTTCGAGCGCCTCTGCGAGGACATGCCAAAGACCTCCGGCGAGTTCTTTGGCCGGGTGAACAAGATGGCCAACGCCAAGGAGGCCGTCCGCCTCCACTACGGCAAGAAAAGCACTCGGGACGATGATCGTCCCCCTCGCCGAGAAGATCGCCCGAAGAAGGAAGACACACGCCGCCCCCGACCTGAACCAAGCAGGAGGGATGACCGAAAGCGCTCGAGAGACTTCACCGTCGCCGCCATGGACCGTAGCGGCTCTCGCCCGCGGTCCAACTTCAGCGCTGACTTTGAGAAGATGCTCCAGGGACCCTGCCCCATCCATAAGCAGTCCAAGCATCGCATGATCGACTGCATGGGGCTCGCCGAAGCCTACAAGAAGAAGGAGGGAAAGCTGCCGCCGCAAGACGATGACAAAGGCGACAAGGGAAAAGGGGCTCCCGCGAACCCTGCTTTCCCAAATGTCGACAGGCAGGTGAACTTCATCCTCGGAGGACCGCCGCCCGTAGACGACAAGCGCCGGGAGAAAGTACGCGACCGGGAGATATTCTCCTGCTACACATCGCCGATCCAACCACTCCGCTGGTCCGAGCAGCCGATCACCTTCTCCAGGGAGGACCAGTGGTTCCAGGTCTCCGACGTGGGCGAGTACCCGCTGGTACTCAGCCCGATCATGCACAACGCCCGCCTCACCAAAGTACTCATCGACGGTGGGAGCGGGCTCAACATCATCTTCGCCCAGACGCTGAAGGATATGGGCATCGGCCTCGACGCCTTGACCCCTTCTCTCCACCCGTTCTACGGGCTGATCCCGGGCAAAGGCTCCAAACCACTCGGGCAGATTGCTCTGCCCGTCACCTTCGGCGATCAAGACAACTTCAGGACCGAGTACCTCAACTTCCAGGTCGCCGACTTCACCACCGCCTACCACGCCATATTGGGGAGGCCAGCGCTCGCCAAATTCATGGCAATCCCCAACTACACGTACCTGCTGATGAAGATGCCAGCACCGAACGGCATCCTCTCCATCCGCAGCGACGTGCACCTCTCCAAGGGCTGCGACAAAGAAGGGCTCCACCTCTGCACCGGCATCGAACGCAGCGTGCTGCAGATGGAGGTGGTCCACGAGGCAAGAACCTTCCAAGGGGACCCGGGCTCCGTCCCCGAGTCCTCCAAGCGAAGGGCCGCGCCGACCACAATGCAGCCGGCCGAAGAAGTGCGCGCCATCTCGCTCGGGCTCTCCGACTCCTCCAAGACCGCCCTGATCGGATCAGGGCTCGACCCCAAATAGGAAAGCGCGCTCGTCACCTTCCTCCGGGACAACGCCGACATATTCGCATGGACTCCATCAGATATGCCAGGTGTTCCGAGGGAGGTGGTCGAGCACTCCTTGACGGTTGACGCGAACGCCAAGCCAGTTCGCCAAAAGCTCCGACGCTTCGCACAGGATCGCAAGGAGGCCATTAGGGCAGAGATTACAAGGCTGCTAGCTGCCGGGTTCATTAGAGAAGTCTTTTACCCTGACTGGCTTGCTAACCCAGTCCTTGTAAGAAAAAAGAATAATGAATGGAGAATGTGTGTTGACTACACGGATCTCAACAGGCACTGCCCTAAGGACCCCTTCGTCCTACCCCGCATCGACCAAGTCGTTGACTCCACCGCCGGATGCGTACTCCTATGCTTCCTCGATTGTTACTCCGGCTACCACCAGATCGCCCTGAAGAAAGAGGACCAGGAGAAGACGTCCTTCATAACTCCGATCGGCGCCTACTGCTACACCAAGATGATGTTTGGCCTCCGCAACGCCGGAGCCACCTACCAGTGGGCCATCAACTTGACCCTGGGCACTCAGATCGGCCGCAACGCCGAGGCCTACGTCGACGACATAGTCATCAAAACAAAGATCGAAGCCGAGTTCATCGCCGACCTCTCCGAAACGTTTAACAATCTCCGCAGGCACAACTGGAGGCTGAACCCGACTAAGTGCGTCTTCGGCGTACCCAAAGGGAAACTACTCGGCTTCATCGTCAGCAACAGAGGCATTCAAGCCAACCCAGAGAAGATAGACACCATCCGGAGGATGAAACCGCCGACTGGGAAGAAAGAGATCCAAAAATTGACTGGTTGCATGGCGGCCTTGAGCAGATTCATCTCCCGGCTCGGGGATAAGGGCTTGCCATTCTTCAAGATCCTCAAGAAGACCGACAGGTTCGAGTGGAACCAAGAAGCGCAGCAAGCTTTCGCCGACCTCAAGAACTACCTCTCCAATCCACCGGTACTCGCCGCTCCGCATAACGACGAAACGCTGCTCCTGTACATCGCTGCCACAACCAACGTGGTGAGCACCGTCATCGTCGTGGAAAGGGAGGAAGAAGGAAAGGTGCAACGAGTACAGCGACCAGTCTACTACGTAAGCGAAGTGCTCAGCGAGTCCAAGTCTCGCTATCCCCAGGTGCAGAAGCTACTCTACGCACTGCTGATCACGTCAAGAAAACTCCGACATTACTTCCAAGCGCATCGCATCAAGGTGGTCACGCAATTTCCACTCGGGGAAATCCTCCACAACAGAGATGTCACGGGGCGAATCATCAAGTGGTCCGTCGAGCTCGGCTCCTTCAACATAGACTTCGTCCCGCGCACCGCCATCAGGTCACAGATCCTCGCCAACTTCGTCGCCGAATGGACCGAGAGCCAGGACGCGAAAGAAGACACCAGCGGCGAACACTGGAAGATGTACTTTGACGGCTCCCTGATGATCGATGGAGGAGGGGCCGGGGTGCTCTTCATCTCGCCGAAAGGGGAACAGCTCCAATACGTCCTCCAAATTCGTTTCCCTATTACCAACAACGCCGCCGAGTACGAAGCGATTTTCCACGGGCTCCGCATCGCCACTTCACTAGGCATAAAGAGGCTCCTGGTCTATGGCGACTCTGCTGTCGTCATAAACCAAGTGAACAAAGAGTGGGATCGCCACAGCGAGCGGATGAACGCCTATTGCGAGGCAGTGCATAAGCAGGAGGGGAAATTCTACGGAGTTGAGTACCACCACGTCCCACGGGAAAACAACCTCGCCGCTGATGCACTCGCCAAGCTGGGATCCACCCGCGCAGAAGTTCCAGGGGGAGTGTTCGTGCAAGGCCTCCTCAAACCCTCGGTCAAAGAGTTGAGCGACGAGCCAGAGCCTGCCCCAGAACTCTGCGAGGTGCTGGCCATTAACGCCAAAGAAGAAGACTGGATGGCCGAGTTCATAGATTTCCTCGCCCATAACAAAGTACCAAAGGACCCCACGGAGCGAAAGATTCTGGAACGCCGAAGCAAAAACTACGTGGTGGTCGGTGGCGCCTTGTACAGACGAGCCACCACAAATCAAGTATTCATCAAATGTGTCACGAAAGAAGTCGGCCTCCAGATCCTTGACGACATCCACTCGGGAGTTTGTGGAAGCCACGCCGCCGCAGGGACACTAGTCGGGAAAGCATATCGAGCAGGGTTCTTCTGGCCCACCGCTGTCTCCGACGCCAAAGCACTCATCCGCCGATGCCAGGGGTGCCAATTCTTCGCCAAGCAGAAACACCTCCCGGCCCAAGCTCTGCGCACTATTCCGCCTTCGTGGCCATTCGCCTGTTGGGGGTTGGACATGGTGGGACCATTCAGAGCAGCCCCGGGAGGTTACACACACATCCTCGTCGCCATCGATAAATTCTCCAAATGGATAGAGTACAAGGCCATCGTCGGAACTCCAACATCAAAGCAGGCCGCCGCCTTCGTCGAAGAAATCACACACCGGTTCGGAGTCCCTAACAAGATCATCACCGACTTGGGGACACAGTTCACCGGATCCGCCTTCTGGGACTTTTGCGAGAACAGCTGTATCGGTGTATACTACGCCTCCGTCGCCCATCCCAGATGCAACGGGCAGGTGGAACGAGCCAACGCCATGATACTCCAAGGATTAAAAGCAAGGGTCTTCGACCCATTGAAGAAATTCGCCGGACGGTGGCACCAGGAGCTACCACAAGTCATTTGGGGACTCAGAACTCAGCCGAGTCGTGCAACAGGTCATACTCCATTCTTCCTCGTCTACGGCTCCGAGGCGATCCTCCCCACCGACATTGCTTTCGGGTCTCCGCGCATCGATAACTACGACGAAGGTGAAGCAGAGGCAGCTCGCGAGGTGGACCTAGTCTCCATCGAAGAACACCGAGTTAACGCGCTCATACAGCACGCGCGCTATCAGCAACAACTCCGACGCTACCACGACAAGAACGTCCAGGAAAGGGACTTCAACATTGGTGACCTCGTCCTACGCCGAGTGCAATCCACTGCAGGGGTTCACAAACTCTCCGCCCCATGGGAAGGCCCGTTCATCGTGACTCAGGTCATATGTCCGGGTACTTTTCGACTCCAATACGAGGATGGCACCGAGGTCCCACACCCGTGGAACATAGAACACTTACGCCGATTCTACCCATGAAAAGCTATGTATCACAAAGTTCAATAATACTATATGCTTTTTCGTATATTTGTTCTCCTTGCAAAACTTCTCGGAATCACTCCGTTCCCGAGTGGCTCTTAACTAAATGCTGTGTAACCGGGCCCGGAACGACGCCTAAGCCTTCTACACGTGCATGGGATCTGCTCTCGACGTTATGAACTTAGGATAAGTGAGGCAAAGGGAAAAGCACATTTCAGCCAAAAGCTACTCGGGCAACAATAAAATACGAAACAAAGTCTCCAACACTCTTGTTTTACTTGTTTCTAATTACTTGTATATACAAAGGTTTACACTACTTTGCTACAGAATACAGGACTCTACTCAAACTTGAGAGCCTCGCCAACCTTCTCGACGATCAGGCGAGTTTCCGCCATCACCGCATTAACCTGCTCCGCCGTGGCGTCCGCCGCCACACCATCTCCGACCGGCGCAAGGTCAATCCGCGGGTACAGTGTCCGAACACGCGCCAAGGCGTCGTTCGTGCACACAACGGCCGATTCCTTGATCAACTCGGCGATGCGGATTGGCGCGGCTTGAAGACACGGGACCAAGGCAGTCGGCTCACCCTCCTCCGGCGCCACGGAGTCCAGCAGGTCCCTCGCCGCCTCGTTGACCTCCGTCAGGGCCAGATGCGCCGATGAGAGATCTTGCTCCAAGCCTGTTATGATTTGAGAGTTATTCTGGATTGTATACATGGCTTGGAGCATCATCATGTCCGCACCTTTCCGGAAGTCCTGCTCCTGCTTCAACTTGCCCGCCATCACCTCCTCCGACTGCTGCAGAGTTGCGTTCGCAAATCGCAGCTCCTTCAGCTCGGTGACGTGACGCTCCCTCTCCATCTCCTTCTCTGGAAAGGCAAGAAAGCACTCGGTCAGGATGAAGACAACACGGCACAGTCCTACAGTTCAGAAACTACTCGGAAATCACAAGGAGAAGGCCTTACGATGAAGAATGTGCCGATGCTCCACGATGGCGTCATTCAAGCTCTTCTTGGCAGCGTCGCGTTGACGCTTGACCCGTTTGAGCTCTGCTTCCGCCTTCGCCGCACGACGGAGCGCCGACTCCGCGTCCTGAGACTGCGCAAGGCGCGACTGCCGGAGCGTAGCCAGTTTCTACAACCATCCGAAAAGGCGAAGGACTCAGAAAACCAATAGAGAAGAACAAAGGACCAACAAGACAGGGGAGGAATCTAACCGCTGCAAGGCGCTGGGCGTGGTCGACGGCAATCTGAAGTTCGGCGATCACCGACCCTTCCTTCTCCGCCATGGCATCCACCCCGGGGACAATGATAGTCCCCGAGGTGCCCGACTCCTTCGGCAGATCCTCCTCCTGGGCTTCCCGCCGAGTAACGTCGCCCGCGCCGACAGGCGAAGACTGGATCACCGTATCCACGACAGGATCTCCAGCGACGCTTGGAGTAATCACCGTATCGTCGGCCGCCGGCACCTCCACTATCAGCTCCGGGTCAGGCCTGATCGGGACCTCCGCCGTCTGCGCCGCTCCCGGTCCATCGGCCGAGTCCGTCACCTCGGGCGTAGCACCCGAAGATGACTGGCCGGCAGGTGCGGCCAGGGGAGCACTCGGGCCTCGCGCGGCGTCACTTGATGGAGCCCTCCCGCTCGCCGCCTCACCGTCCAGATCGGAGGCATTGCTGAAAAAAGCACTCGGAAGTTGATACAAGAACTCGGAGATAAATGATAACAAGGAGAAATGCGAAGACCAACAACTCACCGAGTACTCTTCATCACCGCAACTCGGGGACGAATGACGGGGAGCTTGGGACGCCGCTGCGCCGGAGCCGCCATGAGGATCGGCCTGGTCCCCAATTCGGAGACCGGCCTTGCATCCGCCGTGGCCTGCACAAGCGTCTCCGCCACCAGCCGCCGCCTCTCCTCCACGGAAACGCCCATGGCCCGGGCGTGCTCCTGCTCTTGGAACACCTCGTCGGGCACCGCCTCGTCCTTCTCCTCTTCCTCCATGACGGCCGGGGAACGACGTCCCGGCTCGTCAATATCGGCGTCCGAACCCGCAGACGGCCGCTGAGCCGGCTGCGCGTCCGGTTTCTTCGCCGCCACCTTCTTCGCCAACACCTTCTTCGTACGCCTCCGCTTGGGAGGCGGCGGCGCCGTACCCGCCACCGCGTCCCGGACGGAGGGCGCTTCGTCTGACAACGTGGCCGAGTCGTCGGCCGCCCCGTCGTCAACCTCCACCGCCCGCTTGGAAACGCCGCCCCCACGGTGGTTCCTCTTCGCCACAGCCGCCCGGCGCTTCCGCGGACGGTCCTCCACCACCTCCTCATCCGAAGGACTCAGGGAGCCCTCCGTGTCACTCGGCGCCCATATACGGGGAGCAGGCGGCTCAACCGCCCCCTCTGCCCGAGTGCCGGCCTGAGCAGCCGGAGGCGTGTCCTCGAGAATCACCTTCCTCGGGAAGTCCTCCGGAAGGGGGGCAGCAGAGAAGAATTCGAAGACTCGATCCTGCGCACGAAAAGGCGCAAAATCAGAACAGCCAACGGACGCAACCAGAAATTACGTCAAGAGAAAACACTCAAAAGGACTCGGAAAGGTAACTTACTGGTGGTGGAGGCCTCTTCAGCGAAAAAGGGCGCGGCTGGTCCTTCTCTGACACACGGCCGAGGAAGAACCTGCCGACGCGCGCCTTCATCTCCTCCTTCCCCACGGTGCGGTTAGCAGCCCGAGTGGGGTCGTCTCGCCCCGAGTACTCGTAGCCCGGGTGCTTCCGCTCCTGGATGGGTTGGATCAGCCGCCTGCTGAAGTTGCAGGCGATGCCAATCGCCGTCAAACCTTGATCCTTCAACTCCTTGATCAGCACAAGGAGCTCGTCAACCTGATCCATCTCGGAGGCGTCAGGAAGCTCGTTCCAGCAATCCTTAACCTGTGGCCGCTCTCCGGTATGGCAGGGGATCGCCGGCTCGTGGTTCCCGACGTAGAACCACTCGGCTTTCCATCCTTTGTTGGAGGTGTTGAGGGCGATGTCGAAGTAGTCGTCCTTCCGCCCTTGGCGCAGCATAAACCCAGCGCCTCCAACGACCACCATCTTCTCCTCGCTCGGCTGAGGCTTCAACCAGTACAGATACCTCCACAAGTTGAAGTGGGGAGAGATCCCCAGATATGCCTCGCAGAGGTGGATGAAGACCGAGATCGCCATGAATCGAGTTGGGGTTGAGGTTGATGGCCTCGATCCCGTAGAAGTGCAGCAACCCGCGGAAGAACGGCCCCGTGGGCAAGCCGAGTCCCGCCTCGAAGAAAGGCTTGAAAAGGACCAGCTCGCCGGAGTTCTCCGACGGGAACACCTCCCCTGCGCTCGGCCGCCATTCCGCCACGGCCTGAGGCGGCAGGACACTCCGCTCCACCATCTCCTCCAGTGCCTCCGTGGTCACCTTCCCCCGCGTCCACGCGAGGACAGGGGAAGGGATCTTGTCAGACTTCGGGACGCCAGTCAGCTTCTTCCTCCCCGCCATGGACCAAACAGCAGGGGTCTTCGATCGCATCAGCGAGATTGCGCTCCCCGTGGTGGCTGAGATCGCGCAATGGACTAACGAGCAATGGGAGCTTTGGTGGCGGCGGGGTGAAGAGCGAAGAACGGGGAGAACAGATCTGGAAATGGGAAGATTACCCTCCGGGGTTAACCCTCGCCCTTTATAGCGCGCCTTGACGCCCGAAATTACCGCGAGTTAACGCGATTAGCGGGGGTGGGCGAAACGGTACAAAGAGCCGTTGGGCGCTTCACCTTCCGTTACACGCCAGGCGTCAACGGTAAAAAACGGCTTCGGAGCACTCGAGCAAGACAAAGCAGTCGGCGTGCCGCTANCGACTCTGAAGCACTCGAGCAAGACAAAGAAGTCGGCGTGCCGCTAAGGCTCGAACAGCTCCCACGCTCGGGGGCTGACGCCACGATC
>CM014277.1:57039369-57050245 GCA_004135705.1 Alloteropsis semialata
TTCCCTTCCTGCTTATGCACTGCCTCGCAATAGGCGTTCATCCGCTCGCTGTTGCGATCCCACTCTTTGTTCACCTGGTTTATGACAACAGCCGAGTCGCCATAGACCAGGAGCCTCTTTATGCCTAGTGAAGCGGCGATGCGGAGCCCGTGGAGAATTGCTTCGTACTCGGCGGCGTTGTTGGTGATGGGGAAACGAATTTGGAGGACGTATCGGAGCTGTTCCCCTTTCGGCGAGATGAAGAGTACACCGGCGCCTCCTCCGTCGATCATTAGGGAGCCGTCGAAGTACATCTTCCAGTGTTCGCCGCTGGTGTCTTCTTTCGCGTCCTGGCTCTCGGTCCATTCGGCGACGAAGTCGGCAAGGATCTGTGATCTGATGGCGGTGCGCGGGACGAAGTCTATGATGAAGGAGGCGAGCTCGACGGACCACTTGATGATTCGCCCGGTGACGTCTCTGTTGTGGAGGATTTCGCCGAGTGGAAATTGCGTGACCACCTTGATGCGATGTGCTTGGAAGTAGTGGCGGAGTTTTCTTGACGTGATGAGCAGTGCGTAGAGCAGTTTCTGCACCTGAGGGTAGCGGGCCTTGGATTCGCTGAGTACTTCGCTTACGTAGTAGACTGGTCGCTGCACTCGTTGCACCTTTCCTTCCTCCTCCCTCTCCACTACGATGACGGTGCTCACCACATTAGTCGTGGCAGCAATGTACAGGAGTAGCGTTCCGTCGTTATGTAGAGCGGCGAGTACTGGTGGATTGGAGAGATAGTTCTTGAGGTCAGTGAAAGCTTGCTGCGCCTCTTGGTTCCACTCGAACTTGTCGGTCTTCTTGAGGATCTTGAAGAACGGCAAGCCCTTATCCCCCAGCCGGGAGATGAACCTGCTCAAGGCCGCCATGCAACCAGTCAGCTTCTGGATCTCTTTCTTCCCAGTCGGCGGTTTCATCCTCCGGATGGTGTCTATCTTCTCTGGATTGGCTTGGATGCCTCTGTTGCTAACGATGAAGCCGAGTAGTTTCCCTTTTGGTACGCCAAAGACGCACTTAGTCGGGTTTAGCCTCCAATTGAGCCTGCGGAGATTGTTGAACGTCTCAGAGAGGTCGGCGATGAACTCGGCTTCGATCTTCGTTTTGATGACTACGTCGTCGACGTAGGCCTCGGCGTTGCGGCCGATCTGCGTGCCCAGGGTCAAGTTTATGGCCCTTTGGTAGGTGGCGCCAGTGTTACGGAGGCCGAAAGTCATCTTGGTGTAGCAGTAGGCGCCGATCGGAGTAATGAAGGATGTCTTCTCTTGGTCTTCTTCTTTCAGGGCGATCTGGTGGTAGCCGGAGTAACAATCAAGGAAGCATAGGAGTATGCATCCGGCGGTGGAGTCGACGACTTGGTCGATGCGGGGCAGGACGAAGGGGTCCTTAGGGCAGTGCCTGTTGAGATCCGTGTAATCAACACACATTCTCCATTCATTATTCTTTTTTCTTACAAGGACTGGATTAGCAAGCCAGTCGGGATAAAAGACTTCTCTAATGAACCCGGCAGCTAACAGCCTTGTAATCTCTACCCTAATGACCTCCTTGCGGTCCTGCGCGAAGCGTCGGAGCTTTTGGCGAACTGGCTTGGCGTTCGCGTCAACCTTCAAGGAGTGCTCGACCACCTCCCTCGAAACACCCGGCATATCTGATGGAGTCCATGCAAATATGTCGGCGTTGTCCCGGAGGAAGGCGACGAGCGCGCTTTCCTATTTGGGGTCGAGCCCTGAACCAATCAGGGCGGTCTTGGAGGAGTCGGAGAGTGGCAAGGCGCTGTGGGATGCGCTTGAGACCCAATGAGCTCAGACACGCTGAACACTTGTCTCTTATGCTTCAGAGAGGTAGCAAAGTCCCTCCAAGAGAGCGGCAGTTTAGCAATCATGCTTCCAGCCACAAACTTGTCGGGCAACTCGCATTTAAAGCCCTCTAGCTCCTTAGCCAGTGACTGAAGCTCATGAGCCTGTTCCACTACTGAACGGTCATCGACCATCTTGTAGTCGCAAAACTGCTCCATGACATACAGCTCACTGCCAGCATCAGAAGCACCGAACTTGGCCTCAAGCGCATCCCACAGCGCCTTGCCACTGTCCAGTGACAGATAGCTGTCCACTAGGTGATCAGCAAGAATGCTAATTACGGCACCTCGAAACAGGTTATCAGCTACCTGGAAAGCTCTCTCTTCATCAGCAGAGAGATCCTTAGCCTTACCCTGTGTGACGTAAAAGCAGTTCATGTAGGTCAACCAAAGTGACATTCTACTCTGCCATCTCTTGTAATGTGTTCCATCGAACACGTGTGGTTTAAGCGCACTTGCAAAACTAGCAGTCGATAGCCTATCACAATTATAAGGTTTTTGGATTGTTAGAAATATAGGCAGCATTCGACATATTTTAATTCCGAATAAAAGCATGTAAATCATGATTACAATTAGTGATCCAGTGAGAACATGATATGTGCATGTGTTCAAGTTCAATCTCATATTAAACAAGAACAAAATAAAGAACCACAGAAGGTTCAGAATGTACCCTGAGACGGGGCCGCTGCCGGAGGCATTGGCTGCGCCGTTATCAACTGGATTAGTCATACTAATCGGTTGACCTTGTTCGGTGTAGCCGTACGAATTCGATGCAGTGACGAGCTGATGCAGTGCAATCCCTCGAACGGCACCGGGAAGTAGTGGATGTAGTTGTACAGGCCACCAGGAAGAAGACGATGCAGACGAACTTGAGCAGTCGCGTGAAGACGCTCCCCAAAAACCTTATCGCCTGGCTATCCCGAGCAGGATCTCACGCCAGTCGAGGTTCCGGAGGCTCTGCTCTCGCTAGAACCGTGCGCGCAGTGCTAGCAATGGGGGGGCAAGGGAGAAGGGAGAGGTCTCCTAAACAGGAATACCTGAGGTTGTGTTGGTGTGTGTCTCCTGGGTAGGGGAGGGCCTCCTTTTATAGGCGTTGCCTGACGGAGGGGGGACGCACCTGGACGCCTCTGCAGGAAAGGCAAGAATCCCGCGGAGCAAATAAGGAATGTCCCCTGTGAGCGTTTAAGGTAGGTAATTGATCCTGTCATTAATCCCGTTGACAAAACCAATCACAGCACCGCAACACGTCCGTCCGTCTCGTCACGTCACGTCACGTCACGCCCACGGCCCGGCGAGGCGAGAGAGCGCGCGCGCGCGTGTGGCATCCCGGTTACCCTTTGCCAACTTCACATTGGGTGTACCACGTGTCCACCTAATAAGTTGGTTGAGATCCTCTTAACTACCGATATGGTAGTAACCACTTTTAACTCCCTTTGCATTAATCGTGGGCCTTGAATATTTTAGATTTAATTGGAATATAAAAGGGCCAAGCCCAAATAAATCTAACACCCTGTCCATCTGTTCGTCTCGATCGACGGTGGCTTTGCATCAGCTTGTACTACATATGGAAAATGGACTCAAGGTCTCAAGCAGCTAAACCTAGTGTTTTGTGAAGTTTGCAATTATTTGGATGCATATCTATTGTTGGGTTAAGTGAAATATCCACACTGGACGACCCTAACAGTCTTCAAAGTGCTATGCTGACGAACTTGCAAAAATATTCAGCATCCTTGCTTGTACCACGGCCCTATTTGGCAAAGCTCAGCCGGGTATTCGCCGTTCAAAACAAATCTTTTTTTTTTGAAAGGAATATAAATTCCATTAACTTAAGGACACAGCGCGCTGGCCACCAGGATCTCTAACCCCATAGGCGTCCCCTCCCAACGAAGGGGTGCCGTGTTAGGACACTTACAACCAAGCGACGCCACAGCGTGCGCGAGCTTATTACATTCTCTAATAAAAGGTTATGAGCCAATGAAGGGGACGAATTGCACCTTGAGGAAGACCATGGCACATTGGCATATGTGTGTCCAGCATGACGGTGTCCTCATCATCCTCCCCTCTTTTGAATTGGAGTCATCCTCGACTCCTTCCCGCTATGAAGTTCCTGCAAAAGGTTAGTGACAGCAGGGCGTGAAGGGCGAGACACATGATTATGCTCATGTAAAAAAGGAATATGTCGACAAAGTATAGTACAACATGGTGCATCATGAACATAATCAGCAGCATTCAAAGATGTTTGAGCAATTAAAGCACCCCCCTTCAACTTAATTTCTTTGGTTGTTGTAGAACTAGGTTGGACTAAAATATGATCACTCTTAGAAATTTCAGCAACTTCTTTATCATGTTTTCCAATTTCAGCAGGCGATAAGGGAAGTAAAATAATTTTCTTCCCCTTATGCAGTAAGGAATAATTATTAGATCTACCATGGTGTAAAGCATCAGTATCATATTTCTATGGATGTCTTAATAAAAGAGAACATGCTTGCATAGGCACAACATCAAAATCAGCAGAATAATGATATGAACCAATGGAAGAATGTACCCTTGCTGATTGAGTTACCTTTGTCTTACCGCTATTGTTGAGCTATGTGAGATGGTAAGGTTTTCGAAGAGCACGTGTAGCTAAGCCAAACTTTGTGACCAAAACTGAACTAACCAAATTGTTGCAGCTCCTACTATCAATTATCGTGCGAACACGACAATCCTTGACAATGAGAAACATGTTGAACAAATTATGGTGTTGTAGCTTCTCTGACTGGTTCACAACCTGTGTACTCAACACATGCAACACAAGAATGGTTCTTTAACCCGTAGTGGCAGCTACATAATCAATAGCCTCTCCTTCGCCATCTGAACCTGCATCAAGATTAGCAGCAATAGCCAATTTGTCTTCAACATCACTAGCACTTACATATCCGTCACCATCCGCGTGGGCTATGTTAGCACGACGACTTGGGCAATCCTTCATGACATGTCCCATGCCCTTGCATCGGTTGTACAAAATGTTTGTGGTGGAGCGGCCTGTATTAGCACCAGGAGAATCACCTTTCCTCTATGCCTGGAACTGCAAAGTAGACATTGGAGACAAAGTGCTCACCTTGGGAGCAGTCATAGTGGTAGGCGGTGTTGCTGGTAGCATAGCAACAGGGCCTTTGACTTGTCGTTTTCTGGACGATGTGAAAAAGTCCGACCATTGTTGGATCTGGAAGAGTGTTGTTGGCTATGTCCCTGTACTTCCCTTTCAACTTTAAGAGCAAGATGATACAATTGGCTAAAATGGTCCAATCTTTATAATAAAAAATATCCTAGATTTCACGATTTAAGCCACCAAAGAATCTAACACAAGTATACATATCATGTTCATGAATATCACAACATGCTAAACTAATAATAAGCTCCTGATAATATTCCTCTACTCCTTTATTACCTTGAGTCAAAGTTTGCAATTTTAATCTCAAGTCATGCTGATAATAAGGAGGAACAAAACAAGATTTCATTCGTCATTTCAAAGCATTCCAGTTCTGACATATAGGATTTGGTTGGTTGGCATTGTAAAGATCATTCCACCAGAATAAAGCAAAACTAGTAAACTCACTAGTAGCAAGTCTAACTCTATGCTCATCAGAAACTAAATGAGAATTAAAATTCTGCTTAACAACAAAATCTGGATCTAAATATGCCTTAGGATCAGCATTAGCAGCAGAAGGAATCATGATAAATTTAGTTTTAGCAAAAGGATCATTATTTCCATGATTGTAGTTACTCACATGTTGTGACGATTACGACGAAGGTGTCCCATATCACGATCACCATGAGGAAAGGCAACATCTTCCTCGTCTTCTTCCTCCTCAGGAGGAGGTTCATGGTGTGGTTGCTCAGGAGGAGGTCATCATTAATCATGTTCCATCCGAATGACCAGATTTGTAATGTTGCGCATCATCTCATCAAATTTGTTATTGATGTAGGTGCTCTCATCAGCAATAAGTTTCGTAAGCTCGTCCTTGGCCACATAATCCTTGAAATCAGTAGGAGACTCTACCCCTGACATGGTTAGAAGACAGAAAACACAACACAAGAGTATTATCCCAATCAACTAAAAACAACTAGGTGGTGGTGAAAGGTGGAAAACAATATCTCAAGCGGCTTACCTCCATCTTGCATGTGTTCTTACCAAAGTCAATATGATGACACAATTTGTTGTCAAGCTTGGGTGTAGCAGCTGCAAGGAGAAAACCTGTGCTGGCAGAAGTATATGTGGAGCTTTGGGTAGGCACAATATTGTACCAAGGATTAGCAAATCTTGAATGCAGAATAGAAAAGTTCATTAAGTATCCAAAACACGTCACAGTTGCTGGCTAAGACGTGTCTTTAGACGTAGCACAACAAGTTGAAACAAAGAACAATGAATAAAGCTCAAAGAATGAGCACACAACTCTGCAATCATTTTTAATCTTTTCTCAAATTTCTCCTGAATTTCCCTCTAGACTAGTAGGAATCAAGATTTTTTTAACTATTTTTTTATATTTTCTCTAGACAGGGGTAACAAAAGATGGAACAACAAAAATTGGTACCTTAAATAGAGTTAAGATGTAGTCCACAAAAATTCTGGAACATTCTCTGACAATGGTGCCAAAACTTGAGTGCTGAAAATTCTGTCTTCCTGATTTTTTTAATTTTTTTGAGAACAAAAAAACTAATGAAGCTGGTGAATTGTATGTGCAAAATTTTTTTATGAAGTTTCTATAAAAAATTCAGCTCAAATGGAGCACCGAGCGAAAAGTTATGCATGTTTGATGGAAGGTATCTCAACTTATGGTTTTCCAAATGCACACTAGGCGGCGGCGGCTAGGGCAAGGCTTCCCTATCCTTCCAATGCCAATCACAGCTGAGTAAAGCTTCTCAGTAATCAATCCAAGGTCAAGAATCTCCCTGGTATGCAGCAATTGGTATTCGCCAGATGAATCAATGGAGGGTTGTGATGCAAGACGAAAGCAGGCGGCTCGTAACCTATCTAGGGCTGGCACGACGAGAGTTCAGACAAGGCGGCTAGCGAGGGCAACTCGAGTAATAGGGTGGCTCGACTTGTGATCTAGGTAAATGTGGAGTAGGATAGCGGCGGAAACAAAAACACAAAGATGAGCGATTGAACTACGACGATGAACACAACCTAAACCAGCAATAAGACTCGACCACGGACACAAACTCAACAAAGCGAATCTGAAACAAAATTGCAAGGCTAAAAAGGGTGGTAGGATAGCAGAAAGTAAAATATTTTTGGGTTATTTGTGGACTATATGTGATGAACACGAATGAATCTAAAGGGGAAACACGATAATACCTCACGGGGAACCTGAAATCCTGATACCACTTGATAAGGTACTGGTCAATCTTACGAGAGGTAGGGGTAAACTCGATTGGTGGAGAACTTGACATTGGCGATCCGGCTTCAAATCAGAGATGATTCAAACCTTGCAACTGTTACAACACCGCTTTTCTGGTTATCAACTAAGCACAACTTGATTGGCCTCGCCAAGAAGGTTTTTCCCGCAAGCGAATTGAAGAATACAAGCAAGAGAATGATAAACTCGAAATCTGAATTTGTAGATCTATATTAAGAGAATATGAGAGAGATTCAAGAACTTGTTTCGAAAGTACTACTTGCCACAGTCGAGGAGATCAAGAACAGGGGGCCCTGTATCATGATAAAAGGACTTGTTGCCACAATTACAGTGAATCTATCATAGTTTTGACATCAAAAACTTGAACTAATAAAAACCCCAGGTTAATATGGTGGTGGCTACTGTGTTTTAAGCTCTAAAGGGATGAGGTAGGGTTGGGGGAGACCAGGAGGGGCACCCTCAACTTGGGCTGAAGTCCCGACACGATATAAGGCCCAACATGGCCCAAAAAGGTGACACGACACATAGTTGTGGTCACAGAGAATGATCCACAAACATTCTAGATATAGGACCAGAACCAAAATGACAGCGTCATCATCCCCTTTCTAATGCATCATAGAACGCCTTGTTTTGATGTCTTATGAGGGAGATATCGCTGAAACCATGCAGCGATGTCGGCTGAATCCGAACTGAATGTGACAACTGAGTTGGGGACGAATTCCAACCATGGCACGTGTGTGTCCAGCATGGAGATGTCCTCGTCAAATTCATGGTGCCATTTTCCGGTGTACTTCTTCAATGGGTCAAATATTTGAGGTTTGAACCCTTGGAGCATCATGAGGTTAGCTCTTTTGACTTGCCCGTTACAGTGTGGCTGGGCATCGGAGGCATAGTAGATGTTGATGAGGCTATTCTCGTAGTAGTCCCAAAAGGCTGACCCAATGAATTGGGTCTGAGGTCAGTGATTGATGTGGTTCAGGACTCCTAAGTGGTGTGTGATTTCCTTAATGGAGTTGCTGCTTATTTGGCTGTCGGTGTCCCGGCACTGGCCTTGCACTCAATCCACTTTGTGAGCTTGTCGATGGCAATGAGAATGTGCATGAATCATCCTGGAGCAAGTTTGAAAGGGCCATGACAGTGGGATGGTGCGCAAGGCTTGAGTGGGCCTGTGTTGCTGCTTTGCGAAGAACTGGCATCCTGTGCACCTGCGGACCGTTCCTTGGCGTCGGTGACGACAGTCGGCTAGACGAAGTCGGACCTATAAGCTTTGCCGACTAGTGTCTTAGTGGCAGTGTGATTCCCACATGATACGTCGTGGATGTCCTCCAAGATGTCAATGCCGAGTTGTCACGGGACACACTAGAGGAAAACTCCAGTGGTGGCGGCAAGTCTATAGAGGGCATTGCCGAGTACCACATAATTCTTGCTGCGGCCAACCAGTGCTTCTTGGGCTTTTTGATCTTTTGGCACTTTCTTGTTGATAATATAGTCGATGGATTCGGAGGTCCGGTCTTCGTAGGAGTCGGTGAGCATCACATCGCGTAACTCTGGAGGTGGGTCACGCTCTTCGTTTGGTTTTCCTGACAAACAGCCTCAACAATCCTTGGACGAACACGCCTCCCGGTACTTGCGCTCGAGTAGATACCAATTTGGCGAGTGCATCTGTGACCAGGTTATTATCATGGTTGACATGGTGGTATTCAATTCTGTAGATATTATCCTCAAGCTTGTGCACTGCTTCTGATGAGGCGCTAGCCGATCTTCCGAGAGGTAGAGGGTAAATTCGATTTGTAGAGAACTCGACGTTGGTGATCCGGCTTCAAATTAGACATGATTCGAACCCTGCAATCATTACACCACTGCTCTATTGGTTATCAACTAAGCATAACTTAATTGACCTCGCCAAGAAGGCTTTTCCCTGCAAGCGAATCGAAGAACACAAGCAAGAAAGTGAAAGATGCAATCTCAAATTGCAAATCAATATGAAGCGAAATATATGGTGTTCAAGCTCTGATCAACAAAGGACTAATCACCATAGGGTTTTAGAACAAGAACAGGGGCCTTGGATCACTATAAACGGACTTGTCACCATAGTTACAATGAATCTATCACAGTTTCGACTTCAAAAACTTGACTAAACAAAACCCTAACCAGGGTCTAGGGTCCCCGTTTATAGTAGTAACTGTGGTGACAAGTCCGTTTACAGTGATCCAGGGTCCCCGTTCTTGTTCCAAAACCCTGTGGCGATTAGTCCTGTGTTGATTAGAGCTTGAACCCCACTCATATTCGCTTATTATAGATCTGTAATTTCAGATTGCGTGTTTATCATTCTCTTGCTTGTGTTCTTCGATTCGCTTGCAGGGAAAGCCTTCTCGGCGAGGTCAATCAAGTTGTGCTTGGTTGATAACCAACGGAGCAGTAGTGTAATGGTTGCAGGGTTCAAATCGTGTCTGATTTGAAGCCGGATCGCCAACATCGAGTTCTCCACCAATCAAATTACCATCTACCTCTCGGAAGATCGGCCAATGCCTTATCACCGAAGAAGGAAAATCTAAGAAAGATGTCCGAAGAAAAAGTAATCGTAGTCAAAGCCGAAGTGCAACGATTGCTAAATGCCAACATCATTCGAGAGGTCAAATACCCCAAGTGGTTAGTCAATACTATGCCAGTGTAGAAGAAGAACAACAAGTGGAGAATGTGCATTGATTTCACTGACCTCAACAAGGCATGTCCGAAGGATTATTTCCCACTTCTGAGAATTGACAAAATAGTAGATCAAGCCGCAGCAACTGAGATAATGTCCTTGCTTGATTTCTTCTCTGGTTATCATCAGATCTAGATGAAAAAGGAAGACAAAGAAAAAACACATTTCATTACACCGATCGGCACCTATTGCTTCGTAAGAATTCCTGAGGGCCTTCGCAATGCAGGAAATACATTCTACCGCATGTCCAACACAGTATGCAAAGAAGAGCTATTCAAAACCATATTAGCGTACATCGATGACATTCTAGTGAAGAGTGTTAAGAGAGAGGATCACATCTCAGATCTGGCAGTGGCCTTCGCAAGAATGAGGGAAGCGGGGCTCAAGCTTAATCCCAAAAAGTATGGAGTGACAAAAGGAAAGATACTGGGTTGCCTGGTATCAACAAATGAGATTGTAACATCTCGGAAAATCAAAAATTTCAAAACATGTTTATCGAGTTTTCAAAAACCTTTCCAATGAGTTTCAAATCTTCCAATCTTTCCTGAGTTCTGAATTCCAATCTACCAAAATCCTGGCAACCGTTCTTTTGTCCCGTTCCGCGCGTCGTGTTCATGCTCCTCCGCGCGCGTACTCCGACCGTCGCCGCGAATCCCGCTCTCTCCCTTTTCTTCCTTTTTCTCTTTTCTTTTTCCTAATTTCCTTTCCTTTCTTTCTTTTTCTCCTTCTTTTCTTTTCTCCCTTTTCCTTTTTTCCCTCCTTCTTCCTCCTTGCTCCTTCTCCCTCCTCTGCTCGCTCGGCCCGAGCTTCCCCCCACCGCACGCCGCGCCTCCCCTCCCCTCCGGTCACGCCCGCACCGCTCCTCCCGCGCACGCGCACGCGCACGAATAC
>CM014277.1:57061086-57094704 GCA_004135705.1 Alloteropsis semialata
CTCTCTGTTCGGCCGAAGAAGAAGGGGATTGAGTGGCCAAATCCTGAAAACCCCCTGTCTTTCTCCCTTATTACGCATATGCCCTGTTTCTTTAGAAACACTTCCAAGAAAACCCCCTGCTCTTTTAGTATAATTCCAAATAGGCCCTGCAACAATACCAAACCCTCCCCCCCCAAAAAATCTTTTCCAATTTACACCCAAGCCCTTCACTATACAAAGATATTTACAGAAAGGTCCCTAGCCCTTTTAATCTTTACAATTAGGTCCTAAAACCCCTAAAAGAGCCCTAATACCTTCTTAAACCCGTCATTTCATGCGCCAAACTTCTCCAGAATTCCACCAATTTCGCACACAACTTTCATTCATCTATTCCAGCCGAGCTATACAAAAATCACTCAAAAATAATCCTCCTTCCTATTTTATTTTATTATTTTTCCCTTTTAACTCGTCGGTAAAGGATTGTTGTTTTCTTATTGTGTGTTGTTTGAGCGTGGCCTAGACGACGGAGTAAACGAGGAAGGACAGTACCGCGAGCCGGAGTACGAAGGAGAGTACCGCGAGCAGGAGCCCGAGGACTTGTACCGCGAGCAGGAGTTATCCGAAGGCTTTGAAGACGGCAAGTCCAATCCCATCCTTTGATGCATGTTTAACCCAGTTTTATAAACACAACCTATTGGCCTTTTAAAATTGCATGTTGTTTTACTACTGAAACCCGGTTGGATAGCCATTCCTTGATTGATATGATCATTCCTTGATAACCTAGTTATCTCTAAATATGATATGCTCTGTTTGGATGATAACCAATGCTAGAATGCTTAGGACTTGTTTTCTTTACTTATTCAATCATGAGTATACTTGGTTTATCAAAGAATAAAAGTGTGAGTGTGTTGAGTAAGAAAATGGGTTTTGGGTTTTGAAAATAAAGAAAGTGTTGGATGAGGATGGGTGTTTCTTTGTGAAATACCGAAAGGAGGCTTGTACCTTTGTGGTTAAGCAAGTTGGGAGATATCCATTTTGTCCGGTTTTAAACCGAGGTGATGTGTCATCTTGCCTAACCCAGTTTATCTCGTACAACCACTCGACTCTTGTATGGTGCAAGGGCTTAGTCTAAATCCCACTAGCCAGGCTGTTAGTTGTCTGGAGGCAGGTGTGCAGCAGGAAGCCAAGTGCCGACTTAGTGTCATGGGTGCCGACTTGGTGTCATAAACCCCCTTGGTTATTTTCTCGTGATGGCTAGGCAGTTTTGGCTATGGCGGGTAATGGCTTCGATAGGATCCGCGCTGGCACTAAGGTGACCGTGTTGCGGTACCCTACTTGTGGTGAAAGTGTACACCTCTGCAGAGTTCCAAACTATTCGAATAGCCGTGCCCACGGTCATGGGCGAGTTATGGCTTGGTCACAATACCGAAGGTTTTGGGATGGGTTGGAGTGTGTTGGTTTTGGAAAGAGTAGTCCGGCTTTGTGCTGGGAAGCTACGGTGGATGGGAAATCCGGTAGCATTAAAATTTGGATCCTTTGTGGATCAACCCCACTTATTGTTTTGTTACTAAAACTGGCTTTGCTAAAACATTTCCTTGACGAACCATTGCATGTGTAAAAATTGGTTTTATTGCAAATGAACCCTAGCCTTATTCCTTGATATATCCTATGCATATTTCTGTGTTAACCCCTCCGTGGGTGTGGTTGGACTTGCTGAGTACTTTTGTACTCACTCTTGCTTTTGTTGCTTCAGAAGAAGACCCGGACTTTGTTGTTGAGGACGCTGAATAGGTGGTCGCTTCCGCACCCAACTTTGCCTGTGGAGTTTGGACCCGTCCAAGATGTCTTCGCTGTCGCGTAGCTCTGATCCCTTTGTTGAGCCGGCTTGGTTCTTAGTCTGGCTCCTCGCCGTAGTTTACCTTTTGGTTATCTTGGCTTGTATCAAGTGCCCGCTCCCTCGGGGGCTGTAAGTTCTGAACTATCTGTTGAATAAATGTGTATCAGCCTCCTGGGACTGATAATTTGCATCACATTTAGTCTCTGCTTAGGCAGGGGCGCTTCAGAGATCGAAGCTAATCCTGAAAAATCAATAGAATATTTGATATGGAAGAGCCAAAGTGCATAAGGGATGTGCAGAAACTATCAGGAAGAATCGCAGCATTGAACAGGTTTATTGCAAAAGCAGCCGAGCGAAACTTGCCCTTCTTCGCGACACTAAGAAATGCACCAAAGTTTGAGTGGGGGGAAGAATAGACCAAAGCCTTTCAAGAGCTAAAGCAATACTTGATGTAGTTGACAAAGCTAACAATGCCTGATCTGAAGGCACCACTGTAGCTTCACAAATAGCCATAAGTGCAGCGTTGATAACTGAGAAAGAAATGGGAAAACAAAAGGTGCAGCAACCAGTATACTTTGCTTTGGAGGCATTGGCTGGATCAACATTGTTTTACTCAGAGGTTGAGAAAATAATCTATGCAGTGATAATGGCTTCTAGAAAGCTAAGGCACTATTTTGAAGGGCACAACATCAGAGTACTTACTAATCAGCCAATAAATGAGCCGCTCAGCAACAAAGAAGCTTTAGTATGTTGCGCAAATGGGCAGCCGAGCTATTTGAGTATGTGGTGGATTTTGAGAGGAGAACAGCAATAAAATCACAAGTCCTAGCTGACTTCATTGTGGAGCAGATATCTCCTTCGTCAGAAAAAGAAAAACTAGAAGAATCCTAGCTAGTCCATTGTGACGGTGCATGGGGAGAAAAGGGAGCTGGAATCGTAGCAGTATTCACTTCACCTTCGGGAGCAAAAATGAGATACGTAGTGAACCCAGAATCCTGCAAGAACAGCGACAGAAGCACAAATAATGTTGTTGAGTATGTTGGGGGATTGGCTCGCCAAGATCCACCTCCATTGGATCAAAACCCATTTTTAATGATTTACCTTCGTTAGTGTTTTTGACAGATGGAACGCCTTCGTTCATACAACTGAGCATTGCGTCGGGTGTCGCCTTCGATGGTTATTCCCTCTGGCACAAGGGGAACGAAGGCTAGGAGGAGTTTGGAACCACTCAAGGGTGGAGTGTTCACCTTTGTTTCAGAAAAATGATGGGAATTACTTGGGAAGCAATAGCTTCGTTATTGAAGGCAAAGCCAGTCCAACGACTGCTAAACAACTCTCGAGACGAAGGCAAGGGCGAGCCCTCTGAGGTGTATGAAGTCAAGTAGAGCAAAGTCAAACATGATACTACCAGTCAGAATGTTCACACTTTCAGGTGTAATTTTACCGATGTACCCCTGTACAAATTGAGTTGTATCGTCATTAGAATGATGCCTGGTTTTTAGGGGTATAAGCGAGATGTAAAATGTCTCTTGGACTCCTATAAAAGGGGAGCCCTCACCAACGTGTAGGGGGCAGATTCCTAAGGACTACTGTCGATGAGCAATAAACTGTTGCTTCTCACTTGTTCTCTGTCTTAGCTACTGTTTGTTCTTGTCTTCGGCCATTACACAACAGTTGGCGCCCACTGTTTGTGCTGCGCACGAAATAGCCCACAAAGAGCACCATGCCACCCAAAGGAGTAATAAAGAGAAACATCGCAAATACAACCCACATAGAAGACGAAATTCAGTTCACAATCATAGAAAATGACACGAGTGCAGAAGTCGAAGCCGCAGACGATGACCAAATTGAAACCAAAGCCAACCTTGACAACACTGATAAGATGAGAAGAATTGAAGAGAGGTTGCGCCTTAATCACATTGAAAGGCAGGAGCAGCTCGAAGCCGCCCAGAGGGAGCTGCAACGAGAAATGTGCCCATGACCTTGTTAGTTGTCACAATCATGTTTTAGTGCACATATTTTGCATCTCATTAAATCTCAACATGTAAACAACAGCACTTTTTGAAACTTTCAGTATTCTATTCTAAGCAAACAGTATATGCAGGCAAACAAAAATGGGAATGAAACTGCAGAGGTGCCTCCTACAACAAGCTTGACTAAAGTAAGTGAACAAACTACACAACATGACTTCTCTTCATCCCAAGTACTTTCTCAACAGAAAATATGTTAAGCATGCTATCATCTTTACTTCAAACAATGGGGCCTAATTGTTTCACTACAGCTTATTGATTCGTAGGATAACCTATCACAAATGATCAAGCCGGAACTTCTACCTCAAGCTAACCAACCTTTAGTTGCTCCTCGTACTACTAGAAGTAGTGGTGCAACTAAAGAAGCAGGGAGTACAACATCAGGGGCTATATTACTACACAGCAACTGAAGGAACAAGTTGCTAGGAGACGATCATCAAACAAAAAGAAGTAGCAAGTCGGCAAAGACAAGTGTTGGGATCGTCAGCGTGGAGGCAACCTTTGCTGAACTGCTACATCTTTTAGTTTATTAGCTTTATTCGAAACAATTGTGTGTTGCAAACATTATGTCTTTCAGTTTTATGTGTATTTCTGAAAAATTTGACATTGCATGGCTTCATGAATGAAATATTGGTGAATTGTTTGATGGGTGTAAATGCTTTTCCTTTTGACCATATATATAATATATTGTTGGCCAACAAAACGTGGCAATTGATTGCCATTTTATGCAACCAAATATTCATCGTGGCAATAGATACTCTACCATAAGACAACCAAACATTGAACGTGGCAATAGAGGCTTCATCCTATTGCAACCTAATATTATAGTGGTAACAACGATTTATTTTCGTGGCCATAGAGGGTCCATTTGTACCAACCAATGATTTATCGATGCAATAGTGGTCGCCACCTTTAGCAACCACGGCTTCATCGTGGCAATAGTGGTCTCAACCTTTAGCAACCACATCTTCATCGTGGCAATAGAGGGGTTCACCTATAGCACCCAAAACAATTTGGTGGCAATGTAGGGATGCACCTAAAGCAACCAAATACGTACGGTGGCAAAGTGGATCCACCTATAGTAACCAAAATGTGATCGTGGCATTAGAGGGTTCTACCTATTGCCACGATTATGATGCGTGGCAATAACTTGTTTGCAACCAATGTTTTTTGTTGCTAATATGCATATTGCCACGCTTTGGGATGTGGCAACAAGCACCTAGGGCAACAACTGATTCGTTGCAATAGGTTTTATTACCACCAACACAATGTTTTCCTAAGCTGTTACTTGCAACGCATTATTGCGTTGCAATAGGTATTTCTATGCAATGAAAAAATGACTTTGTGGTCCAAACTTTGGATAGCGGAGGTACTTTCCATGAAATTTTATGAAATTGTTTCGTTGCAAATGCGCTTATTGCTACCAAATCAGGCATATTGCAATGAATGTAGGCCGTTGCATTAGGGGTGTAGTGTGGGTAATTGCATTCAGAGTCAAATGATGTAGCCTCAGGCCATAGGGAGACAGCATATGGTGGATGATGTTATCAATCGGCATCCTGAGCCCAGCGATAAAGAAGTCATAGAAAACGGTAGCTTCATCAACCTCCGGGGTAGGGATGACCTCGTCACCAAGCGCACGACCGTGTCCAGCAGGAAAGTAGCCCTTGCTCTCATAAAAAGTAATCATGCTCGTGGTGACCCTAGACTTTCCGAAGACAAGCATCTTCAGTTTCTTCTTGGAATCAGCAAGGTCATCCATGTCAGCCTCGACGTTGCTAAGGCTTTCCTCCTCATCACCTTCGGCCTCCTCATTGGCACCTTCTTCGTCACCCTCGTCACCCTCAGCGAAATCCTCAGCAGGAATACTCTGATTTTCAATCTGTTTAGCAAGCATACTAACTTCCTCCTGAGTCATTTCACTGCGAGAAAGAGAACTGCCTTCAGTAGCCATAACAATGAAAAGGACAGTCGTGCCTATCAAAAAACAAGATACACAAAATACTAAGGAATACGTAACAAGCGAAGATGATTGTATCATCAGAAATCTATTTATGAACAAAGTTTAATTTCGAAAGAAATATCAATATCTCCAAACTCTACAATGATGAAAGCAACGGACAATACTATGCAGCAAAAAAGCAGCACAGAAGAGCAAAGGCGAGAGCTTCAAAAGCAAGCAACCCAAGCAATGAAAACAAGTGATGGTAAAAGAATGTTAACCCCCTTTCGGTCCTTTATATGGGGGAAACCGGATTTGACCGTTGCCCCTCAGGAGTCAAAACGACGGTGCCTTTTTGTTAAAAAAATAATAATTAATAAAACAGGCAAGAATGAAATGAAGCCAAAACTAGTGATGCAATCAAGATAAACATGACTCGGTTTTTCTCCAATAAACGAGGATATCAGCCTGTTGGAGAAAGCCCTCATCCGGGAGGGGCTACTGTTGGGGGATTGGCCTGCCAAGAAACACCTCCGAGATTAAAACACATCTTTTGGGATTTACCTTCGCATGGATATTCAGCAAACACATCTAAACCAATCGCAGATTGTTGCCTTCGGTGTTTGTTCTCGCTGGCACAAAGGAACGAAGGCATCACCGAGTCCGGAATCACTCAGATACATGGGATTCACCTTTGTATGGGGACATGACAGGCCCTTACCTGAAGAATATGGGCTTCGTACGCTGAAGGCGGGAAGGATCCGCGCATGAGAAGAAAACGCAAGAGGAAGGCGATCAAAGCCCCGGCTGATGCAGAGAAGCTAAATAGGGCAGAGTCAAACATGATGTTATTAGTCAGACTGTTCACACTTTCAGGTGTAAACTTACCGCTGTACTGCTGGATTATCTATGTTGTATAGTCATAAGGATGATGCTGATTTTCAGGGGTATAAGCGGGATGTAAAGTGTCTCCTCGACTCCCTGTGAAGGGAGAGCCCTCATCAACGTGTAAGGGGCTGATTCCTGGAGACTTACTGTTGATGAGCAATACACTTCCTTGCTTATCACTTGTTCTCAGTCTTAGATACTGTTTGTGCATAGTTTCTACCCTATATCACAACAGTGTATTGGATTGTATTGGATTGTCGAGGTATCCTGATTGGTTTAGTTTTGGAGGGTGTCCCAGCCGCTTTATATAATCTAGCAGCCTTGGGTTACAAGTCGGTTGGGTATCGTATTCTACTTGGATTATAAGGATTTGATTCTATAATGATCACAGAGATCTTTTCCTAAATTTCTAGCTAGTTTATCCTAATCGGCGAGCTTGGTGCAGATCACACCGTCTTGTTTCATGCTCTACGCGCCAAACCTCCACGCTAAGCTGCCTGACTGGTGGGGCCAGGTTGCCTCCTGCCGGATGATTTTGTTCATCTTCTGGTAAGCCTCGTCTTGGGCCGCCTCCTGCTGGTGGGTCAGACCAAGTTCTGTGGGTACCGGGGATCTATCCCGGACATCCCTATTCTCTAATTCTGAACATAAAAATATTTGAGGGTTTAGCGTGAGTTAATTAACTTTGGACACAATACTGTTTCATGGCCACTCCCTACCCTCCACCCATTTAGGCTATCTGCACCGGGTACTAGGAAGGAGCCGCTACCCCTCCCTTCAGTACCGCTTTAGCGGAAAAAAGCCCACACTGGCATGCTGTGTCTCATACGCCATGCTCCCGCATCCGCTATTGTGAGCGGAGTAGAGGAGGTCCGGTATCGGAAGTGGTGTGGGGCCGAGAGCCCCACCTCTGCTCCTCTGTGGCTGCGAACACCGCGGAGTTGCTGCTCGCGTGCCCGAGGAGACCATCACCCGCACCTCCACTGCCCCACCGCCACCACTCCACCGCACCGCGCGCCGCACGTCGCATGCCGCCGCTCCATCATGCTTGGAAATGCATGTGGCCGCCACTTCCCATCCACCACAACCAACACCTGTGCCTTGCTTGCTTGCCGCTTCCTCGTCGGAGGGCCGCCGCCACTCCCATGTCGTGCCACGCCGCTGCCGCCGTCGGATCTGGCGGTGAGGGGGAGAGGGAGGCCGATGAGGTGCCGGGCCACAGCTGGACCGGCCAGGCGTGCGGCAGCGCCGCCGCGTCCCTCCCTGGCGGCCCTGCTCAAGCCTGGTTGCCTACCTCGCGGTGGAGGCCACCACGGGCGGCGCTCACCGTCATCGCCCACGGGCGGAGAGGGAGAGGACGGAGGGTAAGAGAGGGCGGAGAGGAGGGAGGTCGGCGGCCTGCGCGGCGAGAGAGGAGGGGAAGAGAGAGGGTCAGGCGAAGGGAGAGAGAGAGAGAGGTGCTAGGTGCAGGTATGTGGGAGGGCGGTGGGTGGGTGGGGAAAAGTGGGAAAAAAGAGATAAGGAGAGAAAAAAAAGAAAGAAAAAGAAAAAATGAGGAGAGAGAAGATGGTACTTGAAGATGGTTGATTAAAATATACGGTAGTTTTTTGACCGAAAGACTGTGGGGGAGTTCCCCACAGCATAGATTTGTATTAACAAAGGAGGAAAATGTACAAAACGAAGGGGGGGTGGAAGGAACTTACATAAGAAGGGGGAAAGAATTTACAAAGCAGACTCAAGCCATTGTCTAAGTAAAGGCTGTGACTCTTCTCTAAACCTATTAAGTTGAAGAAGAAGCTGCTGCCTAAACCTCACGGTCCAGGCTTGAACTGAGACACTATCTCCATCAAAAATTATCCCATTCCGGTGGTTCCACAACTCCCAAGCTGCAATGATGAAAATTTCCATGAAGAAAGGCAATTGCATCTGTGCCTGCGTGGTTGCTATCCTGTCATGAATGTCTTCGCTATTTGTCCAATTGAAACCAATTCGTTGCCAACAAGATTGAGCAAAACCACAGTCAAAAAACAGATGTGAGATATCCTCTTCAACTTGCTGGTTACAAAGAACACAGAAAGTGTTCTGAGCAGCATTAAGATGACGCCGTTGAAGCATTGATTTGGTATTTAGCCTGTCCACGAGCATAAGCCAAGCAAAGAACTTTAATCTTGGAGAGCACTTTGATTTCCAAATCCACTTGAAAGAGAGTGGAGGAGTTAGGTGATTGAAAGCAAGGTTGTAAAGCTTCTTGGAGGAGTACTTAACAGAGTTCCCAGATAGAGTCCAGGAATCTACAGCATCCGAGGACAGTTCAGTGTGCTGAACTTGCTGCTGTAGCATCATGAATTCCAACATAGCTTCCTCTGATAACGGCAGTTGAAAGACTTCATCTAAAAACCCAGCTTCAACTATTTGCTTAACTGAGGCATCTGCATTGAGTGTGAAAGAAAACAACCTCGGGAATTTCAAGGCTAAGATGTCTCGAGACCAAGTATCTCCCCAGAAAAGAACCGTGGAACCATCCCCAATTGTGCATGCAGCTATATTTCTGTATATTGGATTAAGCCTCAGTACATCTTTCCACCAAAAGGAGCCAACTTCCCTTGAACCATGAGGAACTTTTTTGGTGTAGTATTTTGCCCAAATGAGCTGCACCCAGGGTATGTTGTGATGATTGTAAAACTTATGGAGCTGCTTGAGTAGCAAAGCATCATTTTGTAGACGCAAATTGATCACACCCAACCCTCCCTTATGTTTCGGCTTCAAAACCATTGGCCAAGCAGCTAAATTGCCTCCTTTTTTGTTAGCATCATTGCCTCGCCAAAGACATTGTCTTCTCATTCTGTCAATATTCTCAATCACCCCTAATGGCAGCTTAATTGTACACATAGCATAGGTTGTTATAGGCGTAATAGCAGTGTTGATCATCTCTAACCTTCCTGAGTAGGAGAGGAAATTAGAACAAGAAGAAAGTTTTCTTTCAATCTTGTCCATCATGGGCAAAAGGTCAACAAATTTTGGCTTGGTTGTTCCCATTGGCAAGCCTAAATAAGTGAATGGCAAAGTACCCACTTGACATCCCAACACTGCAGCCAGCTGTTGCATCTTGTCCGCAGGGACATTGATGGGTAGAATCATTGATTTATGAAAATTCACTTGAAGGCCAGTGGAGGTAGCAAATTGGCCTAGCAAATTCTTAAGGTGCAGCAGCTCTGTAGCATCGGCCTTCATGATAAGGAGTGTGTCGTCGGCATACTGGATGACGGGGAAGTCAGTTGCATGTTGAGGAGCAGGCATTGACAAGAAACCATTGGAGAAAGCATCATTGACAATGTATTGTAGAAGCTCTGCAGCTAGCACAAATAAAAGAGGAGAGAGGGGATCTCCTTGCCTAACCCCCCTTTTACACTTAAATTGCTTGCCAGGCACTCCATTCAAAAGAACCGAAGAAGTACCAGATGAAAGAATCAAAGTGATCCATTGTAACCACTTGTCAGGAAAGCCCATGTGCCTCATAACCTCCAAGATTGCTGTGTGCTCTACAGTGTCAAATGCCTTGGCAAAGTCCAGTTTCACTATTACAATTTCTTTCTTGCTTTGTTGGCATTGGTGAATGAACTCAAAACACCATGCCAAACAATCCTGGATAGTTCTATTCTTAATAAACCCATACTGATTTTCATGTAGGAATTTCAAAATTATTGCTTGCAACCTCTCAGCTAGGAGCTTGGTTAATAACTTGATGCTACTGTTAAGTAAAGAAATCGGCCTAAAGTCATTGACAGTCTCAGGAGCACCAGTTTTTGGAACCAAGGTGATAAAGGAGCTGTTTATACTTTCCAAATTCAATTCACAGTTGAAGAAATCAGTGCACAATCTATAAAAATCCTCCTTAATCAGGTGCCAACATTTTTTCATGAACATACCATTGAACCCATCTGGCCCTGGGGCTTTATCCAAAGGTAGAGAACTAATGACCTTGTCAATTTCTGCTGTGGAGAAGGGGGCAATCAGACTACTGAAGTCCAAGTTTAAATGGATCAGGCTTGAGAGATCAAAACTCATGAGAGGAGAGGATGTTATGCCCATTCTATTTCGATAAGCTGTCCATAACAAAGCAGCCTTGCCATCATGATTAGAAATTATTTGCCCTTGATCATTTTTCAGCTGAGTGATTGTGTTTCTTCGAAAGGATACTGTGGCCATGGCATGAAAGAACTTGGTACACTCATCGCCAAGCTTTATTCTTTGAACTGTGAATCTCTTCTTCCAATATTCAGTTTTGAACTTAAGAAGTGATTGCAGGTGGACCTTGATCAGAGTTCTGAAATTCCATTCTATAGTTTGAAGTACTCGATGGTCTTCTAAATCATCAAGGAAAAAGATCACCTTATTACAATTCTCAATGAGCCTGGAGAGGTTTGACAACTTTTTGCTCCAAACTTTCAGTTCATACCGGACATTCTTGAGCTTTCCTGCCACAATAGACGCTGAGTCACGTTGATTTCTTACTGTAGACGCCAAACCTCTCTGCACTGCCTCCAGGAAACCAGGATGATTTGGCCAAAAATTTTCAAATCTGAATAAATTGGATTTTGGTATTCTGGTGCCTATCATAACTTTGCACGGGATATGATCAGAGGTAATTTTTGCTAGTGGAAGGACCAGGGTATTGGGGTACTCCACAGTCCAATTTACTGATGTAAAAAACCAATCTAGCTGTTCAAGTAGTGGATCATGTTGCATGTTGCTCCAAGTGTAAGCTCTACCCTTGAGAGGAAGTTCAATCAAACCCAGATGCCCGATCAATCATTAAATATTAAGGTGTCCTGAACATTACCTCCCTGCTTATTACGATTTTCCAAAGACCGATAGAAGTTAAAATCACCAAGAATGAGCCAATTATCATCATCATTAATAACCAAGTTTCGTAACCATTCAACAAAGACAGATCTTGCAGGTTCTTGACAAGGACCATAAACAGATACCAGGTTCCAGCTATCCCCATTATGCACTGAAGTGAAAGTTAAAGATACTGCAAACGGATGAATATCCAAGACTTGGCCTGAAAAATGAGATGAATTCCATACTACCAAAATTCCTCCTGAAGCACCCACTGATGGCGCATAGACAAATTTGTCAAATCTCCTAGGGGCAAAGTTTCTTATGAAAGCCGAATCAAAAAAATCCTTTTTAGTTTCTTGTAAACAAATGACAGAACAAGAGCTTTCCTCAATTTTGTTCCTTACTGCATCCCATTTTGTAGAATCATTTATGCCTCTGATGTTCCAACACAAAATATTCCAATTCCTATTATTCATGAGAAAAACCAGCAGAGATGGCAGACTATGATCATGCATAGCAAGATCAAAAAACACACAGTCTGAAGTAAGAACCAGACTAACAGCCAAAAATAGAATTGAGAAGGCATAGTCTGCGACATAATCCAAACCACATAATTAAGGTTCACAAGCCAGAAAGGAACAAGTTCACAAAAGCAGCACTTAGGGCACCCAAACCCAATTACAGATAGATAATTAAGCATTTGCATCATTGGGTGTGTTGTTGCATGGCTTCTTCAGAAGAGAAGCCTCAGAGACCTCGCTAGGATGGACCCCGCACTCAATGCCCCAGCCTTGCAGGACTTCAACCGGTATAGGACCTGGGACAATGTCTCCCACACCACCTTCTGGAACTGCAACGCTTGCGACATCATCAGACACCGATTTCTTTCTCTGACTGGTTGGCAGTTGACAGTTCTTAAAACCCCCAGAGTACTTGTTAGCACGAGAACTACGCCTCACTTGGCTATTTACAACAGGCACTGTCACACTCTTAGCTGAAGTAGCCGTTGGGAGACTGACAACATTGCTAGAAGGCCTAGGAGGAAGTCCATCATGCCTTGAGCTGCCAACTCCATCGAAAGCTGAAAGAAGATTCTTTTTTGCCATAGGAATTTCATCAGAGTGTGTTAGCACAGCTTCATGATCATTCTGGAGTAGGAGATATAGAGGATGATGGGTGTGGGAGAACTGGATATAGAGGACAGAATCTCGATGACCAAAACAGAATATTTCTTTTAAAGGATGAAAATAGAGTATGACAAGTGCGGATAGCATTAGATCGTCATGGATCCTGCAACAGGTGCACTAAATAATTTTCTCAAAATTGTTGCAGCAAGTCGCGGTGGTAAAATTGGACGGCCGAGCTTTGGTGAGAGCAAAACCTAAGAGCAACTCCAGTAGGCCCTCTAAACAAGTCTTTACTCTGAGTTTAGAGGTCGGAGATTAGAGCAACTCCAGCAAACCCTCTAAATAAGCCTCTATTCTAGATTTCAAGGCCGAGGGACAAAAACCAAACTCCAAAAACCAAACTCCAGTAGACCCTCTACTTTGGCCCCTAAAATGGGCGGGGAGCCCTTCAAATCTCCTCCCACACCCCTAGGCCTAGGGTGTCTCTAGGGGGCCTGTATCCCAAACTAAACACTAACATGTGGGCCAACGAAAAGTGGAGTGTTGTTTAGAGGGTATTGCTGGAGTTGGAGAAAAAATTAAGCACCTACAAAATATAAGTGGCCCATACTCAAACTCAATAAATGGCTAATTTAGAGGGTGTTGCTGGAGTTGCTCCAAACTTCAGCAGACCCTTTATTCTGGCCACTAAAACATGGAGTCCTCCAAATCCCCTCACCCACCCTAGGCCTAGATGTCTCAAAAGGCCCTCTATTCTAAAATAGAAACTAACAAGTGAGCCACCAAAAAGTAGAGGATTGTGTAGAGGGTACTGCAGGAGTTGGGAGAAAAAATCAAGTCCTTAGAAAATAGAGGCAGCCCATACTAAAAGAAATAGAGAACTTTTTTAGAGGGTGTTGCTGGATTTGCTCTAACAAAGTAGAGTCCACCGTACCCACATGTTTCCTTTTTTTTCCTTTTTTCATGTACTGTAATTAGAAATTTGATTTGTTCACTTGAACATTCAACAAACTGGTGGTTGATTGTGATTAAATGAGTTAAGATATGTAGCGGGGCATTTGTGTCAATATAAAAATAGTGGAGTCTGCACGTGGTCAAAAACATAAAAAAAACTACTTATAAAATGTCACGAGTCAGGTACCACAAGAACTGAAAACTCACGATTCTAATAAGTAGGTGAAGTTCAATGGTAGGAGTAATTCTCAAAACTTGCAACGTAACGATGACACAGATATAATTAACCCTGTTTAAGAATACTTAGGTGTTGACACGCTTGAATATTTATTTATTTTGCTTTGACCAAGATTACACTGCACACATAGCGCGATATATAGCCTGTCTGTCTATGCTCTTGGGCTCAAGTGTTGAGTGACAGCCGCCGGCGAGCTGCAGTTGGACGTCCCCGACCCCGTCGCGTGGCTCTGGCTCGTCGTCGAAGTGTACGGCATGGTAACATAAGAGCCGACAGAGGCGGTGGTATCGCTGAACTGCATGGTGGAAGCACCGAAAGGCTGCAGGTACACGGCGACCGGCATCTTGGGCGGCAGCAGCGGCATCCTGAACTTCCTCGACCGCAGCGCCTCGGAGGCCTGCCGGATCCCCGGCCGCATCTTGGGGTCCGGGTGCGCGCACCAGAGCCCGACGGCGATCACCCGCTCCATCTCCCACCGGTCGAACGCTCCCGCAAGCCGCTCGTCGGCGGCGTCGAGCACCGCGCCACGGCCGTGCATGTCCCATGCCCACTCCACCAGCCGGAACACCTGTCCGTCCTTCCACGCGCCGGCGCCGGGCACCGCCATAGGCCGCCGCCCGCAGGCGATTTCCAGCAGCACGATGCCGAAGCTGTACATGTCGGACTCGGTGGATGCCTTGCCGGTGATGACGCACTCCGGGTCCAGGTAGCCCGGCGTGCCGGCGACCGCGGTCATGGTCTGCAGGCTCATGCCGTGGTCAATGAGCCGCGCCAGGCCGAAGTCGCCGAGCTTGGCGTTGAAGGACTCGTCCAGCATGATGTTGCTCGGCTTGATGTCGCCGTGGACGACGCACTGGTCCCATTCTTTGTGGAGGTACAGCACGGCGGAAGACAAGCCAAGAATTATCTGGTATCTGAAGATTAATAGTTGAGGTCAAAATTCAGTATATCTCCATGCTTTGATTTGGTTCGATGGAAGTCAGTGGTAATTTCCACAAAAAACAAACTATTTCAAGAGTAGAGTGGAACTCAAACTGAGTTCTACCGGATAGATCAGGGAAACCATTGATGTACAAGGTAGAACTCTAGTGAAACCAACTTTCAGCAATGTTTAGCTTTTCCGTATTATAAAAGGTCAACAAATTATACACTAAGGACCTGTTTAGTTCGGCAATTTTTTTCATCGCTACAGTAAATTCGAATGTTCGGATACTAATTAGGAGTATTAAATATGAATAACTGATAAAACTCATTTCATAACCCCTAGGTGAAATTGTGAGACGAATCTATTAAGCCTAATTAGGTCATGATTAGAAAATGTAGTGCTACAGTAAACAATCTCTAATGATAGATTAATTAGGCTTAATAGATTTGTCTTGTGATTTCTCGTCCATCCATGTAATTAGTTTTATAATTAGATCATGTTTAGTCCCCCCATCTTCAGTTTAAAATTGCTACAGTAAATTTCGCAAAGTTTCTCACCGGTCTAAACAGGCCCTCAATACTCTTGAAGGGCTGAGCATACTCTGCTCTTTGCCAGTGCCTGACACCGTTTGAAGGTTTGGGAAACAGAGCAATTGAGTCCGTTAAGCTCGTTTAATTGAAGATATAGCAAACAATGCTTCGAATGGGCCTCGCATAGCCACATGTTATGTCCTGTTTTTGTTTGTCAATTGAATCGCCATTGCCACGCTCCAATTTCTTACCACTGTAATTGTAATTACTGCTGTTCACAAACCCGACTCATTTCTATCTGTTTCTGCCCTACTAACAAACACGACCCTTACCCAAACCCAAATCTCGCCTAAGATTGTGTTGTCCCTAGAGAACAAAATCACCACCACAATCGCAGATGAAAAAACTTGTGGAGTTTCACTGTTTTTTTGGAATTTATAATGGTTGAAATAAATGAGGATCGTTAATCAGGCTGAATCCGATGGTTGAGACATAAGAGGTACCAAATGATATCTATAAAAAAATATCAAAAGGAACCAAAATAGGTGAGACCTATAGCAAAATAGAAAGAGTATATCCCGGTACCTTCTGATAATCTACCAAAATATGAAAGTACCTCATGATATCTTCCGGTATCTTTTCAATGACCGTAAAATAGTTTTTTTATTTAGCAAAAACACGATAACAAATTAGGGCACACTTTTGTTGCATAGCAACCTTTTTCATTTTGTAAAGGGTTTGGTTGTCGTGTTTCTTTTGCCTTTTAAGCCTCCGAGTTAGCCGGCAAGATAGCGTAATGTAACATGTCAATAGTAAAATTGTTACTACAATGTGATTAGTCACTTACTGAACGTCACAGTACACACTCTTGCAGGACACTGCATAGTCTCTTGTGGCACATTCAAGTTTGGCAAACAGAGCAAGAGCAACTGAGCTCGTTAAGCTATAGTTTGATTCAAGATGAAGGTTACACATATTGAAATAAACATCACACAGTCACATGTGTATGTTCTACTCCATTTATCAATGAAACATACATTGAAATTTAAACTACATTTATCTCCGAAATAAATTTCCAACCTAAATATCTAGCTGGATGATAATATTGTTTAAAATCAGTAAAAATGGATAATTATAATATATATTTTATTTTGTAATCTTGTGTCTTTGGAAATATATCAGTTCAAATATGGTGCACAAATAATTTGGAATACCCACACAAAAAGTGATGTCATATCTTTACAAACTCTCGGGTTAGGTTCCCTAATTGCTGTATACTTCTTTTATATATGTATAGTAGGCAAACAATAGCTGAAGAAAGTTCTTAAACTTTTGAGCTAAAAGCATCTCCAAGAGTGCCTAAAAAATAAGCTTTCCAAAATGCTACTTTTGGGACCTTGCCAAAAAGTATTAGGAGCTGAAACAATCTCCTTCTCCAATAGTGCCCAAAAGTAGAGTAAAAAATTCAATTAATGCCACATCACTCAATTTGTGGATCTATTGTCTACCAATCTACCTATCACCTTGCATGAAAAACACAACCCACAAAGAAGTGGAAAAATAAATATAACACACAAAAAAATAAAAAATGTCATGAAAAAAATAACATATGTGAAAAACTCTCGCGCAAAAAAATCGTGACAAAAGAATAACTCCGGGAAAAAAAATTGCGTGGAAAAAAGAGAAATTTGCCGTGCAAAAACATTGGGGAGAGAGAGACAAGAGTTCGTGCAAAAAGAAAATTTGCCACAAAATAATATGTAAAATTATGTGGGAAAAAAACCTGCCATGCAAAAAAAAGTTGGCGAGAGAAAAAAAGAGCAGAAAAAAGACATCGGTGGAAAAAAAATCGTGGATTGGGAGCGCGGAGCGGAGAAGCAATTTTGGCTCAGGATAGATTCATTATTGGACAAGCAAAAATATTGGGAGCGGGAGGATAGCTTCAATATTGGACATGCAAAAAAATTGGGAGTGGGATTGGACTACTATTGGAGCACTATTTTTTACTTTTGTTCTCAAAACTGAATATTGGACTATCTATTGGACACTCTTGGAGATGCTCTAAGTTCCACAAATTATTGTATCACGTTTTAAATTTCCTCAGCGCCAAAACTACAAGTGGTGACCAGAATAAATTAACTGAAAGGAATAACTGGAAGGGGAGACCGCAATAAATAAACTGAAAGGGATGCCAAACCGGAAAATGATAATGTTTATTTGGCGAATATATATACACACACACACGCTCTCTCTCTCTCTCTCTCTCTCTCTCTCTCTCTCTCTCTCTCTCTCTCTCTCTCTCAACCGTGACGCATTAGATTTCAGATTTCCAGTTCGGATGAAAATGTTTGGGGTGTTGGGGGGGTATTGATCTGCGAATATTCTTTGGCGAGTCTAAATCAGCATTTGATTATGGGCTAACCCGGAGCGAAATTTAGACCCAGACAAACTATGCGTGCGACGACCGGTGGATCGCTTCGTCGTCGTCCAAGTGCAAGTCAAGGGGCCCATTCGGACTTTGGGAGTAAGAAATGTAGGTCCATGAGGACAAATTAAATCAAAGAATGCGATGCCAGATCGATAGGGCTGCACGCGCGTACCTCGTCGGCCATGTCAGCGTCACCTCCGTGCTGTAGAGGTGGCAATCGAGGCTGCCGTTGCTGACCAGCTCGTAGACCAGCAGCAGCCGCCTCCGGCCATGGCACCAGCCGATGAGCTGCACCAGGTTCCGGTGCCGCAGCCGGCTGATGACGGTGACCTCGGACCGGTACTCCCTCCTCCCTTCCATGGACGCGCCCCTCCAGAACACCTTGATGGCGACGTCGCGGCCAGACTCCTTCAGGTGGCCACGGTAAACCGACCCTGACCCGCCCTGCCCCAGCTTCCCCTCCCCCGAGAAGTCCTTTGTCGCCGCCGCGAGCTGGGCGTACGGGATGGGGCGGGGGCCCGTGCTGGACTCGAAGTCGCCGTCGTCGACGGCGCCGAGGGAGTCGTCGCCGTCCGTGGTAAGCTTCTCTTCGTCGGATGGTTGCTTGCGCCTTCGCCGAACCAGTAACACCGCGACGGCGGCGGCGAGTAGGAGCACCAGCACCGCGGCTGCGGCCACCCCGACGCCGAGCTCTATGGTGGTCTTATTGGAGAACGAGGAAGCAGACAAGGAGGTGCTGTTCTTGGTTGGCAACGTCGAGAGGAAGGAGAACGAGAACACGGTGTGATTGCCGGCGAATGCGTCTCCGGTGGCCGCTGAGAAGCCGACGGCGACCTGTTCCGGCAGCAAGCTTGGCAGGTCCACCGTCGCTGCAGCGGTGTAGGTGGCGCTTCCGACGGTCAGGGTGACGCCGAGCCTGCGTGTGCCGTTGTCATAGACGACCGTCGCAGACATCACGCCGGCGTCGACAAGGCTGCCGTTAGGCAAGATGGTGTAGTCGCCGCGGGAGTCCATGCTGTTGACGTCGATGCCGATGTGCCGGCCGCTCGGGTCCCAGACGTCCTCGTGGGTGTCGAACTCCACGGCGACGAACCTCGCGTCGCCGGAGGCGTTGACCGTCGCGTAGTTGGCCTTGGCCACGCTCTCGTCGAAGAGGCCGAGGCAGCCGTCGTAGGACTCCTGCGGCAGGTCTGGCGTGTACGGCGCGAGGAAGAACGTCATGCCGTGCCCGACGCCCGCAGCGCCCTTGCCGGCGGGCACCGACAGGATGCTGAAGGTGAAGTTCGCGGCGAAGCTGGCAGCCTTGCCGGTGGTGCTGTCCCAGAGCTGCACCGGCTTCTTGTGCCAGGCCCGGCCCCGGGCCCGCGCTGCGTACTCGTCGCCGAGGAGCTCCAGCCTGCCGTCGTGGATCATCGCGTCGGCCTCCGGCCGGAAGTCATCGGGGTTGAAGGCGTTGTGGCTAAAAGAGAGAGAACTGGCACGAGGGGCGTGCAGTGAGAGGGCCAGGCAGCAGAAGAGTGGAAGAAGCAGCTGATGAGCTCTGCTGCTTGAAGATGAACACCAGTTTACAGCCATGGAGGCTACTACGGCTACGGTGACGTACGACATACTCAGCTTTGTGTAAGGGGTAAGTCGATCATCATGCCTCAATATACTTCTCAAATTTAGAACCTCGTGACGTGGATATAATATACTCCATCCGTTCTTAAATATATGACATTGTTGACTTTCTATTTCAACCTTGACCAACAATATTTCATTAGTTAGTTTGTTAAATAAAGTAAAATGGGTACCAATACATCTAATATTAATAATACTTTAAATTTAACTCATAGACCTATGTTTTTGTATAAATATTTGTAGAAAAGACGAATAGTCAAACAAAAGAAAAAAAGTCAATGATGTCCTATATTTAAGAACGGAGGTAGTAAGGTTGAACGTGTTTTATCATCAGGTGGGTCCTACGCAGAAGCGGTCCACAGAAATAGTCAGATTTTTTGGTGAGCATGCTGTCGACCGAATGAATATGGCTGGCGATATCTTCGTTTAGCACAGGGCAACCCAGGGAAGGAAGGCTTTTATTGATACATTATTACATCAACATCATATTTTATCATCGTCGCGCCTCACAATGGCATATAAGTGGTTGTGAAAAATACTTAAGGGGTTGGGCCAAAATACAAGTGGTGCATATAAAAAAGAAAAGAACCAACTGTTAAATAAGTTAGATGAACTGTATAAAAAAGCAGGGGCCACAAAGCTAGATCAAAACTGGCTGAATTTAAAACATGTTCTTAATGAGAGGCTTGCCAATCTATTAAGAGAAGAGGAACTGAAATGGTACCAGCGGGCTAAAGTCAAAAATCTTTTGGTTGGATGGAGATGCAAATACTAAATACTTCCATTAGTGGCAAATTGTAAATATAGAAAAATACATATTTTCCAGCTTGAACAGAACGAGGAAATAATATATGGTGATGAGAAACTAAAAACATTCATCACCAAATATTATAGAAACTTATTCGGGCCATCAAATTCAAACAATTTTTTGATGGATGAGACTCGAATATATGACATCCCCCAAGTTCTTGAGGAGGAAAAATGCACTCCTTTTCGATAGGTTCACAGAGGCTGAGGTGAGGGAGGCTATTTTCCAGATGCAACATAATAAAGCACCAGGTCCCGATAGGTTCCTCCTGTGTTTTATCAGGTCTTCTGGGATTTAATTAAGGAAGATTTGATGGCTCTATTTGAGGAATTTCATAGGGGCATATTAACTTTACACAGCCTAAACTTTGGAACAATAATTTTATTACCAAAATATGAAGAGGCAAAGCAAATTCGACAGTATAGACCAATCTATCTGTTGAATGTTAGTTTTAAAATCTTTACTAAAGTGGCCACAAATAGAATCACACAGGTAACGCAAAGAACTATTGGACCTTCGCAAACCGCTTTCTTACCAGGGAGAAATATTATGGAAGTGGCTGTGATTTTGCATGAAACTCTACATGAGTTGCCCACCAAAAAACAAGATGGTATTGTTTTTAAGATCGATTTTGAGAAAGCATATGATAAGGTAAATTGGGCTTTTCTACAACAAACTTTGAGAATGAAAGGTTTTTCACCAAACTGATGTAAATCGGTTGTGGCATTTACCAAGGGGGTAATGTTGGGATTAAAGGCAATGATCAAGTGGGTTCATTCTTTCAAACAAAAAAAATGCCTTAGTCAAGGTGATCTCCTTTCTTCATACTATTTAATATAGTAGTGGATATGCTAGCTATCATTATTGTCAGGGCTAAAAATTAAGGCCAAGTGTGAGGAGTGATCCCACACTTAGTTCATGAGGGGCTGTCAATTTTACAGCACGCCGATGACACGGTGATTTTTTTAGATCAAGATATAGGACAGGCTAAGAACATGAAGTTACTACTTTGTATATTTGAGCAATTATCTAGTTTTAAAATAAATTTCCACAAAAAAATCTTTTGCTTTGGACAAGCGAAAGAGCATGAGGCCTTATACTCACAGCTATTTGGTTGTAAGTTAGGATCTTTTCCTTTTCGTTATCTAGGCATACCAATGCATTATAGAAATTGAACAACAAGGACTAGCAAATGATTGAAGAAAGATTTGAGAAAAGGCTTAGTGGGTGGAAAGGAAAAAATGCTCTCTGTTGGAGGAAGATTAGTGTTGATTAACTCCATGCTGTCTAGTTTATCAATGTTCATGTTATCTTTTTTAGGTCAGGAGTCCTCAAAAAATTGGATTTCTATCGATCTAGACTTTACTAGCAATATGGTCAGCACAAGAAAAAAAATATAGGCTTGCAAAGTAGGAAGTGTTGTGCCAACTTAGAGACCAGGGAGGTCTAGGATTCTGAATCTCGATATCCAAAATAAATGCTTGTTGAGTAAATGGCTTTTCAGGCTTTATAATGAGGATGGGATTTGGCAGGAACTTATAAGAAATAAGTACCCTAAAGATAAGACTTTAGGTCAAGTCTATAAGAAACCTGAGGAATCGCAGTTCTGGATGAGTTTAATGGGAGTGAAAGATGACTTTTTGAGATTAGGCCGATTTAAAGTGCATTCAAGAAATCTGACTAGATTTTGGTAAGATGTGTGGATAGGGAATTAATCCTTGAAAGATAAGTACTTCAATTAATACAATATTTTTTGGAAGAAACATGCCACTGTTGTGAAGATTTTTAGCTCTACTGCTCTAAATATTTCTTTTAGGAGATCTTTGGTGGGAGTTATGTTAATAGAATGGACCAACTTAGTGGCTACATTGCTTCACGTCAACCTTCGAGAGGGAAATGATGTATTCCTATGGGCGATTCATAGGAATAATAGCTTTACTGTTCACTCAATGTACAAACACCTCGTTAGTAATGGTGTTAGAGTCACACAAGAGATTTGGAATACAAAATTACCATTAAAGATTAAAATATTTATGTGGTATATGAAAAAAGGAATAATCTTAACTAAGAGCAAATAATGCAGCTTTTGTAGTTTTGTAGAAACCATTAACCATCTTTCCTTCAAGTGTGTTTATGCTAAATTTCTTTGGAGGGCTCTACACATAGTATTTGGAATTTCCTCACCAACAAGCTTCTCTAATCTTTTTGATCATTGGGCGAAACAAGAGGGCTAAAATCAAATTATTATTAATGGTCAATTTGGACTACAAGGGATGAAGTGGTTTTCGATAAATGCCAACCTAAAACTTTTTTGCAGGTACTATTCAGGGAGACATACTGGCTTCGGTTGTGGGCCAAATTACAGCAAAGTAAGGGCAATCAAGAAACCCTTATCTCGGTGTACCGTTCGCTGGAGACAACTACCTCACGGTTCATCACTTTGCATGGATGGTCTTTTAGTTTACGAATTGGTGTTTAAATTTGGTTATTTTTATGCAACTATGTGTGTCAATGTAGCGGCTATGCTACTACTACTTTGTAAGAACTTAGGTCTGATCCCTCTTCTATGAACTAATGGTCGAATCAACAATTCCATCTTGGACTCCAAAACCGTGGTCCCGTAAACTTTCAAAATCGGCACAGGCTATTGTTTCTTGTTTCGCAGAAGACTCGCGACACAAAAGAGCCGCCGCCGCTGCCGTTCTCGCCCCGATGACCTCTGGTCCCCCTCCCTTCCCACCTCTGGCAAGTCGACGGAGGTTGAAGGGAGCGGGGATCCATCTCTCTAATAGTTTTTATTAGTTCGAGTTCAAATTAGGGTTAGGGTTTCTCCATGCTGAGTTTCTTGGTATTGGAGATTTGTTTCCTCCTTCTTCTTGTTGGCGACGGCAAGGAGGTAGGGTGGATTTGGTCTTTCCATGGTGACTCCGATGAAGACTATGACGGCAATTACGGCGTCAGCAACTTCCTTGGCATGATGGCATGGAGAATTAGATTTCTGGACTACGACATCGAAGTGGGGATGGTGTTGTCGTCATGGAATAATTTCTCCGGTCCCTTCTCCATTTTGTTGTGACTAGATCTGGCCACAATGAAGGACTGGTGAGAATAGATCTGCCCCTCGAAAAGATTACATTTGGTTTTGAGTTGGGAAGATTAGGGTCGGTTTTCCTTATTCTTCCGTGGCAGAATGAAGAAGAAGACACAAGAAATTAGAAGAAGATTATGCTCAAGTCCTCCTACAGGAATGTTGGCCGCCATTCATTGGGCACCTATTCTCAGCCTATTTGCTGAGTGTTTGCCTGTGCGGTCATCTATATGATTTTTCATACAGGTTTGGAATTGAGATTTGGAACTATATGTTGCATGAGTACCATAGAGTTGAAGAGCGGTTTGTGAGTACATTTATAATCTTTGTATTACAGAGTGCTTGTAACATGAGAATGTACTCAGCTACAATTTAATATAATTATTCTTTCACCTAAAAAAATAAACTTTCAAAACCGGCTATTTTACCTCCTCGATCCAAAACCATAGTGGTTTTCGCCTACGTGGATTCTCCACGTCGTCGCCACGCTAGCAATCTTATCCCCCCACCCGTACCCATCCTAGAGTTCAAGGAGACGCCAGTGTTCCGCAATGACGCTTGCCTGCGCCGCCGCGCCGACGATCCACATCGCGATGACGCTGGACGCCACTTACCTGCAGGGCTCACTCGCGGGCGTCCTCTCCGTGCCTTCCACTTTGACGCCTTCTTCGCATCCTCGTCATGCTGGCTCGCCTCACTCCGCCGCGTGCTGGTGGCCGCCTCTCCCACACTCCCGGCCACCGCCTCATCCGGGGCAACATCTTCGTTGTGCGCCGCGCACTCTACTAGCCCCTCAACTATGCCCGCATCTATGTCGCTGACTACTTCCCACGCTCTGTATCCCGCATCCTCTACCTCGGCTCTGACCTCCTCATTGTTGACTACATCGCCCACCTCTAGGACACCGACCTCGCCCCCGACGTTGTCCTCGACGCGCCCGAGTGTGCCGCCGTCTTCACCAACCGAATGCGCGTCCCCTGTATCGGTGGAACCAGCCCGGGCAAGGGCTCGGAGATACTGCTCCTCTCCTTCTCAGTGCACACCAAGAAAAAGAGCCGGCCAGATCCGGCAGCTCAGCACCACAGCACACTTCTCTGGTTTCAGAGAGGAAGTTCAGAAAGAAATCGTGGGGATTTTACTCATGCGTATTGTATGGACGTCTCCAGGTCCTCTTATAGAGAAATCGGCAGCCCACTGCTGATCGTTTCATCTATAATGACGCCCCATTTGATTGGCAGTAGTAACCGCCCACATAATTTAGGATTAAAGCATTGACTGTGTACTTATCCTCTTTAATGACCGTTGTCAAAAGGTTAATACGCAGATGGCAAAAGAATTACACAAACTTGGCTTGGCTGCTCGCTGCATCGCAAGTCACAAGTCACGCATTTGTTTACACGAAAAGAATGTGAATACGCACGTGCGCGCACGTGTGTAACCCAAGCCCCATTATCTTCAAGTGTTCATACTAGTGAGAGAGCTCTCGTATTTAAGTTGGCATGCACCAACTCAAACCAACAGTATGGGACAACTCTATACCATGCACTCTTGCTTTAGGATTCTATAAATGGGCATCTTCATGGGCCTATTTTTCAACACCTCTTTCTATGGCAATTCTCAATGGAGTTTCACCAGAGTTCCATCAAAATAAATTTGATGTCACATCAGCATTTTTTTTACTTAGCAAGGAGAGAAAATATGAGTTTATGGGATGAGAGAGAAGTTTTATCCCCATAATACTCATCTGATGTAGTTACCTAGTTTATAGTCTTGATAACTATGCAATAAAACCATGTATTGAGATTGGCCTAAACTGAAACATCGAACATACTGAGTGCGGCCGTTCCGCCCGAATATTTGGTTACAATTGCTAGTAGTGGCACGTGAATATTTTGTTGCAACCGAGTTTATTGCCACCTGAAATGGTTGTTGCAATAGGCCTTTTTGGGATTAAAAAAACACTTTTCCAATAAGCCTTATGGATTTGGGAATCTGGAATTCATTGTGCAGCCAAACAGACCTACACTGGATTCCAATCCAATTGAGCTCAATTCAAGGATGCAAACGGGCCCTAAGTGCTTACTAAAATGAACCCCTAATCTGGAATTTTTTTTTTACGATTTTTCAAAAACAACTCCTGGGTGGCAGATTTTGCAAATCTGTCATCCAACCGCCGTATCATAAGGCTACCGCCAAATGATACGGCGGCAAGCAGCTGTAACCGCCGTATCAAACGGCGGTTAGCTGAACCGCCGTTTGAACCGGCGTTTTATTAAACCGCTAAACCAACCGGCGGTTTCTTGATAAAACCGCCAAATGGTTTGGCGGTTACTCAAACCGCCAAATGAAACGGCGGTAACCGGCGATAATTATTTTTAATTAAATTTTTTGTTGGTAAATTATTTAATTGTTTAAAATTGTTATTTTCATTATTATAATGGTTAAAAATTGTTTAAATAGGTTATTGATGTTTTTTATTAACAGATATTTTGTTTTTTGTTCTGACTGACTGCAACAAACACATCCCACGGATTCAATGGCCCTCCAATTAATTTTTTTTAGGTAAATTATTTAATTGTTTAAAATTGTTATTTTCATTATTATAATGGTTGACAATTGTTTAAATAGGTTATTGATTTTTTTAGAAATAGATATTCTGTTTTTTGTAGGTAAATTATTTAATTCTTTGAAATTGTTATTTTCATTATTATAATGGTTAAAAATTGTTTAAATAGGCTATTGAATTTTTTTCTTAATAGATATTCTGTTTTTTCTGACTGACTGCAACAAACACATCCCACGGATTCAATGGCCCACACCATCTCCTTCCTGAGTGACTGCAACAAACACACCTCACGGATTCAATGGCCCACACCATGTCCTTCCTGAGTGATTGTAAAAACACACCACACGGATCCATTGGCCCACTGGCTGGGGTGGGGTACTTGGTGGCCTATTAATATCACGCTCATTCGTCCCCTTCAACCCACATCACAGAAACCAAAATGGCTGACCAGAGTGGGAGTGGGTCTAGGTATAGGAGGCAAGGTGGGTCATGCATCTGCGCCGAGAGATGGAAGCCATGGAGCGAGTCCGCGCAATGATCCAGACAGATCAATCCTTGCTACTAACCAGAGGCCAAAGGATGAGATTCCACCCGAAAGCTATTGTGGCATGAACAACGGGATGGCTATCTCATTCGAAGAAGGCACATACGGGAGGAGGTACTGGTGTTGCCAGAGGATCCATGAGATAACAAACAGTTCGCAGGTAATGACCTCAAAGAATAAGAACTGATGATTGTTTGAAGTACTAACATTGTTATCGTTTTTTTACGAATTGACACAGGGAGGCAGAAGGACCGCTACACTGGACACCAGGGCATATCACTTCACCGAATGGATCGAAGACTCCATCAGCTGGAAGGACCAGATGCGCTGGGACGAGATGAAGACGAGAGCCGAGGAAGGACGACAGGCGGCACAAAGGGCTGAAGCTAACAGACTTGTCGGAGAGCAGTTCAGGGAGGAGATTGAAGAAATTAGGAAGGAATTTCGTGAGAAGAGGGATTCACGAGGTCCCTGAAGTTATCTGCCAGGCTATCTAAATTCCCTAAGGCATGTTAGGTTTAGGACGAGTCATGTTAATCGTGTCGCGTCACGTGCCAATGCAAAATGTAATAGATTGTGTAGGTCAAAGGTTAATGGCGCACCATGACCTTTTCTGTCATGCAATTTAAATTTAATGAAAGCCAAGGCAATTGAATGCAGTGATGTGTATTAAATTTTCTGTGCATTCGGTCTCACAATATTATGAACTTAAAAATAAGAACAATGCAGAGTCAAACACAATATTACGAGCTTAAAAATAATAATATTAAACCTCGACCTGCATTTAACTTGACTAAAGTAGCACTAAGATACATAGCTTGACCTTGCAATGGCATGTACGGCACACCTTTCTAACCTAAACATGCGCCGTTACTAATCCTAACATGCCTTAGGGAAATTAAATTGACGCTTCGACGATGCATCCAGTTCTACTGCTCGAAAGAGAAGAGAGATCCACCCGAGTGCTGCGAGGGAAAGTAGTACTTAGGGCGAGGCTCAGTCGGTGGCGCTGGTGGTGGTGGTTGGCTACTGTTTAGGTGACATGAGCACCGACAGTTGGGGTCATAACAAACTGGTGGCGCAAAGCTTGGTGCACTGCCCTCCTTAGAATCATCAGGAACGTCATCTTGAAGGAGCCTAGTGTTGTCCACCTCTTGCTGTAGCTCATCGATGACGAAGTGGAGGTAGGCGATGTACTCTTCATATGGCTGAATTGGTGGGGGATCCACCCACCTTGCGAATCCACAGCCGTCGGGAGCCAACGAGCTCTGAACGTTGTAGAAAAATGATTAGGATGACAAATGTGGATGGAAACATACAAATTCAGGGTTATGACTTACATATCCCCTAGGGCATTGCCAGAATCACCGTCCGCCCTCCGAAGCTGAATGCTGAACCTGCACAACACAGTACTCACCGTGCATACATCTTGGCCACTGCCCCGACTTTCTGCGCTCATAAGGTCGAAGGCTACGCTGCGGGCCGAAATCGCTCTTGGATTCGATTGGAAAATGTTTTGCAAACTCTGGAGGAAGTTCAGTATAGATGGTTGGCCCTAAGTCGTCGTCGGTTGCCATTTTGGTTTTTGTGATGTGGGTTGAAGGGGACGAATGAGCGTGATATTAATAGGCCACCAAGTACCCCACCCCAGCCAGTGGGCCAATGGATCCGTGTGGTGTGTTTTTGCAGTCACTCAGGAAGGACATGGTGTGGGCCATTGGATCCATGTGGTGTGTTTTTGCAGTCACTCAGGAAGGACATGGTGTGGGCCATTGAATCCGTGTGGTGTGTTTTTGCAGTCACTCAGGAAGGACATGGTGTGGGCCATTGAATCCGTGAGGTGTGTTTTTGCAGTCACTCAGCAAGGACATGGTGTGGGCCATTGAATACGATTTTTTCAGTCCAAGGAAGAGATGTCATAAAGCGGAAGATCGTTCAAATACAACTTTGTTAGTAGATGGTGTTGATGAAAACTTGAACTCAAATGGAGCATCTGATACTTTTGATTCAGCCGATTCAGATTTTGAGGAATACATTGATTCTGGGGGAGAAGATGGCGAAGATACAGATATAAAAGGGCATTATGGGGAAGAATACAATAGACTTTTGAGAATTGCACTGCACGCACTTTAGATTCCACTGCCACCACTATCTGTTGTGTAAGATTCTATATAACTCAAACCAACAGAACACAAACACAAGTCCAGTACAGGGTGTGCTTCCTCTGAGTGACAGCAACAAACACATTCATGCGAGCCACGGATTCAATGGCCCACCACCTCTCCTTCCTCTGAGTGACAGGGGGGTGCTGGCTATAAGTGTAGGCCGGTGCACGCTCTGTTTGTAGGCCGGTGCAGTATATGGCTGTAGGCCGGTGCGCTCTTTATATTACACAAGTTTGATACACAACTCATCCATCCCACGACTCATCGTCAATATAGATCGTACCAATGTCATCGTGGAGAGATGACCCAAAAGGTGTGCCGACATGGGAAGAGCGGCCAAAATGCCACTGCGGGTTCCGATGCTGGTTGCAAGTCTGTACTGATTCTTGAAACAAGTCCAAGTGGGGTGCTAGGTTCTTCAGATGTCCTAACATTGATGATGATTTCAAGGTTCGTTGCAATGCTAATGCATGTTTTTGTTGTTAGTGTATCTAAATGACCAAACCGTCCACATGCAGGCTTGTAGTTTCTTCCAGTGGATCGACAAGAATGCTCTACCCAGTCAAGGAGTACCATCACCAATTGAGAGCAAAGAGCAGTACTCTGCTAGACTACAACAAGCACGTGAGGCCGAACGTCTTTCTCGCCTTGAGAAAGACCTTGTTAAGCGTGAGACGGCACTTAAGCTCAGGAAGGGAGAATTCCAAGCTCGGGAGTCTCGCCTGCGTCATCAAGAAGCGCAACATTTAGCTTCGGCAAGAGAGTTCTGGCAACGAAGTAATAGGATGAAGAAGGTGGAGCGTCAGGAGGCCGAAGCACATGAAGCCGATCGTGAGCGCAACAGAGAGGCCGCACGCCGTGCAAAGGAAGCTGCACCAGAATCCAGCAGGAAGGGGAAATATCCCCGTTGTACTCAGTAGAGCGTTAGTTTCACACCTGGCAACCTACTTTCCCCTAAGGCATGTTTGTTCTAGTAACAGCAACTGATTATGTTTTCGGTGTACTGCACATGCCGTTGCAACTTCTATTAGATTGTTTAGGCTAAGGATGTGAGGTGTGTGTTCACCATATCGTTTCTGTGATGTAATTTTTTATACATTGCAAATGAATGCCGGGGGTACTTAATTAATAAAAACATGAGTACAAGAGACCCATTTGTTATCCATCCATCTGCTAGCTTCTTGGAAGTTACTATAATCCATCCATCGTCATCCTTAAGGTTTTTGTTAACTGGAGGTATTCTCTGGCATATTTGCTATCAAAGATGAGCAAACATTTGAAAGAAATATGGCATGGTGCAAGATAAAACGATGTGCAGAAATATTATGATGGCATGAGTGTTTGGTCACTATCAGCAGAGCCACCATCCTGGTCTGTACAATCTCTGTTTTCCTCATCACCGGAGCTCAGGTCACTTAGGTACTTGGCATCATCCAGTCCTCCATCTTTGTTATGCTCAGAATTGATGTCAGATCTTCCATTAGTTTTTCTTTTTTCTGATTTATAATGACATTTTCTACTGAATTCAGGGATATATAGGACGTGAGGGGGCGCACGGACCTAACCGCCGAGTGATTCGGCGGTTAGGTCCTCTGGGCCCAGTGCCCGTCCCCTACCGCCGTTTGAACTGGCGGTTAGGTTGAGAAAAAATAGTTTTAAATCAAACCGCCGGTTCAAACGGCGGTTCAGCTAACCGCCGTTTGATACGGCGGTTACAGCTGCTTACCGCCGTATCATTTGGCGGTCGCCGTATCATACAGCGGTTGGGTGACAAATTTGCAAAATCTGCCACCCAGGAGTTGTTTTTGAAAAATCGTAAAAAAAATTAAAAAAAATTAATCTGTCCTAACCAGCCCAGCCGAGCCCACCCCTGACTCAACAGCCATGGATCAAGGCCAGCAGACAAACAAGTAAGGTCCTCTTATTCTTTGACGTAAAGCCCAGCTCGGTAATTCTCTCTCTCCTCTAATTCTTTTTTTTTTCTATGGAAAAAGTCTATTTTGCCTACTCGAACTTTGGTCGAATCCTCAATTCCACCTTGGACTCCAAAACCGTCCAACTCTGGTCCCCTGAACTTTCTAAACCGATTATTTTACCTCTCCAATCCAAAACCACAATGGTTTTCGCCTACGCGCAAACAAATCGTCGCCACGCTAGCAGTCCTATACTCTTATCCCCCCACCCATACACACACGGAGTTCTGGGAGATGCCGGCATTCCGCAATGACGCAGCCTGCGCCAGCGCAGGGACGATCCACATCGCGATGACGCTGGACGCCACCTAACTGCAGGGCTCACTCGTGGGTGTCTTCTCCGTGCCTTCCACTTTGTCGCCTTCTTCTCATCCACGGCTTACCGCCTTGCCTCACTCCGCCGCATGTTGGCGGCCGCCTCCCCCACGCTCCCGGCCACCGCCTTGTCCGAGGCAAGATCTCCTCCGTGCGCCGCGCCCTCGACCAGCCCCTCAACTACGTCTGAATCTTTATGTTGTTGACCACCTCCCGCACTCCGTATCCCGCATCCTCTACCTCGACTCCAACCTCCCCGTTTTTGTCGATGTCGCCCACCTCAGGGGCACTGACCTCGGCCCCGACGTTGCCCTTGACGCGCCCGAGTGCACCGCCGTCTTCACCAACTGAATGTGCGTCCCCTGCACCGGTGGAACCAGCCCGGTCTCGGCGGCGACAACGTGGCGAGCCAGTGTCGGGAGCTGCATCTGGGCCCGGTTAGCCTGCTGCACTGGAGCGGGAAAGGGAAACCGTGGCTGCGATTGGACGCTGGCCGGTCGTGCCCACTCGACGCGCTCTGGGGCACCCTACGATCTCCACCGCTGTCGCCAACTATGACCTCCTCGCTGCAATCGGATCCTCGGCTACAGCCATCGGATTCCTCCTCCGCGGTCTATGCCATTGGTGATGGTAAGGTCTAGGTCATGATCATGGCACACAAGAATACATCTTGCCATGCGCAGGCAGATACGGTGGTTATGAACTTATAATGTTGTACTGTGGAAATCAACTCACTTGAGTAACTAGATTCTTAGGCTGGAAGAAATCCCGGCCATTCTATCCTACCGCAGCTTAATTGACACGTGTCTCCAGCGTGGCCTTTTTTATTTTCTTTTTTTTTTAGCTCAGCGTGGCCTCCATCGGTTTGGTGGTTTCTAAATTATTGTGGCATGCGACATCATTTGCGTTTCAATTTTTCATGTATGCTAGCCTGCTGCGTATGTGTTTCGACATGGGCCACGTCGATGTCCTAGCGACATTTAGAGCCAATGTCATTCGGTACTAAAATAATATTGGGACGTTATATTTTATAAAACTTCCTGTGTTTGAGATCCATGGTATACTAGATGGTTAGCTAACATGATGTGAGCAACAAGCCAACCATAAACTAATTAACCATCATCCAAGCCAATCATAAATTAACTAATGGCTCCTATAAAATGTTGAGTTAGCCTATTAAAATAATGAATCAAGATTAATTGATTGTTGATCCGTTATAATAAAATGTCGAAACATGTAGCAGACAGAGGAACCCTATTTGACGTGAGGAGGGTAGGTTAGCGACTAATTAACAACTCTCACGAAATGTTGAGTTAGCCTATCTGAAATGTTGAATCAGGTTATTTGCCTGTTGAATCAATTGTTCCAAAATATTGAAAGACATCTGCAATGAGAGGTTGATGGGCTACAATAACTGAGCTAGATGGGTCGAGTTTTAAAACTATAGCCTCTAAGCAGCTATATATATCATGTAATTCTATGTTCATATTGTTTTTTATAGTTAATGTATTCCTTAAATCGTCCAATCTTATGAGTTTGCTTGTGACTGCATATGCATAGTGTTCTAGCGTTTCGAGATTAGTAATATAATATGGATTATATAGTGTTTTTGGGTGCTGTGTTTTTAGCAAAGCAAGTGATTCTGCAATGTTATTAACAAATATAATTAAGAACAGCATAGACATAACTACACGTATACGGGCGTGGCGTAGTGCGCCGGCCATCCTAGTATTACTTGTTGATGAAGAAGTAGGAGATCTGATCTACCATTTGAGGCTGCCGTTTCCAAATTGTGATGGTCACATTCACAAAAGAGCAGCGGTTTCATGAGAAGGTGGTTTTAGTAGCAGCGATGGAATAGACTTGATTGAGATGTCGTGGATGAAATATCTTCAATTTGTAAACAAACAACCTGATGAGCCATCCGATTGCAAAATTGAGTTCAGTGTCAATCCCTGATTGAATGGTTTGAGGCTATCCGATCGCAACTGGAAATCATGAGAATCACACCAGAAATTGACCTGGTACATGGCTCTAGGGCGGCGGCCGGTCAGGGCCTCATGCAGTTCTAGGGTGCCAACCGGGCATGGACGGTGACGTAGGAGTGGCGGCACAGGTCTCTGCCTCTCACGACGCAAGAAATAAAAACCCCGATCCAAATAAAATAGGTAAATGGGCCAAAAAAATCAAGTGACACCTTAAACAACTCATTATATATCATAGACATCAAATTACTAAATTACAGAGAAACCAGTGGTGAGATCTTGGGCCAGTATGTAGTAGTATTGGGCACTATACACTAGTAGAGAAAGGACCTTTGGTTCAGGACCTTTAGTCACTACCAGAGAACTCTCTATACATCCTCCCTAATCGGTCACGGTTGGATTGGACCCGGTACCAATGGAAGCATTGGTACCGGGTCCAATCCCCAATAATTCTGCGCGCTCATTGGTACCGGGTGGTGGCACCACCCGGTACCTATGAGGCAACATTGGTACCGGCTGGTGTCACCACCCGGTACCAATGAGCCTCGGGGCCTTTGGTACCGGTTGGTGATAACAACCGGTACCAATGTGAACCCCTTTGGTACCGGATGGTGCCACCAACCGGTACCAAAGGGGCTCTGCGTATAAGGCCCCTTCTTCCTCCCCCAGCCCGAGCCATGGCTCATTTCTTCATCCTCCATTGAGCTCGGGTTGGGGAGCTCATGCCCGATTTTTCCATAACTTTTGGAGATTTTGCAAACCAAGTCCGCTAGAAGGTTAGCAACTTCATCCTCTCTCTTTTGACGTTTAGTATGGTCTATTTCATGCTCT
>CM014277.1:57095704-57129407 GCA_004135705.1 Alloteropsis semialata
GCAGCCCAGGTCAAAGAGCATTTCAAACCAGATGAGCCAGAGAAGCCGGTGCCCATAGATCCGACAGCGAAGACATTTTTCACAAAAATGAGCGCGGCGAATCGGAAGAGATTCTTGCCCTCCGACTACGACCGCCAGCTTGCAAAGTCTTATGATAAGCAGAAACAACAAGCCAGCAGTGGATCCTCGGTGAAGAAGGCGGCCACTCCTAAGAAGAAACAAGTCGGTCAGAGCTCGGCTAGGAGGACACAAGGGCAACAGGAATATGACGACGAACAGCTTGCGTTGTTGTGCGAGCAAACAGGCCTCTCAGCGGCAGAACTTTTATCGGGCACGGGCGAAATTCCTGTGGCAGCACCTGTGGAAATTTGGAAATTTGAATATGGCAAACCAATGCTGCCCCCAGATTCTTTGAAGTCCCTAACCACTCAAGCATTCCGATTTCATGAGTGGTACATGAAGGCGTCCAAAAAGGGTAGACAGATTCTCAATGTTTTGATAAAAGACCGTGATTACTTCCGTGGGCATAGTCTCTTGATTTTGGATTTCAAGGATGTGTAAGATTTGTACCGTCAAGATGCCATAGACCTCTCATTGATGAGCTGCTGGGTTGTGTAAGTTTCTTTCACTGATCTATTCTCGCAATACTTGCTTTCTTAATTATAATTTTTAACAATAACAATCTATTCTTGTCATGTAGGATGGAGATCCATACATGCCGTGAAAAATCGTATGATGATGTCGGCTTCATGGATCCATTGATGGTAAATGCCGTAACTGTAGACAGTAACCCACTAGAGACGGTGGACAACATATACATGTACCTGGAGAGACAAAGAAGCAAGACTTACATTCTTTTGCCATACAATTTCCAGTGAGTACTTCTCTCTATGTATGTATAACTTTAAGACTTTGTTCTCAATACTTGTGCATGTATTTATATATATATATACAGCTTCCACTGGATACTGCTTGTGATAATCATAAACACCGGTCAAATTGTTGTCATGGACTCACTGCGAAAACCACAAGAGGATTACCAAGCAGTTTTAGACTTGATTGACATGGCATGGACACGTTTCCGTGCGAAACAAAAAGGAAATTTCAAACAAAAACTGGATGTGAGGACGGACTTTCAGGTACGTGGCTGGTGTACCCGCATATCTCGTAAAATCACACTAATATATAGTTGTTACGTCTAACTTTATTCTTCTCCACTATCAGTGTTGCCAGACAGGAAGCAGGGACGAATCTATGCGGATACTACGTCTGCCAGTGGATCCATACCTTTGTTTCTCCCAAAAAAGCGATTCAAGAAGAACTCATGGTATGAATTAGATTATTAGTGTATATAGAAATTAGATTATTAGTGTATATGGAAAATAGATTATTAGTGTATATGGAAATTAGATTATTAGTATGGAAATATTAGTGTATATGGAAATTAGATTATTAGTGTATATGAAAATTAGATTATTAGTGTATATTGAAATAAGATTATTAGTGTATATGGAAATTAGGTTATTAGTGTATATGGAAATTAGATTATTAGTGTATATGGAAATAAAGATTATTAGTGTATATGGAAATTAGATTATTAGTGTATATGGACATTAGATTATTAGTGTATATGGAAATATGATTATTAGTGTATATGGAAATATGATTATTAGTGTATATTTATTATGAATATATTTATTATACTTTGTTATTTCATGTAAACTTCGTTACTTGGTTAGAAATGATTATTTGTTATTGATTATTGTTTAGAAATGATTATTAGTTATTGTTTTGAAATGATTATTAGTTATTGTTTAGAAATGAATGTGTTAGGATATTTTATAATTACATGCAAAATTTATTTATTAAATGAATGAATGATTATTAGTTACTTGTTTAGAAATGATTACATGCAAAATTTATTTATTATATGAATGAATGTTGTCATTTGTGATTAATGCAGAGGATGTTTTACCATGAAGTGCTCCCAATGAAACAAAAAGCAATAGCTATTACGGACCAACTATTTGGATTCATTATGGACCAAGTTATAAGTCCACTGGGAGAGTACCACCATGACGGATCCGCTATCGCTCAATTGGACTCCCTTTCCGCTCCTTCTTCCAGTTCTGCTCGTGAATTGTAAATAACTTTTAAATGCTCTAACTTTTGTATTGGCCGATCTCAAATGTTTATATGTGAATGTTCGAAAAAAAATGCAATCAAAGTCGGGTCAAAATCAATTGACAATTGCGATGACTTCAATCTTATTGCGTGAAAGATCGTGTATGACATATGACGAGCAGACACGTAGACGCGTAGATTTGTATATAACTAACCCAAATATCAAACATTTAAAAAAAATAACCAAAACAGCCTTTGGTACCGGTTGGTAACACCAACCGGTACCAAAGGCCCTCCCCCGCATGCCTACGCGGGGGGGTCCTTTGGTACCGGTTAGTGTTACCAACCGGTACCAAAGGCTCCCTTTGGTACCGGTTCTGGACCCGGTACCAAAGGCCGCCCCCCTTTAGTCACGGTGTCGCGGTACCGGTTCCAGTACCGGTACCTATGAGGGTTACGAACCGTGACCGATGACGAGTTCTCCAGTAGTGAGTCCCGGTACCAATTGGACCCGGGACTAATGAGCATATATGTGGAATACTTCCACTTCCATGGCGAGGAGGTGATATATCTGGAATTCTCAGAAATATACCAGATATACCATGTGGATGCTCTTGACATGTCTATCATCAGCTGCTGGGTGCTGTAAGTGCTTCATTTATTTCTATATTTAACGTCTACTATATATTCTCAATAGATTTATTAAACATTTCTTTCTTTATTTTAAATTATATCCTGTAGAATGTAGATCGAAGAATACAAGAAAAAAGCTCATACTTCCAATTGGGCTTCGTCGACCCAAAAATTGTAAACCAGCATATGTTAAAAAATTATTATCAAGACACAATGAGCAACATTGACAGGTTCTTACGTGTACAATATTACAAGACAATGATTCTATTTTCTTACAACTTTGGGTGAGTACTTTTACTGTCTTGTGCATCTTCCGTTTTTCTTCCTAACACAATGTTATTTCAATTGACGTGACCCTTTGTACAAAACACGCATGTAAATAGATTTCATTGGATATTATTTGTTATAATTCTGGATAAAAGCATGGTGGTCGTCATGGACTCAATGAGGGGACCACGGGAAGCGTACCAACCAAAGATTGACCTCCTGCAAAAGTAATTTTCGTCCTCCACTATTATACATCTTTAGATCGTCTGAGAATTCCATTTATTTCCTATGGTGCACAGGTGTTGGAAAAAGTTCCGTTCAGAGTAGAGAGGTACATTCAAGGAGGAACTTTATGTCAAGGGAGACTTTCCGATAAATACTGCTATACGCAGACACTGTTGACGCTCATTAACGACATCTTTTTAGCGCTAATTAAGTGGTGTTTTAGGACCAATTCATATACTAACCCGCCACATGGCACTTGAAATAACCCCGTTTTCGCATATGCATGTATTTTTGGAGGATTTTGGTTTACGCAGGTTTTTGAGCTATAAATGAGCACTTTTAGATGAAGACCAAGGTCATGCGTAGCATGGAGGAATATGAAGGCCAAAAACCTAATATGACTCGGATTTCGTTTGTTCTCATCTATGGTGAACCAACCTCCAAGAATGTGGAAGGGCAAACACTTGAAGATAAGATCGGATGACTTCAAGATCAAGGCAAATCAGGTAGACATTTGGAAAGCTATCAAGGCCCAATCTTATCCTGAAGCAACCGACGTCCAAGTACCCACATGCATTGGCACCTGAACTTCTGGAGGATCTAGAAGCTTGCACGCAAAAGATGGGACCGAGGGGCCACAAAAGGACCCTAGGCCGATCGGCCTAGGCCCTTTGTGCCGGTCGGCCTAGGCCATTTTTGCGCTGCGTCGGCCTCCAATTTGAGCTAGGGTTTCCTCGGACTATTTATAGCCCTGATGCCCAGAGGCACGCAGATCCATCCACCAGAACTCAGTGAAACCTAGGGCATACATCAAAGGGAGACGACGGCCGCCGCAAGTCCTCGAAGTTGTCTAGGAGATGGCTTAGGCCAACCCCAGCCGTCATGGCCTCCCTGCGTGGTTGTGCCATGGCAGAGTTCAAGAGCTAGTAGTGGATCATCTATGGTATGTACTCGGAGGTGATGATCTAATACATCTATTATGTGAGTAATGTTCTTCGTGTCATCCGATCTTTTAGCGACTCGATTCCTTCTTCTATGATCTTGTGCTTTTCTTGGATTTGCTTTGCTTTCAATCTATTATCGAGATAGATTGCTCAGGGTGATCTTGTAGTCATGGTGCCTAGAGGTTCATACCAGATCTACCAAGAGGTTCAACACGTTCTTCGCGAACGTGCTCTTAAGTTACCCACGCCGATAGGGAGCATCGTGACAAGGTGTGATCCCATGTAAGGTGGGGCTTTCGAGGGTTCGACCGGAGGACAGTAGTTTAAAGACGGCTTTGGATGAGATGCTTGATGCGCTTGCTCCTATTTTGCTAGAACTACAACTAGAAGATGATAGGCTCGTTTATCCCTTTGGTTGTGCTTAATCTTTGCCTATGTTCATGGGTGTGATCAATCTATACACTACACTCATATATTATTGGTTTGCCCTTTATATGCAATCTATGCCTAACATTGGGATTAGATCCGTTTAGCTAGATAGAAAACCCTAGGTAGTTCGTTGTTGATCTACGGATTGATAACCTTGGATGAATACTCTAAGGGAAAAGCTACGATGATCCGTGCGCTTGCGGTTCACAATTGGCGCGTCTATGGACCATCAACAAGCTTTTCTGGCGCCGTTGCCGGGGATCGGCAACTTGAACCCTAGAAAGATCTATCTAATTTTTTGGACTAACCCTAATTTTTATTATTGCATATACCCTCATTTTCTTGTTTGTGTCCTTGAAAGCTGGTGGAAATCTAGGCACTAAGCTTGGGTTTTAACAAGTCCAAACTCGCTCCCACAAGTTGATGGCTACGTGAAGATCTACTCTTTAGTGGTAGGTGCTAACTTTTGTTAGTGGCCCATCATCCACTATCTAGCCCACATACAAAACAAGTGAAGATGAACAAGGTATGCTGCCATGTCAATTAATTTTTAAGACTAATATTTCTTGGAGAATTGTTTGTTCAAGCTATAGGTGATGAATCATGCCCCAAAGAAGTTGTGAGATCCGATCGTCAACATCTCTAGAAGGTTGCTGTTGAGACCAATTTTTGCCCATGATCAGAGAGGTACCATTGAGGAAAATTAGAAAATATGAAGCTCCATCAAATCTTCTTTCCAACATATCAAGAATCGCAAATTTTGGAGATCGGTGGAAGGAGTTATGGTAAAATATTTCAACACTATGCGTTCTAAAATCTGCTCGGGACAGAACATAGTGCTGGAGTAAAACAAGCGTAACTCTTTCATCCGGAGTCTACTTAAGCGAATGAGCACTCGTTGGAAAGGGAATCTGATGCACATTGCAATGAAGTAGAAATTTGGTACATATTCTGCACTGGGTAAAGAGGAATTCAACGATGAATAAGCCTTCCTATCACCCCCACCAAAAATCGGAGGCAACAAGGGTAGGATTAACTAGCGTTAATTTGCTTGCCATCACCATTCATATTAGTCAAGTCTGTCTCTATTACTTGTCCTAACTGAAAACTTTGACTAGCCTCCCCATGAGATCCTAAACCCTTAGGAAAATCTCTCATACCTATAGCCATCCTAAAACCATAGGTTTTGTTTTCCACCCAATAAAACAACCTTTGTTTTTTTTTGTTTTCAACCACCTTAGGTAGATTTTCTAAACTTGACTTCTCTCTTCAAAATTCTTGTTTTAAGCCAAAAATATAGGATACCCATGAACCTTCCCCTAAACCTCGTTAGCTAAGTTGTTCGGTTCTTTTCGATGAATGATTTTCTTATCGACAATGCTTCACTTCTTATGAAGTGGCTGGCCAAGCTTTGTCGCTCTAAGCAATTACTTTTGAATCATCTGATTGCGGAACAACATTGAAAGACCTTTCAAACCTTGCTAACCCTTGTTTTTTGCTAACTCTTTGCATTTGTATTTTGCATCCATTCCATCGTTCCATCATGCATTTGTCAGCTTGACTCTCTCACAAAACTTCATGATGAATACTTTCATATATATATGTCAATGCCTTGATCGGGCATTTTCTCTTTATGGTCTTGTGTAAACATGGTGTTTAGACATGATCGTGGACCATCATCATTTAGTTTTGAGAGCCCTGTTAGCATTTACATTGCATTAGTTGGTTTATAAGCTTTGCAATGTGCCAAATTTTTCTTGCACTATGAGGAATTATTGACCTTGGGATAGATATGGTGTTTTAACCTTGGTTAATAGATCTTTATGACTATGGAGAAATTCAGTAACCTAGTTGTAAACATGGTGTTTAGAACTAGTTGTAAACATTGTCTTTGTTTATATACTTTCCTCTCATTTGCATACTCACTTTGCACTCACGCACAACTATTAGGTTTTTATTTTTCTCTTTTACTAGGTTAATTATGCCACAAGTTAAAGTCTTAGGGATGTCATTGGTTGTTGGCATTTTCTTATACTCCCAACCATCACCCCGGGGCTAGTTCATGCATTTCAATTGTTTTGCAGGCATGACAAAGGAATCCCATGAATTCGTGATCAAAGTTGCAACCAAGATCGTCATCATCTCCGAAGATTTAAAGGGACGCTGTTGTTTTCATCAAAAACCTGCACATGCTTAGAGCTGTACAAGGAAGAAAAAGTGAATATTCAAAGACTCCATTAAATTCTCATTTCAACACATCCAAGACCAATGAATTTGAAGACCCATACAAGGAGATACGACAAAAACATTGGGCGCTGCGCGTTCTGAAATCAGTTCGGGACAGATTGCAGTGCTGGAATAAAATGAGCATAACTCTTTTGTTCGGAATCCATTTTAGGCAAATGATGACTCGTTGGAAAGAGAAATTTGTGCACTTTGCAATGGAGAAATGGTTCAGTAATGTTCTATTCTGGAAATAAAGAAACAATTCATGGAAAATGAAGCAGCAATGAAGACAACAAGCTAGGAGGTGATAACGGTACGAAGAATGATTGGGACAATGGCTTAGTGACAATGGGCAGTGGTTGAAGGAAGATTAAGGCAACAAAGATGAAGAAGCATAAAGATAATCTCCAAACACATGGCGGATGGACTTCAAGAATTACAAGACGGTTCACCATCTTTTTCCACGCTTAGCAACATGCTAAGCATGGGGAGGACTTGTTGGACGAAAAAGGAAAAAGGCCATATGGAGTACAATGATCGTGTTTACCACAAGATGCTCATTACTCTTCTTCCATGCTAAGCACAATGCTTAAGCATGGGGGAAGCCGCACTACACTTCATTGCACGCATCAAAAAGGACGGTAACTCTTCCTCAACCTTCTCTTTGTTCATTTACTTTCTTAATGCTTGTATATATGTATGCCATCGACCATAGGTTACAAACCTTTGTATATCTCTCTTGTTAATGACATGGCTGCTAGGAGGCCAACCTAGTTTTGTTTTTGTTTTTCAATAAATGATCACCATCACTTTGTGCTCACCACGATGCAATATTTTGAATGCCTTTACTTATGGAAAAGTGATGGATGTTGCCGCTTTGTTCTACCTATACCATGTTGTATATGACTTGACCATTTGCTCTCTATTAAATGATCTTAAATTGACTAAATACTGGCTCTTTTATTTGTGGAGGTTAAATGACTAAATTCTAGACCCACATATTACTTATGTTGCTCTTTAATTTAAGTTTACCGATGACCTTACACCTTGAATTATTTTATTTAAAACTTGGTTCTTATACTATCTACATTCGTGAATATCTTGCAAAGTTCTACCTACCAAAGCCTTTACATATACATGATCTTTTATGATGAAACCCTTAGAATTGCAAACTTATATTTTGATAAGTTGGATTAAGATTGATTTCTATGGTTCGAGACTAAGAAGCTGGCCATTCCATTTTGCGTACCTTCCTTTTGCTAGCCTTTCTATCCATGCATTATGAATTTCTACACCGAAAACTTTGCAAACTTCGTAGGATATCCACCCAAAACCCAAAATATCTTTTTGTGATTACCTCCTTGACCACAACCTACAGTTGAGTATAGATCATTATCGTGAGGAAAATTTAGAAGAATCAAGAGCCTAATTAAGAGAACATTAATTTGGGAGGCATCGAGAAGAAACTCCCTAAAAGATTCAAATGATTTTCTCGAAGGTCAAGATGGATTTTGTGTACTTACTTCAGCAATTATCGAGGACGAGCAATCGTTTAAGCATGGGGGGAGGATGCTGAGTAAGTACTATGTTGCAAAAAGTTCTTAGGAGCAAAAAGAAAGAAAAATGTGGAAAAAAAAGAAGAAGAAAAAAAGAAACAAATATGAAAGAAAGAAAGAAAAAAAAAGAGAGAAATAATGCTCCTTAGTTCTTTTAGCTTCATCAAATTCCAAGTGCTTTGAAGACAATTCCATACTCAATTTTCCAACCATGTGCAATCCGATAACGAGGACTTCATTTGTGCCTCGGGATCATCCACTTGCCATTTGCACATGTCCACCTATCTAAATGTGTGTGTTCCATCCCTCTCTCTTTCCAACATTTATTTTCCATGGCCTTTTTGACTAGTCTCGGTAATTCCAATAGATCTCTCTCTTAGTTTGACAATACTTCAAATATATTGTTTTTTTACCTACCAAGCTCCACATAAGCCTTCCACTTTCATATATGAGTAGAATAGGTTGAAAATAATCTAGTATAGGCTTGAGCGACTTGATGAGATGAGTGTTCCATGAGCTTTTGCAAGAGAATCTCACTTATGTTGGATATGCATCTTTTGAAAACTCTTCACGATGGAACAAGATAAAGGTCTAAAATTTGCTTAAGTTCAAGAGCATTGTATTTATTTATTATTGTGGCTAGTTCTTTATTGCTAGTCTATCTTTCATAATGTAAAGTAGCCGGTCACAACTTGAACTTTAAATGCTAAACACTTGAGAGCAATGTGTCTTGTTGTATATAACTAAGTGCAGGAAAGACATTGAAGGGCAATGCTGATTTTCTAGCTAAGCAAAGATCCTGGACTTACTCGAGGACAAGCAAGGTTTAAGCATGGGGGATTATTGACGCTCGTTAGTGACATCTTTTTAGTGATAATTAAGTGGTGTTTTGGGACCAATTCATATACTAACCCGCCACTTGGCACTTGAAATAACCCCATTTTTGCATACGCATGTATTTTTGGAGGATTTTGGTTTATGCAGGTTTTTGAGCTATAAATGAGCACTTTTGGACGAAGACCAAGGTCATGCGTAGCATAGAGGAATATGAAGGCCAAAAACCTAATACTACTAGGATTTCGTTTGCTCTCATCTATGGTGAACTAACCTCCAAGAATGTGGAAGCGCAAAGACTTGAAAATAAGGTCGGATCACTTCGGGATCAAGGCGAATCAGGCAGACATTTGGAAAGCTATCAAGACCCAATCTTATCCCAAAGCAACCGACGTCCAAATACCCACATGCATTGGCACGAGAACTCCTGGAGGATCTAGAAGCTTGCACGCAAAAGATGGGACCGAGGGGCCACAAAAGGACTCTAGGCCGGCCGGCCCAGGCCCTTTGTGCCGGCAGGCCCAGGCCCTTTCTGCGCCGCCTTGGCGTTCCCTTCGAGCTAGATTTTCCTCGGACTATTTATAGCCCTGATGCCCGGAGGCTCGCAGATCCATCCACCAGAACTCTGCGAAACCTAGGGCATACATCAAAGGGAGGTGATGGCTGCCGCAAGTCCTCGAAGTTGTCTAGGAGATGGCTTAGGCCAACCCTAGCCGCCATGGCCTCCCTGCGTGGTTGTGCCATGGCGGAGTTCAAGAGCTAGTAGTGGATCATCTATGGTATGTACTCGGAGGTGATGATCTAATACATCTATTATGTGAGTAATGTTCTTCGTGTCATCCGATCTTTTAGCGACTCGATTCCTCCTTCTATGATCTTGTGCTTTTCTTGGGTTTGCTTTGCTTTCAATCTATTATCGAGATTGATTGCTCGGGGTGATCTTGTAGTCATGGTGGCTAGAGGTTCATACCAGATCTGCCAAGAGGTTCAACACGTTCTTCACGAACGTGCTCTTAAGTTACCCACGCCATTAGGGAGCATCGTGACAGGGTGTGATCCTGTGTAAGGTGGGGCTTTCGAGGGTTTGACTGGAGGATAGTAGTTTAAAGACGGCTTTGGATGAGATGCATGATGCGCTTGCTCCTATTTTGCTATAACTACAACTAGAAGACAATAGGCTCGTTTACCCCTTTGGTTGTGCTTAATCTTTGCCTATGTTCATGGGTGTGATCAACCTATACACTACACTCATATCTTATAGGTTTACCCTTTATAGGCGATCTATGCCTAACCACAACAACACAAACCCCCCTCCCGCAACAGATGGTCTGCAACGGAGATTAGATGCGTTGCGGTTTGCCCCACGGCTTGACCACCTCCCCACGTCCACCGTAAAAAACTACCCCCTAATCAATTGGCTGCCTGGCCTAAGGACCGATTCTTTCGTTACTCCTTGCCAATTTTTCCTCTTCGACAAGCGACGGCTACAGATCGGACTGCGGCCCTCATCGTCAACCCCGATGCCGGCAGCTAGGTCTGTGCCTTGTTGCCTCAGGATCTCGAGCCTGCCTCATCTGTCCTCTCTCGTTGCCTCCGGACCTTGAGCCTGCCCTGCCCATCACTACTGGAGAAACCACCTTCGGCCCCCCCCCTTTAGTCCCGGCCATATTTGGCACCGGGACTAAAGGGAGCATTAGTCCCGGGTCCAATTGGGGGGCGCCTGGGGGGCTTTAGTCCCGGTTGGTGGCTCCAACCGGGACTAAAGGGGGGCTTTTAGTCCCGGCTGGAGCCACCAGCCGGGACTAAAGGGGGTCGCGCCCTCAGTCCCGGCTGGTGGCTCCAGCCGGGACTAAAGGGGACCTTTTAGTCCGGGTTGGAGCCACCAATCGGGACTAAAAGGTCCCCTACAAATATCTTCTTCCTCCCCCAGCCCGGCCGAGCCATGAACACAGAGCTCGTTCATGGCGCCGGCCGGAGCTAGGGGAGGTCATGCCCATTTTTTTCTCAGATTTTGAAGATTTAGCTCCTCCAAGTGGTCTAAAAGGAGCATATCTTCATCCTCTCATCTTTCACGGTTAGTATTTCTTGTTTCATCCTTTATACATAGAGAAATTTGAGTTTTAGTGGAATGGAGAGATGGGGGAGTTTTGTTTTTTTAGCACAATTTAGTTTTTAATTTATATTTATACTTTAGTTATTTATCCTAATTCATATTTATACTTTATTAATTCATATTTTTCTTTAGTTAATTAGTTAATTCATATTTATACTTTAGTTCATTACTTAGTTCATATTTATACTTTAGTTAAATCATATTGATACTTTAGTTATTTATCCTAATTCATATTTATACTTTAGTTAATTCATATTGATACTTTAGTTAATTCATATTTATACTTTAGTTAATTCATATTGATACTTTAGTTATTTATCCTAATTCATATTTATACTTTAGTTAATTCATATTTATACTTTACTTAGTTCATATTTATACTTTACTTAGTTCATATTTATACTTTACTTAGTTCATATTTATACTTTAGTTAGTTCATATTTATACTTTACTTAGTTCATATTTACACTTTAGTTAATTCATATTTTTACTTTAGTTAATTCATATTTATACTTTAGTTATTTCATATTGATACTTTAGTTATTTATCCTAATTCATATTTATACTTTAGTTAATTCATATTGATACTTTAGTTATTTATCCTAATTCATATTTATACTTTAGTTAATTCATATTTATACTTTAGTTAGTTCATATTTATACTTTACTTAGTTCATATTTATACTTTAGTTAATTCATATTTATACTTTACTTAGTTCATATTTATACTTTAGTTAATTCATATTTTTACTTTAGTTAATTCATATTTTTACTTTAGTTAATTAGTTAATTCATATTTATACTTTAGTTAATTCATATTGATACTTTAGTTAATTCATATTTATACTTTAGTTAATTACTTAGTTCATATTTATACTTTAGTTAAATCATATTGATACTTTAGTTATTTGCTAGTTATTTTACTCACTTTGATTATAATTTGTTAGTGATTAGTGATTTAGGATGCTAATTTTCATTTATTGCTTAGTGAAATAGGATGGTAATTTTCATTTATTGCATAATGAATTAGGATGGTAATTTTCATTTATTTCAAAAATAAACTTACTATTTGTACTACTTATAAAAAAATTGCCTAAACTTGCAGATGGACCGACAATGGATGTATAATGCCGACAGACATTCCGGTGACTTCTTTCAAGGCATGCATCATTTTCTAGATGTGGCAGAGCAAAACAAGAAAAACGGTTTCATGAGTTGCCCCAGCGGGGTCTGCAAGAACCAGAAGGAGCACAGTTCAAGAAAGGTCATTCACAGCCACTTGATTAGACACGGTTTCATGCCTGGCTACAGTTGTTGGACCAGCCACGGAGAAAGAGGTGTTATAATGGAAGACGGTGAAGATGAGATTGATGACAACATTCTCGGATTTGCTGAATACCCTACTTTTGCTGATACTACATTGGGTGATGCTGAAGAAGAGGATGGAGAAGATGCGCCTGCAGATGATCTTGGTCAGATGTTGCAAAAAGCAAAGGACACAAGCGAAACTGAGAAGGAGAGGTTGAAGTTCCAGCACATGTTAGAGGACCATCGCAAACCTTTGTACCCGGGTTACGAAGAGGGACTCAAAAAACTCGGGAGCACATTGGATTTGCTGCAATGGAAGGCCAAAAATGGTGTATCAGACAAGGGCTTTGGTGAGTTACTAAAAATCGTGAAGAAGATGCTTCCTAGGGACAACGAATTGCCCTCGACAACATACAAAGCGAAAAAGCTCGTTTGCCCGCTGGGGTTGGAGGTGCAGAAGATACACGCATGTCTGAATGACTGCATCCTGTATCGTGGTCCCGAGTACGAGAAAATGGACGCGTGTCCGGTTTGCGGCGCCTTGCGGTACAAGATCAGAAAAGACGACCCTAGTGATGTAGAGGGAGAGCCTATCAAAAAGAGAGTTCCTACCAAGGTCATGTGCTATTCCCCTATAATACCACGCTTGAGGCGTTCTTTCAGAAACAAAGAGCATGCTCAGATGATGCGATGGCACAAAGAAGAGCGCAAGTGAGACTCAAAGTTGAGGCACCCTGCCGATGGGTCCCAGTGGAGAAAAATCAACCGAACATTCAAAGACTTCGCAGAAGATCCAAGGAACATAAGGTTTGTTTTGAGTACGGACGGCATGAATCCTTTTGGTGAAATGAGCAGTAGCCATAGCACTTGGCCCGTGACTTTGTGTATGTACAATCTTCCTCCATGGCTTTGCATGAAGAGGAATTTCATGATGATGCCTGTTCTCATACAAGGCCCGAAGCAACCGGGCAATGACATTGACGTGTATCTCAGGCCATTGGTTGAGGAACTTTTATAGCTGTGGGGCGAAAACGGTGTACGTATGTGGGATGAGCACAAACAAGAGGAATTTGACCTACGAGCATTGCTGTTTGTAACCGTCAATGACTGGCCGGCTCTTAGTAACCTATCAGGACAGACAAACAAGGGATTTATGGCATGCACGCATTGTTTAAATGATACTGAAAGCATTTATTTGAAACATTGTCGCAAGGTTGTGTACATGGGCCATCATCGATGGCTTCCAATCAATCATCCGCTAAGAAAGAAAGGCAAGCGTTTCAAAGTGGAGGCAGATCGTCGTCCCAAGCCTATGCATCGTGATGGAAAGTATGTATTTGCTATGGTAAAAGATCTCAAAGTTGTTTTTGGAAAGGGGCCAGGTAGCGTTGCTGTTCCAAATGATAGTAATGGGATGGCACCCATGTTTAAGAAGATGAGTATATTTTGGGAGCTACCATATTGGGAAGTCTTGGAGGTCCGCAACGCAATTGATGTCATGCACCTGACGAAGAATCTTTGCATCAACTTGATAGCCTTTCTAGGCACCTATGGTAAGACAAAAGATACACTGGAATCACACCAGGATCTGCAACATATGGAAGAACGACATGTACTACAGCCAGCTTCACTCTTAGCAAGGAAGAAAAGGAAAGCATGTCCGAATGCCTCAATAGTATCAAGGTGCCCTCTGGATACTCTTCGAACATTAAGGAAATAATAAATATGCCAGAGAAGAAATTTACAAACCTAAAGTCCCACGACTGCCACGTGCTCATGACACAGCTGCTTCTAGTGGCATTGAGGGGAGTTCTACCAGAGAATCTACGATTAGCTATCGTAAAGCTATGTGCATTCCTCAACGCAATTTCTCAGAAGGTAATCGATCCAGACAATCTACTGAAGTTGCAGGTTGATGTGGCCCAATGCCTGGTGAGCTTCAAGTTGGTATTTCCACCGTCGTTCTTCAACATTTTGACACATCTACTAGTTCATCTTGTCAAAGAGATTGAAATTCTGGGTCCTGTCTTCTTGCACAATATGTTCCCTTTTGAGAGGTTAATGGGAGTGCTAAAGAAATATGTTTGTAACCATGCTCGACCAAAAGGATGCATATCAAAGGGCTCGGAACAGAGGAGGTCATCGAGTTTTGTGTTGACTTCATCGATGATCTCAAACCGATTGGTGTCCCTGAATCACGGCATGAGGGGAGACTCGGTGGAAAGGGAACAATAGAAAATAAGGTTGTTGGTACTTGGGATGATAATTCTTTCAACAAAGCACACTACACTGTTCTACAACAATCATCCTTGGTTAGTCCTTATATAGATGAACACAAGGAGCTTTTACGCACTGAATTCCCGGGGAAGTCTGAGGCCTGGATTACTTGTAAACACATTGATACTTTCGCCGGTTGGTTGCGGAAACATCTAATGCGCAATATGGACATACATGAACAGCTAGCATGGTTGGCCAGGGTCCCTCCTTTACAGTCTTGACATTCCAAGGGTATGAGATTAATGGGAATACATACTATACGGTATCCCAAGATAAAAAGAGCACCAACCAAAATAGTGGCGTCTGTGTAGATGCCCTAGACAGCGATGGGAACAAGGACATATATTATGGTTACATAGAGGAGATATGGGAACCGGACTATGGCCCGTTATTGAAAGTGCCGCTGTTTCGGTGCAAATGGGTGAAGCTTAGTGGATGAGGGGTGTCAAAAGACAATTATGGAATAACAACAGTGGACCTCAATAATCTTGGTTACAGAGACGAACCATTCGTCCTAGCCAAGGATGTGGCTCAGGTTTTCTATGTGAAGGACATGTCTAGTAAATCGAAGAAGCAAACAGACAAGTCAAATGATGAGCCCAGGCGACACATAGTCCTTTCCGAAAAAAGAAACATCGTCGGCATCGAGGGCAAAACAGACATGTCGGAAGATTATGATAAGTTTGACGAGATTCCTCCATTCGCCGTGAATGTTGACCCAAGCATTCTATTAGCTAAAGAAGATGCTCCTTATGCATGTAGTGATCATAAGCAAGGCACATTCATGAAAAAGAAGACTATTGCCGTTCTAGATCGTGATGTTTAATGTATTGTTATAACCATTATGTAAGATATTGAGCATGCACTCTTATATTATTAATTTATGCTCATGTGATGGAGTTGTATTCAAATTGTTCTCAACACACATGTTCATATTAGCACATCTAGCTAGTAAATGAAATAAAATGTTCATATTAGCACAAATGTTCTCAACACACAAGAACTAAAATACTAATATATATATTTTTGTCTGAGAATAATAATCGTAACATCAATCATATTATTATCACATATAGTAAATAAAAAACTAATTGAAATATATTTTTTAGTAAATAAAATAAGAAACAAATTGAAAAATGACTGGGCTTTAAGTCCCAGTTGGAGGCTCCAACCGGGACTAAAAGAAAGTTTTAGTCCCAGTTCGTGGCCCGAACCGGGACTAAAGGTGTCCGTCCCTGACCTTTAGTCCCGGTTCGGGCCACGATCCGGGACTAAAACTTGCTTTTAGTCCCGGTTGGAGCCTCCAACCGGGACTAAAAGCCTCCCTCCTCTATAAAATGGCCGGCCGGCCGCAACTCTGTCTTCCTTGTTCATTCTCCGGCCGAGGGAGCGAGGTGTGCTCTTGAATTTAGTTATTTAGTTTTTAAGATGTTGCTTGTAATTTAGTTATTTAGTTTTGTTTTTGTATTCAGTATATAGTTTTGTTTAGAATTTAGTTATTTAGTTTTGTTTAGAATTTAGTTATTTAGTTTTTAAGATGTTGCTTAGAATTTAGTTATTTAGTTTTGTTTAGAATTTAGTTATTTAGTTTTTAAGATGTTGCTTATAATTTAGTTATTTAGTTTTGTTTTTGTATTCAGTATATAGTTTTTTTTAGTAATATGTAGATTCTAGTTAGAACAATGCCGAGGAGATAACGTCAGGTACCTCGTCGTGGTGGAGGGTGGGATAATCCTGTGTTGATTCCACAAATAAACCCGCCACGAGAAGCACACGCTCCTGGCCTCGTTTTTACGGGAAACAACATTGCAGTGCCCGCGCCTAACGAAGCTCGTTTAAATCGGGTAAATTAATTATCTAGTGCTTCAGTATGTACATGTCAATGTATTGATTATTTCATTCAATTTATTAATGTGACTTACCCATAGCAGATTATTTCTCCAAATAAATGGTTTAAAGATGCAGTAATGCACATCGCTCTTCGAGGCCCATTGGTTTACAGAGAGGTGAATGAGAACACCAGGAGGGTTCTCATTTCTGTTGAGATTAGGCAAAATGCCTTACGTGACCCCAGTGAGGGCCAAGTTGTGCATATCGACGTTGAATCGGGTGCCAGGCAACAGGAGCATGTTGCGGCTTGTGACGCTGTAAGGCAAGCACTCTATCGAATCCAATTACTGGGTGGGCACGTTTTACCAGACTATAGCTACTTCAAGATAAAAGCTCTTGAGGCAGATGGCCTCCCCGTGACACAAATGCCTAAATTAGTTACCCCTGAATACGAATCCATCTATGTAAGTTAACTACGATTCTTTTTTTGAATTCCATTATGAATGTTATGAAATAACGTGGTTTTGTTATTTTTTTTATAGGATGACATGTACTGTGGCTACATGCATGTGTACTCCGGGTTACAACCAATACTAAAACAAGTACTTGATTACCTACGGTTCACATTCACTAAGCCATATTCATATCGTGTTATTGGTGGATTTCAAGCGGACACAAGCCTGACACATGTGGACGCAAGTGGAACGACTAGGCAGACAAAACTTTATGGCGAAGTTTTGGATAAACTCTATAAGGTGGTTGATAGTGCGTTCATATGGGCACTTGATTACATTGACAGATATCTAGGTGTTGAGATTGTTGACATAAACTATCCTTTTTATCTCATGAAAAAGAATGGTGTCGACGGAGATTAATTTAGAGGCGTGCATCATGTTGTAATAAGAATTATTATTAAATTTGTTGGACTAATTTTTATCATGTTGTAATAACACTAATTTTTATTAAGCGCATTTTTGTTTCCCGTGCAAATCCAGCCCTCTTTTGGTTTAGTTTTAGTTCTTTTACTAAATAGACCGATATCTATTCATATATAGCATTATTACCAACAAAACTGCAAAACTTTAATAAATAACATTTGCATATATTGGTGCTTTCATAAATTATTAAATATGATAATGTGAGTGGTATTATTTTGTTTATTAAATATTAGCCAAAAATTGATAATTGAAATAGTTAATGGGATGCATAGATTTTCTTAATAGACCACTCTATGCTCACAAGCATTGTCTCCATGCTTTTTTTGCATGTGTATAGGATGATCATACAGTGTCAAGGTGTATCTGCAGCTAGGTAGTGACAGTCTGTAGCCATGAGACTCATGTCTTCCATAACCATGTATTAAGCAATAGTTGATGGAGTTTTTACTTCACTTGATGGTTTTAATGTGATCCTTGGGACATTAAAATCTTTCAGGCTCACACTAAAACCATCAAGAAGTAAAAACTCCGTCAACAATTGTTTAACATGGTTATGGAAGACATGAGTTTCATGGCTATATACTGTCATTACCTAGCTGGAGTTTAACCTTGCCAATGTATGAACATCATATACATATGCATAATAGGTATGGGACAATACTTGTGAGCATTGTGTCGAATATTAAGAAAATATGTGTACATCACATCAACTAGTTTAATTATAGATTTTTTTATCTAATATTTGACAAATAAACATTATATAACTCACACGGATACCGTTGTAGCTTTCACCCGGAAGTATTCAGGGTATCGAATCCACAGGGAACGTGTGTACTAGTCTTCTAACTAGATCGTCCAAGGACAACAAGAGAAATGATTGGCGAGGGTAGAGAGGATTACTATGGCTTAAGGACCTTGAAGAAGAATAAGTTCAGTGTCTATAGTTTACTTACTTTGGGCACCGGGGTATCCTAGGCCTCTAGAAAATTGCCGGCCAACAGCTCTACGCCGTACCCGTACATGGAGGATTACAAAGGACGGACAGGGCTGTCACCACCTGCCGCCTACCTCTTCTAATCCGTGGGGCTATGAGGCAAACAAAGGTAACTTCTAGCCCAGACACCACGTCTATGCTATCAATTACTACTTCAGTCATATTCCTAGACCAAAGTATTCACTAAGCATTCGTAAATGATTAATGAACGATGAACCCGTAAGCAACTATAGAAGAGAACTTACTTAATCAAGAGAACTTAATACCATAAGAGATCACGAACACTTACTAGAAGAAGGAAGCATCCGTCGAGGTACAAGATCGGGGAAGAGTGCCGACAGTCCCGGCACTTCCCCCGGACTACCCCTCACTCTCTCCCTATTCTCTAGATACTACACTGGAGTAGAGCTTCGCCTTGGAGTGGAGCTTGTGGCTTCTCAATCTTGTGTGTCTCTTCAATGACCGGTATGCAGCTATTTATAGCTTGTAGAGGTGGTTAGGAGTGGACACGCGGAAGATGAGGACGAACGGACTCAGTCACAGGTCGGGCGATTCGGGGAGATCGGCCGACGTTCGATCCACCGCCTTGAGTAATGCACGCACAGATGGACTTCTGGAGGCGGTGGGAACCCGTACCAGAAGGATGAGGCAGTTTGGCCTCTGGACCAGGTCGGGCGACCGGGCTCGGTCGGGCGACCGTCTATCGGCACCGATCGGGCCCATCTTCGGCTGAGCGACTGTTTAGTGGGTCCTCATGGCGGTTCCAGATGGTATAGGTGCATTTGAGTACGTTTAGTTTGGAAGGTGGGCCCTTCTATCCATGTGACCTCCCCTTGGACCATTTCCATCTCATGGATCCAACCGACATGGAATCAGTGGCTAGGATGGTCCTGGAGTGTGCTTCTTTGCTGTGGACAAAGATGGGCTTTATTGGGCTTGGGCCCAGGTCGGCCGACCTAGGTGGGTCGGGCGACCTGGCCCTGAGCCCAATTGTCCTCCTCTTTTGCCAATTATTTCCTGCAATCACATATTGACCAAAACTCGTGGAATTGATTAGATATAAACCTTATCACTATGTTGGTGATTATATTTGATATATTTTCTGCAGGAATTGACGGCCAAAAGTGGTACCTAAGCACCGTCAACAAGCTCCCCCACACTTACCCTTTACTCGTCCCCGAGTGAAGCTTAAAGACTAAGGTGGAAAAACATGACTCCAATTGATATGATGCAAGCATATAAATTATTCCAAAACATACCTGCACTTGTGAATTTTGAAGTGTCTATCATGCCATCTTGGGTGGTTGAGGAATGGAATGACTTTGATTCAAGTCATCTTCACTCCTCTGTTAAGTAACTTGGGTTTTTGATAAATTTTCAAAAACATAACCTTACCTAGCTCCTCAAATGATTCTCTCAGATCGCTCAATGTGCATGATTCCTCACCAAGGCATTTCTTTGCCTTCTTTCTCCTACTTCTAAAAGGCTTATGTGGAGCTCAAGGTAGGAGTAAAGATAAGGCAACTTGCATCACATATATTGCAAAGTCAAAGAGTGGATCCAAGAAGAAAACTATTCATACAATCTGATCAAGATGTGTATGTGTGTGGAAGAATGAAATTGTAGCTCCTTTTTGTATGATCTCTCTCCTCTTTGAGAACATGGCCATAATTTTTTTTCATGATACTTGGGCCTTCATATGCCCATTTTTTTTCTTTCTCTTTTTTTTTGCTTGGACCTTCATGTGTCCATTTTTTTTCTATAGCCCATGTCTCTTTTGAAATAATACTTGGAGAGGAGATCAACACTTAAATGGAGTATTTATTTTGTGGATGGATGAAATGTATGATGCTAACTTTCAGTGTAGAAGTTTAGCATGTGTATATGGAGTGTACGTGATCTTGATCATGAAAGCATAAAAAGCATCTTACAAGGGTCACAACAATTTGACAAAGCTCAATGCAATAGCAAGCAGCATACGTGTATAGGTTTTGCAACATGAACATCATATGGCTTTGGTAGGAATAAGGCATCACTGAGGAGCTTTGTAAGATTATTGATTTTAAGCTTTACAAGAAAAACATCCCAAGCACTTTATACAGAAAGAGCAAGATTTCTTTCGTCATACCATATCTCATTAATCAATCACTTAAATAAACATGTTTCCCTAAAGTTATATGTTCACAAGCAACAGGTGTATGTGCAAGGAATAAAGTATATGCAAGCCAATCAAGGATAGATATGTAAACCAAAGGAGAATCCAAGATCATTTTATCATGAGTTTAATTTTTAAAGATTATCTCAAGATAGGATTGAATTAACTCATGAACTAGAGAGGGTGAGGGACAGGATGTGCAAACCATCGCTCTGGACGAAAATGTGGACGAGAGATGCCAGATGGCCTTCGGCCGACCAGGCGGATCGGCCGACCCCTTCTGGGCTTCGCTCACCTTGATCTTTCTTGAGTTGACCTGTGCGATGTTGTACAACCTATCTGTGGGTGGTCTTGATAATGTGCACGTCAGGAAACTCGAGAGACCCCCACACTTGATCTTGTACCTGCATTTATTCATACATGGTGGAAACAAAACAATGGCTCTTTGGTTTTAAGGACCAATAGCCTTATTCAATTCAAATATATTTTTATTTAGCTATGCAAAAAAATTATGATTTTTTTAGAGCAAGAAGAAAGATCATCATCACCTGAGAACCAAGATAAAATTTTGTACAAATGGAACGTGTTGCGAAATACTTACCGACCTCCCTCACACTTGGATTTTTGTGTCGCGGGACACCAAAACTCAAGTGTGTTGGCCTCCTTCGAAATTTGTTCCATGATCAAAACTTACCAAGGTGTTACTGTTGATGTAACTCCATGTTCTTAAGCATCACCTGTCCATCGTTCTTCTTAATCTCCACCTGAAATGGTTAGCGACCAAGAATACCCGAAGGAAAGCTTATACTAAAACATGTTCTTGCTTTTATTCGAAAGGAAATGATAATCCGGGCCATCTCCCGGCAGTGCTTTGTTTATGGTCCGAAGCTAGACCATGGGGAACCCTCACATTGCAGCTATCATTGGCGATGTAGTTCCCAAGATTATCGCCAATTGTTGATGTACCGTTGAAGTTCTAGCTGCAATGTTAATGCCAAAGATGCAAAACGAAATCTGCAATATTTATGATAAACAAATGCATCTACAACCAACCATCTAAACATTTTATAAATGAGGACGGTAAGGTGATTGCAGTCCTCGTGTGTGCTTGTGGCACAAAGTGTGATTGACTCTGGAGATTCATTGAATGAGCATGACTCTTGTGGGATTTCGAAAGAGAAGGTTTCATGCTCATTTATAGAATCCTTTCACTCGGACTCTAGAGTCAAAACTTCAAACGTGTCCATGGCCCTTGGGTTCTCCAACTCAAGAGGTTCATCATTGAAAATCAGAGTTGTCTCTCGACCATTATCGAGAATAACTTCCTGAGGGCCTAAGGGACACGGCTTCCGCTTGATTGAAGGTGATGAAGGTCGCTCGAGATGAGAAGTAGGTTCGAATGGCGACACAAACATCACCTTCTCGAGCGGGCTATGCTCAGGGAGAGGCCTTGCCATAGAAGTTTCTGGGCAAGAAATATGAATGGCAAGAGTAGCTTTCCCGAGCTCCCCATTGAGGCTCCCTTGAGATACTTCTTTTTAGAGAAGCCTTTCTAGTGGGAAGCCTATGAGAAGATCAAAATCGAGGATATAAAAGATATGGAAATCTAGATGAACCTTGATTTTGTCTATTTTGATTGGCACAGCCCTTGCAATTCCACGACATTCAAAGATGTGTCCTGAGGGACTTCTGAAAGGCTTGTCGGTCGAGGCTAGAGGCATGTTGCCCAAGAAAATGTTTGCGAAGGATTCAGACATGATGCTAGCCTCGACGGTTGTGTTGTATAGGGCTTCTACGGCAATTCCCCTTAAAGAGCAAGGCATGGTTGTGGAAGGTGTAACCATCCGAATTGCTTCGGAAGAACGCTTTACTTCCTTTAACCATTCCATTGGTGGTTCTCTTATGGACATATCGGGGAAGACCTCCATGAATGGATCTGAAGGATGATAAATGGGAGGTGTCATAGCCTTCTTGTGCCTAGTGTGATCTGAGAGATTTCCATAATCCTCGGATGCCAAAGGTAGAACTTCTTCTTCCTTCGGTAGCTTTGGTTCGGATGTGGGCTCTAAGACTGGATCGTGCGAGGTAAAAGGGTTTGGCTCGGGTCTTGTCTTAGAGCTGTGCTGGGGTTCGTGCTGTGTTTCGGTAGAGGGAGTGTTTTCTAGAATCTTCTCTAGAAGAGCTCTCCCTTCATCCAGGGTTACGTGCATGAACGAACCACCAGCGGCACCATCTAGGATGAAAGCAGCTTCATTTTTTAGGCCCGATCGAAAATGTTGCATGAGCATGAAGTCGGGTATGCCTAAATCTGGGCCAAACTTGTTTAGTGAAACAAATCTTTCCCAAGCTGCACCTAGAGTTTCCTTCTCACCCTGCTGGAAGCAGACGATCTCCTTCGGAAGGGCACATATATGGTGAATGGGAAAAAAGTGAAGACAAAACTTGTCCCGTAGTTTTCCCCAATTTACATTTACATCCCTGACAGTTTGGTAGTACCATCTCTTTGCCGTCTCATCGAGAGAGAACGGAAATAACTTCCATTTGATGGTCTCTTGTGTCATGCCTGAGATTCTCAAACATGAGCACAACATCTCGAATTCTCGTAGGTGATCATAAATATTTTTGTTGTTAGCCCCTGAGAAGGTTTTATTCCGAACCATGGCTATAAAGCTGGGGCGGAGTTCAAAGCTAGATGTAGTAATTGGCTGATCAGAAGGGGGTAGCTCAAAGAACTCACGCCTTGGAGCAGAGGATTCTAGAATAGAATATTGCTCCATGGTAGAGGGGGTAACTGGTAAAAGAAAATAAAAGAAAAAATAAAAAGATACGAGGATGAACAAGGTTCGAAGATAATACAGCAACTGTTCCCCGGCAACGGCGCCAGAAAGCTTGTTGGTATTTCTTACGATCACGGATAAATCCGCAAGCGCACGGATACCGTTGTAGCTTTCACCCGGAAGTATTCAGGGTATCGAATCCACAGGGAACGTGTGTACTAGTCTTCTAACTAGATCGTCCAAGGACAACAAGAGAAATGATTGGCGAGGGTAGAGAGGATTACTATGGCTTAAGGACCTTGAAGAAGAATAAGTTCAGTGTCTATAGTTTACTTACTTTGGGCACCGGGGTATCCTAGGCCTCTAGGAAATTGCCGGCCAACAGCTCTACGCCGTACCCGTACGTGGAGGATTACAAAGGACGGACAGGGCTGTCACCACCTGCCGCCTACCTCTTCTAATCCGTGGGGCTACGAGGCAAATAAAGGTAACTTCTAGCCCAGACACCACGTCTATGCTATCAATTACTACTTCAGTCATGTTCCTAGACCAAAGTATTCACTAAGCATTCGTAAATGATTAATGAACGATGAACCCGTAAGCAACTATATAAGAGAACTTACTTAATCAAGAGAACTTAATACCATAAGAGATCACGAACACTTACTAGAAGAAGGAAGCATCCGTCGAGGTACAAGATCGGGGAAGAGTGCCGACAGTCCCGGCACTTCCCCCGGACTACCCCTCACTCTCTCCCTATTCTCTAGATACTACATTGGAGTAGAGCTTCACCTTGGAGTGGAGCTTGTGGCTTCTCAATCTTGTGTGTCTCTTCAATGACCGGTATGCAGCTATTTATAGCTTGTACAGGCGGTTGGGAGTGGACACGTGGAAGATGAGGACGAACGGACTCAGTCACAGGTCGGGCGATTCGGGGAGATCGGCCAACGTTCGATCCACCGCCTTGAGTAATGCACGGCACAGATGGACTTCTGGAGGCGGTGGGAACCCGTACCAGAAGGATGAGGCGGTTTGGCATCCGGACCAGGTCGGGCGACCGGGCTCGGTCGGGCGACCGTCTATCGGCACCGATCAGGCCCATCTTCGGTTGAGTGACTGTTTAGTGGGTCCTCATGGCGGTTCCAGGTGGTATAGGTGCATTTGAGTACGTTTAGTTTGGAAGGTGGGCCCTTCTATCCATGTGACCTCCCCTTGGACCATTCCCATCTCTTGGATCCAACCGACATGGAATCAGTGGCTAGGATGGTCCTGGAGTGTGCTTCTTTGCTGTGGACAAAGATGGGCTTTATTGGGCTTGGGCCCAGGTCGGCCGACCTAGGTGGGTCGGGCGACCTAGCCCTGAGCCCAATTGTCCTCCTCTTTTGCCAATTATTTCCTGCAATCACATATTCACCAAAACTCGTGGAATTGATTAGATATAAACCTTATCACTATGTTGGTGATTATATTTGATATATTTTCTGCAGGAATTGACGGCCAAAAGTGGTATCTAAGGACCGTCAACAGCAACGATGTCGAATTCGGGGAAAAGAGGACAGATAAAAAAAGCTGGAGGGTCGTTTCATTGTCACACAAGTGGACGATGCCGGCAAACCAATTGCCCCAGCTGACGTTGCAAGGAAGATGACAAATCAATGCGGGGTTCTTGTCAGAGATCACATCCCAATCAGCATTCCAAGATGGAAACCTCTGAAACGTGGGGATACAAACATTGTCCCTCAAAGAGAGAAAGATATGCTCTGGCAGCAGCTACAAGAACATTTCACAGTGCCAGCAGGAACTGAGGATAGAGTGAAAGCTTGGGCTCTTTCGAAGATGGCAGAACAATTCCAGAGCTTTAAGAAGAAACTCTACAAAAAATTTGTTGAAAAGAATCACACGCCAACTTTCACAGGAGCATATGAGAAGCTAAGACCCCACTGGGCTGCATTTGTGCAGTACAAGCGTTCAGAACTTGGAAAGAAGCTTATGGAGACGAACAAATCTAATGCCGCCCAGAAAGAATACCATCATCATCTCGGCCAAGGTGGATACGCTGCAGCTATTCCAAAATGGGAAAAGATGGAACAAGATCTACGTGATAGAGGTATCACACCACAGACGTCAACTTGGACTGACCGTGCACGACATTGGTATTATGCCCATGGTGGAACATTGGCCCCCGATACGGGGGAATGCATCTTTGGACAGCAGATACAACAAGCCACACAGAGACTTATGCATGCCATAGAAGCAGTTGGCAAGGGAGAGTTCCACTCGGACAGAGAAAAGGATGAGCTCAGGTGAGCTCTGCAGAATCCCGGGCATCCTGGACGGACGCGAGGCAAAGGAGGGGTTCCGTGGAAGTACGGGTTTGCCGACTGCATTGAGTCTTACAGAAGTCGCAGCAGAAGAAAAAATGAGGAGTTAGAGAAGATGTGACGACTCAAGGAAAGGATACTGCAGAAAGAACAAAGAACAGGGGAGGTTCAGCGGCAACTGGAGATAGCACTTAGCGCTCAGCAACAAAGCCGTGGATCCGCTGGCACTCCAGTAGATGCAATTAGCCCTACCCAGCATCATCGAAGCAGTTGCGCGTCCACTGACGTCCCAAATGATGCTCAAGTCCAACGCTACCCCATGGACGATATAACCAGGCGGACGACCTGTGAGCTGCACAGTCCATTCAAGAACTTAACGTTCAAGGTGGCGTATGGTAGTGCTTTGCCAAGTCAAGAAGGAGATCTCTATCATGGAGAGCAAATACCTGCTTTCTATGCCAGAGTTGGGATGGAGCAGGTCTTGGCCAGGTATGAATCACTCCAGCTTGACATTCCTGGAGGTGATGGGGAGACGACACTAGAAGAGGCAGCTCATGGTGTTATTCTATGGGAGAAGCGTTACATCCTCTTAACTCCTGAGGGGCCTTCGTCGTCACCCCAAAGCTCAAGGGCATCTCCGCCGCCTCCAGCTCCGCAGTCCCCGCCGCAGCAATATTCGCCTGTTCTCCCTGAACAAAAGTCTCCGTCGCCTACAACTCAAAAATCTCCATCGCCTCCAGCTAAGCAATCTCCGCCGCCTGCACCTCCGCCGGCAGAGAAAGCTAAGCAATAGAAAGCCAAGGCACCAACAAAGCCACCTACAAAAAAGCCAGCAAAGCAAGCCAATGAACCTGCCAAACTACCATGGGAAAAAACTGATGAGGAGTGCAAGCAGCATAGTCTGGATAAGGTTAAAGAGTTCTTCAAAAAGAAGGAGCCCGAGAAAAAAGAAGTAGTTGATTTTGCTAAGTCTGCTTTCTTTATTGGCATGGCTAAAGTAACTCAGAAGAAATTGTTGTCAGACTATGACCGCTCTATTAAGAAATCGTATGAGAAGAATCAAAGGTAGGAGAAGGAGAGACGGAGTCAACAGAGCCAAAAGACTACCGAGAGCCACAAGAGCATCAAGCAACAAAGGAAGGGAAAGATTGTTGCTCAGCTCGGTGAGCAGGAGAGGCAAACAATTGATCCACTCATAGTGAATACTGGAATTGGACCGGTCGACATGCTTCAGTTTTGCAAAGGGGCAGGATTGACGCCCTCGCAAATGCTGAATGAGAATGAGACCCCAAAGTCTATACCAAGGTGGCCATTTCAGCTTGGCTTACCTCTAGTTGATCCCGATACGTACGACACGCTATCAAAAAAAAATGTACAGCTTACATGAATGGTACCTTAAGGCGTCGGCCCGTGGCCAGAGAATGGTGGGATTGAAGATTAGAGATGATGACTACTTTCGTGGCGATAATGTTATGTATCTGGAATTCTCAGAATTTTACTAGATATACCATATGGATGCCCTTGACGTGTCTCTCCTCAGCTGCTGGGTGCTGTAAGTGCTTCGTTTATTTCTATATTTAACGTCTCCTATATATTGTCAACCTATTATTAAACATTTCTTTTTTTTAAATTGTATCCTGTAGAATGGAGATTGAAGTATGCAGGAAAAACTCATACTTCCACTTGGGCTTCATCGACCCAAAAACTGTAAACCAGCATATGTTACTGTTGGTATTTCTTAGCATCACTACTTAGAGTAGTAATGGTACTAGAGATACTTCATCGTAAATCTAGACGTTACAGATATTCTGCAAACGCACAGAAGTACGTTGTAGCATTTCACCCGGGAGTATTCCAGAGTATCGTTATTTGTTTATCCGCAGGGAAAGCGTTTAGTTAAAAGAGAGATGTGCCATCCAATGCTCTTACGTACAACAGTATTAATATACCATAATCTAAACAGGGGTAAAAGATATAGAAATGAATGATTGGGTTGACACATAGAAGTTCATTGCTCATCATTATGGTAGTCTTAGTTAGCATAGTACATTAGTCAAGATTAATAAGGGTTCATTAGCATCATATTTATGGAACTTGGATATACTACAATACACTATACAAGCTCATTCAATGATCGTATGCAAGAGGACACATCGAAGTATCCAGTGGTTCCCTCATCAAGGGACGACAGTAGGACATCTTATCATAAAGGCCTAATACCCACTCCCGTACGTGGAGGATTACAAAGGACGGACAGGGCTGTCACCACCTGCCGCCTACCTCTACTAATCCGTGGGGCAGCGGTACCCTCAACAGCATATCGTGTCCCAAACACCATGTTTGCAATACGAGATACAACTCTATCTATCATGTTAATAAATAGAGCAACCAAAAGGCATATTGAGCCAATGCCATAGCATACATTCACTTGACTGAGGTGTAAGACATAAGCAGTATATGCTAAGTAGATAAGGTATAACTGAAGCATACAGCATAAGTATGAAGGTATTTCCATTAAGCTCAGAGTATTACAAGTAAGTAAGAGAATACAAGAACTGAACTCTAGAACTTACCAAGACTCCTCCGGAAGCCCTTCAGAAGATCTAACACTATGACTATCACTACTAAGACTAAGACTAAGCTTGTAGCAAAGGAGAGCTCTTCTTCTGGTGTGTGTTGAGTACGGCGCCCTTTGCAGGTATTTATAGCATCACAAGGGCGGTTGGAGCCAGCCAGAGGCGGTTGAAGCCGTTGGGAGGTGGGCCTAGGTCGGCCGACGTGCCAGGATCGGCCGACCCTTGGATCCACCGTCTTCACTGTTACACGGCTCTGATGTAATCTCCAAGGCGGTTTACAGTTGCAGGTCAAAGGAGGGCCGAGTCGGGCTCACGAGGAGATCGGCCGACCTGGCCAGGTCGGCCGACCCCCCATAACCGCCATCGGGGCCCATCTTCTTCTGGGAGACTTACATGTGGGTCCTGAGGTCGGTTCCAATTGGGTTCTGTCGGTTTGGGTACACTTGGTTCTGGTTGTGGGCCCTTCAATCCATGTGATGGACATGTGGCTCATCCTTCATCCTTAACTTCCACCGACCGTGAATCAACGTTCATGATCCATCCTTAGTGTGCTTCTTGACCTGTGTCGAAACTGAACTTGATCGGGGCTCAGGCCAGGTCGCCCGACCTAGTGAGGTCGGCCGACCTGGGCTTGTGCCCAGTTTTGCTCATCTTTTGCACCGTAGTCCCTGTACTCAAATATATTCCAGATATGCATGGTATACCATTATTTGAATACTAATGTCTAAGTTATGCCTTGATCTTTATTGGTTTCTGAGCCTATTGATGGTCGGATTTTATGTTATAAGGACCGTCAACAGTTACTAAATTTTTATGAAGACACAATGAACAACATTGACAGATTCTTACGTGTACAACATTACAAGACAATGATTCTATTTTCTTACAACTTTGGGTGAGTACTTTTACTATCTTGTGCATCTTTCAGTTTTCTTCCTAACATAATTTTTATTTCAATTGACGTGACCCTTGGTACAAAACTTGCATGTAAATAGGTTTCATTGGATATTATTTGTTATACAACTGGACATAAACTTGTTGACCGTCATGGACTCATTGAGGGGACCACAGGACGCGTACCAACCAATGATTGACTTTCTTCAAAAGTAATTTCCGTTCTCGCACTATTATTCCTCTTTAGATCAGTCGAGAATTCCATTTATTTCATATGGTGTGCGCAGGTGTTGGAAAAAGTTTCGTGCAGAGCATAAAGGTCCATTCAAGGAACAACTTGGTATCAAGGGAGACTTTCCGGTAAATACTACTATACATAGACCAACATCTCTTTTTTTGTTTCATTATCATGATTATGCATGTAATGACTTGACCATTTCTCCTATAAAGTGTTATAGGCAGAATGAAGGCACCAATTTATGTGGATATTATGTCTGTGAGTACATGTACATTCTCGTAGGGCATAGGACGATCGTCACTAATTGGGACCTGACGGTATGTTCCATTTCTATTGATATCTGTATGTATGTATGTATGTATGTATGTATGTATGTATGTATGTATGTATGTATGTATGTATGTATGCATGTGAGTCATAATAATATTATTTATATTTTTCTATTAACCACATTCTCAGATGATGCATATGAAAGATGAGATCTTACCGCTCCAAAGAGTCGCGGCGATTAAAGAGACACTCTGCGGATTTATAATCGATGAGGTTGTGAGCAAGACAGGGGCGTTCTGGTGGGATGGACACGAGGTCGATACAAGGAGCAAATATTAGGCATTTTGTAAATATACATATATATGCTCCTTTCAAAATATTAGGCATTTTGTAAATCTTGGTATAAATATTAATATTCGCCTTTCAAATTTTGTTTTATTTAAATATATATGTAAGTTTAATATTATTAGCATATATTAATATCCATATTAATAGTTTAATGCATTAGTGACGTATAACTAATACGTATATGGATATATACGTATATTATTATATAGATATAATACGTATCTCTGTATAAAAAAACCAGAAAAAAAGAAAAAGAAAAACAGAAAAGGAAAAAAAATCCTTTAGTCCCGGTTGGTGTTACCAACCGGGACTAGAGGGGCTCCACCCTGCGCGCCACGTGGAGCCCCTTTACTCCCGGTTGGTGTTACCAACCGGGACTAAAGGGGGCTTTTAGTCCTGGGTAAATGCCCGGGACTAAAGGCCGGGGCCTTTAGTCTCGGCGCCGCAGTCCCGGTTGCGGAACCGGGACTAAAGCCGGTTCCGCACCGGGACTAAAGCCGGTTTTTCTACTGGTGCATGTTCATCATCCAATCCGTTCCGCCATCATCCTCTGATGTGATCGGACTAGTTTCTGCAGATTTCTGTCCGCTCCCTCATCTCGGAATCCAGCGATGGCGAGCAGAGGGAAGGCCATGGTCGGATCTGAAAGAGGATGCTCCCTCTGCAATCTATCTGTACTCTAATCACCCATCTTGGAATCCAGAGATGGCGCAGAGGGGGCGGCCGTGGCCTAGTCTGAACGAGCATGCGTCATTCACATCCGGCCTGCACTTTGATTCCCCTCGAAACTGCTCCCCAGGTTTGCAATATCGCTCCTTGCATCACATTCCTTAGGTAGCATACGTTATTTGATGTATACGAGACAGAATTAATCTGAATTTTTGTGTGTACAAATCTTATTCAGGTATTGATGGGTTTTTTTCCCCTCATGGCATAGGTTCAACAGGTCTTTTATCTCAATAGATTTGTTTAGCCATGCTGGGAAGTATCCACAGGTATTCCTTCCTTTTTCTCATTCTAATCAATCTGGCAGTAGTGTCAGTACTAGTGACCTGCTTGATCTGACAGTAGTGTCAATATGACTTGTGTGCACAAAAAGGGTTTAACTTTACAGGTTATTGTCTAGATTCATTCAAATATTGATCAATATCTTCTAGATTGGTGATAGGAATCAAATGGCATTTTGTGGCAGTGTCCATCACTGAGTATATCGTGAGAAAACCTGATTTGTTTTATTGCTTGTTTTTACCAGACTTGTCAGTATGTTTTGGTTTTCCTTACTGTATTTTTTCATTTAACTGTATCTTGGTAATGCAGATGGAAATATCAATGATTGGTTTAATGATTTAACTTTTATTTCACTTGGACTTTTGGCAGCAGCATAATTGGTAAGTTCAATGTTTCATTGATAATTTACTCTCCACAGGTTTGTTTCTCACCATAATTCTCGAGTAATATAGGTGGACTGTTAGATATCTTTGGAGAAACTGTAAGAATTTTAAATTGATATTTGTGAATGACTCTAGCAAATATATGCTTTGCAGGACTTTTTTCTGTCACTTTGTATAAGAAAAAGAGCATGGGAATGTGGACCTTCAGAGTTAACTATATTGCTTCCCGAGAACCATCTCTAAACTTGAATGATTCTACTCTTAGAAGATCTGTCATGGAAATGTATACATAACTCAGGTGTGATGTTTTCCTGACATTGAAATGTGTATATATATATACAACACATGTGATTTTTTCCTTAGTTTATGTTTGGATTAGAGTGCAAATACTCTTGATACAAAAGCTGACCAACCATGTGTAATATAAGATAGCATTCTTATGCTAATTCACTTACTGAAACTGGCATCTCATTTGCAGGTATAGGTGGAAAAATGCATGCAGAGAAGGGACAGCAATGGAAATAGCCATGAAGTTACCAGATTACTTAAATGGGATATGTACTACTGTTGGAGAGGCAACAAGATCCAAGACGCACTTTGTTCTACTATAGTTGTGTACTACTTTGCGGATAGTTAGAGCATGATAAGTGTTGTCTGTATGTACATTCAGAGTATTAATGGAAAATATTCATGTTTCTGTTTTCATGAACCATACTTTCAGAAATGTTGTAAATATGAGAAAAGTTGCTGATTTATCACTGTATAATAAGAAATGTCAAATAAATACAGCAAAAAAAAAGAAAATTGATTATCCAGCCTGCAACGCATATAAGTGTTGCTAACACATAAAAATAAACGTTGCTAGCTTGCAACGCATTTTTGCACTACTTACCAACGCATTTGTATGCGTTCCAATAGGCTCTTGCAACGCCAGCAATTGCAACGAAAGCTAAATGCGTTGGTATACACTAGTAGAGAAACCGCTTTTAGTCTCGGTTGGCAACTCCCATTAGTCCCGGTTCCGCAACCGGGACTACGCCACCGGGACTAAAGGTCCCAGCCTTTAGTCTCGGGTATTTACCCGGGACTAAAAGTCACCTTTAGTCCCGGTTGGTAATACCAACCGGGACTAAAGGGTCTCCACGCGGCGCCCATGGTGGAGCCCCTCTAGTCCCGGTTGGTAATACCAACCGGGACTAAAGGGCTTTTTTTTTCTTTTCTGTTTTTCTTTTTCTTTTTCTTTTCTGGTTTCTTTTATACAGGGATACGTATTACACCAGTATAATAATATACATATATGTCCATATATGTATTAGTTATACGTCACTAATGCATTAAACTATTAATACTGATATTAATATATACGGTAATAATATTAAACTTATATATATTTAAATAAAACAATTTTGATAAATCCAAGATTAATATTAATATTTACATCAAGATTTCAATATTAATATTTACACCAAGATTTCAAAGGAGCATATACAAAATTTCTAATATTTGCTCCTTGTATCGGGCTCGTGTCCATCCCACCAGAACGCCCCTGTCTTGCTCACGACCTCATCGATTATAAATCCGCAGAGTGTCTCTTGAATCGCCGCGACTCTTTGGTCCGGTAAGATCTCATCTTTCATTGTCTTCATCTGAGGATGTGGTTAATAGAAAAATATAAATAATAGCTTTTATGACTCACATGCATGCATACATACATATACATTTCAATGGAAATGGAACATACCGTCAGGTCCCAATTAGTGACGATCGTCTTATGCCCTACAAGAGTGTGCATGTACTCACAGACATAATATCCACATAAATTGGTGCCTTGATTCTGCCTAACACTTTATAGGAGAAATGGTCAAGTCATTACATGCATAATCATGATAATGAAACAAAAAAGAGATGTTGGTCTATGTATAGTAGTATTTACCGGAAAGTCTCCCTTGATACCAAGTTGTTCCTTGAATGGACCTTTTTGCTCTGCACAAAACTTTTTCCAACACCTGCGCACACCATATGAAATAAATGGAAT
>CM014277.1:57130407-57182479 GCA_004135705.1 Alloteropsis semialata
ATAATACCAAACCTGGTTCCTTGCTGCCTCTCACACAAAGTGTGAACTGTAGTGTCCCAGCCAGAAGATAACCCAGCAACACCAACCGTATTGGCACGACACTGCCTTGACTTTACAAGTTACAGTAGGCATACGATTTACGCTAGATACACAAATTCAAGTTCCGATCTAGCAACCATCATTGACGCACTTCAGGGTATCACAAAAGGAGATGAATACCATGGCTAATCTCCTGGAACATCCGTCTGAGTTTGTTCACGACTTTATGCTTGGCATCATTTACTTTCGCCAAAAAAGCCGCTATTTCTGTGCAAGTTTAGGAGGCAAACAGGTTTAGAGATGCCATACAAAGTCGAAACGTCAGGGCAGTGATGGTGGTGTCCTTACCAACGAGTAAGGTCAGATGGAGATAGCTGACATTTGTTTTGACGTGTAAGAACATCCGGTTGATTGCACCTGAATGCAATACAAGAGCTCCAAAGACATTAGGCTTGCTATGACAGGATGACGATAATAGGAGTCAATTTAGTTTAGTTGACTTCGACATACCAGACTCCAGTTTGGGCTGTTTCTCGAGTCCCTGTATAGCACATTTAGCATAAGCGAGAAGCCGAACATGGCGTGGCGCCCCTAGATTCCCCAAAATAGACCTCAATAGTCCACTGAAATTGAGATAAAACATTTGATAAGCTACAAGAATGAAGGTTACAATAATAACATGCTGATGTTATTTGACAAAAATTTCCTTACTCTGTTCGCAGTATGACATAAAAGTCTCGTGGCAAGGCTTCCATAAATGAAGATATATCATCCATTCCCAGAGAGCTCAAGTCCTCCTTCAAACGTCTTTGCTCTTCACTAGACATTTGTGTTCCAATAGCTGATGTGCTGATCATTATGACAGAATGAGTTTTACTGACAGTTATATAGACACATACATAGTTTAATCAGGAAATGATTATGGCATCAACTCCAAGCACACAAGGCATAATTGAATTCTACACAATAGTCATTGATGTGATTCAAATGTCAAGTGATTTGTCCCATCATGGTACACCACAGTAACAATGCTCCATATATATTAATTTCACATGTCAATAGTTATGCAAACTTTATGGTTCAAAACAGTAACATACGAGTTCGCCTACCTAAGTAATTTCCAGTTGAATGCTTACAGTAGAACAAACAGAGAATAGGCTTCATTCACGTACAGTGAATACATTATGAAATATATAATTGCTATGGAATTCAAAATTTTCCTTCATGCAGTCCTATTTTAGTTTCTTTTTGTATTGGATTCAACTCTCTACTCGGTTAAAACACTGGAAAAGCAAATGATTAAAAATAATGTGTTCATTGTAAGTGTCCCATGATACCCCATCACTGTCCCAAGAAAGATGTTTGATGAATGCTGATGATGTAATTTTCTAATATTTATTGTTCAATGATAACATCCAGGGCATCATGGTATATTTGAGAAAATTAAATCTACCTTTCTAGAGTTCTTCCTGTGAATATTACAGGAAAGTACTTTGTGTATTTGCCAACACCGAACTGTTCACCTAACTCCAGAATTTTTTTCTTATCCAACAGTATCAATGCTTTCCACAGCTGGCAATAGTCCAATCTGAACTTTTGGTCCAATTCTCTATAAATTCCATGATCCAACAGAACTGCAAAAGCCATACACCATTCTTAGATGTAAAAACTTTACAAGATCAAAGTGGTCCACTCACGTCCCATGCAATGTTTATGTGCTCAGTGCTCTGATTAGCTCCCTGCAAGCCCTCCAACGCAACTAAAAAGATCTCATCCAATGGAGAGCGAGAAGTTCCAACAAGAACAAATGCTTGTTGCTTTCTAGGAGCCTTCACATCACATCAACCCCCATCTTATAAAGAATTGAAAGGTTTTGATGAAGTACTAAATAGGTGGCCGGCTCCAGAAACAGAAAGGGCTCATTGCACAGTATTGAGTTGCATACTTGCACGCACCAACCAGTTCAACCCAAAAGCTTAAGCTGATGAGGAAAGGTGGGCAATTCACTTATACTCCAACACACAGGATGTCATCTGCAGTCACTATGGATTCTAGAAGAGTCCACAGACTCTCTATACAGTTGATAATATGTAGTTCGACAACAAAAATTAGTTTAATTTTATTTAATGGGTGGCTTGACCAAACTTATGACTATTATCAATGAAAAGAAACACAGGAAAAAAGGATGGAACATAAAATTAACAGATTCAAATAAGATGCATTTATTCCAGTTTTTTTATTTTGTATTTTTTAATGTTAACATATAGTAGAGGTTTCTAAAACCAACAAGTGAACCAGTAAGATCTTTAGGACAAGTGGAGCAAAACCAAAATTGAAGAGAGGTCCCGTGAATACCAAAATTTGAAGGGAGTTTAACATGCATTATCCTGAAGTGCTGGAATGTAATAATGGGTAATGACATTGTTCAATTAGTGCAGTATTTGTTTGCAAGATTTACAGTGCTGCTCATGCTTGCAATGTGATAATAGACAAGTCAAAAATATTCAAAAGCAAAATGAGTACCTAGTGAAAATTTTCCATGTCCTTGAGGAGAAACTAATATATTTCCAGGATGTGGATCACCATGGACAAAGCCATGTACAAATACCATTTCACCAAACAATTCAATCAAAGCCCTAGCTACCTGGATGGTAAATACAACATGCATAAGAAAAAGAACCTGAAATAGAGGCAGGTGAACAAAATTGTGTGCCAAATATAAAGAGAATAGTTTAAGATTAAGGTAGAGAAATATACAAGCAAATATAAGAAACCATTATCGTGCATAGTTCAGAACTCCAATTGTATAATGCTTTCAGGAAATAAAACCCTTATTGGTGAATATATGTATTCATTAACAAGTGTTATTGTGTACTTGTGCACATGAATACAAAAGTAAACACCCTTTCCTTTATACCATATTCTAAATGATGAAAAATCCAACAAGCACTACAAGTTACAAAGACAAGGGTGGTACCAATATCAATGCTGTACCAATACTGGTTGAAGAACATGAGAATGACAGGAATGTAATACATTATATTCCATTTCTTATATTGTAGACAAACACACCTTTCCTCAGCAACTTAAGTTTTTTGGTTAGTTGGTGCATGAAGTATGAAACTCAACTACCCGCAAAAAAAAAAGTATGAAACTCAACACAGTACTAGAGAAAAGACCTTTAGTTAACACAAGGAACAATTGAAGACCACTTCTAGTCTATGCCACAGTCATGAGAGCTTAGTGGGAGAGTGTAGGAGCTAACAAACTTAATGAAGGCTGAGCAGATTTCAGAAAGCCTGAATCTAGCAAGTCCATAAATTTGTTTCAAGCATCTTTTTTCACAGTAGTAATGTGTATACACACAAGAAAACCTTCGATGGAGTCATTTATGATTGAAAATATATTAATGTAGCAACTATGCTACAAACCTTTGCAGGATTAATATTTTCTCTCATCAGGAAGTCCAAGTCATTAACCTGTTACAATGGACGAACAAACAAAAGGGGTGAATGGTACTTCTGCTTATTAGTAATTGACTAATTTCCTTCCATTATATTTAAGTAATATAAGTAAAGTATGTAAGGTTCACATTTTTGGTAAAGCTTTTAGCTGGTTAAACAACCAAGAGATTCCATAATGAAATCATCGAAATTCTACAACAAACCCACTGATAGAAAAAGGTGCACAGATATGGATAAACAAAGCCTAAGGATTAATCATACCTTGTGTCCGTAACAAAATTCCATTGTCAAAACCTCTCTGGTTGTCAGTTGCTGCAAAAGGATTAACTATTGTCACAAATTACAATATATAAAGCTAGATAGTTCACATCATAGTCGAATTTAAATATGTAAAAGCATAAATGACATCCGTGAACAATCACTAAGTGATGTGTGACTGTCACCTAGCATAGAAAAATAGATGAATGAATTAATAATTTGACTGTCAAATTAGTTTATTTAAGCATAATTTGTTTATGCTTCAAGGAAAAAACACCATAGCAAGGTTGACTTGATAAGTTCCATGAGGCTCATACCCAAAACACATAAGGCACTTTAACAACAGTATTTTTCCTGAAGCAGTTAGCTGTTCTCTCAGAATTCTTAGCCTCTAGGGTGAAATCTGCAAATGAATGAGGCACAACTACTTAGTGAATCTCAGAATATCAATGAGAATTTCAACAGATAATCTAAATAAATGGCACCAAACAAAAAAGTTTAATCCAAGAGCATAAATAAGTGTGTGAAAAAATAGGGACACGGTTTGAACTTTATACTCATCATGCAAAATTTGCAGGAAAGTAAAAGAAAGGAACATAAAATTTAAGTTGTCTTTTGTTTTTATGGGTATTGACATATCAACATATTTGTACACAAGACTTTGTTCTTTCTTATTTTCTGAAAGGATTACAAAGAAACCTAGACAACAGAACAAGCACTGAAATATGCAAAACTATGGTTCAAGGAAAATAAATAAAGAAAAATCTCTCAGAAACAATGGCCTTTGGTAGTGCCTGTGCCTCCAGAGTATAGAAAATAAATTCAAACAGATATACAAAATAGGAAATCTCCCAGAAACCATTTATTTAAATAAGAGTTAGTTTGCAATAAAGGAACATGCAATGCACTTACCAAGCTCCATTGACATTGATTTCTCAAATTCAACTAGTATTCTGTCAAATTTATAATCAGGAAAAATCTGCAGAGAAGAAAAACAGTAGTTTGATGGCGCCAAACAATAAAGTATATTAGAGCAGAAGAAAATTGATGCAAAGGTTCTGATAAACTATTTTTCATTCAACATCAGAATCATGAAAGTATGTTACAACAGCACATATGACCACAGTGGAGGACACAATGATGCAACAGTAGGTACACAAGTAGTCCTGGCAGCTCCAAGTGACCAATTTATGGTCACTTCCATTCATAAGTATATGGTCCATTCATTTAATAAAGTACTAGCAACAACCTACACATTGCCAACAAATCACTAGCTTATAATGCACTGTGGTGTCAGACTTTAAATCAATATAACTCGGTCTGACATAAGGACCATTGAAACATGTTAGTCTAAAAAAGGATAAAAAGATCACCACAGTGGAGTATCATGGAGGCATGGATGGGACCAATTGCAACTAATACCAGCCTGTCCAATCATGGCAACTAAATCAAAAGGATAAAGTATTTGGCAACAATGTTGCCATGCATGTCGAAGGGTCAACAAATTTCAATTAATATAAGAACCACAGAAATATATGTTTCTAAAGAATTAAAACTAAAACGCCAGCTATAGTGGAGGACAAGATGATGGGACCAAGGGTCGATCACAATCTATTTGGAGGTACCCAGTAGTGGCATCTATCATCTTAAAGGTCAATGCATCCATCCACAACATTAAATAATGCCATCATCAATTCAGTCAGCACAATAAAAGTCTGGCTTAGGATCTCATCAACCTTTTTTAATGTTGTCACAGAGAAGCAGTGCTTAGACTAGAGTTTTCTTTTAGCTAAATCTTAAATGCATAAAATATGGTACCCGAACTACCGAACAATGAAATGATAAAAATTTACTGCTCTTCCTAAAGTATGTTGTAGAGTAAATGAACAGTATAAAATGATTGTACCATGCAAGATGGATTAGATGCACCAACTGGTAAAATTTATCTTTGCACAATAGAAGGAAAACGCAAGGTTGCGGTATTTAACATACCCAAGAGACTGATTTTGACAAGAAAGACATTGTCATAATGTCTATCTTCATTCGCTGCTCCAATCCAGGATACTGAACCTAGATGTCACAAAGGTTTGTATGAAAGCTCAATACTAATTACTATGTGATGGATATAACACAAACTCAAGCAAATTTACAGGTATATATGGTGGAAGGAGAGTGAATCTATACATAGGTTAAAGAGGAATGTATTCTGCAGGCTCTTTCTATACTCTGAACAAACTAAGTTATGCAGTTGTGCTCATTGCAACACTAAACCAACAAAATAAAAGAAAAATATATGCAGATTACTAACTAACAATTGTACACTCCATTCACTTTAAGGTTAAACATACATACAAGACAGAGTTGAGCCATCTAGACCAAGTTAGTTATGCATTTATACTTAAAACATCTTTGATGAATTTTTGACTCAAAGCAATTCTGATGAAGCATTCATGTCCTGGTGCTTAGCTGCTTCAGTTCAAAACAAGTTCTATTCCATTAAATTTTTTTTAGAGAATACTCTGTTTAAGTTATGCCTGGAGTTAATGATTAGCACACATTTGAAGTGATAAGATTTCTAATTTGATTCTGGTACTTTATAAATTGAGCCAAATTTGACTTGAAGAGGACCTGAACCAGGGTTGTTGGGATGCACAAACACACCTCCCACCCCAAGCAGTTGAGCTAGGCTCAGTTCCTAATTCTGGTCTTTATCAAATGTCACGACTCAAAATATGTACTATGCGCATAATAACATTGGCCTAGTAAAGAATGAAACCAGTAGTTTAAGGGTATTCTAAAAGTGAAAAACTATTCCACAAATGCCCACCCTTCGTATCCACACAGATTAATTTAGTATGTCATAGTATAAACAAGAGAAGTGGTTGGATATGGCATATAACATTTTTGTAAATTTTTTGTTGTCAGAACTTTATGACTGTTAGCGACCAGAATGATTATTCCTTGACACAACAATGCATCTTTGCAAAAATGGAACAGAAACTGAGACAGTTAACAAAAATCTCACCTTGACAGCTACATCTTGATTGTTATGCAAGCGACCTCGATGAACCTGAGCAATTGATGCAGCAGCAATTGGATGTTCGTCAAATTCCAGGAATCTGATACTCACATATTAACGCTTAATATTTTTCCACGCCATAAGCTACTATGGAATAAGAATAAATAAGCAAGTAACCACGGAAAACCACATAGAAGTATGAAATGAAATACAATGCTTTGTACACACAAAGTTTCAAGTCTTCAAATGATGTTAAATATGGCATGGGTATGGCAAAGATCCATTTTAGTTTCAAAACTAATGTAAAAAAACAGCCAAATCCTTCCCTTACTAAATATATAGTGAATTGTAACAGTAGTATGGTACACAAGGAACAAGCTGGCAAAACTCAATACAGGCTGAATGAAAAGGAACAGAGTGGAATACAGAACCCCTGACCTATTCACCTATGAAAATTCTGTTCTGACCACAGGTACTGAATACACATCTAATCTAAAAAAGTAATCACAAAATTCAATACTTACATATCATGCAATTTCTTGCCAAAATTCTGCTCTATGACTATTTTTATATCTTGAAACTTGGATGGAGTTGCCTGAGTTGTTGAGAAAAAAACATAGTAAATAACAAAGCAAAGTCATGTGTATACACCATCGTTCAGGTTGCAGCTAATAGTGAACCTGATCTTGCAGGCAGGAGAGAGTCGATGAGTACTCCTTTGGTACTTGTCTTAGTGATGAAACATATTGGCCAGCTTTTACATAAAATCCTCCATTCACTTCGCATAGTTTAAGTAGCTTTTTCGCTGAACGGAGATGAACCTACACTCAAGCAAAGAAAAACATACCATTTAAGGCTTCTTGCGAACTCTTGCTACTACCAATTGCAGAAACAAAAGATATTAGATCAAAGGGTACAGACATTGTAAAAGAGAATGGCAAGCTAACTCAAAAGGTCGTGACTCTCCATAATGCAGAGTCTATTCACGTGCATCAGAGGCTCAAAGCTTCCACATTGCATAGGTTGGTTCCTGGGGAATAATGAGGTCTGTGGTAGGGCCGTAGGGATTACACTAGTTATACGAACTGTGGTGTTCTAAATTATTCACTAATTGCAAATGCAGAGTATAGCAATTACTAAATTGAGTCCAGGAGGCCATTGACATCAAAAGCAAGCAAGCATTGCATTATGTTGGCTGCTATTAAGGAATGATTTTGAATTTGTGATCCAAATAGCTAAGGAGGCCAGAACCAGTTGATTCCTCTAATGTTGCACATAGGGGTGGGCATTCTGGTTAGCCGAAAAGTTCGGGTCGGGTTTTAGGAAGTTCGGGTTTTCATAATTGGAACCCGAAATTTGTTCCAAAAAAATTGCTACCCGACAAAACGAATTTATAAACTACTACTCGAATTAGCTTCGGGTTATTTCGGGTTCGGGGTCGGGTTTTTCGGGTATCGGGTTTTGTGCCCACCCCTAATTGCACAGGCCCATTAGAGAGCGCAGAAAAACTACATCTAAACGTGAACTTCGCGGCATATGAAATAAAGTATGTTTCCAATAATTATGCACTGCTAACACACAACTTTCGCAACCAAACCCATGAGGTGGCGTTTGGATAGTGAATGGGATAGGGATAGGGATATAAATGGGAAATAGAGAGGAGGATTATGGAATGGGAAATGAGGCTTGAAACCCAATCCAATGTTTGGCTACGAATGGGTTTGGATTTGGGTTAGGTGGGACCCACGAGAGTTCTTAAAAAAATGCAAGCACCACTTATATCCACTCATCGACATTCAACACCAATCCAACTATCCGAAGCACGCATGCCATGCGGATTGCGGAGGCGCGAGGCAGCTTCGTGTTGACCCAGCTCACCGTCATCCATGAGCAGCTCAGTGTCTCAGGTACGGCAGCGAAGCGGTGCTAGCTCGATCTGGGCGGGGCGGGAGGCTCCTGACGGCGGCGGCGAGCTGCTGCTCGAGCCCGGTGAGGCAGCAGCGGCACTTGGTCCAAGCCCCTGCGATATGGCCGTGTGCGAATCGAGCTCAGCTGCAGGCCCCGCGGCAGCTGCGGCCCTCACGCACGGCGCCCGCTGCTCCACTCCCACCAACGCGCCTTCGAGCCCTCACCTGGTGGAGCCATGCGGCGAGCTCAGGCCAGCATCGCGTTTCCGGCGAGTAGCAGATCTACTCCGGCTTCGACGACAAAGCAACGGCTCCGACGGGGCAACAGCAGCGACCGGCAGCGAAGGATGTCCTAAAGCATGTGGATGGGTACGCGCCGTTTTCCAGGTCATAACCCACCTCCCCCGGTGGGATAAAATCGCTGGGAAAAGAGTCCCCATTTCCCAATCCTTATCCCTTCTAATATCCTTTTCCCTTAATCCAAACACGGGAAAACATATCCCATTGCCCTTATTTCCCTTTCCCACCTCATATTTCCATATACCCAAACGCCACCTGAAGTTAATGTCTCTACCCTACTTACCTACCACATTCAAAATAAATGAACAATCATACAACAATAATGACATGATGGTAAAAGAAATTACTGCATCCGTCCGGGGCAGATTCCATACCTCAGAGAGCTTAACACGGTAATCCGCGGACCCAGAATCCAGCTCCCTCAGGGAGTACTTGTAATCCGCCGCCACGAACCCAATCTACGGAAACCAACTGTCAGGAAAGTGACTACGAGCATCATCCGGAACGCAGGAGTAACAGCAACAGAGAGGAGCGGTATCTAGCGCTGAGGGCGAACCGTATAAACGGCGCGGGAGGAGCGGGCGACGCCGTGGTAGAGCGCGGAGGCGACGCTCCGGCCGTCGTCAACGATGGGCGAGGCGGCCGCCAGCGAAGCAGTCGCCGCGGCGGCGGCGAGGAGGAGCGGGGCGGCGCGGCGGCGCAGCATAGCGGCGCGGACCGTGGGGTTTAGGGTTTGGGATGGTAGATTTGGTACTTGGGGAAGAATCTGTTGAGGTATAACCGTAGGCCCGTAGAGCGGTAGAGGGGCCTTCGTTTGAAGAAGAAAGGAGAGAAACAATTTATTTATCTTTTAGTTTTTCAAAAACTCTACCAGTTTTGATTTTTGGAAAAAGATAATTCCGTTTTCATCATTTTGGCGTCCTCATGGTCTCGCGGGCGCAGGGCTAATGGGCTTTTAGTTGGCTGGTTTGTTTCACCCGGCCCAAAGGCCCCCAATGCCTTGCCCAACTGGTGATTTCTGCTGGTGATTTCTGCGGCCAACGCCAAAGGAAGATACAACGTGTGAGATATTGCCACGCTGGATTCCTCCGCCAGAGGGACTTATGAAGGTTAGTGTCGATGCTGCAATTGCCAAGAACTCCCCGAGGGCGGCTTTTGCTGCAGTGGCAAGAGATGGGGCGGGCCAGTTTATGGAAGCCTCAGCTGTAGTGGTGGATGGAATGAGTGAACCGGAGATTGTGGAAGCGCTAGCAGTTCGGGAAGGTCTGTCACTGGCGACTGACCTAATGTTACAGAAGTTCAGGTTAGCCTCTGATAACAGCAATGTGATTCGAAGTATTAAAGGCCCAGGATTTGGTCAATATGGACACGTTGTCCAAGAGATCAAGGCGCGAGCAGATGATTTTGTTCATGTGGACTTTGTACATGAAGGTAGAGGTTCCAACGGTGATGCACACCGTTTGGCTAGAAGTTCTATATATGATGTAACAGGCAGACATTTGGCTGCTGAATCCGCCTCAGGGCATTTGTAACTCATATGTTTTTGATTAATAAACCTTAAGTTTCCTCAAAAAAAACTGGTGATTTCTGCTCTCTGCCCTCTAGCATCTTTCTATTATTAATTTCTACTAGCATATATGCCCGTGCGTTGCTACGGACGAATGAAATATACATTATCAATGGTGAGAGCTCTTTTTCTCCATCACATCTCTACTTCTACGACTTATTTGGACCCTCTCTCCTCCCACATCCCATCTCTACTTCTACGACTTATTTGGACCCTCTCTCCTCCCACAGACAAGGGCAGCCGCTGGCAATGCCCCGCCACTACTCTATGAACGTGCAGCCATGCACCAGACCAAGAGGTAGTCTCGCTATCATGCTAGACCCTCACGTGAGGCATGGAGTGATGGAGATGCTCTCTTGGCCAGTGCCCGTCTATATCACGAAGTTTGTGCATTCAAGACTCACCCCAAGCCAAGGTCCGCTCTTCACTGTATACATGTTCACACCATCTTCCCCTTTGGTTTCGGGCTTTCGACAACCTTTCACGAGTTCTACCATTGTGCTTGGCTCAGGAATGAGATGGGATGGGATAGTCCGGTCTCTTTATTTTATAGATAAGGTCACCCTACATCATTTTTTGTTGGAGAAGATCTGTCTCAGTTTTTCTTAAATGTTTTGAGGGATTGAGAAGGATGGGAGCATGGTACTTCTAGCACCGTTAGCCACTACCAATGGGCCCGCATATCAGCTGCTAGAACATATCAAGGAGGAGGTTGGGGGCTCTCGTTCAAGGAGCATAACATCACCTAGGGCCCATATGTCTGTTACTCAGGACTCATGCATCTAGCGTCTTCTTTCTTGGTGCTGAACAACTCCTCTGAGCGGAGATTAGAGAGCATCACACACCAACCAAGCAGCTCGTCAACAAGCCTGCAACACGCTGGTGCAGGCCAAGCCACGGCAGCCCCACAGCCGCTTGCTCTCGCGCAGCCCTGCAGATCGCTCTCCCCAGGGGCGGAGCTACGTACATTAGTTGATGTCAGCTGACATCGATAAATATTTGCAAACTCTGTGTAAATCACTGTTCACTAGTTGTTTTGAGTGAAGTTTCAACCAAAATGACAACAGTAAGATGAAAATGACCTCGGTGAGCTCAGCTTCTGGCTCCGCCCCTGGCTCTCCCGCAGCCCCACCGAGATCGCCATGCGGAGCCGCGGAGTCGCCGCACTGAGTTGCCACCTATGACAGAGGCGCCATCCTCTCCTGGCCCGCGCCAGATTTTGGCCCCCTCGACTGCACTGAGCTGCCTGTGCCACGCGGAGCCGCGGAGGTTGCCATCACCAGATTCGGCGGCTTTGTGAAAGGACCTTGATGTCGCCTAGAGGGGGGTGAATAGGCGAATCTGCAGTTTACAAAAACTAATTCCAACTGTCAGCACCAAAACCGGTATTACCGGTTTCCCAAACCGGTAAAACCGGTTCCTGCACAGATTGCACTAACAAGTATATTTCCCCTCTACGAATTCTAGCACAAACCACAAATGGTGTGAAGCTTCCAGGGATGTTTCCAAGTGTTCCAATGAAGCTCCTGCACACAGCTCAACACACCAAAGTAGATCGTAGCGGAAGCACAAGTAATATGCTAGAAATGACAAAATGAGGAAAGAGCTCAAACCAAGAGACAAAGAGATTTTTCTCCCGAAGTTCGGATTCACTGCTGCACCAAGCCACCACCAAGGCACAGTGAATCCTACTCTCCGTTGAGGAAGCTTATGCGACCACACTAGGTCAAGCTATCTCCTATTTCCACTAAGTGACCTCTTCCCTTACGGAGGCGAGGTGAAACCTTCACAAACGATCCCGTGGCTCACCACACACTTCGGTAGCTCACCGGGCAACGCCTAGCCGTCTAGGAGGAAGAACCTCCAAGAGTAACAAATGCTTCAATGATTGCTTGATGAAACCACAAGTGCTCAAGGGATTGGATTGCTCTCCAATGCTCACACACAAGTCACTCTCTCAACCCAACTCAAGAATCTCACAAGGATTGCTCAAATCTCACAAAGAGAGGTTGGGGAGAGCTCTGCTGGCTTCTAGGAGGTGTTAAAGTCGAGCTGAGCCAGCAGCCCCTCAAAGAGGAGCTCATGGGTATAAATACCCACCACTCCAAAAACTAGCCGTTTTTCTGTCAGAGGAAAACCGGTTCCACCGGTTGCCAAAACCGGTTTCACCGGATTTCAAACCAACTAGCCGTTAGACACTCAGGCCACATAAACCGGTTTAACCGGTTCCCAAAACCGGTTCCACCGGTTTTGCCAGGGAACCCACACTAAGTTAGAAACTCTCATGGTTAGACTCACATGGGTTCACTTGGGCACTTTTGAAGATTGTCATTCAACCAATGTTGCATCCCTCTTGATAGTACGGCATACCTATACTCAAGACATAAGATAAATCATAATTCAACCACTTGAGCTTGTAGGTCAATGATCATGCCAATACTTGATCAATCACTTCTTTGAGGGCTTCTCAACATTGTATCTTCAACTGAGCATATCCACCTTGAGCTAGTGACTTAGGATTTTCCATAACTTATATTTGAGTTCACTTCAATCCATAAGTCACTCTCTTTATCAATCATAACATATATATGCATTGCATTGCTTCTTTAGATGAGACTTGGATATGATACTTCGAACACACTCTGGACACTAGATACTTCACCTTAGCAATTTGCACCTTAGCTTGCTTAGTCCCTCGCTTTAGTCATCTCGATTTGCTTCTTCATCACTTACCCTTGTATCATCAAGTCGACTTTGCTTTGCCTTTGAATGAACTCCATTTGAAAGATTCTTCAAATGCTTGTTCTTGATTGATAAAGAATATCCCATGAATTGCAAGCTTCCAATTAAGACTAATATATAACATATATGCTCATGTCATTTTATCATACACACATGAAGCCTTGCAATATCCAATCTTATGTATTCTTCTTCTTTTCTTAGCTGATCCATAAATCTCTATCTTCATTATAGTGATAATGTCTCATGTCTTGTCCAAAGAGCATCCATAACATGAGACCAATAATGTTCCAAACAATCTTCATTGAAATTAACATCCCAATATTTAATGACAGTCCATCTTAAGCAATTAGAGACCACATATCATGCATAGACCAATGTCTCCATCACAAACATCAAAGACTTGCCACTAATCAATCTAGAAATCATGGGATCATACTTGCTTGCTTTGATTAACCACAAATATATCATGAGCATATTGATTGTAAATGAATTATAAGAATAGATCCCTGCTCATACACTTAAACAAACAAGTTAGTCCTTTAATCGCTTTGTCACTCAATTCACCAAAATCCACTTGAGGGCCTAGATGCACTTTCACTTTGTCGGAATGCAGAAGCTCCTCCGCGCCTCTCGGCCGGCCGTGCATCGCCAGAGCACGACTACTTGCATGTATAATCGTTTTTGTATGACTAGTCTAGTGATTGTACGACTTGGATTACAATGCAAGTCCAGCTCTACCTGAAAGCTATAATTGTTTTCAATTTGGAGGAGGGTTGGACGGCGGATGATACCAGCGACGGCATATCGCAAAAAAATTACTGCTTGCTTTAGAAAGAGGTAATAGATAATAGAGTAGGTTAGGTAGAGATAGGTAAAGATAAAGCTTGTTGAGTTCAGTTAGAACTCTAACATGATTCCAAAAATAATGTCAAAAGTTGTAACCGTGGTTAGAGTTCGAGGGATCTATGGGACCCACATGTCACAACGGACCAAAAAAAGGGAAGAAGCAATCCTCTCTTTAGAAATAGGTAAAGATAAAGATTGACAACAACAGTAACTAAACTATGAACCCTCTCCTCTAGAAACAGAGGAAATATGGAGTTGCCTGCCACTTAAAAACGTGGTAACATATTTCTCACATGTTTTGTACTGTTTTTAATAGATGTTATCATGTATATAACACCGCAAGATTGGTTCTTTTTATTATCTCTTAAATCATGACGTGCATCGAACTAATAATTTACTATGTTATTACTTTAAATCTATTTATTACCTTTTGGCCACCACGTCGAAGTCTACAAACATCATCGCATCCTGGTGCCTGTTGTGCCGTTGCCGGCAGCCAGAAAGGGGACACATGGCCATTGGCCATGGTAGCGGCAGCAGCGGCAGGAGGGACTTGTCGTTGATGAGCCACGGGCGGGTGGGCTTTGCAATGAGACGTCGGATGTGGGACGAACGGTGTGGATGGCGTGAAACTTTCCTGTGACATAGATTTCCTCTACGGCACTCGGCAGATGATCTGGTTGCTCCAAATGGGGCTTCCCCGGCCCTTCCCCATGTATTGTGCTATTCCGGTGGTCTAAGGCTTGGAAGCTTGTTCAAAGCAGATAATTCACTACTCCCTCCGTCCCAAACTACAGGTTTTCTAGGTTTATTACTTTGCTATGTATTTTGATATACGCTATGTCTATATGCAAAACAAAAGTAATGAACCTATAAAACCAAAACCTATAGTAATAATTAGGGCTGGATATCGAGTTCAAGGCAGTTTTTCGAGCTTTTTTTAAAATTAGCATAATCTTATTTATCATAGTCTCCTGAGTTGTTTGAGACCCAACTTCATGCCGAGCTTAACGAGCTGAGCCTAACGAGCCGAGCCGAAGTCGAAAGTCATTCTAAATGAAGTCATTTTAATTTTAAAAGAAAAACGAATCCAATCGGAGCACTTTTGTACCGAGCCACCGAGACAGCCTAACGAGCTTTTTGTCCAGCCCTAATAATTTGGGACGGACTTAATTAATCGGAAGGATTATTCCATCAAAGCTATACATGTTCTATACTTGTATGGCCGTTCAAGTCAAATTCACAGCGCGGTGCTCCTATGGAGAGACCACATCCACTACTTTCCCATTATGCGCTTGTAGGACTCAGTTGATGAGATCATCATGAGGTTCTTCATATTTAGCATGCCGAAAGCATATAGAGCCCTCCCATTCCGCGTATGATTTAGTATACCTTCTGTTTAGTTCTCTCTGCTCGACAATTGATCGATCGAGGCAGTTTTTTGTGTCGTCGCTCTTCTGCAGATGTGCATTTCCAGATGAGGTCGTTGAGAGTCTAGTATGATGTCATTTACTTCACTCTCATCATGTCTAGGAAGCGGAGAGGAAAAGGCACGTTTCACTTTCCTACTTGTATCGGGTTGGGAATAGATTGATGAGAGTGCAGTATTTAGGGTCAATGGTGTCTTGCTTCTTGAGCATCCGTTGATCTCGACACTGACATTTGTTGATGCAGTTTGTTGTTGGTGTCATTTTGTTTAATTCCAACGCAACATGTTATTGACCTCCCCTAGGTCATGTAGGTTGGCTCTAGCAAAACAAATCGATTCATGCCGTGCCGCATTGTCTGAGTAGCCTCGCAATTTGCGCTCGCTCTATGATCATTTTCTGAAGGAAACTACACGGCAGCCGCCTGAACTTTTATGGCAACAACAGACAAACGATTACGTGGAGCCTGTGCCCTGTGAGCTGTGACCGCTCCTGGTAGAGGTGGTATATTGGCCCCCGTCCGTGGTTTTCTAACAAAGTGATTCAGGCTCATGCTAATTTTAGGGGCACACTGGATTGGAGTCCCTGGTTTCCGAACAGATGGAGAGGCAAAATGATCACGTTCAGGTTGGGTGTGTCCAAGATATTTCCCAGTGTGCCGCCAATGCAACATATAAGTGATAGGATAGGATGGGCAGAGTGCCAGTTATGAGTTACGGTCTTTAGTTTTTCGAATAAATGGTAAGTTTTCAATCCATGATGAAACGGTTTTTGAGCTAAAGAAAAATGGGTCATCTCATTCTGCCCTTTGTTGGCCGTGTGGCTAATCATGTCATATATGGGACTACCTTATTACCTTGTAGCTAAAACAATTTGTAATTCGAGTTACATGGACGTGTTCCTTGGTTAGAATGAGGGGGGGAAAGGCTCTAGACATGGGCTCTATTTGCCAACGGTTTAACTCGCGAAATTGTAGTGCCACTAGAAAGAAACATGGAGCAAGACTTCTCATCCATCACATGGAAGTGTCAACTTCCAAAGCGTACTCATACATCTAAAATAGATAACGACAACGCGAACTTTAGATTTAAATCTTGCATCCTTCAAACCCATTTTTGAACAGCCCAAATTATGGCGTTATAGTTTTTCAAACCTCTATTTCTCCTTATTAATCGATGGGCAGAGCTAATTTAATATAAAAAATCCGACCAAATTCCACGTGCAACTTGAGAAATGAACTTTTCAAAGCCTCACCAACCAAAATCATGATATAAAATAGTGAGCACAAAAACGTCAGGTTTGTGACAAACAAATTATGTATAAATTATGTATTAATAAAGTAGTTCAAATCATTATCCTAACGAAATGAAATACCCATGTAATTTCAAATGAAGGGGTCAGTGTTTTGTCTCTTTGGTCCGTTTTCTTGGAACAACAACAATCGGGCCTTGATAAAAGGAGAAAAATGCTACTTAACAAAGATGCCTATCATCAGAATGCACTACGTAGATAGTTTGCCTCGACGGTTGTCAGCCAAAACTGTTAGATTCAACAACTGTGGTGAGAACTAAGAAAGTGAGATTGAGATGGTAATTATGCTTTTTCATGGCCTCTCTCTCTTCTCCCTCACCCCCTCTTCCTCTCAAATGCCGCCCCTATTGACGGCGAATCTGCGATTTTTCTAAGATGAATATGTGAATGGCAACAAAAAAGTTCCTTAATTTTGTGATGCACATGTAAAATGGCTAAGATTTTGATGTCACTTTTATATGGTTTTTAGATTGCTTTGCTGTATATGCGATTTTCTATAACGAATATGGCTATTTTGAAAGATAGCATTTTTCATAAATAGGCCTTGTTTATAGTTGCGGCAAGTTTCGCAACTTTTCACTATTCATCCATCATATCGAATATTTAGACACTAATTAGGAGTATTAAACATGAATTAATAACAAATCCCATTCCATAACCCCGAGTGAAATTTCGAGAGAAATCTAATGAGCCTAATTAGATCATAATTAGACAACGTTGTGCTACAGTAAACAATCTCTAATGACGGATTAATTAGGCTTAATAGATTCGTCTCGCGATTTTCCGTCCATTCGTGTAATTCGTTTTATAATTAGAACATGTTTAGTTCTCTTAATCTTTGATTTAATATTGCTACAGTAAATTTCGCAAAATTTTCTCACCGAACTAAACAAGGCCATAATCTAGTGCCATTTGCAACTGGTGTAAATATTCCTATTTCTCTCAAATATGCTTCCAATTTTTATTGGAAGACTACAAGATACATCTTCAATCTTAATCTAATCCCAGCGCACTTGTGTTTGGACCTTGGGTTGCAAGAGCAGATCCGCTGCTGCAGGTACGTGTGATCCTCTCCCCATATCCCTTTTTCTTTTTTTTTCCTTTATTGTCTTACTAAAATGCTTCTACCTCTATCATTGAAATGCCTTGTTTGAGAAATAAAATTGCCTATAGGATATCAATAATGCTTTTATGTTGGTATTAAAATGCCTTTTAATATATACATTTGTTTTCCTGCCTTGCAGTGCCTTCCCAATATCATAGTACATGGCTACTAGAGGAAGGAACTAGGGAGGATCAGTTTCTACAGCTAACAACCGCTCCTCAAAGCGTCCTGTTCGTAGACAGAGGGCTTCACCGTCTAGGATTGTGAAACTGTACAAAGACATGTCAGATGACCAAAAGAAGATGATACGTAAGGTTGGGTTTGGAGGGCTGCTTCAGATAGCATGTGGCACAATCCCAGCGAAGTTAGCAAATTGGCCAATGGTACACTGTTTTGATGCTGATAGAAGTGACCTTGTCTTGCCGGGTAGAGGCAGAATTGCTGTGAATGCTGACTCTATGTCGACCGTTTTGGGCCTGCCAAAATGAGGTGATGAAGTCAAGTATGTTCAAGACGTGGATTCTATCAACTCAATAATAGACCTATATGATCTCACCTCAGGGAATGCTCCTAGAATCTGTCAAATAGTACAAAGGCTTAAAGCTAATAAGGATGCAAATGAAGATTACCTGAGGTCATGGCTTATGCTGGCTGTTTCAACTTTTTTCTGTCTTCCAAATGCTATCCAGCGCTTGTGTCTTCCAAACTAGCTTGGGTATCAGTCCCAAATGCTATCCAGCGCTTGTGAATCTGTCCAGAGTGAAGAAGCTTAACTGGTGCCAGTTTATAGTAGATAAAATCAAGGATGCTGCTAGCAAGATGGGCACCAGGAATTCTGTAAAGGGTTGTCTCTTATTCCTCGTTGTAAGTACTTTTTATTGAAGTTTTTTCTTTTTAATTGGTTTCTCATTATTGTATGATTAACAATCATGTATATTTATCTGTTGGCAGATATTATATGTTGACTCATTGGAAGTTTAGAATGTTGAAATACCAAGCACACGGCCTCGTATTGCTGCATATAACGGAAAATTTCTAGATAAGATTATCAAGATGGACACAAATGCTGATGGCACTTTTGGAAAACTGAAGGTATTTGCACTTTTACCTCTTTTTCAGTTCAAGTATCACTCTTATCTTACACCTGTTTTCAAAATCTTATGTTCCATTGTTCCTCTGACATTTGTAGCTGAAGCAAACTGGCCATTCTGCTGCACAAGGCTCACTAGTTCAAATGGATGATCTGCATAGATTTGTTTCATCCAAAGCATCTGCTGGGACATCATCTCCGGTAAATGCTCTCATTATTTACCTAAAATGCTTATTCCTTGCTACCTAAAATGCTCCTAGCTGCTACATTAATATTGACAAAAGTTGACAACACTATTTTCATTGACATGCAGATGAAAAGGAAGCATTGTTAAGCTTTAGGGAATGTATTTTTTTGTATTACAGAGGTCTTAGGGTCATTTGTAAAAGAAGTTACTCAAACCGATGATCCTCCTGAACTACCTATAAGAAGGTCCAAGCGGAACACTTCAGCTCAGGGAAGCAAGATAGGTGCAACTGATGGAGATGATACAGCTGAAGGTGAAGAAGAATTTTTGGATGCAGACACAGAAGAGGAATCTGAGTACATACGTGAGGATGATACTGAGGACAAAAAGAGTGAAGATGATGGACTCGGTGATGAAGATGGAGAGGAAGATGGCAGCAGCGACCAAGATACTGGACCAGAACACAATCATGATCAAGATGGAGAATGCAGATGGCAGCACTGACCCTCCTGGTGCAGATCTCAACGTTGACCAAGATGGAGGCAACAATGGCGACAATCCAAACCCAGACGGTGATATTCATGATCAAGAAGATGAAGATGATGATTTTGTCCCGCTTATCACAAGGCTAAAGAAAATGCAATCAGGTGCAAGTAAAGATTCAAAAGCTCAAGAATCTGCAGGTGTAGGCAGAGTTGAAGTGCAACCTAGCACTAAAGCTGCTGTTCCATTAATAGCAGGGAAGAAGCTAGGTGACATGAAATCAAGGTTAAGGCTTCTAGAAGTTACTACAGTGCTTGCTGGCAAGGTCAACCCTACCAGCACTATGGAAGAAAAAAGGAATGAAGGAAGCTGCAGCAAGCAGCCTGGACGGCCATCATTTGAAAACATGTCTTTCACTTCTCCCGACTTTGATATACTCAAGTATCTTGATGATGACTCTCAGCCTAACGATGCAGAAAAGAACAAGAAGACTCCTATAAAGCCAGCTGACCCTGTTGCAAATCCTTCAGGTATTCAGCATTTTAGTTCATGATGTCTGGCATTTTTGCTAGTTTCTTATCTAACATTCAAAAATCTATTTTTACAGAACCAGAATCTGCTTCATCCTTGGATGGCTTTCCAGATAGTGTCTACCAGAGCTGGGAAGACGATGCTAGAGCCGAGACTGACAAAAGAAAGGCCGCCCAAGCTCAGTCTTCATCATTTCTACAAAGTGCAGAGGGCAAGGCAGCATTTCAATCAAATGAAATCAACCTTGATGCATCAGTTCATGGAATTATTGATGTGGACTCATCTATCACACCTGCATATCAAGCCCCTCCAGCTAGGATGCTCAAGAAGTCTATTGTAATGCAGTCCCCATATTCTCTCATTGCACCTAAGATAAGATTCAAAAGTACCAAGGATGTTTGTGCTGTATACAAAGCAGTTTGTAGGAGCACTCGCTCTTCCCAACAAGAGTACGTAACTGCATTTATTCTTTATTTTTATATTCTATTTTTTCATGTGTAATAATCTTAACTGCTTCTCTTGTTCATTTCTGTCATGATTGCAGCACTGTTATCATAGATTACGAAATATACTATGCCTCCCTTGGCCATCTTTCTGAATCTGTAAAACCTGGAGGCCAACTGAAGAATACTATCTGTGAGCTAGCTATATATGTCATTAATGGAAAGAAGACCAGAGGTTCCACAAAATATGTCCTTCCACTGCGAGTTGCTGTGAGCATTTTTTTACATACTAACTTGGCCTTATTTATTTATTTTTATTTGTTCTATACAAGCACTTTAATTAATAATCAGTAAGCATTTTAATTACATCAGTTAAGTATTTCAGATGCTCATTAGGAGTAGTTTCAGTTAAAGAACAAGCCATAAACTTGTGAGCTTATACTAGACCTTGCAAATGAAAAATAACATATAGCTATCTGACAAATCAGTGGAGGACTAGCACATTGAGACAGGGATACATAGAAAATTTGCATGCGGATAGGTTAAAGTGCAACTGATCTGTGTGTGGTGTGAATATACAAACCAAAATAAGCAGAGTTTCAGTTTTCTAATTAATATGCTTGCATAACTAGCTTTAATGTTGAGTGCCTACATTTTTGTAATGAAATCCTACAAGCTGATTAACAAAGCTATGCTTGTCTAACTCATATAGGACATAAAACAGTAAGGTACATAGATCTGACAGTGTTTTAAATGAAAGCCTACTAAATAAGACTAAAATTTATTGTCTAATAAACTATGCTTTGCTCAATAGACTTTTCTACAAACTAGATAACAAAACGTATCAGAGGTGAACCGGTCCTTCAGGAGGCCGTTCGACCATCTGGACCACCGTGAGATGGTATCATATTACTTTTTGTCATCTAATCTTATTGATGATGTTGTAGTATTTTTAACTATTTTAATGTTCTTTGTTTCCAATCTGTCAGGTAATGTTTCCTGTGCTCCAATCCATCAAAATAAGCGGAGAGAATATTGGTCACTATTTCCTGCTTGTTCTCAACCTGCGCAACAACCGTTTTGAGATCCTTGACTCAATGAGGTCACTTAAAGACAAAAGATTGCTTGATTGCTGCAACACTATTATTGATTGCTGAAAAGCCTATGGAAGATTCATTATCCAGACTCAAAACAGTCTATAGATCAGTTCCAAGTTGTTGATATTGATGTGCCTAAATAAACAAACAAGTACATGCTTCTCTGCTGTAAGGTTTTCTGTTTTTTATTCCCCAATGCAAAGCAGTACGTAATCTCTACTTTTTCTTAATTTTTTGCAGCCATGACTGCGGCCTCCATATGCTCCTGCATGCACAATATTGGGATAGGCATTCTGTACATCTCTTTGAAGAAAAAGATATTTGCCACGCACGGATGATTATTACACACAAGTGGCTCAGCTATGATGAAATCGAGGCAAAATGGCGGGATATCTTGAGAGTCTGACAGGTGTGCCCCTCCCCCATCCCCCAAATATTCTGTTGTTTTACTTTCTATTGAATTGCTTGTAAGAACAGTACGTAAATGCTTAAATAAAGTTAAAAAACTGCTTCTGATTCTTCTGCTGCTAGTAAGTACACAATCTTCATCCATAAGCAATACTCATATTTCCACATAATCTGTTCCTCACAGTTTAAGAAGCATATTAATCCCTCATTACAAGCAGTTTCCATTAAGATGCATTACTTAACTTCTACAATTAGAAAATCACTATAAGCAGCTTAGTTCGATGCCCAGCCCTCGACTTCATCCATACTCTCTAGTTCTTCTTCCTGCTTTTTGTGCAAAACTTTACATTTGTTGTCTTTAGGCTTTGAGTGCACTTCCAATGCACACTGGAATCTTCTTCTTCTTGTGCGGCCCTTAGTTGTTGTTTTGTCTGGATCTTAAGCCACAGACAGCCTTCTTGGCAAGGTGCCAATCTCGGGTGCAATCACTAACTGCTGGTCAGATACACTAATGGACAAAGCAGGCTCAGAAACTGTCAATGATTCTTCTTGTTGGGAGATTCTTCGAGACAAATAGGACAACATTCCCTGCCTTGGGTCTACACTTTCAACACCCACTCCTTCATCTTGATGGGCGGCGCATTCATCTTGATGCACCCCCTCCTGTCCAACATTTCCTGCATCATTGTTGCTTTATGCTACCTTTTGGGTATTGCCTTTCTTAGTCCTTTTTTATTTTCTAAGTGCAGCAAGTTCGGCTTTCATCATTTTAATGTGACTATTTGCAATGTCACACAAATCTTCAGACATACATGCTTGCCTTGCAATGTCTGCGAAAGAATTAGACACATTTGCAAAGCGCACATCCCTTTTTGACTTCTCTGGCATTTTAGGCATCTGTTGAGGGCTTGTTAACTTGACCAATGTAGTCGCATTCTCTAGAGAACTCCACCTCTGAAGTATGTACTTGTCAGGTATTTCTTTAACCCCTCTGTCTGTTAGCACCTTCAATATGTGGCAGCAAAATATACCATCCATTTCAAACTTGCAGCATTGGCAACTAACATTAGAGCTCAACTCATCGAATGTCACCTCATACGACCTTGTGCCATAGTCGCCTACAAATTCTTCTATAGGACTCAATCTGTGTACATTCTGACCCATTGGGCATGAAACATATTGTGCTATCTTCTGCATCTCTGCACGAAATCTGTAATATATGTTTCTAATGTAGACCTCAATTGCGTGTTTCTCTATGGGGTATCTTGACCATGCAGGAGGTATTTTCTGGTCTGTCCTGTATATCTGCTTGTCCTCAGCTACATCTGTTTTATCTTGGATTTTCTTATACTGGTTGAAAAAAATCAAGCATTGAATTGTGTGGATTCACATACTTTTTGAGAACTCCATTTAAGCTTTCACTACGTTGCGTTGACTGTAGGAAAGGGTAGAATCTGTCCATGAAATAGGCAGGGACCCAAAGATGCCTTATCATGTACAGGTTTGATAGGATCTCATTGTCAGCAGCTTCATACTTGCTTATCATTGTAGCCCAACTTGCCTCAAATTCACTCAAGAGTTAAGCTGTTGTTAACAATGTCATTGTACTCTTGTTCCATTCCTTCTTTGGTCAGAAAATACCTGGCAAGCCTCCCTTCAACCTTAGATATTATGTGCCAGCGACAGCAACGATGTTTAGTGTTCTTGAAAACCTCTCTTAACGCTGAAGCCATAGATAGGTCCTGATCAATGATTATGTTCATGGGCTCCAAACCATGCATTGTTTCTAGGAACATCTTGAAAAGCCACACATAGATCTCAGTTGTTTCATTTCTCAAGAACCCACAGCCTACTTGGATTGTCAATTCATGCCTATTAATTGCAATGAAGGGGGCAAATGGCATTCTGTACAGATTTATCAAATATGCGCTATCAAATGAGATGCAGTCGTAGTATGTCTTGTATGTTTCTCTTACTGCACTGTCAACCCAAAAGATGTTTTCTACTTTGTCCTCATCATCAAGCTTCACTTTGAAGAAAAAATTGGGGTCATCTTTCTGAAGCTCATGCATGTGTGATATAGTTTGAGCCATGTCACTTTTTGCTGCTTCTACTCTGATCCTAGCCCTTAAGTTGCTTACATGTTTCTCATGGTAAGGAACATAATGAGCAGAACCGTACAGTTCGGACATTGGTTGCATCATCCGGCTTGTTTCTAGGTTGAAATCATGTAGAAGCGTAAGGAACTGCACTTCGTCTTGTGGAATTCCAGCATGTGACCTCAGAAACTTGGCAAGTGACGGCTTGTTAACCAAGCTATGGTTGTGTTCAGAAATAAATTGCTTAAGTACCCACTTGCCTCCATTCAACTTGATGAGTATTTTTGCTTTGTAATTTGTGTATTTCAACTTTTATCTCTTTCTTTTCACACCTGTGCACTTCTTTTTTTGCAGAAGTCTCGTTCTCATCAGAATCACTATTTTTGTCTTCACTCAGCTCTATGGCTACATTTTCATCTTCTTTTCTCTTCTTTCATTTGCCCTCTTTGTTGTAAACAAACAGCATCTTGTCTAGTTGTTCTGTAACAGCCGACTTGCGAGATGTCCCATTTCTTATGAAGAAGCCCTTTCTTCTTGTATATGCATTGTAGAAAACCCTAGCTTCCTAAACTATCTCAAATATCTTGCCCACATATGGATCATTCGATGAAGACTGAACTGCTGCAAGAAACTCCAAGTCTATCTCTTCATTTTTACTATCTTGCTTTCCATCTTGGTAAATGTAGTCGCCATCACTAGCTGCATCCTGGTGAACTTCAGCTGGGGGATCATCTAGATGTGTATCCTCTAGAAATAGCTGTATATCAGCTACTATAGGCAATTGAGGAGTTTCATTTGCAACAATAGTTTCAACCTCCCATCTTGTATTGCCTCCCTCAAGTTGTGTACAATACATAGGATTCACGTCATAATCCGTGATATCACAGTAGAATCATTCATCTGCAGTTTTAGTGGCCTCAGGGGGTAGCTTATTCAGGTCCATAATTTGCTTTCTGCTCACTGCATATTTAACAAGAATATCAGCTACATATGCATGATCTTTTTTAATTCACTGCTGTTTACTGCTTCTTTCATTATGCATAGTGTAACCAATGAACATTTCTGTGTTCTTTTCAAAGTCCTTTACTGAGCATAGTTGATAGCAAAAACAATCTGTTAACCTTTTCTGCTTTTCTATCAGGTTATTGGGAAACAAAAGTTGAACAAGCTGCATGAAAATGCTCCTGGAGGAACATGGAGATCATGGACAAACGAAGAACATGGATGCTTTTTAGTTGCTTTCTCTAGTCAAATCAACCATAGATTCTCTTGGTTTTGTCTTCACAAATTACCTACCGATGATACTGTACTTTTGTATCTAAGAAAATTGCTTACTCACAGATCCTAAAAATCTGCCTATATGAATGAATCTGATGAATTTGAGTAATAGAGAATTATTACCTGTTGAATTGCTTTTCCCATGTGCTGTGAATCTCCGAAGGGAAGATGTGCGCCGCCGGCGCCGTCACTTCCCAGGCGGAAAACCTAAAACTCTGTCCCTCAAAGGTTGTTTTGCTTTTTTCCTAGGCTGAGGTGGTGTCTGTATTAGTCGTGGAAAGGAAACGGGTCGTAGGGGGGAAGAGCGCTTGGCCCACGATGACTTGCGCGGCTTTTGTTACCCGCGTCCACGCGTGTGTCCAGATATGTGTAGATGTCGACGGATTGTTTTCCTAATACAGTTGTGTAGTCGATACCCTCTATTTCTACGCGTGCAAGCTGCACTAAAGTAATGAAATAGCCTAAATAAAAAAATTATTGGAAGATTCGGAGATCCTGTGACAGCCGCTAAACAGCCGCCGGGAGCCCAGTAGGCAAGTAGGCCGATTCACGACGAGAAAACCCCCTCGCTCGTCACTCCCGAGCTCGTCGATCGCCGCCGCCCCTCCGACCTCGCCGTCGCCGTCTAGCGCGACACCATCCGGCATCCGAGCGGCAGCCGCGACTCGCCTCCGGCCGCCGATCCGTCTGACGACGTGACCAGGGCGCCGCCGGGGACGAGCTCGAGGAATTTGCTGACCGAATTGTCCACTCTGACCGCAACATCCCGCAAGTGACTCGCACTACATCCTCGCCCTCATCACGCGGCGGAGTGGGGAAGGCGCGCCGCCGTCGCCCTCCTCCTTCCAACCGTCAGCTCCTCACGCGCCGGAGTGGGGAAAGGCTGCTCCGCGGCTCGCACTACATCCTCGTCTGCGCAGCTGCGAACACCATCGCAATCACCCCGGTCGAGGCTGATTCCTTCGCCAACGCGTGGTGAGATATTCGTGCACCTCCCGATCTTGTGTGTCGTGTTCTTCGCTTGTTACATGGTTCAGATCCTGAATTTGTTGTGGAATTTGGGAAATTTTTGATCGGACAGATGAGGATTTGGGGAAGTTTAAGTAGAGGATAATACCCTGAAGAACTAGTGGAACTAAATAAGTGCTGTGGACTACCAGTGCTAGTTGTAACCTTAGCCAGTTATTAGCTGTAATGCTGCTTTTACAACATGGCAATGCCCAATGCATCCTGTTGTCCACCTATGTACAAGTAGTTATAGTTGAACACTGAAATTTAGCATCATGAGCACACTGCATTCAGCACATCAGCTTGAGGACTTGCTGCCTGCTAATACGATGTCACCTCCTACTGATTTTGTGAAGTGTGCTGTGAAATGGAAATATTACATTATGCTTTGTTCATTAAATTAATCTATCCTTCTGTTTTTGAACTTCCCGTACAAGTTATGAATGACGTTCTTTCTGTACTGTTAATCCAGTGAGATATCTAGTTCACCACACGGAAGAAGCTATACAAGTACTTGTTTTGGTTTTACTAAATGCTTGTGTGTCCAGAGTAGTATTGTTGATCAAAATTGTTGAACTCTGTTGTTTTTGCTCTGAGATGGCTGATGGGGATTGATCTGACTTGACAAAAATTGGTATTTGTTTCGAGGTAGTTATAAATGTATTTAGTACTACAATAAGTAGGTTAGGCATCCATTCATATTCCTGAACTCTTAAGTGGCAACTTTTGTGTACAAGTTTTATGACAGTACAAACTTATTTAGCACAAGTCTTTGTTCCTTCTGCAGTCTCAGCTGATTCTACCTGTTGCAGACTGACGAGGGGGAGTATTTAGGGTCGCAGGTGGCTTGCTTCTTCAGCATCGATAGACACTGCCATTAAGCAGCAGTCAGTTTACCATGCACCCTAATTTTCTTATAGCATAGTTCCATTCTGTTTAATTCCAAAGAAATATAAACTTGATTCGTTTGTGTGAGTAGTTAGTGATGCCCAGCCGTAGTAGCAGCTTCTCACACATCTAAATTTAGAATGGCTCAGAGATCACGTGTTTCACTTCTGTTTATGCATTTGTATCAGTTAAACACAATTCTTATATTGGTCGCCACAGCATTGTATCGGTCATTAATCAGCTGTTGCCTGCAGACCATTATTTATTCTCATTAGAGCGCACATTCTGAACTCTTAAGAGGCAACTTTTGTGTATAAGTTTTATATCAGCAGTGTGAACTCTTAAGAGGCAATTCTAATTCAGTGTGAACTTTGCACAAACTGGTATTCCTGACGCACACTGCCTTAGCCAGTTATTAGTTGTAATGCTGCTTTTACAACATGGCAATGCTCAATGCATCCTGTTGTCCACCTATGTAGTATGTACTAGTAGTTATAGTTGAACACTGAAATTTAAGCATCATGAGCACACTGCATTCAGCTGGAGGACTTGGTGCCTGCTCTCCTGCTTCTTGAGCAACCTGCTAATATGATGAAGCCATTTGTTGTTGAAATGAAAATATTCCATTATGCTATGTTCATTAGTGTAATCTATCCTTCTATTTTTGAACTTCCCATACAAGTTCTGAAATACGTTCTTTCATCCAGTGAGGTATCTAGTTCACCACACGGAAAAAGCTGTACCAGTATTTGTTTTGGTTTTACTGACTGCTTGTGTGTCTAGAGTAGTACTGTTGATCAAAATTGATGAAATATGTTGTTTTTGTTCTGAGATGGCTGATGGGGATTATCTGACTTGACAAAAATTGGTATTTGTTTCCAGGTAGTTATAAATGTATTCAGTACTACTACTACTACAATGAGTAGGTTAGGCATCCATTTATTTTTCTGAATTCTTAAGAGGCAACTTTTGTGTACAAGTTCTATGACAGTACAAACTTATTCAGCACAATTCTTTTTTCCTGTTGCAAGCCTTTTTGGAAAACTTTATGCTTTAGCTCGAATGGAAGTTCCTTCATGTCTAGGTTTGTTTCTTTTGCAGGTAGTCCTTGGAGTCTCTCATGGCTCAATTAGTCTCTTCTCTTTTGCAAGACCTCCTGAAGAAATATGGTGAATCCCTGTCCACGGAATTCGGTTTCATGTTTGGCATTGAACAGAAGCGCGAGAAATTGTATCAGTTGCTGCTTGCCCTGAATGAAGTGGTCACTGATGCCGAGGAACAAGGATACAAAAAAGCTGCTGTTGAGTCCTGGATTGCGCAGCTGAAGCTGGCTGCCTGTGATGCAGATGATGTTATTGATGAGGTGCATTACGAGGTTCTCCGCACTGAGGCCTTTCGGGCTGGCCATAAAGTCAACAGTGGAGCAAGGGGCTTCTTCTCTCCTCTGTACAATCCAATAATTTTAAAATACAGGATAGGGAAGAGGCTCCAACAGATATTGGAGTGTCTTGGTGACCTTGTTCTCCATATGAATCAGTTTGGGTTCATCAGAGATTGGTCAATGCCGATGGGTGAGAGGATGCAGACACATTCCTATGTTGATGAACAAGATGTTATTGGAAGAGAGGGAGATAGAAAGAAAATAGTGTGCACGCTGCTTGGTGCCAGGAGTGAGAAACTGCCCGTTTTTTCTATTCTTGGGATTGGAGGATTGGGCAAGACAACTCTGGCGCAGCTGATCCTAAGTGATGCAGAGATTAGAAACGGTTTTCAAAAGCTTTTGTGGGTTTGTGTGTCTCAGGAGTTCAGTATTGTAGATGTTGTGAAGCAGATCATTGTTTCAGCTGCTGGTATTGACCATAAGTTGAGCGATAATATGGAGTTGCTGCAGAGGCGCCTTCGGAAAGAATTGCGTCGAAACTACCTTCTTGTTTTAGATGACGTCTGGAATGACGACGTCGAAAAATGGGATGCTCTTAGAACATTGCTCGCTTCAGGTGAAGAAGGTAGTGTAATACTTGTCACAACACGCAATATGCATGTTGCATCAATTATGGGGACAGTTGAGACATTCCATCTGGAAAAACTTAGCCCAGAAGAATCATGGAGCTTATTCAGTAGAAGAGCATTTGGAGCAGGTCGAGTTGGGTCTCCTGAGCTTGTGAGTGTTGGTAAAAAAATTGTTTCTAAATGTTATGGGGTTCCATTAGCTGTGAAGAGCGTGGCAGCGTTGATGAGTTCAAACCAAGACCCAAGATATTGGCTGAATATCCTTGAAAATAATAGTTGGAATGAGGAAAACAAAATACTTCCTGCATTAATGGTGAGCTATAAACATTTGCCATCTCACATGAAACCTTGTTTCGCATTCTGTGCTGCATTTCCCAAGGATTATGAGATTGATAAAAATGACCTGATACATCTTTGGATATCAAATGGATTTATTCCACCTACAACATCCGATCTAGAAGCTGCAGGCAATCACATATTTTCACAGCTTGTTTGGAGATCATTTTTCCAAGATGTTAAGACAGGATGGTCCTGGGGAAAGGAAAATTATGGGTACCATGATATGACAACATTCAAAATGCATGATTTGATGCATGATCTTGCAGTAGATATAAGTGGTAACGAGTGTTTCTGTTTGCAGAAATATTCTCAAATAAGAGAAATACAACAGGATGTCCATCATCTGACTACTCTTCATTCTCGCAAAATGGGTTTTGTTGTGCAGAATTGTTCAACTATCCGTAGTTTATTCTCTCTGGACAAATACAACATAAGCTTTGGTCAGAATCTTAATATCACAAATTCCACTTTGAGGGTGCTTGGCATCCATTTTGACAGTATTGAAGCATTTTCCATTGAGCCGGCATTTATGAAGCACTTGAGATACCTAGATTTTTCTTGCAGCTCCATCAAAGCAATACCTGAAGTCACAAGTGCATTATATAACTTACAAGTACTGATGCTTAATAACTGCAGTTGTCTGAATCAGCTACCTGAGGGTATGAAATATATGGTAAATCTTCGTCATGTATATCTTGATGGCTGTCATGATTTGAAATGCATGCCAGCAGGTCTTGGACAGCTCAGTTCCTTAAGGACACTAACCAGGTACATAGTTGGAAATCATCCTGGTCAGGGAATCAGCGAGCTCAGAAATTTAAAGCTAGGTGGCAAGTTACATATATACAATTTGATGAAAGTTAATAATCCGTTTGACGCAAAAGAAGCTGGTCTTGAGAGAAAAAAGGATATTGAGCAGTTGATGTTTTGCTGGACTGCTTCCAAGTACACTGGCTCAGAACTATGTGCAGCTGATGTTTCTGAAGAAGTGTTGGAAGCTCTTAAACCTCACCACAGTCTGAAAGTTCTGAAAATACAAAGTTATCCAGGGACTCGATTTCCGAGCTGGATGACAGACAGTATTATAGTGCAAAATCTAATTGAGCTAACTTTGATTGGGTGTGTAAATTGCACAACGATTCTTTCAGCATGGCAGTTTCCTTGTCTGGAGGTTCTCCAGATAAAAGAGATGACCAATTTGGAATACTTGTGCAGAAGCTACTCTGTTGGAGGGGGATGCAGCAACTCTCAGGTGTTATTTCCGAAACTTAGATTCTTGTCAATAAAGAAATTGAAGACCCTTAAGAGCTTTGATGCCAGGGAAGCGTCATCACTAATCCTCCCATCGCTTGATGCAATGAAGATCAGCGATTGCCCTTTGTTGACAGCGTTACCAGAGGTTCCGGTTCTCAAATCACTCATCGTGAAAAGAAACAAAAAACTGCTCGATTTAGCAGCAGGGCTAAGCTCGTTATCATTTCTCTCTCTTACTGCAAGTCACGAAAGTTGTTCAGTGCTGAATAATCTTCCTGAGAATCATGATACAACTGAAAATATCTGGGGAAGTGTTACTTATTTATGTCTCAATGGTTTCAATTGCCTGCTACCAGATGCTAAAGAGCACAGAAGTGACCAGCTGGCAAAAGTTGTTGACTTGTCTCTCACTTCTTGCGATTGCTTCATCCAGTCAGATCCGCAGCAGTCACCACTGTGGTTTTGGAAACTCTTCGCTGACTTGGAAAAATTGTGCATTAGTAACTGTGATAGTCTAACTTTTTGGCCAGAGAAGGAATTCCAAAGCTTAAGTTCCTTAAAAGAGTTAGTTATTGAGCTATGCGAAAACTTCACAGGTTTATCAACTGACCTACCCTCGGTAAATCCCTCTGCAAATGAAGGCCCGCGTAATTTGGAAGTTTTGGAGATTCTTTCCTGCCCCAACTTAGTGGCATTTCCTACATGTTTCACCTGCCTGAAAGGTCTTATTATTTTGGGCTCTTCCAAGATCGAGTCTGTACCTGCTGGAGGATTTGATTGCGTTGGCAGCCTCGAATCTTTGGAAGTCAGTCAATGTCCAAGCTTGAAGTTTTTGCCAGATATGCGGTGTCTTTCACACTTACGAAGGCTTGAGTTCTCATACTGCAATAGCCTATCACAACTGCCTGATGGGATGCATCATTTGACAGCACTGAAGTCCTTGGTTATTGCGAAGTGTCCTCGGATCGAGGCTTTACCTGATGGACTCCAACAGAGGCTAACCACCCTAGAAAGATTCATTATTGATGAGTGTCCTGCCCTGGCGAGAAAGTGCAAATGTGGAGGAGATTACTGGGATAGGGTCAAGGAAATTCCAGACTTGGATGTGACTGAGACAAGTGAGCAGTGCTCTGCATGGCAACAAACAGCCAGTGTTCTAAACGCTCTGTGCACAAACGCTTGGTATAGAATAATATTTTGTGGACAACAGCCAGGAAGTTAATTTCTACTCTGAAAGGTGCACCCAAATCTCTATTCCTCTTTATGTGCCTCAGATCTATGTTGTCTCTTTTATGTTATGAGAATGCAAAATCATTTTTTCTATAACTGTTGTTCAAATTCATAGGTAGTTATTGCTAGTTTGGATGTCCAAATATACTGCATCTCCTTTTTTTTTAAAAAAAAAAACTAGGTTCGTGCCCGTGCGTTGCTACGGGAGCAAAACAAATTATAAATGCATAGAGCCACGTATATTTATATAATTCAAGCGAACACAAAATAATATGAATGATTTTAAAATATAATTCAAATAAATTATCAATAATTCAATCAGCATAGATCACATCCTGTGTGCCCACATGCAGGAACCAGCAGGACTATGGGTTGTTAATCAGTTTTTTATTTACATGTTCTTGTTGTTTCGATGTGGTCTAAAACACCAAAATGATTTCTTTTTCCAACAACAGGCTCAACATATGGCCATCCTTCTGTGTATTGGTCACAACAATCGATAATATGGTGCAGGTAATTTTTTCCAAGGACCTGCGTGAACATGAAAGAATTTTGTTAATGAATAAAAAAGCACAGAGATGACACTTTTAATTTTACTTGGCAACTTTCCAGAGAATGAAAATGTAAATGAAGGATAGGATCACAATATATGCCTTAATTACATATATGACATCTTGCTTCCATGAACACTTTCTGGTGTTCACATATATATATGATCAAAATATATGACACCTTGCTTCCATGAACAATTTCGGGCATCTCTTTGCAATATTGGCTTCTGTTAGTTCGACAACTACATACCATTTCGCAACACATACACCCTAGTGTACATTGTATTAGGAAATCAAAATGTCACAACCTAAAACCAAACTCTACATTATATTAGGTCTCTTTTTGCAAATGCAGTGGGGACTGCATTAGTTTAGGTTCAGAGGTCAATCAAATTTAAAAGTCATGAAGTAGCTTCCCTTCTTTTGGAGAACCAACAAAAATTACAAATTCGATATGCAAGCTTTAGTGAGGTTCCATCCACAATGGTAGTACCTGACCAAATCAAAGGAAAATAACCTACCTCTTTCATTTCCTCAACGAGCTTAGACATCTCTCCGCTGCACATCCAACAAAAATACATGTCTCCCAGGGCTGCCACATCACGAGTGATGGAAAAGTCCTTGTTGCAGAATTTTGAACCCAATGGCATCATGTATAGGCTCAACTGGAGCGTTCCTATGCTGTCCCCTCTGCACCCAAATTATGCATTGCTTCATAAACATCAATTTTCTAGTTTGGTTGCCACATGGATCACATGAATGAACCTTCACTTAAGTTGTGAATTGTGATGCAAACTTGAAGGGTGAAAAGACTCGAGACCTTCAAACCTTGAATATCATATCTATAGTTACAAAATTTAAATCATCCTGACAATGTTAGCAAGGGAAGCTGTAGGAGGATGTACTCATCCTACAACTCATTTAGCATCGCTGCGTATAGATAAACAACAGGACGAAAGACTTTTTTAATACCTGGTTCTTGAGCCGGCGCTCAAAAATGGAAGCCATCCTACTCGTCCGCACCATCTCGAGGAGTGCGAGCAACACTGGGCCTCCGCCACGAAAAGGGTCGCTGTGATGGCCCCGACTGGCCAAGCTTTGCACGTCACCGCTCCCTCTTTCCACATCCTCAACCCGCGGCCATCGACTCGCCGGAGGCCTCCTCCTGTTTCGCGGCCACCTCACACCACCGTCGGCCTCTTCGTCGGAAGCTTGTAGCAAGGATAGGCTGCAAAATCAGATTTTCACACATATGTTAGATTCGGAAAGGATGGGTAGTTGATGAATAGATTTTTCTCACACAAAATCGATTTGAATTGACAATTGACTCTAGTACAAAGCACAGAAATAATCAATCTAGTATCCAACAGACTACTATTGTCACCAAAGTTGCACAGTACAATAGACAAAACAGTGCCCAGCAGCAACCTCTATTTGTACATATCGTAAAAAAGAATGGTGTGTTAAACTATTAATGGAAGATCAATAAATTAAGTGAGTTAATGGCGTCCTGAGGAACAACACCCATCAAACACTAAGTGTTGCCAGTATATTATCATAAGCCAAACCTAATGCTTATGTGATTACAAGCAAGTACTCAATTACACAATGTAAAAGAAACTACGATAAAGAGCTTAGACGGATGCTGCATACCTGATCATCATTGAGGAATAGCGTGATGTTAGTACCCCTGCCAAGCTGCTCCCCGGATGTATCACGAGTGACAGTGAACGACCCACTGGGCTGGGAATTCCATGCGTACTGCTCGTCATCGTTGTGCTTGTGGTCACGAGTCACGACTCACGACGACCCTCTCGGCGACAAGGTAGGTGGAGTAGAAACCGACACCCAACTGCCCAATCATGGATACATCGGCACCGGTGTCGAGGGCCTCCATGAACTCTTTGGTCCCAGACCTAGCGATGGTACCGAGGTTGTTGACGAGATCAGACTTGGAGGCGGCCGCGGCCGCCGGCCCGAGCGGCCACTCCGACGTCCAGGGGAGTCCCGACGGGGTCCCAAGGGTGAAGACACGAGGCGAGCGATGACCGCGACCTCCATGGCGACGCGGCCCTGACCTCCATGGTGGTGCGGCGGGCCTCGGAGGCATTTCAGTACGCGTGAGAGGCATGAATGACAGCGCGAGATCGGCCGAACGACCCAACCACGGGTGAGCAGAAGCGGTGGCGTGGTGGCGGTGTGAGCGGAGGGGCGGGCGGGGGAAGCACGGAGCCACGGAGGCTCGTAGGATCGGCAGCGTGACTGCATGATGGTGCAGAGGGGATAAGGTGAGATTCCATTGCCAGCGGCGGCGGCTGGGACAATGACCTAGGGTTAGGGGCAAGGCGCGAGAAAGGCAATGCATCGAGGGTTGCGGAACGACAAGGGGAGAGGAGGGCAGTGACCCGCGATGCGAGCGCGAGCGGGGAATCCCACAGACCAATCCATCCGACGATCCACATTCACCCCGCGGACCGTCGCACGCGGTCGCGAGGGAGATTACGGGCGGAGCGACGAAACTCGTCCGGGGAAACGCGGAGGCGAAAAAAACCCTGAGACTTTCGTTCTTTTTAGGAGTAGAGATAGTGCATCAGCTTGTTGACACGTGGCAAAAAATAGTGCATCAGTTTGTTGACATAGTTTGTCGGCCATGGAATGCATCCATTCTGTTAGATGGGATAACAATTTTGGTTTAACTGTGTATCACCAGTATCTATGCTTGCATCATTAGCGGCTACATAGCGTACTTGACTTTCTTGTGATCATGCAAATAGAGTATGTATTTTCTTTGTCACAGCGCATCATCATATTATTGTTGTTCCATTCTTTGCAGGTTATATAATCTTTGGTCTCAATTTCATTGGATCATTTAAGTGCATTTTTGTGAATATAGGGGCACCATGGCATGTTCGACTTCTCATTTACACAAAATGTGCTATAAATAGCCATAAGAAAATGTGTCCAAACTCCAAAATGGAGTCTGGTACGTGTAAGGGCAACTCAACAATGGTTCAACTCCTTTTAATGCTAAAATATTCTGTTTTTTTAATGTCTTAGAGATTTTCTATTGCATTTAGGTAAATTATGTTGGCCCAAATTTTCCATTCAATTTCTCAAGAGGCCCAATGGAACCTTTATCACACAGCTCGAGGACGAGCTGTCTTCGAGGGGTGGTGAAGTGTCATGGCAAGTGGGCCGGCCGCAGGCGTAGGCCCACAAGTACTGTAGCTCATGAACAGTACCATGAGGAGAATAAGATTGGTTTGTTAGCAGGTCATTAGAGATAAGGTTGTTAGGGAGATAAGGTCATTTAGATTAGTTTGGGTTTGTTAGGTAGCTGGCTATATAAGCACAGCCATACCATCCATTGTAATCAAGGAAGAAGAACCCTAAAAGTAGTCAGAGTCTCCAGAGGGAGGGCGACGAATAGGTTCTTCGTGCTATCCGTAGTTATTCTATAACATTTGGTATCAGACGGGACTTTCCTTGGCTGATTTCTGCGCCCATCCTTTTGTTCCTGCACCACAAAATCCCACCCAATTCCCATCCCTAATCCAATTCAGCCACCACGTCCAACATCCAGATTGCATCTGTTCTCCAGTCAAACCATCGACACCCCTGCAACAGCCCTTCGCCGATGGCAGCAACTAGGGGATTCTCCGTATTTGACATCCCGGTCTTTGATGGGAGTTCTGATCCATTGCAGTGGCTGCACCATTGCAACCAGTGCTTTGATGCATGGCAACTAGCAGAGAGTATGAAAGTATGGATAGCCTCTTTCAGGATGAAAGATCTCGCTTACGAGTGGTACTGCTCGGTGGAGCAGAATCTCGGCGTACCTACATGGCTGGGCTTTGTCGATGCCGTCAGCCGCCGATTTGCGCTGGCTGCTGCACCACCAGTCCTGGCGTCCATCAAGCTTTCGTCGCCTGCAGCAACACCATCTCCAACAACCCATCGGCCGCATAGACGACAGTGGCGCCGCCTGCGACGCCATCTACCACCGTTGCCAAGGTCAACTCCATCGTCATGTCACCATCAGCAGTCCCTGCATCACCCGCACCTCCATCTGTAGCCGCCGCTAGCCCTTCATCAATGGCAGCCACCACAGCAGCCCCCAAACTCCGCATCCCAAGCTTCGACGGGAGCACTGATCCATTGCAGTGGTTGCATTGCTGTAACACTAGAGGAGGACAAGGTATGGATCGTTTCTTTCAAATTGAAGGGTGTTGCCTATCAATGGTACTGCTGGGTGGAGAGGAACCGTGGCGTGCCTACCTGGTTGGGATTTGTTGACGCCATCAGCCGCAAGTTTGCGCCGGCTCCAGCGGCGGTCAAGTCTCCGTCACCAACAGAATCACCATCTTTGTCCTCAGCCCCGGCGACTGCAGCAGCACCTCCTACGACTGCAGCACCTCCTACGACTGCAGTACCTCCATCTTCACCACAGATTGCAGCTGTGCAATACCAGCCATGGCGGCTTCATCAACGGCATCACTGCTTGAACCTCCATTGGCTGATTCTTTGGCGCTGCTGAAGACTTCATCCTTCACCACCATCGAGACCCTTGCCAAGCTCGACTCCTTCGCATTTTCACCAGTATCGTCGTCGGCTGCGACGAGAGCAGTGTCCCCGGCGATTTCGGCATCACCACCAACAACCAAGGGCACAGCTGCGCCCTCAGCAATGGCGGCAGCCATGGACGCGTCTTCCCCTTTGGCAGCATCGCAGGAGTCGCAATGCCACTGGCTGCCCTTCCCTGTCGCTGTCGAGCACCAGCACCACCAGCAGCCACAACGGCGCCAGCGACATTCCATGCTGCCACACAAGTCACTGCATTGGCACCATCATCTCCGGCGACCGCACCAGCAACACCACTGCTGCCGCCGGCGCCGTCGCCCCTGGTCATCGAAAACCCACCACCTCGGCCACTCCAGCTGGTCGCCACACAGCAGAGAGGACAGCCTCTGTGGGCCTTCCGCCTGGTGACGTCCTCACACCCTCATCATGGATGGGCGCGCTACAGCAGCTGTCCATGCCCAGATCGATGCCACGCTACTCGCAAGGGAGGCACTTCTAGTAGGCTGGCCGCTGTATGCTGCAGCACTTCCCACCGCATCAGCCGGAGCAGACAAGCCGTGGACATGGTCTACTATCGTTGCACCTGCTTCTGCATGCCGGCGATCTGCCAACGCGGCCTATGGCGCAGCAGACATCTTTCTCCAAGGCGGCACCATACTGGGCCACATGCTTTGTGGTGGTCCGGCCTGCTTACATCATGCACTACAGGAAATCCCAAGTTTGCCGAGTGTCTTCATGTTTGCCGAGTGTTTTTTTTCGGGCACTCGGCAAACAACTTGTTTGCCGAGTGTTTTTCAAAAAACACTCGGCAAAAAAAAAACACTCGGCAAAAATAGGGTTTGCCGAGTGTCAAAAAAAAAACACTCGGCAAAGATATTCTTTGCCGAGTGTCAAAAAAAAACACTCGGCAAACAATATCTTTGCCGAGTGTTTTTTTTGACACTCGGCAAACCCTATTTTTGCCGAGTGTTTTTTTTGACACTCGGCAAAGTCATAATTAAAACCACATTTTGAAGTAGTAAATCAATTCAAATTAAAAAGTTTTGAACTACAAAGTTGTATAACTTCTCAAGATGCTGAACTTTTAGTTTGGTCATTTCTTCATTCGACAAATTCATATGAATATTGTTCACAAAATCTAGATCTCTCGTAGAGTTTCCTGAAACTATAAGAGAGATCTATAAGATTTGTGAACAATGTTACTCTCACTACATCGGATGAAGAAATGTCATATATCAAAGTTGTAGATCTTCAGAAGTTATACAACTTTGTAGTTTAAAATTTNCCATTCAGGAGTGCAGTTAATGGTGCTGGTAGATTTGCTAGAAATCTGATAATAACTGAATGTTTGGTGCTGGTAGATTTGCTACAAAAATTTAGGACCCCTGTTTTCAGACTTCAGGAAATGACAGCAAGAGTAATAACAATAAGAGACTCAATAGCTTGAGATGCTCTCACACATGGCACTCACCGTGGTTCACATAATTTTTTTATTGGAACCACGCAACCAAAATTTGTTTTGTGATTTCTATCATATATACTCTACTGCTACTTGTACATGTTAATTTTTAGCATATTTTCATACAAAAAACATGTTTTTTTGCTACTGTTTGCAAATACAAGATCTCATTTTGAAATGGCACAGCCTGCAAGGTGGACATAATGTTAATGCAAGGTGTTATTAGTTAATACACAAAGTTCAGTTCTTATAATATTTCAAAAAAATACTATAAAATCAGACTTGATAGACCTTGGGCTGGTCTGGATATACCTGTTCACCTAAATAGCCTTGCCATGTTCACCTAAATAGCCTTGTCCATTGGAAATAGAGAGAACCCTTTATTTTGGTCTCAAATCAGGGGTTGCTGGCAATTCAGTACCTTAATCTAGCAGCTGAGCAGTTGGTCAAAACAATTTGTGACATGTTTATCTTGCATCCATTTATTGGTCTGAAGTATAATCCATCATCAGATTAATGCCAGATATTGTGACATGTTTATCTTGCATTAATTTGTGACATGTTTATCTTGCATCCATTTATTGGTCTGAAGTATAATCCATCATCAGATTAATGCCAGATATTGTGACATGTTTATCTTGCATTAATTTGTGACATGTTTATCTTGCATCCATTTATTGGTCTGAAGTATAATCCATCATCAGATTAATGCCATATATTGTGACATGCTTATCTTGCATGAATTTATTGGTCTAAAGTATATCTTGAAACGTTCATATTGGTTTTGTTTGCAATCTAAGTCAGTTCTACTGCATTCTACAAATATGCAGCCATTAAGAACATGAAATATATGTAGGTTTTTTACTTTGCTGATTTATGTTGATCCTATTTTTTAGGGATCCCTCATTCTAAATGGATCCTAGAGGAGGAAGAAATCCTTTTACTGATTTGACAAACGACAAACGTCTAGGTACATACAATCAAATCCATTTACTTTTGTCCAGTTACTTTTGACAGATGCAATAACGTATAGCTGATGGTTATTTGTACTCAAAGATGGTGATAAACAAAAGCGTAGAAACAGCACTGCTTGTGAGCTTAACAAGCGGAGGCGTCAGGACAAAAGTAGAGCACCGTTGTTGGGTGATGTTAGTCAAGAACAAGAGAACAATGTCCCGCGAGATGAAGGTATGTGCCGTTAATAATCAGCAAGTATAATGTGTTTTTTAGGAGTAGAGATAGATGTATTATGTATAATGTGTTTTTTAGGAGTAGAGATAGATGTATTATGTGCCGTTAATCTGATGCCATTAATCTAATTGCCTAAATGTATTTGTGCCGGTAATCTGATCGCCTAAATGTATTTGTATTATGTGTTCAAGAGCCTCGCAGTGTTGCCGAACAAAAGAGGTTTGCAAAACAAACAGACGTAGGCGTACAGAATGTACCCTGTGTCACTCAAGTTGAGCACTGTGTCACTCAACTTGAGCACTGTGTCACTCAAGTCGAACAAACAAATGAGCCTCCGGATGATGGTGAAATTGATTGGCTGCATGTTAACACTACATATGTACCGGGTAATGACAGAAAATGTAGACTGATTTACTCTTTTGTTTATTGTGCAACAGTTTGTATAGTGTGCACCATGATTTACTATTTTTGCCTTTGACTGTTTGTAGAGCGTTTGAGACCGTCAGATGGAATTGAAAATTTTGGTACCCCAGAGTCAAATTGGATTAATCCAGCGCTTCCTGGTATGTTCTCGAAACTTAACATCACTAGCATTGATGCACGTGCGACACGCACGTATTTAAAAACATTCAAAACCGTCCGCTATATGGCGAACATCATAAGTAAAGCATGAACACACTTGTTTAGCACGGAAGGTGCGTGATTGACGCATTTGGTAGTGGTAGGAAAGGCGAGCGATTTACGGGAGGTGGGTCGGGTGCGGGTACGCGGGTGGGTAAGAATTCTCGATGGTGAGAAAATTAGAGCTAAATTGTACTACGCTATTTTGTAAAGAGGTCAATTTCACATATAGATATGTGAATTTCTAGACCGGGATGTGACATGTGGGTCCGCTGTGAGAGGGTATGAGAACTTTTTTGAGTAAAAATTGTTTTAAAAGAACTCCTTCTTAATAGTATAGATGTAGCTATATGCTGATGAGGATCGTACGGGGCATAAATTTACTAAAATAGTTCTCACCGCAGTTGGAGACACGGCTTTGATCGTTGACCGGGCAAACATTGCTTCGTCCCCAGAAAACACACAATCGCACCCTACAGGTATGCTATCCTGTATTTGATATTATGACGCCACTAATGCTTGTTGCATTGGTGAATGCTAAGGCTTAATAGTATTTGTTCACTAATTTATTCACCGTATTCGAATGAAGTCTACCACATGTCTGTCATTTCTACCTCAAGGGTTCAAACAGAAATTACCTAGGTAGTAGAACTCATATGATACCATTTCAAATATGCAAAATTATAGATTGCAACCATTTCATGATTTGATGCAAACCATGTTGCACGGGGCACAAAGTGTACCTAACTTCAATGTCTCATAGGGGACCAACAAATGTAAAAGTATAAAGTACAGACTGACTCGAGAGTAGTTGATTCTTGATTCTACTTGCCATTTGAATTGCATCATATGATCTACTTGATGTCTTAATCTGTTTCCTGAGTTAACTATTTTCATTTGCTACTTGATGTCATAATCTGTTTCCTGAATTAACTATTTTCCCACTACTCATTCTGCCAGAATTGTCATCAGCAATCAGCTCTTGCCACACAGATAATGACTGGTAAAGAGCAAAGGCATATAAAGGACTTTAACTCTCTGGCAATGGATGATGTATTTTCATTTATGGTACTTCTATTTCATATTTCGAATAGAGTATGGAATCTTTTGTCAGGGACATCGACATGCTATTGTTACTACCTCATTGTTGCAGCTTGTAAAATGTTCTCTCTCATTTTCAGTGGACTGTTCCATTCTACGGAATCAAGGGATGCCACGTCATGTTTGACTTCTCACGAAAAGCAGTCTGGAAAAACTGATTTTGGTATGTCTAACTGAACTCAATAGTATTTTCTACGCAATAAATATTCTGAAAATCTCTAATATCTTGGAGCTGTTCCACTGCATTTAGGCATAATCAATCATATGTTCTTGCTAAGCAAAACAAGTACTATCAACTGTCTCCGGGAACATATCCTGTGCTACCATGTTACGAGCGAGCCAGAGCTAATCGATCCACAGTGGACGGACAGGATCTGTGTGGGCATATCCATGGCTAATGTTTACAAATCCCTGAGAAAAGTTCAATATTATGAAGTAACTCTGGATCAATGGCACATTTACAGCCACACCCTTTGAACTGTTCCCCTTCCAATCCAGATCGTTCCTCATTCCAGTCCCTTCCATCAGATTCCTCTGCTGTTGGAATGACGACGAGCACCAGCTACCTCCCCAGCTACCACAGCGTGCAATACACAGTTAGTGTTTCTTTGACTCTCGAATTCTCTATCGTGCTTCTGACAAGTTACTCCATTCAAGATGTGCTGGTGACATTGATTTTCGATCTACAGATAATGCAGCAACGCACTCGACAAAAGTGCCAACCTCCATGACTCATGCGGGGCTGTGACGTTGCAGCTGCAGCCATGGAGTCAAGGGTCAATATGCATTTACCAAAAAATCTTTTCCTGCCAAGGCATGTTAGGTTCTTCCATTTTCTTCTCGTTTTCTTCTCAAGGTTCTTTCATTTTCATACTCTGAAATATGTTTATCCATCCAGGGTTCAACTATGAGTCTGAATGTGATGCTAGCTTGCAGCCCTCACTTGGCACGATGTTTGATATATAGTTGGGAAGAAGGTGAGGCATGGATTTACAATCTCATGCAGCTGCCGCATAGATTGAGCACTAGAAGTTGGGATTGTGAGTTTGTGACAGACTGAGGTCGAGGCCGAGATTTAGGGTTTGGATATATCTTTTGTTCATTTTTCAGATATTCAAAAGGTGTTTGAAACCAGTCCATAAAGCTGCATTTGATGTCTCACCAAAAAATAATTTGTTGTCTCAGAAGATGAGTATCAAAGTTTGAAAATTTTATGAGTTATCATTTCAGGACATAGTTGTATTTACGCACAAGAAGGGTTATTAATGCATTTCCAAGATGAGAAAAAGCATTTCTTCTATCTTACTATTACCACGTTAATCCTTACGAGACGTGCTAGAAAAAAGATAAATTCTAGAAATTCTCACAAAAATTAGAAACATCTATCCATCGAACAGTAAATTCTGATCATCATAGCCATTGGATCTATCGTATTTTCTAAATAATTACCCACTTTGTCATTATGAAAGTACCCTAAAGTAACCCACTAAATCTATAGCTTAGTTACTCACCTCTGCCATTATAAAAACAACATAAAGTAACTCCCTAATATTCATCTAAATTACCCCTATGCCATTATAAAAATAATTCAAAATAACCTCCTAAATTTACATCTAAATTACCTATATCATTAAAAACAACCTACATATGTCATTATACCATCGCAAAGTCTATTGATATGATTTCTAAATTTTTATTTCTGCATTAATTGTTAATATAGAAAATAAAAACTTAAGGTGTTATCCACGTTGGGTCTCACAATGTTGATCATATATGAACGACGAAGCAAGAGATGATAACAACATCCGCTATTATGAAAAATGACAATCATGTCATTATAAAAATATGTTAAGTTACACCCAATATATATGATTCTAAATTAACTAACTTTGCCATTAATTGCTAAAGAAATTATTAACTCAAACTATGTATGCATGACGTGTGTCATTATGTAGATTAAAAGTAATGAGAGCATAGATTTTGCATGCTAATTAAGCATGTAGCTCAAACTCTAAACTTGCATGCATCGGTATATAATTATAAATTACCTAAATCAGCCATTATTAATATAGAAAATACTAACTTATTAAGGTATATATGCATGACGTGTAGCACCATGTAGGCAATATGTACATGTATAGATGAAATAATGAGAATACATATTTATATGTTTATGCCATAGCTTAAATTTTGGGTCCAATTAAACATGTTATAGAGGGCGATGCAAAGTGAAAAAAATACTTATCAAATAAGAGAGTGGAAGATAAATAATTTTGATCATTAACTATCGGTTCTAATTTTTTCATGATTTTTAATACTCATATCTCCCATATTATTAGCTCGTGAGGGAGCACATGTTGATAGACTAGTATATGTAATTCAGTTCAGTTCATATTTCTTTTCCTTGTTGGTCTATTAGATTTCATTTTTTGCTCCTTGCACTTTTAAATTAATGTATGCTCAAGAACTAGTTTGCCTCCCTATTTTCGACCCCATACTTGCGTGTTGGAAGCTTTATGGTGTTTTTTCATATATTATTTCATCGTAACCCTGCCGTATAACTTTGCTCTCGATATGTTTTATGACGATTTCTCCCAAATTCTTCATAAATTTATAATTTTTTCATTTGTCATTAGAGATGGATTCACACCGGATATGCATGGGGTCGAATACTAATAGCACCTTTTGCCATATTTTAATTCGAATATGAATCGAATGCGAATATTTTTGGATGCGGATACGAATATGAATTTTGTCCATTCTTGTTGGATACGAATACAAAACGAATAGTTTGAATATGAACTCGCATTCGGATAGATGATTACATGAGTCTCTATTCTTCACGGATACAAATAATATCGGATATTTTATTTGTTTCCATATTTTATTCAAATACAAATCTTGATTCGGATAGAGAAAAATACTGAAAATGAATTCAGATACTCTCTCCGTTCTAAATTATAATTCATTTGACTTTTTTGACCTCAAGTTTGACCGCTCGTCTTATTCAAAAATTTGTGTAAAATATCAAATATTTTGTTGTGACTTGCTTTATTAATAAAAGTTCTTCAAGAACGACTTAAATTTGACTATATTTGCACAAATTTTTTGAATAAGACGAACGGTCAAACTTGGGGCCAAAAAATCAAACAAATTATAATTTGGAATAGAGAGTATATCCATTTAACATCCACATGAAAATCAGATACGAATATGGATTTCTATTTTAACGTTTTAGATGGTTACGAATACACATAGCTTGGATGTTTAGACATTCAGATCCATCCTTGTTTGTCATAAATCAGCATATCGGCTTGTAGCTTGTGTAACTTTGAAAAGCTTGAGGTCAATAGGACATACATAGATATATAGACTTGTATTTATGATGACTAGCAGCAGTTGAGAATATAAGATATAGACTTAATGAATTAAAGAGACATGTTTGTCGACTTTGCATCAAGCAGATTGTTGAATTAAATCATTGCCGGCACTGGGCAGCAGCACTTGTGCTTTTCTCCGTATTTGCAATAAGCACCCTCACTCATGTAGCCTTTTTGCAGACATCGTCCCTTGCACCAGTCAAGCCTACAGTCGCTACAACGGAAGCATGTCTCCTTCGCTGCTGGTGGTGGCGGCGACCGGTAACCGCCGTGGGCTAAACATGCAACGATATAAATCAAACTTAGGTTAACTGGTTTGGTCAAATAATGTAAACACCTCAAAAAAAAAATGTAAACACCTCAAGCAGAGTGCAGAGTGATCAAGCGAAAGGAGAGATACATACCGTTGCCAGCTTGGCAGGAAGGGGTCGTAGCGGACATGATGGTAAGAACCAAGAACAAAGCAGCTGTCAAGGACATTATCCGCATTGTATTTGTCTTGACGGGCGCCATGGTTAAGATTGTATTGTTACTACTCTCCTCTTCTGGCGAGGAGGAGGAGAGGATTGCTTGCATATTTGTCCCTTTTTTTTTATCTTGAGCGCTAGCGTTTATATAGAAGCAACTCATACTAACGCATTGCTTTGTACATAATTTATATTTTCTTACATTAGTTTTTAAATACCTCAGGAGCATAGTTTGATATCTTCCCTATGCCAAGTAATAAATATGTTAGTATCCATACGAGCCTCAAAAATATATAAACGTATGGTTTTAGAATTTATGGCGACCACCATACGTCCTGCATAAATGTTTTGATATTTTAGGACAGATATCTCTTCTAGACGTGAAATACGAAATCAGGTGTGTTCCATATTTCTTCTACACTTGAATAAATATATAGAATCGTCCCCGGCCAGAATTTAGACCTCATATTCTGCACTAGTGTTTTGGTATCTCAAGAATGGGGTCTAATATCGTTTCTAGTAAGAATAATTATGAGTCTCCAAACCAATCCTGGTACAAAAGTATCGCCTTGGAATTACACACGACCCTCACGTGTCCAATGCAACCACTCATCTTTCGGCTTCCAATATTTTTTTGGCAATGATGTAGAAGCAATTAGATTTTTTAAGCCTGTTTTTGGGCATGTTGAAGAAGGAGGCTGTTTCGGCTCCCAATATTTTTTTAGCAAGCTCCCAAGACTAACGTTTTGAGAGCTTATTTTTTTAGACATATATTTTAATGTCTGCCCCTTTTGGTCGCTCCTTGGGCTATGCCTTACTGGTTTCTGATGGCTCTATGGGCTACCACAACGAGGCCCTTTCCCCTTGCTAGGGTACACATATCGATACTGATACTGGTTTAATTTTTTTTGTAAAAGACCAGTACAGACGCAGACGTTCACACACACATATGCACATTCACCTCTATGAATACACTCATGTAAACCCTACCCTTATGAGCACTTTCGAGAGACTAGGCCGGGCCGGTTGTTCCGATCTTAATATTGACAAAGTCATCATAGGCGCCTCGCTATCGAGAGATACGTCGTCTACTACTAAAAGAAGAGCGCCGGTCAAATCCTGGAATAAACCCAGGAAAACGCGTGAACTGTCTGCAATAACTAGGTATATTTGCCCATTCTTAACATTAACTGGTAGCATGTGCATTGCATGTAAAAAAGACATGAATGCTCTTTACTTACCAAAATACGCAATCAGTTGGCATCAGATTCTCGCTCTAACGGATGCCAACCCACCAACCACCAAATATCTTCACTTGAAGATGAATGTGTCTTCTGTCATTCGTTTAGATTGAGCGAGAATCAATGTGTTTTTTTCCCAATCGGGCCTCTGCATGCTCCGACTCCCGGCGCTGGTTGCCAGAGCCCTAGCACAGCTATCGGGCACAAAGGCCGCAGTGAGCCCCATCTCTCTCGTCCAAAATCAAATCTCTACTCCTATAAAGAACTTTTTGTCGTCGTTTCCTGTCCGTCGTAGGTCCTTTCGACCTACGCGGTTTCCTCCAACCCGAGCGCCGAGCGAATCGAATGCAGGTTTCTTCTCGCGTGATCTCCTCGCGTCATCAGCGCCCATCTCCACGCGATCCGCGGGGTCTCGTCCGGTCTCCGCGCGGCGCCCTTCCTTCCTCCTCTGGTCGTCCTCCTCCGTCGCCCTACGACATCGTCGCCACCCGGGAATCGCCCTCCACCGGTGGTTGAAGTGGCTCCAGAGCTCGTCGTCTAAGCCGGGCGCCCGGGCCTCGGCCAGGGACTCGTGGGGGCGGCGGAGCACCTCCGTGTACACCTCGAGCTTGTGGCGCTGCTGCTGCATCCGCGCCTGCGCCGCCGCGGAGTCTCCTCACACGATCCGCGCCCATATCCTCGCGCGATCCGCGGAGTCTCTTCCTCCCTCGCATCCTCTCTCGCATCCTCTATCGCCTCGCCGCTACATCCTCCTCTCGCCTCCATCGACGATCGTCCATTCGGAGTTGCGGCCGCAGGCGAAACGGAGGGGCCCCGGCGCCCGCGGATCTGGCGGCGGCGCGTGCAGCAGCAACAACGAAGGGTGCAGCTCGCCGGCGAATCGGGCGCGGGTGGTGGCGGCCGACGAGGACAAGCCAATGCCCACGGTAAGAGCATCTCCTGCGGCGACGCTATCCTATCCTCCATCGGTATTTCCACGCTTGCCAACTGCTTCGCTTTCCATGTTCCCTACCGGCACGGCAAATTTGGCCATCCGCTCACCCTTCCCGCTGCCACGCGCCGTTCCCGCCGTCACAAGCATCGGCGCGGTGGGGGCTGGAAGTCTCTCCCATGCGCCAACGCTGCAGCTACGCCCCGCCGGCTATCCTCCACCTAGGGTCTCGTCGCCCCGTCGCCGCATAGGATCCCATGACCTGGCCGGCAATGTCTGACGCCTGCTCTTTGCCCCTTCGTGTGTGTTTATCTGCTTGGCCTTTGCCCCTTCGTGCTGCTGATGTGATTGCTTGCTCCGTGGTGATTTCGCTCAGTTTGTTGCCCTGTTCTGCTACTACTTTTACTTTAGGTGTTTGATGAAATTCCAGGTCAAGCTGACTGCTGCTTCTGCAATCGAGCTATACTGCGCCAGCTGCATGGTGTAATTAGCACCACTACCTCTAGACTCGCAAGAGTATTTTTTGATGGTTTGCTTGCTATTAGACATCTTTTTCAGCATATTAGGAAGGCTGAACTCATTGTTGCTGCTACTGTACATAGCAAGCACATTGACAGTACCAACTTGGAATTGACAGTACCAACTTGGAAATGTTCAATTTTGCCATTACAATCTAGCAATGTTTCATTTTTCCACTTCTGTTATATATGAATTCCAATCAGTTGAGTATTTGCCTACACACTTTTATTAAATGTGTTCTCTTAAAATGAGGCTTTATTCCTTTTATTTGTGCGATTTCAATTAGCATGTTAAACCGACCATTTAGGTTTTGTGTAACATACTATTTTCTATACTGTAATTATGTCACACATGTTGAATTTTCAATACTTGCAGGCATCTTGATTTTTCTTTTTTAATCGAGTTATCCTGTGATTCTTTTTCTGTTTACTACTGTTTATCTTTCTGTTGTTGCTTCAGAATTTCATTTTGATACCTATATGAGAAGCTATTGTTTCATTTGGAAAACTCCACAGCCTAAGGCTATATATGTTTTTTTCAGTGTGTTCCCTTTTCGCGTGAGCCTTGCTGTTATGAACTCAGTTATGAAGTTGTCGTGTTCGTTATGATATACTCAGTAAAGGTCACCCTGACTTTGAAGTGGAATCTGACATTTCTTAGATAGCTTTATTTTGTATTTCACAGACAAGGTAGGCTACCCTGAATTTGGATGACGCGTTGTGTAAATGGAAGATAGTCTTTGTATGGCTGAGTCTAGCCATGACTTTGTCCTTTGGCTTGCATCAGCTGGGAATTCTGTGAGTCTTATAAGCAGACCCAACTGATACAGGTTCCATTCAGCTTCAGTCTGCTGATGAATCACTTTGTAGAGTGCTATAGGAATTACGATTTTGCTTACATGCGTCTTTTGCATTCTCTTTCAGTTAAATTCATTTGATTCTTGTGAGGTTCAGTTGAACTAATATCGGCCTGTTGTTCCCTTCATAGGAAGCTCCTGCTGTGAATCTTTGATTCAGTCATACTACAACAAAAGGATTGTTGGTTGCCCTGGTGGTGAAGGAGGTACACTACTGCTCATGCTAATATCCCAAGGGGCTTCCACCATTCAAATCCTCGCCTGTATCTTGTCAAGATAAAAAAAATCGTTCTATGAAAAAGTATCTAGAAACGTTGAACCCTTCACTTATCTAATTGGCTTATACTGTAATTGTTATTGGCCCTTTGCAGAAAATGAACATGATTTGGTGTGGTTTTGGTTGGAGAAAGGCAAGCCACATGAATGCCCAGTCTGTACTCAGTATTTCACGTTACGTAGTCTCAAATTCAAATTTAATTAGTTCAACTCAGTATTAAGAGACTCAGTAGCAAAATTTAATTAACTCAATTCGATCTTCCCCCATTCAGGAGTGCAGTTAATGGTGCTGGTAGATTTGCTAGAAATCTGATAATAACTGAATGTTTGGTGCTGGTAGATTTGCTACAAAAATTTAGGACCCCTGTTTTCAGACTTCAGGAAATGACAGCAAGAGTAATAACAATAAGAGACTCAATAGCTTGAGATGCTCTCACACATGGCACTCACCGTGGTTCACATAATTTTTTTATTGGAACCACGCAACCAAAATTTGTTTTGTGATTTCTATCATATATACTCTACTGCTACTTGTACATGTTAATTTTTAGCATATTTTCATACAAAAAACATGTTTTTTTGCTACTGTTTGCAAATACAAGATCTCATTTTGAAATGGCACAGCCTGCAAGGTGGACATAATGTTAATGCAAGGTGTTATTAGTTAATACACAAAGTTCAGTTCTTATAATATTTCAAAAAAATACTATAAAATCAGACTTGATAGACCTTGGGCTGGTCTGGATATACCTGTTCACCTAAATAGCCTTGCCATGTTCACCTAAATAGCCTTGTCCATTGGAAATAGAGAGAACCCTTTATTTTGGTCTCAAATCAGGGGTTGCTGGCAATTCAGTACCTTAATCTAGCAGCTGAGCAGTTGGTCAAAACAATTTGTGACATGTTTATCTTGCATCCATTTATTGGTCTGAAGTATAATCCATCATCAGATTAATGCCAGATATTGTGACATGTTTATCTTGCATTAATTTGTGACATGTTTATCTTGCATCCATTTATTGGTCTGAAGTATAATCCATCATCAGATTAATGCCAGATATTGTGACATGTTTATCTTGCATTAATTTGTGACATGTTTATCTTGCATCCATTTATTGGTCTGAAGTATAATCCATCATCAGATTAATGCCATATATTGTGACATGCTTATCTTGCATGAATTTATTGGTCTAAAGTATATCTTGAAACGTTCATATTGGTTTTGTTTGCAATCTAAGTCAGTTCTACTGCATTCTACAAATATGCAGCCATTAAGAACATGAAATATATGTAGGTTTTTTACTTTGCTGATTTATGTTGATCCTATTTTTTAGGGATCCCTCATTCTAAATGGATCCTAGAGGAGGAAGAAATCCTTTTACTGAGTTGACAAACGACAAACGTCTAGGTACATACAATCAAATCCATTTACTTTTGTCCAGTTACTTTTGACAGATGCAATAACGTATAGCTGATGGTTATTTGTACTCAAAGATGGTGATAAACAAAAGCGTAGAAACAGCACTGCTTGTGAGCTTAACAAGCGGAGGCGTCAGGACAAAAGTAGAGCACCGTTGTTGGGTGATGTTAGTCAAGAACAAGAGAACAATGTCCCGCGAGATGAAGGTATGTGCCGTTAATAATCAGCAAGTATAATGTGTTTTTTAGGAGTAGAGATAGATGTATTATGTATAATGTGTTTTTTAGGAGTAGAGATAGATGTATTATGTGCCGTTAATCTGATGCCATTAATCTAATTGCCTAAATGTATTTGTGCCGGTAATCTGATCGCCTAAATGTATTTGTATTATGTGTTCAAGAGCCTCGCAGTGTTGCCGAACAAAAGAGGTTTGCAAAACAAACAGACGTAGGCGTACAGAATGTACCCTGTGTCACTCAAGTTGAGCACTGTGTCACTCAACTTGAGCACTGTGTCACTCAAGTCGAACAAACAAATGAGCCTCCGGATGATGGTGAAATTGATTGGCTGCATGTTAACACTACATATGTACCGGGTAATGACAGAAAATGTAGACTGATTTACTCTTTTGTTTATTGTGCAACAGTTTGTATAGTGTGCACCATGATTTACTATTTTTGCCTTTGACTGTTTGTAGAGCGTTTGAGACCGTCAGATGGAATTGAAAATTTTGGTACCCCAGAGTCAAATTGGATTAATCCAGCGCTTCCTGGTATGTTCTCGAAACTTAACATCACTAGCATTGATGCACGTGCGACACGCACGTATTTAAAAACATTCAAAACCGTCCGCTATATGGCGAACATCATAAGTAAAGCATGAACACACTTGTTTAGCACGGAAGGTGCGTGATTGACGCATTTGGTAGTGGTAGGAAAGGCGAGCGATTTACGGGAGGTGGGTCGGGTGCGGGTACGCGGGTGGGTAAGAATTCTCGATGGTGAGAAAAGTAGAGCTAAATTGTACTACGCTATTTTGTAAAGAGGTCAATTTCACATATAGATATGTGAATTTCTAGACCGGGATGTGACATGTGGGTCCGCTGTGAGAGGGTATGAGAACTTTTTTGAGTAAAAATTGTTTTAAAA
>CM014277.1:57183479-57251476 GCA_004135705.1 Alloteropsis semialata
CGGTGAAAAAAGATCCTCCCTGTTTTGGCAAGGGCCAGCTGAATCCGAAGTGAAGTCTTCAGCCGAGCCCTGTTCATTGATCATTTTCAAAGAAAACTACGGCAGCCCTCAGGGTGCCTGAACTTTTATGGCAACAACAGAAAAATAATTACATGGTTGTTTACCGACACACTATGCAGAGAAAAGGTTAAACAAAAACAAGGTACAAAAACGAGATGCAATGGGCTACGTCTGTGCTTTTTGGCTCGTTATTCACAACTTCTTTGTGGGAATCGTTTGTGTTTGCTCGACCATCAGTAGTAAGTAACACACTCCACCTCCAGCTTTTCAATTGCAAAGGTTGAGGGGTTCTAGAATGCGAGAGGTCTGGTTTCAACTGGGCGCAAATTTCGGTGAAAATCCTTGTAGCTAGAAAGAGAAGCGTTAAGGAAATTTTGAACTTTTAGCTTGGCAACAAGAACCTCAGAGTTCTGTTCACCTGTCCAAAGGAAATTATCTGAGAGTTCAGTTCCAAGGTTCAACCAATCTACTCTGCCCGTGTGTGAGCCTGTGACCGCTCCAGGTATAGTGGTATTGGCCGCCGCTCGTGGTTTTCTAACAAAGCGAGGTGAGGGTTCATTCCGCTCATGCTAATTTTAGGAGCACACTGGCTTGGAATCTCTGGTTTCCGAACAGATATGGAGGCTGGGTGTCCGCTAGATATTTCTGAATGTGCCACAAAGATAGTGATAAGATTCTTGCAGTTAACTGCAGTGGTGATCATAATGTCAGTTCTGATCTTCTTTTAATTTTGGCAATATTCGTTCTGATCTTTAACTGCAGTGGTGAACCTGAACGCGTGATTGCCTCTCCATCATTTCGGTCATGCTAATTCCAGGAGCACACTGGATTGGAGTCCCTGGTTTGCGAACAGGAACAGATGGAGAGGCAATCACGCGTTCAGGTTCAGGTTCAGGTTGGGTGTCCAAAAGATATTTCCGAGTGCGCCACCAACTGACCAACATAGTAAATAGGATGGATGCAGTTAGATGCCGTCAGTTATCATCCTCTTTTAATTTTTGAACAAAGGATCAGTTTTGAATTCTTGATGGCTCGTGGTTTTTGAACTGAAGAAAAGGGGACCATTCCATTCTCCTCTTTGTTGGCCGTGGCCGTCATCCTCTTTGTTGGAACGTGTTCCTTGGTTAGAATGACATGGACTCTATTTGCAACCGGTTTAACTTGGGAAATTGTAGTGCCGCTGAAGGACCGAAACGGCGACCAGAGGGGGGTGAATGGGAGCCTTTTAAATTCTTTCACAAGAATAAGGCCTATATCCTCGTCAAACCCCAATGACCCTCTCTTCTAGAGTTGCCAAACCCACATAGCAATTTGAGATGCTATTGGACCTAGGAACAACTCTAGGTGTCTCTGAAACGCAGCGGAAAAACACACGGAAAAGCACTAAGGGAAACGCACCACTTGCAGTGCAAAAACCGGAACCTCCGGATTCCCAAAACCGGAACCTCCGGCTTCCAAAACCGGAACCTCTGGTTTATACTCAGAACAGCCTATAGGAACTACAAGAAAAAAATCCAAAACCATATCAAACGAACTCCAAAAATCACAAGATAACAGCCACAGCATTTTTAGGTCATTGTGAGACTGTACCCAAGAGATCTCCTCAAAAAGAGCAAGATGAAATAAAAAACCGGAACCTCCGGATTTAAAAACCGGAACTTCCTGTTTTTTTTGGCGCACGAAAATACCAAAGACAAGAGCAAACTCAATCAAACGGCATCCAATCTTCGTGAAACTTGGACCAGAGCTTCACTACTTCGTGGTGAGTCTATATCCAAAAGATCTTCTCAGAAAGATCAAGACTTCCCCCACTAATTTTGTGAAATCGGTCAAGAACACAAGAGAGGAGAGAAGAGAGGGGAACTTCAAATCTGAGGCAAATCCATGGGTTTGAGGGGGAAAGATCACGAGGAAATTGGTCACACAGAACCTATGAGTGATCCCCTCAAAGAAATCCCACAAGAAACGGCCTCAAATCCGAAGAACGAAAAATCCAAGAAAAATAGCCCGAAAATGGCTAAAAAGGAAAAACGAGGGAGACAAGCCTTGAATCAACCATGAATGATTATGAATTGAAATCTTAACAAGATTCGTGGCTAGGAAACCACCCTCATCCTCCCACTTTTGGATTGGAGCACTAAACCTAGAGTAATCACTCTCTAAGCCTAATCCTCTCTCATTGAAGCAAACCCTAGCCTTGAAAGAGAAAATAAACCTAAGGGAAAATGGGAGAAGTGGCTGAAAATTTCAGCCCCCCAATACATATAGTCCTTTGGCCTAAAGACCAAACTACCCCTAAGTGATACACACCCCGCAGGGGCAAAGTTGTCCAGTTTTTCGTAGACTCATCGGACGGACACGGGACCTTCACGACTTCGCTTCGTCTCGACGCAAGCTTCGCGATGGTGCCACGTGTCCTCCATTCCGCCATCCGGCTGCACCGGACACGCCCCCGGTTTTGAGGCCCAAACCGGCAAACCTGCCTGCCTGGTGGTTTTGAGGCCCAAACCACCCAAACCGTCCATCTCCGCTTGGCCGCCACGTGACCTCCTCGATGTCGACGCGTGTCCGGTCTCCGCCAAGCCTTTGACGCCTCCGTCCCGCTTGACTCGACCGACGCCGTCTTCATCACGCCGTGTACTCTTGCTCTTCCATGCACCATGCGGATCGCACGTGACTCCGCCCGGCTCTTCGGGTCCCTCGGTCCAAGCCTACTCGTTCATCCTTCACCGGCATGGACCTTTCGCGCCTGACCTTCACCGCGCGCCGTCGGCCGCCATGTCGCATCCTGCACCTGCACATCACGAGCCAAGAGACACATCAATCCACTCAACGGTTGTCAATCACTCATCATCTAGGGATGACCACCATTGGTCCTCAATCTCCCCCTTGATGAGTGCATTGACAACACCCAACACAAATGACTTGAAGGTAGAAACAGAACGAGAACAGAAAAGAAACAAAAAGAAAGAACTCATCCAAGTGATCAAAAACCTATCAAAGGCAAAGAACAAGATCACTTGAGATGAGAAGTCTCAGTCCCCTAAGACAAGGGCAACGGCTCGACACAACTGAGACAAGAACACATGATCCCTCAAGAAGAGGCAGAACGGGCTCAACACCAATCATGTGACAAGCGAAAGCTCAAAGCAAAAGAGCAAACTCCCCCTGAACAAATGCATGAAAGCAATGAACTCCCCCTGGCTAAATGCATCCTATCTCCCAAAATGCATGCAATCTCATAAATTCTCCCCTTGAGCATATGCAGCATAAACCTCTCCCCCTTGTTGGCAATGCAAACATCAAGGATGACATGAGAGAATACAATGAATGCTATGAAGTGCAAGAACTATCAAGCTTCTCAGATATATCACAAAGCATTTACAAATGCTACAAATGAACTAGAGCACAGAGAAGCAGATCATAAGCAAGCACAAATAGCCGACATGAGGATATTATGATAGAATCAGGAGGCTTAGGCAGAATTTTAGATTTTAACATTTTATAAAGGATATCACCACATGAGCAAAAGTCTAGCCATGATAACTCGAGCAAGATCAAACTAGATCACAAAAGCTCATATAAGGATGACATATTCTCAATATAAGATCATTGCTAACACTTGCAAGACATTCCTTCTCATTTTCAAACTCACTGAGACCATGAGCCTACTTCTATGGCAAGCACATGTAACAGTAGAGCAACCTGGTGATGATTTTAAATGAGCAACATAGATTAACAGCATTTTCATGCATACTATTTGCTATCTTCCATATTTTCATATCACTTTTAATTTTTCATTAAGCACATATAAAACCAAGGTTTATGAGGTGTCCCTTGACACAAGTGAAGCACAGAAGACATGCTGCCCCTAGGTAATGCAAATCAAGTACAATGATAAGCCATATGCAAAGAATAAATCGCCCAAGTACAAGCTAGCACAACCAAGCATCTCAAGCAAAAGCAGCGCATGACAAAAGACTACTCATGGGTGATAAGCATTTCATGATTCAATTTTAAGAACAAACTTAGCTCACAAGATTTCTTATGACAATATCATCAAGAGCATAAGCAGTACATTGCAAAATCACCACAATCCTATGCACTAGTTCTTAAGAGCATAAGCAAGTACTCAAGATATATAAGAGAAGCTCATCTAGTGCAAGATATGATACAAATGCGATATGAAACATGATATGCAAATGCATAATACATATGATACAATATGATACAAGCGAAACCCCCCCAGAAACCAACTCAGAAAGGGAAACAAACTCCTAGCTCTCCACGCAGGCGAGCAAAGGTGGCTTGATCTAGAGGCTTTGTGAAGATGTCTGCTAGTTGGTTCTGGGTGTCAATGTAGCAAAGATCTATGTCTCCTTTCTCGTAGTGATCTCTCAGGAAGTGATAGCGCACATCTATATGTTTGGTTCGGGAATGGAGCACTGGGTTTTTGGCTACACTTATGGCACTTGTGCTGTCGCACAAGAGAGGAACTCTCGAGTAGGATAGACCAAAATCTCTCAAAGTGGAAAGCATCCAAAGCAATTGGGAGCAGCAGCTAGCAGCGGCAACATACTCGGCTTCGGTGGTAGATTGGGCTACACTGGATTGCTTGCGGGAAGACCAAGAAACCAAAGAAGAACCGAGAAATTGACAAGTTTCAGAAGTGGACTTGCGGTCCAGCCGACACCCAGCAACGTCCGCATCGGAGTATCCGCGGAGTGTGAGTGTGAGGAGGCAGAGTACCACAAACCAAAGTCAGGAGTGAAGTGTAAGTACCTCATGATTCTCTTCACCGCTTGGCGATGAGAGGTTCTTGGTGAAGCTTGAAAACGAGCGCACAGACACACGGCGAAGTGTATGTCCGGCCTCGTAGCCGTCAGGTACAAGAGGGAGCCGATCATGCTCCGGTACTCCTTCTGGTCCACCAGTTCTCCATCTTCATCCGCATCTAGAACCGTCGTTGTCGTCATGGGGGTTGACATAGGCTTGGCATCAGCCATGCCAAACTTCCTCAACACGTCCTTCGTGTGCTTGCTTTGGTGCACATGGGTGCCTTCTCGGCTTTGCTTGATTTGCAGCCCGAGGAAGAAGGTCAGCTCACCCATCATGGACATCTCGAATTCCCTGCTCATAGTATCTGCAAACTTGGCAACAAGAGCATGAGAAGAACCACCAAAGACGATATCATCCACATAAATCTGAACGATCAAAGTGTCATTGCCTTGCCTGAGGAGAAAAAGAGTTTTATCAACTGAGCCCATCTCAAACCCATTTTGAAGCAAGAAGGTTTTCAACCTAGCATACCAGGCTCTAGGTGCTTGTTTTGGCCCATAAAGAGCTTTTTGGAGTTTGAAGACACGGTCAGGATGTTTAGGATTCTCAAAACCCAGGGGTTGCCTCACATATACCTCTTCCTCAATGAACCCATTTAGGAAGGCACTCTTAACATCCATTTGGAAGAGCTTAAAACCTTTAGCCACGGAAAAGGCTAGAAGAATTCTAATCACTTCCAAACAGGCAACTGGAGCAAAGGTTTCCTCATAATCTATCCCTTCTTTCTGGCTGAAACCCTGGGCAACCAACCTCGCTTTGTTTCTCACAACCAACCCATCCTCACCTTGTTTGTTTTTGAAAACCCATTTGGTTCCTATAGGATGGCAATGTGGTGGAGGTTCAACTAACACCCAAACCCGGTTTCGCTCAAAGTTCTCTAACTCCTCATGCATGGCATTGACCCAGTTTGGATTAGATAGAGCATGTCCAACATCTCGGGGTTCAAAAGAGGCAACAAATGCAGAATGTGCAAAGTGTGAAATATGCTTAGACTTGTGTCTTGTGGTGCGATCATGCAAGTTACCAATCATTTGCTGAGGTGAATGGCGACGCTGAATGTGCCGTGGAGCTTCACGCTCTGAAGTAGCCTCCCCCTCAACAGCAGCTGTGTCAACCTGATCTTCTTCATCTTGATCATGTAGTGGTACATCTTGATGGCCTGGTGTAGTGGAAGTAGGGTCTGGACCATCAAGTGAAGTAGTCGAAGTAGAAGGTACAGGTGCAACAGCTGGAAGATGATTGATCACATCCTCATCTTCATCACCACCATCTGCAAGTTCAACCTCTTCCTCAAAGATGCTCTGCCCCATTTCATGGTCACCTGCAAGCTCAAAGACAGGGGTTGTGCAAGGCATAGTTTCATCGAAGGTAATTTCACATGTCTCAATGATCCGGTTAGTTTCAAGGTTAAGTACACGATAAGCACGACTATGAGAAGCATAACCAAGAAAGATACCATCAGATGATCGAGACTCAAATTTGTCCAAATTACCTTGTTTCATGATGAAGCACCTGCAACCAAATACTCTTAGGTGACTCACCTTAGGGGCTCGACGATGCATCAGCTCATATGAGGTTTTCTTCATGAATGCTCGCAAGAAGATTCGGTTAGCAATATAGCAAGCAGTGTTCACGGCCTCGGCCCAATATTTTCTAGGAGTCCTATGCTCATCGAGCATCGTCCTAGCCATCTCAACAAAGGTCCGATTCTTCCGCTCAACAACACCGTTCTGAGGAGGGACATAAGGCGAAGAAAACTGGTGCTCAAGACCATGATCACGACAAAAGGTATCAAAACGAGCATTCTTGAATTCCGTGCCATTGTCACTGCGAATCGCTCTCATGGCATCATTTGGATGCTCATTCTTCAACCTCAAGATCAGATCTCGAACAAAAGGGAAAGCCTCCTCCTTAGACTCCATGAAGAAAACCCAAGAATACCTCGAGAAATCGTCGACCACGACAAGGACATACCACTTCCCACCGACTGAACAAACGCGAGCTGGACCAACAGTATCCATATGTAACAGCTCCCCTGGATGATCAGTCATCACCTGGTTTACAGGTGGGTGAGAAGCAGCAACCATTTTGCCATGCCGATAGGGAGAACAAACAAGATCTCTCTCAAACTTGAGCTTGGGCAATCCTCGGACAAGGTCAAGAGCGCTCAAGCGAGTGAGCAAATCAAAGCTCAAATGACCCAACCTCCTATGCCACTTCCAGAGCTCAGACGAAGAACCAGCAACAAGGCAACGAGAGAGACCAAACGACTTAGAGAAGTCAACACGAAACACTTGACCCTCGGGCACGATCATACACACAAGATCGCCTCGAGAGTCTAAGATCCGAGAGGCTCCTTTCTTGAAGCACACCTCAAAACCATCATCAAGAAGTTGCGAAACAGAGAGCAAATTGAAACCAAGTGAATCAACGAGAGCTACCTGCTTCAGCATGAAGTTATCGCTTACCTTGATGGCACCTACAGACAATACTTTACCTTTGCTGTTATCCCCGAAAGTGATGTACTCCTTGGTCATCACCGGGGTGAGGCTGGAGAACCATCTATGATCACCGGTCATGTGACGAGAACAACCGGAGTCGATGAGCCATGTGTTCTCCAGGCCTCCGACCTGCTCAGTAAGAAAGGTAAGAGTAAGGATGAGCAAACGTCTCGACACTGGGTTAGTATAACCAGTATAGTACCAGTGTCGAGCCATCTGCTCAAACGTAGGGTCAGCACAATCCACAAATTCACGTCTTATCGGAGGAGGACGTTCCCCGAAAGGAGGGTAACGAGGTCCGTGGAACCTCCGAGACGAGTAACCAAGGCTGTGTTGTCCAAAGTCAAACAGAGGGGCCTTGGATCACGCCTGGTGAACTCACGCCTACCACCACGAGGCAAGGGAGCTGGCCTAGGCTCATGTACACCATGGGAAGGGTGGTACATGTCCTGGTTATCCCACTCATGCTCACGCCTCAAAGCTTTCTTCCTACGAAAGCAGAACTCCTCAAGGTGACCATCCCTGTGACAGAACTCACAATGGAACCTCACACGCTCCTTAGGCTGTTGGTTTGCTCTCGGCTGTGGGTTCACTCTCTGTTTGGGATTCACTCTTTGTTGAGGGTTCACTCTGGGTTGTGGATTCACTCTTGGTTGGGGTTTAGCTTTTGGTTTTAGTAGAGGATGCTCCCTAGCAATATCTGGAAGAGTGTCTAGCTTGTTCTGAAGGAAGTTTGGTTTCTCTACCCAGATAGCTTTCTTAGGTGGGTGTCTTGGTGGCTCAGTGAACACTCCATCCTTGGGATTTTCCTCACTCATGGGACTGGTTTGTTTCTCACTTGGAATAGGTGGCTTAGAGGTGCTGGCTTCTGTTGGTTTCTTGTTTAGAATCACCCCTCGACACTCATCAAGTTTCTCATACAACCAGTTCCACTTCTTGTCACAAGGCACACTCCCAACCCCAAAACCATTAGCTCTCTTGAACTGCTGAATCATCATACCCAACTGAGGTTCCCTACTTGAGACCCAACTCAGAATGACACGCAAGTAGGTGTTCTCATCCTCAGCAAGACCCAAAGCAAACTTGGCATCATTCAATTCAACAAGTTGTGCAGGACATACAGTGCATTCAGGAATTTTAGACTTAGCTAAAACAGTAGATTTTTCAAGCTCTAAAATTCTAGCACATGCATCATCAAGTTTACTTTACAAAGCAGGGCAAGACTTGCAAGCACCAAGCAACATAGGTCTAGTCTTAACTTCATCTAAAGCAGCCCTAGCCAAATCTAGTTCCTCAACCGAGGAGGCATACTTAGATTGCAAAGAAGCTAGACTAACCATATGAACTGAGCATTCATCACATTCAGGAACTTCAGAAACAGTAGGAGCAGCCCTAAGCAATTCTAGTTCCAACAAAGCATTCTCAAGCTTGGCCTTCAGCTCGGATCGTTCACGAGCAGCCCTTTTTAACAGCTTGTCTTGATTGACCAAGCAATCATTCAGTTCATCATTCTCAAGAAGAAGTTGTTCGTGGGTTCGAGGCACCTCAGTTTCCGACTCGGAGTCGCTGTCCATGTCGTCCTTCTTGTCATCGGCGTTGAGAGCCATGATGCAGTACCCTCCACGCTTCTTCTCGAAGTAGAAGCAGAGACCGGTGACGTTCTTGGCGTCCTTCTTCTTCTCCTTGCGATCGTCCTCACTTGAGCTTGAATCAGCTTGATCCTCAGTGTCGGAGTCGACGTCGCTGAGGGAGGCGATGAAGGCTCGTGCCTTGGCCTTCTTGCGGTCAACGTGCTTCTTCTTCTTCTTGTCCTTCGACCTGTGCTTGCTGTAGTCGTTTTCTTCCTTGTACTTGTTCTTGGAGTAGTCGTACCCGTCCTTGGACTTGTCCTTCCTCGGACAGTCAGCGATGAAGTGGCCGTGCTTCCCACACTCGAAGCAGTTGTTGTGGCCCTTCCGCCGGTTCTTGCGGTTGTCGTTGAAGCGCATGAACCGCCTTGTGATCAAGGCAAGTTCCTCGTCCTCCAGCTCGTCCAACTGCTCCTCTGAAACAGTCAACAAAGAAGACAAGGCAAACGACTTGGTGGAAGAGTTAGCGTTAGCCAAGGAAGAGGACTGTCCAGATCCTGACATGAGAGCCATACTATGAGAATCAGTAGGGTTCACATGCTTGGATCTAAGCTGTATGTCAACCTCTGTAGACTTCAGCTTAGAGAAGAGCTCATCAAGAGTAAGAGTTGTATAGCCAGTGGACTCAATGATAGCGTCAACCTTCGTTCCCCATACACCTCGATCCAAAGCATGTAAGAGCTTCAAGGCACTATCATGATCGGTATAGGGAAGAACGGCGACATTCGCTTTCATCTTGTTCACAATAGCTCGAAAGCGCTGAAAGAGAGAGTCGGTAGACTCACCGGGAAGATGAGAGAAATTCTCATACTCACGCCGGTAGGTCTCAAACAGACGTGCCTTAACCTGGCTGTTCCCCTCATGAGCCTCCTTGAGGCGTGTCCAGATTTCGTGAGCGACATCCAGGTCATCAACACGGTCAAACTCAGCACGACTCAAACTCGAAAGCAGGATATCGACTGCCTTGCTATTGGCATGGAATTTGTCTTTATCCGCTTGAGAAGCACGAACAGCTGGAATAGTATAAGTGGTATCCACAGTGATCTCCCAGACTGATGCTCCTTTACTATGGAGATGGGCTCTCATGCGAATCGACCAATATCGATAATCAGTCCCATCAAAGTAAGGAGGCGCAGTCGAGAAAAAGCGTTCAGCAGTCGCCATCTTGGATCACAGAGCCGGTTAAGGTGGAGTGATTCTAACCAAAGCTCTGATAGCAATTGAAGGACCGAAACGGCGACCAGAGGGGGGGGTGAATGGGAGCCTTTAAAATTCTTTCACAAGAATAAGGCCTATATCCTCGTCAAACCCCAATGACCCTCTCTTCTAGAGTTGCCAAACCCACATAGCAATTTGAGATGCTATTGGACCTAGGAACAACTCTAGGTGTCTCTGAAACGCAGCGGAAAAACACACGGAAAAGCACTAAGGGAAACGCACCACTTGCAGTGCAAAAACCGGAACCTCCGGATTTGAAACCGGAACCTCCGGATTCCCAAAACCGGAACCTCCGGTTTCCAAAACCGGAACCTCTGGTTTATACTCAGAACAGCCTATAGGAACTACAAGAAAACAATCCAAAACCATATCAAACGAACTCCAAAAATCACAAGATAACAGCCACAGCATTTTTAGGTCAGTGAGACTGTACCCAAGAGATCTCCTCAAAAAGAGCAAGATGAAATAAAAAACCGGAACCTCCGGATTTAAAAACCGGAACTTCCTGTTTTTTTTGGCGCACGAAAATACCAAAGACAAGAGCAAACTCAATCAAACGGCATCCAATCTTCGTGAAACTTGGACCAGAGCTTCACTACTTCGTGGTGAGTCTATATCCAAAAGATCTTCTCAGAAAGATCAAGACTTCCCCCACTAATTTTGTGAAATCGGTCAAGAACACAAGAGAGGAGAGAAGAGAGGGGAACTTCAAATCCGAGGCAAATCCATGGGTTTGAGGGGGAAAGATCACGAGGAAATTGGTCACACAGAACCTATGAGTGATCCCCTCAAAGAAATCCCACAAGAAACGGCCTCAAATCCGAAGAACGAAAAATCCAAGAAAAATAGCCCGAAAATGGCTAAAAAGGAAAAACGAGGGAGACAAGCCTTGAATCAACCATGAATGATTATGGATTGAAATCTTAACAAGATTCGTGGCTAGGAAACCACCCTCATCCTCCCACTTTTGGATTGGAGCACTAAACCTAGAGTAATCACTCTCTAAGCCTAATCCTCTCTCATTGAAGTAAACCCTAGCCTTGAAAGAGAAAATAAACCTAAGGGAAAATGGGAGAAGTGGCTGAAAATTTCAGCCCCCCAATACATATAGTCCTTTGGCCTAAAGACCAAACTACCCCTGAGTGATACACACCCCGCAGGGGCAAAGTTGTCCAGTTTTTCGTAGACTCATCGGACGGACACGGGACCTTCACGACTTCGCTTCGTCTCGACGCAAGCTTCGCGATGGCGCCACGTGCCCTCCATTCCGCCATCCGGCCGCACCGGACGCGCCTCCGGTTTTGAGGCCCAAACCGGCAAACCTGCCTGCCTGGTGGTTTTGAGGCCCAAACCACCTAAACCGTCCATCTCCGCGTGGCCGCCACGCGACCTCCTCGATGTTGACGCGTGTCCGGCCTCCGCCAAGCCTTTGACGCCTCCGTCCTGCTTGACTCGACCGACGCCGTCTTCATCACGCCGTGAACTCTTCCTCTTCCATGCACCATGTGGATTGCACGTGACTCCACCGGACTCTTCGGGTCCCTCGGTCCAAGCCTACTCGTCCATCCTTCACCGCCCTTGGTTCATCGGCATGGACCTTTCGCGCCAGACCTTCACCGCGCGCCGTCGGCCGCCATGTCGCATCCTGCACCTGCACATCACGAGCCAAGAGACACATCAATCCACTCAACGGTTGTCAATCACTCATCATCTAGGGATGACCACCATTGGTCCTCAGCCACTTAAAAAGAAACTCGGAGCAAGACTTCATCCATCATATGGAAGCGTGTCAACTTCCAAAGCATACTCATACAACAATTCGAATTAGCTCTAAATTAAATCTTGCGTTCTTCAAACCCCCTTTTTGAACTGCTCAAATTATGCCGTATTATAGTTTTTCAAACATCTCTATTTCTCCTTATAGTCGATGGGCAGAGCTATCAAAATCCAACCAAATTCCACGTCCAACTTGGGAAATAAACTTTCGGGAGCCTTTTTTTTCCCCCAAACCAACCAAAGTCATGATATAGAATATAGTGAGCAAAGCTAAATCACTTAAAGCATATGAAAGGTTTTACTCCATCAATACGCATTTAAGTCACACAAAATCAAATTTTGATCTAATAACATTATGTTTGTGACAAAAGAACTATATATATATATATATATATTAATAAAGTAGTTGTAATCTTTATCCTAACGAAACGAAATACCCCCATAACCATGTAATTTCAAATGAAGGGAGCAGTGCTTTTCCCCTCTACTCCATTTTCTTGGAACAACAAGTCAAAAACAGCAACCATGCTTTGGTAAAAGGAGAAAAATGCTACCTAACAAAGATGCCTATTATCGGAAATGCACAATGTAGATATTATTGGCGTTTGCAGCCAAAGCCATTGGATTCAACATCTGTGGTGACAACTAAAGAAACTGTAGGGAGATTGGATGGTACCGGCGGTGGAGAGATCCTCCCCATCACAGATCCATTGATCCTGAAGCATGAGGAGGATGGATCCATAAAGCTCAAGGTTACCGATGGCGAATGTGGTGATTTTGAAAGATGAATATGTGAACGGCAACAAAAATGTTCCTTAATTTTGTGCTGCTAATGTAAAATAGCTGAGATTCTGATGTCACTTTTATGTTTTTTAGATTGCTTGCTGTATATGCAATTTTCTAGAATGAATATGGCTGTTTCAAAAGATAGCATTTTTCATAAACAATCTTGGTTCGCTTCCAACTTTTATTGGTAGATTAAAAAAATAACTTTTCCAATAAATCTGAAATTTGTACTGAGATAGCCTCAATAAAAAAGTTATTGGAAGATTGCTGCTATCAGGAAAAAGCTCACACGTGTCTGCCGCTAACCAGCCGCCGGGAGCCCCGTAGCCAGTATTGTCCAGCTCCCGAAGAGAAAACCCCACTCCCGAGCTCTCGTCGCCGCCGCCCCTCCGATCTCGCCGTCTAGCGCGACACCATCCGGCACCCGAGCGGCTGCCGCCACTCTCCTCCGGCCGCCGATCCGTCGGACGACGTGACCAGGGCGCCGCCAGGGACGAGCTCGAGGAATTTGCTGACCGTATTGTCCACTCTGTCCTCTCCCTCTACCTGCCATCTCCTCCTCACGCGGCGTAGTGGGGAAGAAGGCGCGCCGCCGTCGCCCTCCTCCTCCGGCCGTCAGCTCCTCACGCGCCGGAGTGGGGAAAGGCTGCTCCGCGACCCGCATTACATCCTCGCCTGCACAGCTGGGAACACCATCGCAATCACACCCCGAGGCTGACTCCTTCGCCAACGCGTGGTGAGATATTCGTGCACCTCCCGATCTTGTGTGTCGTGTTCTTCGCTTCTTACATGGTTCAGATTCTGAATTTGTTGTGGAATTTGGGAAATTTTGGGTAGGATTTAGGGAAGTTTGAGAAGAGGATAATACCCTGAAGAATTAGTTGAACAAAATAAATGCTGTGGACTACCAGTGCTAGTTGTAACCTTAGCCAGTTATTAGCTGTAACTGTAATGCTGCTTTTACAACATGGCAATGCCCAGTGCATCCTGTTGTGTGTTGTCCACCTATGTAGTATGTACTCATAGATATAGTTGAACACTGAAATTTAAGCATCATGAGCACACTGCATTTAGCACTTCAGCTAGAGGACTAGCTGCCTGCTAATACCATGTCACATCCTGCTTCTTGAACAACCTGCTAATGTGGTGAACTCGTTGTTTTTTTTTTTATCGAACACCCAGGAGGAACTCCCTAGTTGCTGAATGGAAATATTCCATTATGCATTGTTCATTAAACTAATCTATCCTTCTGTTATTGATCTTTCCATACAAGTTCTGATATGCGTTCTTTCTGTGCTGTTAATCAAGTGATGTACCTAGTTCACCACAAAGAAGACGCTATACTAGTACTTGTTTTGGTTTTACCGATTGCTTGTGTATCCAGATTAGTATTGTTGATAAAAAATGATGAACCATTGTTTTTGCTCTGAGGTGACTGATGGGTATTGATCTGACTTGACAAAATTGGTATTTGTTTCCAGGTAGTTGTAAATGTATTCAGTACTACAATGAATAAGTTAGGCATCCATTCATTTTTCTGAACTCTTTAAGTGGCAACTTTTGTGTATAACTTTTATGACAGTACAAATTTATTCAGCACAAGTCTTTGTTCCTTCTGCAGTCTCAGCTGATTCTATCCTGTCGCAGAGTGACGAGGGGGGAGTATTTAGGGTTGCAGGTGGCTTGCTTCTTCAGCATCCATTGACACTGTCATAAGCAGAGGTCAGTTTACCGTGCATAGTTCCATTCTGTTTAATTCCAAAGTAATATAAACTTGATTCATTTGTGCGAGTAGTTAGTGATGCCCAGCTGTAGTAGCGGCTTCTCACACAGCTGAATTTAGAATGGCTCAGGGATCAATACAGTGGCGTGTTTCACTTCTGTTTGAGCATTTGTATCAGTCAGGGTTTTCAATTTCGGTTTTAAAATTTTTTCGTTCCCCCTCGAAAAAACCCGAAATTCCCGGAATTTCATTAATTCAAAAAAATTTCGGTCAAATTTTTACTCAAATTTAAAAAATTTGAACTATTATATGATTACTAAATTTGTTTCGAATACCAGATGAAGCACTTCATTTTATTTTATTTTCGAAAAAATGAGAAAAAACATTGTTAGATAGGGGAATCGAACCTGCGACACCGCGAACGCACGCACAGAATCCAGCCACTGCGCTACAACCTCTTTTGTGACTTTTTGCGCTTGTTTGATGTATATAGATTTGTTAGTTCAAAATTTTCCGAAATATTTTGACCGAAATATATTTTTTCGTCCATAACCGAAAAACATGAAATTTCGAAAATTCTGGCAAAATTTCGCCGAAATTGTGAACCCTGGTATCAGTTAACCACAATGTTTATATTGGTCGCCGCAGCATTGTATCAATCATTAATCAGCTGTGGCGTGCAGACCATTATTTATTCTAGCTAGAGCGCACATTTCTGAACCCGTAAGAGGCAACTTTTGTGTATAAGTTTTATGACAGTAGCACAGTTCTTTTTCCCTTCTGCAGTCTCAGCTGATTCTTAGTTATATATAGCTTGTTAGCCTCTCATGCTCAATCAGAGTTACATACTTACATGTTGGAAAATGTCACTTGGCTTATTCTTTCACACTTGAGTTTCTGTGATGATATGTGTTTGAGTCTGAACATCGAGTTTCTGTGATGATGTGTCATTTATTCCTTTCACACTTGAGTTGTGCTTGTGTAATTCAATATGCAGAAATTACAGAAAATCTACTGATTCTTCCATTCAATTTTTCAGATGAATCAAATTTCATTTTAATATCTTTCTGAACTAAACTGCAGAATATTTCACTGTTTTTGTAGATTCAGCCCTATCCACAGGATCTTACCCCATCCCTACCTGCAATTTTAAAGGCCCAATTAGTTCTAATCTTGACAAATTTCAGTGCACCATCGGGCTACATTTAATCTAATTCAGTGTGAACTTTGCAGAAACCAGTATTCCTGACGCACACTGCCTTAGTCAGTTATTAACTGTACTGCTGCTTTTACAACTTGGCAATGCTCAATGCATCCTGTTGTCCACCTATGTACTAGTAGTTATACTTGAACACTGAAATTTAAGCATCATGAGCACACTGCATTCAGCTAGGGGACTTGCTGCCTGATAATACGATGTCACCTCCTGCTTCTTGAGCAACCTGCTAATATGATGAAGTCAGTTGTTGCTGAAATGGAAATATTCCATTATGCTATGTTAGTTAGTGTAATCTATCCTTCTATTTTTGAACTTCGCATACAAGTTTTGAAATATGTTCTTTCATCCAGTGAGGTATCTAGTTCACCACATAGAAGAAGCTATACCAGTACTTGTTTTGGTTTTACTGACTGCTGGTGTCTCCAGAGTAGTATTGTTGATAAAATTGATGAAATTTGCTGTTTTTGTTCTGAGATGGCTGATGGGGATTTATCAGACTTGACAAAAAATGGTATTTGTTTCCAGGTAGTAATAAATGTATTCAGTACTACTACTACTACAATGAGTAGGTTAGGCATCCATTTATTTTTCTGAACTCTTAAGAGGAAACTTTTGTGTATAAGTTTTATGACAGTGCAAACTTATTCAGCATAATTCTGTTTTCCTTCTGCAATCTCAGTTGATTCTATCCTGTTGCAAGCCTTTTTGGAAAACTGTATGCTTTAGCTCAAATGGAAGTTCCTTCATGTCTAGGTTTGTTTCTTTTGCAGGTAGTTCTTGGAGACTCTCATGGCTCAATTAGTCTCTTCTCTTTTGCAAGACCTCCTGAAGAAATATGGTGAGTCTCTGTCCATGGAATTCGGTTTCATGTTTGGCGTTGAACAGAAGCGCGAGAAATTGCATCAGTTGCTGCTTGCCTTGAATGAAGTGGTCACTGATGCCGAGGAACAAGGATACAAAAATGCTGCCGTTAAGTCCTGGATTGCGCAGCTGAAGCTGGCTGCCTGTGATGCAGATGATGTTATTGATGAGGTGCATTACGAGGTGCTCCGCACTGAGGCCTTTCGGGCTGGCCATAAAGTTAACAGTGGAGCAAGGGGCTTCTTCTCTCCTCTGTACAATCCAATAATTTTAAAGTACAGGATAGGGAAGAGGCTCCAACAGATATTGGAGCGTCTTGGTGACCTTGTTCTCCATATGAATCAGTTTGGGTTCATCAGAGATTGGTCAATGCCAATGGGTGAGAGGATGCAGACACATTCCTATATTGATGAACAAGATGTTATTGGAAGAGAGGGAGATAGAAAGAAAATAGTGTGCACGCTGCTTGGTGCCAGGAGTGAGAAACTGCCCGTTTTTTCTATTGTTGGGATTGGAGGATTGGGCAAGACAACTCTGGCGCAGCTGATCCTAAGTGATGCAGAGATTAGAAACGGTTTTCAAAAGCTTTTGTGGGTTTGTGTGTCTCAGGAGTTCAGTATTGTAGATGTTGTGAAGCAGATCATTGTTTCAGCTGCTGGTATTGACCATAAGTTGAGCGATAATATGGAGTTGCTGCAGAGGCGCCTTCGGAAAGAATTGCGTCGAAACTACCTTCTTGTTTTAGATGACGTCTGGAATGACGACGTCGAAAAATGGGATGCTCTTAGAACATTGCTCGCTTCAGGTGAAGAAGGTAGTGTAATACTTGTCACAACACGCAATATGCATGTTGCATCAATTATGGGGACAGTTGAGACATTCCATCTGGAAAAACTTAGCCCAGAAGAATCATGGAGCTTATTCAGTAGAAGAGCATTTGGAGCAGGTCGAGTTGGGTCTCCTGAGCTTGTGAGTGTTGGTAAAAAAATTGTTTCTAAATGTTATGGGGTTCCATTAGCTGTGAAGAGCGTGGCAGCGTTGATGAGTTCAAACCAAGACCCAAGATATTGGCTGAATATCCTTGAAAATAATAGTTGGAATGAGGAAAACAAAATACTTCCTGCATTAATGGTGAGCTATAAACATTTGCCATCTCACATGAACCTTGTTTCGCATTCTGTGCTGCATTTCCCAAGGATTATGAGATTGATAAAAATGACCTGATACATCTTTGGATATCAAATGGATTTATTCCACCTACAACATCCGATCTAGAAGCTGCAGGCAATCACATATTTTCACAGCTTGTTTGGAGATCATTTTTCCAAGATGTTAAGACAGGATGGTCCTGGGGAAAGGAAAATTATGGGTACCATGATATGACAACATTCAAAATGCATGATTTGATGCATGATCTTGCAGTAGATATAAGTGGTAACGAGTGTTTCTGTTTGCAGAAATATTCTCAAATAAGAGAAATACAACAGGATGTCCATCATCTGACTACTCTTCATTCTCGCAAAATGGGTTTTGTTGTGCAGAATTGTTCAACTATCCGTAGTTTATTCTCTCTGGACAAATACAACATAAGCTTTGGTCAGAATCTTAATATCACAAATTCCACTTTGAGGGTGCTTGGCATCCATTTTGACAGTATTGAAGCATTTTCCATTGAGCCGGCATTTATGAAGCACTTGAGATACCTAGATTTTTCTTGCAGCTCCATGAAAGCAATACCTGAAGTCACAAGTGCATTATATAACTTACAAGTACTGATGCTTAATAACTGCAGTTGTCTGAATCAGCTACCTGAGGGTATGAAATATATGGTAAATCTTCGTCATGTATATCTTGATGGCTGTCATGATTTGAAATGCATGCCAGCAGGTCTTGGACAGCTCAGTGCCTTAAGGACACTAACCAGGTACATAGTTGGAAATCATCCTGGTCAGGGAATCAGCGAGCTCAGAAATTTAAAGCTAGGTGGCAAGTTACATATATACAATTTGATGAAAGTTAATAATCCGTTTGACGCAAAAGAAGCTGGTCTTGAGACAAAACAAGATATTGAGCAGTTGTTGTTTTGCTGGACTGCTTCTAAGTACACTGTTTCAGAACTATGTGCAGCTGATGTTTCTGAAGAAGTGTTGGAAGCTCTTAAACCTCACCACAGTCTGAAAGTTCTAAAAGTACGAAATTATCCAGGGACTCGACTTCCAAGCTGGATGACTGAAAATATTACCGTACATAATCTCATCGAGCTCACTTTGATTGGCTGTGTAAATTGCACAACGATTCTTTCAGCACGGCAGTTTCCTTATCTGGAGGTTCTCCAGATAAAAAAGATGACCAATTTGAAATACTTGTGCAGCACCTATTCTGTTGATGGAGGGGGATGCAGCAACTCTCCAATGATATTTCCTAAACTTAAATTCCTGTCGATCAAGAAGATGGAGATGCTTAAAAGCTTTGATGCCAGGGAAGCGTCATCGTTAATCTTTCCATCGCTTGATGCATTGGAGATTAGCGATTGCCCTTTGTTGACAGGATTACCAGAGCTTCCAGTTCTCAAATCACTCATCGTAAAAAGAAACAAAAAACTGCTGGACTTAGCAGCAGGGCTAAGCACATTATCATTTCTGTCTCTTACTGCAAGTCATGAAAGTTCTTCAGTGCTGAATTATCTTCCTCAGAGTCATGATACAACTGAGAATACCTGGGGATGTCTTACTGAGTTAAGTCTCAATGGTTTCAATTGCCTGCTACCAGATGCTAAAGAGCACAGAAGTGACCAGCTGGCAAAAATTGTGGACTTGTCCATCACTTCCTGCAATTGCTTCATCCAGTCAGATCCACAGCAGTCACCACTGTGGTTTTGGAAACTCTTCCCTGTCTTGGAAAAATTGTGTATTACTAGCTGTCGTAGTCTAACCTTTTGGCCAGAGAAGGAACTCCAAAGCTTAAGTTTGTTAAAAGTGTTAGTTATTGAGGTATGCGAAAACTTCACAGGTTTATCAACTGGCGTACCCTTGGAAAATCCCTCTGCAAATGAAGGCCTGCGTAATTTGGAAGTTTTGGAGATTTTTTCCTGCCCCAACTTAGTGGCATTTCCTACATGTTTCACCTGTCTGAAAGTTCTTACTATTTTGGGCTCTTCCAAAATTGAGTCTGTACCTGGAGGATTTGATTGCGTTGGCACCCTCGAATCTTTGGAGGTCTGTCAATGTCCAAGCTTGAAGTTTTTGCCAGATATGCAGTGTCTTTCACACTTACGATGGCTTGAGTTCTCAGACTGCAATAGCCTATCACAACTGCCTGATGGGATGCATCATTTGACAGCACTCAAGTCCTTGGTTATTGCAAACTGTCCAGGGATCGAGGCTTTACCTGATGGACTTAAACAGATGCTGCCCATTCTAGAAAGATTCACTATTGATGAGTGTCCTGCACTGGCGACAAAATGCAAATGTGGAGGAGATTACTGGGACAGGGTCAAGGAAATTCCAGAATTAGATGTGACTGAGACAAGTGAGCAACCCTCTGCATGGCAACATACAGCCAGTGTTCTAATCGCTCTGTGCACAAACGCCTGGTATAAAATAATTTTTTGTGGACAACAGCCAGGAAGTTAATTTCTACTCTGAAGGTGCACCCTACTCTCTTTGTTCCTCTTTATGTGCATCAGATCTACGTTGTCTCTTTTAAGTTATCTGGAGGGTGCAAAATATTTTTTTCTATTACTGTTGTTCAAATGAATTAGTTAGATATTGTTAGCTTTATGGAGGTACAAATATAGTGCATCAGTTTGTTGACACTTGGCAAATATAGTGTATCTGTTTGTTCACACAATTTGTCAGCTGTGGAAATCATCCATACTGTTGGATAGCATCCATACTGTTGGATGGGATAACAATTTTGGTTTAAATGTAATAATAAAATGATTTCGATAACCAGTATCTATGCATGCATCATTAGTAGAAACATTGGCACTTGACTTTCTTGTAATACTGCAAATAAAGTACATATTTTCTTTGTCACGGTGCATCATCATGTTATTGTTGTTGCATTCTTTGCAGGTTATATAATCTTTGATCTCAATTTTTCAGTGGATTGTTTAGGTCCATTTTTGCGAACATCCATGGAATATTCACCTTCTCACTTACACAAAATGTGCTACACACATGGCCATAAGAAAATGTGTCCAAACTCCTAAATGGAGTATGCTATGTGTATGGCAACTCAGCAGTCGTTCGACTCCTGTTAATGCTAAAGTATTCTGATTTTTTAATGTTGATTTTCTATTGCATTTTAGATAAATGAACCATATGTTCTTGTGAGCAAAGGCAAATGTGCACTATATCCGTCTTTCTGCGCTATCTAATGGCACATTATGAGCGTGTGATAAACTTTTTCTAGCCTCCTTAGCTATTGGCTCAGAAAACTCAAAATCATTGTTTAGTACTAACAGATAATATAGAACATTGCTGCAGATTCTTTTGAAATTCTACTGCTTGCTTGTCCATGATATGAGTAGCTTCCTGGAATCAATTTTAGCTATTTCTATTCTCAGCATTGAATATAACAGTTAGTGTCTCATTTTAGAATGACAGTTCATACAGCTAGAGCCCTCACATCATTATTCCCCAGAAACATTGTGCAATGCGGATATTCTGATGCACTTGAATAGACTGTGCATTCTTTAGGACCACCGCTCATTTGACTTAGCATCATAGCATGCATAGTGCATAATTATTGACAGCATAATGCGCATAATGATTGTTGTATGTTTGATCAGTTTGAAGCTGGCACCTCAGTAGGGCAAGATGCATTAACCATATATGTGGGTCTGGCTGTTGTATTTGTCTAGTATTAGTGACTACTGACAACATAATTTATAAAGATATGGCGTGAAATTCTGTTTAGACAACCAGGTTAACATGAGACTGTGTACTCTTTCTGTACGGTCAAACATGGCTTACGATGGAACATGAGGAGGAGGCCTTGATACTTAGTTGCTTTTGACACCTGTACCGTGTTTCTAGCTTCCATAGCTTTTTGAATCACCAATTTGGCGTTTTTTATTTATAGCATACTACACAATATACAAAACTACATCTTGTTTCGAAACTTTAACCCTTAGTATGCCTTGATGTGAGAAGCTTCCTGTCACAATTTTAGCTATTCCTATGCCCTGCATTCAGTATCCACATCATTATTTCCATTTGGAAGGCAGCAATATGTATGCCTACAGTTTTTCCATCACCTTATTTTTCCCAGTGCATTGTCGATGTGCCCACTTGGATACATTGTGCATTCTGAAATTTCACCGCTCATGTACATTATAAATTCCATAGTGTGCTCTCTATGGAAACAATCAATGCCACTCGATCTAGCATCTAACATCCTTTTTTCTCATGAAATCAAGAGTAGCTAGAGTTCACAATGCTATGCTCAAATGAGTTCCTAAATGCTAAAATTCCTTCACTTTGTGTGTAGGTTCATCTGTGCTCAGCAAAAGAGCTGCTTAAACTATGTGAAGTGAATGCATTATTTTCTGTTAAAGGGTAGTCAATATATTTCATCACTAAGACAAGTACCAAAGGAGTACCCATCAGGTTCATACCCGAATCATACTGTATATGCATTCTTATTTATTACACTTTTTTTGAACAAAACTCAGGCAATTCCATCTAAGGGAAGGTCAATAGATAAAAGTAGCCATTCAGAAATACTACATGTATAAAAGAAGGTGATTACCTCTTATTACATTCCTGCTTTTGAGGAATTAGCACATGAAACTCCAACCAAACTTTGGTTGTCATGGGGCCTCTCTTCTTCTCTTTGACCAGTACATTTAGTCAGTCTTGTGGTAGTATATCCATAAAAAGTTGGTCTTCGGACATGTACCCTCAAAGTCATCCTCATTACCTATGGGAAAACTTCACCCCTCCAGATCCCAGACCATGATCCTGAGATTGCTCTCAATCTTTACAGTTTACACTTGACTGTTACTAAAATGCCGAGTGAATTGGTTTTTGACTGGTTTATGTGACCCAAAAACAAAAGGTGGAATGCTCCTAGTTATGCTGCACTTGTCCTAACCATCTTGCTGGTTCACAAGTGCCTGTGCAATAAGCACTTGTTCGTTGGAGCATGGCCCTCATTCTGTTTTGAAGGCAGGGTGCCATTAAGTTCTAGATCAAAACCCAAGTTGACGGGAAGCTAAAGCTCCCAGAAAGTAGCAATCTTTAGCTCATTTGGTGCCCCCAAATGAGCTAATCAGAGCATTCAAATGTTGTATGGAATGTGAGATGATGTATTCTATCTTTAAAAATTTTGCATCTAAAATGGTAATTGGTTTTTGCAGTCCTGTTGGACCGTGGAATTTATAGAGAATGAGACCAATAATTCGAATTGGAGTATTATCAGCTATCGACATGATTGATTGAATGCAATCTTTTTAAAAAGTTTCTGAAGTTTGGTGAATAGCTTGCTCTTTGCATATATGCAAAGTAATTTCATTAATACTCACAGGAAGAACTATAGAAAGGTAAGCTTTAGTTCTCTCATATATGCATGATGCGATAATCATTATAATTGGCAATAAATATTAGAAAACCGTATCACCATTCATTAGGCATATCTTACAAAACAGGATAAAAACTGTAGAAACCCCAAGTGTATTGTTTCGCAATTGGACCCAACACATATTTATCCAAATGCACAGGAATTATTTTCGTTCAGATTTTGTGACGTAAAAGTGTTCGTAATGAGTAGAGGGTCGAGCACAACTTATTAGAAAAGGAACTAAGCATGTGTTTGGTTTCGGAGCCAAGTAGGTTGGGTTGGCTCTGACCCAGTTTTATGGGTTGGAATGAATCTATCTCATGTTTGGTTGAGAGGTTGGGTTCATCCCAGTTTTTTGTTTTGTTGGAGGAAATTAAAGTGTTGGTTGGATGACATCTTTGACACAGTTAACAACCAGCATTCATGGGAGCTGGCCATTATTAAGGGGTCCCACCTGTCACTCACTCATATTTTTCTTTTTTTTTTCTAGTGTTCCTTATCTTCTTCTTCTTCGTTCTGCTCCGTAGAAGCTCGAGCGGCTTGCGCCTGCCTCGCCGTCGTCATTCCTGGGCACGGCCACCCCCCGCCCCTGGGCACGGTCGCCCACGTCGCCGACCTGTCCCCGCCACCCACCCACCCGAGCCACGCCGGGCCCTGGCCACCAATGCGCCCTCCCCGCCATGGAGCTTGCTCGCCCGCCCGTCTGCCTCCCAGAGCTCGCCGCCCGTCCGCCTCCCAGAGCTCCCCGCCGCCGGCCATGGAGCTGGCCCTCCTGCCGCTGCCTTTTTAGCTCGTGCGCCGCCTTCTCGAGCGCACCGCCCTCATCGGCCTTTTGTCTCTGCACCGCTTCCGCTCGCCCATAGGAAACGGAGACGCGACTACGTCGAACTGGGTTGGGAAAAAGTCTATATAACCCTATAACCTATCTTAAGTAGTCTACATCATCCTCTCACCTACAAAAACCAGATGTTGTATCCCCTCAAGTTTGTAAAACCGTTCAAATGACCCCCTATGTGGTATTGCAGGGTGATTTTGCCATCATGGCATGCCATGCTGGCATGGGTCCACTTGTCAGAGATGGGAAGCCTCCTAATCTGCCATCCCGTCCTTCTCGCACCCTCGCTGCCTCTCATTTATGTCTTTTTCTCTGCTACCTCGCCGCCGCTTGTCATCGACCCCTCCTGCCCCGCGGTCAGGTCGTATCTAGCACGGAGGGAATCTTTCTTGCATAGAGTACTAAATAAAGTCTATTTGCAAAACCTCTTCACGGATGAGCGTAACTTTTCGAGACGAATCTAATGAGCCTAATTAATCGATGATTGGCTACAGTGATGCTACAGTAACCATCCTCTAATCATGCGGTCAAAGGCCTCATTAGATTCTTCAGGGTTCCTAGTGCAGGGGTTCTGGAGTTAGTTTTGTAAAATACTTTTATTTAATACCTTTAATTAGTGGTCAAAGTTGTGAACAGTTTCTAGCATTTTTTCAATTAACTTTGCAATACCACTTTGGCGCTGCATCGTGTGGTCGACCATGGCCAAATCCGCTCATGATGAGTGGAAAATCAACGGCCAAATCCATGGAAAAATCAACAGCATGAGGGGGGAATTAATAGCCAAATCCAGATAGCACGAACGACAAGTAAAAGGCTGACCGGGGCAGGTCGCAGGAAGGCTCCTTCGTCGAGGGCGCCGCTCCTCCAGGGCCGGCACTCGGCATGGAGCATGGTGAGCTGCGTGTGAGGCGTGGCTCCTCCATGGCGCAGCAGGTAGCACGGCGCATGGTGAGCTGCGAGCATGGCAGGGCTCCCCAGGCAAAGGGCATGACTCCTCCACATCAGGCATCACGGTGGCGCGGCGCGCGAGGCGGCGTCGGTCAGGTGCGTGGGGCATAGAGGCGCACGGTGAGCTCCTCCGGTGAAGCAAGGTGAAACTGTGAGAAGATATATGCAACAGACTAACAGGTGGGACCCGCAGAGGTTATAGTCGGCCACGCCAAGGACTTGGTCCAACTCAGCATGCCACAGTGGCAAAACCACCAGTCAAAACCACCTGGAGGGGTCATTTGAACTGTTTTGCAAATGTGAGGGAGTATAACATCTGATTTTGTAGGTGAAGGGGTGATGTAGACTACCTTAGATAGGTTAGGGAGTTATGTAGACTTTTTTTACTGGGTTGGGATGGTCCGACTGAGCTGACGGAAAAAAAAAAGTAAGGGAGAGAGCATGGATGGAAAAAAGGAACTTTGTCCCGGCCAGTTTTTCACCCCGGGACTAAAAGGCTTTTAGTCCCAAATCTAGCCATCAATCGGGACTAATAAGGACAGTCCATATTAGTTCTGGCTGGTGCACCGACAAGCAAATCAGTTAGAGTGTGGTTTTTTTCTTTCAGCATGACACGCTGTCAATATAGCCTGACACCACCATTCCTTAGAGATTCCAGCTGTGTCTAACATGGTGTTAACCAAATCAGTTAGAGTGCAGTTCTTTCTTTTGGTAACCCCATTTGACTAAGGTGAATAGGGAGGTGTCTTCTCGTGAATTATTCCATGTTCCTCGCAGAATAAAGTAAACAAGTGTGAAAAGTATTCTCCACCATGATCCGACCTTACATGTTTGATCTTTCTCTCAAGTTGATTTTCTACTTCAGCTTTATAGATCTTAAAGTAGTGCAGTGCGTCATCTTTTGAATTTAGCAAGTAAATGTAGCTGTATCTAGTGCAATCATCTATTAGAGTTATGAAATACTTTTTACCACTCTTAGTCAACACACTATTCATCTCACAAAGATCAGAATGAACGAGCTCTAGCGGTGCCAAGTTCCTCGCTTCTTTAGCCTTGTAAGGCTTGCGAGGTTGTTTTGATTCAACACTCACATGGCACTTAGAACCTTTGACTGTGGTAAACTTTGAAATTAAATTTAAACTAGCCAAGCGCGTCATACAGCCAAAGTTAACATGACACAGTCATGAATGCCAAATATGAATATTATACTCATCATCATTAACCACATGATTCACCACATTATTACAAGCATCTGATAAAGAAAAGCGGAACAAACCTCCACAATCATAGCCTTTTCCAATAAAAGTTCTATACTTAGAAAGTATACATTTATTGGACTCAAACACTATTTTATAACCATCTCTACACAATAGAGAGTCGCTAACTAGATTCTTCTTGATAGTAGAAACATGATGCATGTTCATCAGCTACACGGTCTTTCCCAAAGTAAGCTTCAGATTGATCGAACCAACACCAAGTACACGCACATGTGATCCGTTCCCCATTAACAAGGAGGCAGTTCCGCCAACCTGATAAGAAGAAAATAGACTGATGTCAGCACACACATGAATATTAGCTCCAGTATCAACCCACCAATCAGGTGAGTGACAAACAGAAAGAACTATAGGCAAATAATTACCATACTCCGAGGTTCCTCTGTTGTCATCGCTAATGACCATGTTGGCTGCCTTCGGCCTATACTTACTTTTATCGCAGTCCTTAGCATAATGCCCCTCGACACCGTAAGTGTAGCACTTGCCATTGCCCTTGATCGGCTGGTTCTTCTTCTTCTTCTTAAAAGTGGTTGTCTGAGTGATCTTGACCTCAGGCTTATGCTTGTTCTTCTTGTGCTGGTGGGCCTTGGAATTCTTCTGGACCAAGTTTGCACTGGAGAATCTAACAATTCCTTTGCCACGATTATCTTTTGCTCTCGCCTTCTTCTCAACATCGAGAGACCCAATGAGCTCAAAAACACTAAACACTGGTCTCTTGTGTCTCGGGGAGGTAGCAAAGTCCCTCCAAGAAAATGGCAGTTTACTATTCATGTTTCTAGCCACAAACTTGTCTAGCAAAGCGCATTTAAAGCCCTCTAGCTCTTTAGCCAGTGACTGAAGCTCATGAGCTTGTTCCACTACCAAACGGTCATCGACCATCTTATAGTCGCAAAATTGCTCCATGACATACAGCTCACTGTCAGCATCAAAAGCACCAAACTTGGTCTCAAGCGCATCCCATAGCGTCTTGCCAGTGTCCAGTGATAGATAGCTGTCCACAAGGTGATCAACAAGAACGCTAATTACAGTATCTTGAAACAGGTTATCGGCCACCTGAAAAGCTCTCTCATCAACAGGATAGAGATCTTTGGCCTTTCCCTATGTGACATAAAAGCAGTTCATGTAGGTCAACCAAAGTGACATCCTACTCTGCCATCTCTTGTAGTGTGTTCCATCGAACACATGTGATTTAAGCGCACTTGCAAAGCTAGCAGTCGAAAGCCTATCACAACGATATGGTTTTTGGATTGTTAGAAGTATAGGGATCTTTCGACATATTTTAGTTCCGAATATAAACATTAGTCTTGGGTCCAAATTTGACCGAGACAAATATATTGGACCAAATGCCATTTTCCTACTAGTGAGAACATGTTTATTGAATTTGCATCAACTAGATTGATGAATTAAATTATTGCCGGCCCTTGGCGCAGCAGCACTTGTGCCATTTCCTGTATTTGCCATAAGCATCCTCAGGCTTGTCGACTACAAGAATAGTTGTGATATATAATGTTCATAGACTGTCACTATTTGCCCAAAAAACCTCACAAAAGGGCATCTATGACGAAATCTGAAACTGTCATGTATCGAGCATCATAAATCAACTCGCATGACGTTTAACCAAAAACGTCATAGATTTACACCATCTGTGACGTATTTAAACCGTCATAAACACCCCCCGAGCCCGCTTGGCCCAAACCAAGCCCGATCCTTTGTGACGAAATTGATCTGTCACAACCAAGTGCCACATATCTGCCAGCATGGATGCTAACGTGTACGTATTGGCCCAATTATGGCCTGGATACTACTTTCAGCCTTTATGTTCATTGGGCCTACTGATTCAATACACAAAACCACAATTAGGCTCAATATGCCAATTTCAAGAATATAGACAAATATATTTGTCAACAGTATCTGTATTGAAACAAACATGATTCTCGTATCTTTATAGCAATATTCGTTACACAATTTCATTCCCCATCCATACAAATTGATACAAAAGGACAGAATGAGAACAAATGGTCAACAATGCACAATAATCACAAGTTCTAATCTTGATCAACTGCAAACCGGTGCACGCTATACCACATCATGAGTTCAACTGGTGCTGTAATTTCAAGTTCTCAGCCTCATCAACAGCAAACCTGCTCGCGGTATATCACATCATGAGTTCAACTGGTGATGTACTTTTTCATCATTAACAAGGAATGAAATTGCTCGGCCTTCATTAAATGAAAAATAATTTATAATTTCTTTCAAAAGCATGTGATGTGGATACCATTGCATGATTAGCAAAGCAACACTGTTATCAGAATAATGTTTAGTATTCCCAATAAGCAAACAGTAAAAAATAAAGCATTGCTCATGCTCAGTGACATACCTTTCAGACATTTTGTATAACAGATTGTTGGGGTTGTGGATGAACCCCTTGCCGCTGGAGCTAGGAACTGCAATGGCTGCCGGAGTTGGAGCAATAGGTGCTAGTGTTGAAGCAGGGGCCGCCGGCGATGGAGTAGCAGTATCCTGGCAGCATGGAGTAGCAGTATCTTCCTTTGCTCATTCGACTAAATACCAAGTGATTAGTACATGGAAAGCATAAATTCAGCAAACAGTTTTCACAAGTATAAATTCAGCATATGTAGGATAAAAAAATTGCTAAACAGTGGCCCAATTTCATATGGCAAGTTGTTAACACCAGTGCTTTACAATTTCAGAGAATAATCCAATATATACCTTACTGTTGCTGAACCAGTCAAGCGTGGAGTTGCTTAAGCACGCCAGGAGCATTATTATCCTGTGCTGTACAATAGGAAAAATATGCGTTACTGCCAAGTGTGGTAACTAGTCAGTGATAAGAATAAGCGTTATGAAGTGCGGGACACAGGAGGTCACACATAAACTAAAAGTGTGGGACACAGGAGGTCACACATAAACTAACTGCCTTAAAAATAAAGTACATGTGATGGAAATTCGGGTGACTGCAACTGAAATTAACGTCTAACATGTGGGCCCAACGCAATGCAGATGGTCTTGGGAGCAAATTGTGTCTATTTTCTTAATCTTTGCTCACGTATATAGCCAGTTCGACGAACACCTTGCTGCAATTTTGAACGAGCAGAACAGAGTATGCTAACGAGGGCAGCCCGACCCAAGATTCAGTCGTGCGGATCGAGAAAACCGATACGAGCACACACTCGTTCCGTGCAGATCTCAATATGAGAAGCCCCAAGGGTAGAAGGGGGAGGCGGGGAGGCATACCATCGCTAGTGGGCACGCGTACTGGTGCCTGCGCCGCTGCGGCCGGCAAGAAGATGGCAACGCCCCAAGCGGAGCCCTCGCCGCGGCCATTCCTCCACGAGACGTTCGACGGCACGAACGTTAGCTGCACACCGTCGCCCGCCCCCATCACCATGGCCTCCCCAGTACCATCGTCGGCGCCAGTTCTCTCCCGACGGAGGGGAGGGACTGATGGAGCATGAGGAGGAGGAGGAGGAGGTGGTCCTTCTGCTGGATTTGTACCATCGTCGGCGCCAGTTCTCTCCCGACGGAGGGGAGGGACTGATGGAGCAAGGAGGAGGAGGAGGAGGTGGTCCTTCTGCTGGATTTGAGGAAGAACGCCGTTTGGATCTGAGGGGGGAAGGAGGGTGACAAGAGGGAAAGGCCGGAAGGGATAAGGTTAGGGTTGGCAAGGGGAGGAACAGCCGCACAGGCTGATATTTGTTGCGGGGTGAATCTCGTGCGTTGATCTGGTTCGACAGCGGTGGATGAGGAGGTTTAAGTTGGGTTGCGTGTCTTATTGGGCCGATTTCTGTGTCTGGATCTGGACTGAGTTGAGGTCTATTATTTTTTAATGTTGCTTCTTAATGTCTGAATTTTCTGTGTGTTTACTAAAATTAATTGTAATTTGAACTACGAGTATCTCAAATAAAATTTAAAAATTATGTAAAAAATACATTAAGGCACATATGTTTCATTTTAGCTCATATCCTCTAAATAGATGAATGTTTCAATTGTCTCTTAGGAGATGGAGAGAGATGCTGCATGATTAGTCCAATTGCAAAACGACCACGGGCCGGCCCAAAAGGAGCCTAGTTTTTTTTTCTTTTTACTCAACAATGGGCTGAAAATCTAAGCTAAAAATAAAATTAGCAAAGTTATTACAAATAAATTGTTCTTTTTCCTCGTGCCGATCCATGATGAATTTCATAGAACGTCACTAGATACTAGATAGTGGGCCGGATTATGATGAATTTGTTAAAACGTCACTACATTATGGACGTGATATCCACTACTACAAATCCATGACGAAAACATAGAAATCGTCACAAATGGTGCACTGTTAATGACATTCTCTGATTCCGCCACGAAGAATCCGTCATGGATCAAAGGTTTTCTTGAAGCCTTTTCCCCTTACAAAATTTTGCGCACGGGTCAAGCCTACAATCATGATAGAGGTAGCACGGCGGCTGCGGCATCTGAAGCCATGGGCTGAACATCCAATAATATGAACCAAACAAGGTTAACTGGTTTGGTAAAATAATGTAAGCACGACAAGTAGAGCAATCAAGGGGAAGGAGGGATATGCATACCGTTCACAGCATAGAAGGAAGGGGTGGTAGCGGACATGATGGTAAGAACCAAGAACAAAGCAGTTGCTGTTGGTATTTCTTACGGTTGCAGATAAATCCACAAATGCATGGATAATGTTGTAGTTTTCACCTGAAGGTATTCAAAGTATCAAATCTGTAGGGAACATGTGTACTAATCTTCTAACAAGATCTTCTAAGGACAATAAGAGAAAGGATGGCGAGGGTAGAGAGGATTCCTATGGCTAAGGACCTTGATGAAGGATAAGCTCAGCTTCTATAGTTCGCTTACTTTGGGCATCAGGGTATCCTAGACTTCTAGGAAAGAGCCGGCCTATAGCTCTACACCATACCCAAACATGGAGGATTACAAAGGACGGACAGGGTTATCACCACCTGCCGTCTACCTCTACTAATCCGTGGGGTTACGAGGCAAACGAAGGTAGTCGATAACCTAAGCACCACGCTTAAGATATATACTACTACTCTAATCTTAGCTAGAGACTAGAGAACTTTAGAGATAAAGCGATGAACCCGCAAGCAACAATAGAAGAAAACTTACTTAAGCAAGAGTATTTAATATCATAAGAGATCACGAACACTTACTAAAAGAAGAAAGCATCCATCGAGGTACAAGATCGGGGAAGAGTGCCGACAGTCCCCGCACTTTCCCTGGACTACCCCTCACTCTCTGACGGGGGTCTGGATTAGGGGTACCCAACCAAGCCCTTAACCCGGGTCCTCACGATAATCCACCCCTCAAAAACAAAAGCCGGAGACCCAAATCAAGCGGATCCTCCATGACCCGACAGCTCGGAGGTTGCCCGACGAGTCTCCGATTCGCCCGAGGAGTTCTCCGCCCCCGAGTGGTTCCCCGATTCGCCCGAGGAGTTCTCCGCCTCCGAGTGGTTCTCCGATTCGCCCGAGGAGTTCTCCGCCTCCGAGTGGCTCTCCGATTCGCCCGGGGAGTTCTCCGCCTCCGAGGAGTCTCCGGCTCGCCCGGCCAAACTACCCGGCTGCGTCCCGTCCCGGCCCATCCGGTGCCGTACCTACTTGGTACCCGCCGCGCCAGAGCATGATGGGCGTCCGTCCTTCTTCACGGCAGCCACAGTGGCGCCCGTCTCGTCCGAACAGGAGCGCTACAGTCCGGGGAGAAACGCATGTGCAACATCAGGCACCCAAGGACGACCCCAGGCGCCCATGGACGACACCTGGAGCCCGAGGAGGACACCTGGAGTTCCCAGAGGCCTCGAGCGAGTCAACCACGACCCAGGAACTACCCGGAGGCTTGCCCGAGAAGTCTCCTACATCAACCACCCGGGGTGTACGATCCCGGGTCTGGCGGAGCGCCCTGTTTCGTCAACACCTGCTCCCCGTACGGCTTGGCGCACGGCACAAGTTAAAGGCCTCGGGGGCAGTAACTCCCCTTGTAATTTTCTCCTCTTTAACCTCCCGCTCCTTTCTCCCCTTGAGACTATAAAAGGGGCCGAAGGGACACCAGTGGGGGGACACGGACAACGGACGAACATTCGAACACAGCACGAACAGCACACTCGCTTACACAGCGCAGGGACTTGGGACCCTCTCCCTCTCCCGACCAGTTTGTACCCCCTACTACAGACTTGGACTTGAGAACATCGGCACTCACTGGACGTAGGGTGTTACTCTCCGGAGGCCCGAACCAGTCTAAACCCCCTGTCTCTTGAGTCACCATCCGGACCCTGACACGCGATCGTAGAAATTTACTTGCCGGCAGTAGAGAACCCCGACAGTTGGCGCGCCAGGTAGGGGCCTTTTCGCGTGTCACGACATCCCACCAGGGCCCGGATGGCCCACGGCGGCGCCTCGCTGGCGCCGGGCGATCACCTGCGGTTCGGCTCCCTCGACTTCGTCTTCAGCAAGTCGGTGGAGCCCATCATCGGGGCTACTTTCGTGCGCCCCGAGCTCGCCTGCGACAACGGCAACAAGACGACCCACGACAAGGGGCCTAAGCCCTCCCACGCCACCACGGGGGCCACCGCCTTCGTCCTCGACCTGCTCGGTGGGGACCTGGCGGCCGCTCTGGGACGGAGCCCGACCCAGGAACACTTCCGCAACCTCTCCTACATGGTCACCAACCTCGCCCTCCAAGTTGGAGGAGAAGAGCAGCTCCTCTGGGACGAGTTCCTCGACTACTACGGCGCCATGTACCCGGAGGGACAGCCGGGTCTGCCACGCGATCCGGCGGTCGCCCCGGCATCGACGGAACTCAGCCCCGCTACCTCTCCAGCTGCCAAGGGCATGACGGGCGGACAGAACACGCGCCCGCGACTGAGGTGGGCTCCGCCAAACTTCGACCCTTCCCGCGAGTGCTTCATGTGCCACACCCCGGACGGGGACGTACAGACTGCGAGCAGCTCGACGGGCGACAAAGCGGCGCCCAAGGACGCCAAGGCGCCACCCAAGAACGACCCCGCCGGCGATGCTCGGCGGACCCGGCTGCGGGAGCTCGACGAGGCACAACGTCAACTTGAGGACGAGCGCGGGCGACTTCACCGCGAGCTTGGCAAGAACGCGGATGGAGGGGCCGCCCGCGCGCGCGCACGGGAGGTGCACCGTAACATCGTCATCGACAACAACGCCCACGACGCACCGGTCTTCAACCGAGCATCCCAGAACCTCGCAGCGGCTGCTGTCCTGCTCCGTGAACACCCTGAACCAGCGGCGCCTGAAGATCGAAGGATCCATCAACAGCTCCGTGCGCTCCTGGAGACCGCAGCAGTTCAACAAGCAGAAAGCTCCGCGTCACGCCAGCGAGGCCCCAGGGAGCACGGACAGGAGCAGTCTGCACGCCATCACGAGGTCACGGTGAACAGAGACGCCGGGCGACGAGACGAACACCCTCGTGGTTGCTCCTCTCTTCGGGACGAAACGCGTCCACAAGGTGCTGATGGATGGCGGGAGCGGCCTCAACATTCTCTACGCTGAAACTCTCGATGAGATGGGGATCTCGCGGTCCCGGCTTCGGCCATCCGCGGCGCCGTTCCACGGGGTTGTCCCCGGGGCGGACGCAATGCCGCTCGGGCAGATCGATCTGCCCGTCACGTTCGGGACTCCACGGAACTTCCGCAGAGAAACCCTCACTTTCGAAGTGGTGGGATTTCCTGGGACGTATCACGCCATCCTCGGGAGGCCTGCGTACGCAAAGTTCATGGCTGTCCCGAACTATACGTACCTCAAACTGAAGATCCCCAGACCCAAAGGTGTCATCACAGTGGGGACTTCGTTTGAGCATGCGTTCGCCTGTGAAACCGAGTGCTTCCAATTCGCGGAGGCGCTCGTCCAGTCCAAGAAGCTCACCGCTGAGCCTTCGCCCAGGGACCCGGATATCCCCGAGACCTCCAAGCGTGCTGCGTGCTCCTTCGAGCCAGCCAGGGACATCAAGGAGGTTGCCGTGGCCAACGATGGTCGCACCCTCCGTGTCGGGACGGCGCTCGATCCTAAATAGGAAAGCGCGCTCGTCGACTTTCTCCGCGCAAACCTCGATGTGTTTGCATGGAAGCCCTCGGACATGCCGGGGATTCCAAGGGAAGTCGCCGAGCACAAACTTGATATTAAGCCTGGCGCTCGACCGGTCAAACAGAGGCTTCGACGATACGACGAGGACAAGTACAAAGCCATCGGCGAAGAGCTCAAAAAGCTCCTTAGCGCCGGCTTCATTAGGGAAGTGTACCACCCCGAGTGGTTAGCAAACCCTGTCCTTGTAAAAAAGAAGAATGGGAAATGGAGGATGTGCGTTGACTATACCGGCCTTAACAAGGCGTGTCCAAAAGACTCCTTCCCTCTTCCGCGCATAGATCAGGTGGTCGACTCCACCGCGGGGTGCGAAACCCTCTGCTTTCTTGATGCGTACTCCGGGTACCATCAGATCGCAATGAGCCTGGCCGACCAGCTCGCAACGTCGTTCATCACGCCTTACGGCACTTTCTGCTATTCGTCGATGCCATTCGGGCTGAAAAACGCAGGCGCCACGTTCCAAAGATGCATGCGTCGCGTCTTTGGCGACCTTATCGGCCGACTGGTCGAGGCGTACGTTGACGACATAGTAGTGAAATCCAAGCGCACTGGCGACTTGGTCTCTGACCTTGCGGCTGTCTTTGAAAAGCTCCGGCTGAACAAAGTAAAGCTCAACCCCGAGAAATGCGTTTTCGGGGTCCCGAGAGGCATGCTCCTCGGCTTTATCGTATCGGAACGGGGCATCGAGGCCAATCCCGAGAAGATAACCGCCATCACCGACATGGGGCCGATCCAGAACGTGAAGGGGGTCCAACGCGTCACGGGATGCTTGGCCGCGCTCAGCCGTTTCATCGCCCGACTCGGGGAACGGAGCCTGCCCTTGTACCGGCTGCTCAAGAAGTCGGACCACTTCATCTGGAACGCCGAGGCACAGCAGGCCCTCGACTCGCTTAAGACATCGCTTAAAAATCCGCCGATCCTGACCGCCCCGGCGGAAGGAGAGCCCATGCTGCTCTACATCGCGGCAACCACCCATGTGGTAAGCACCGCCCTCGTCGTCGAACGCAACGAGCCCGAGAAGATCCAAAAGGTACAACGCCCCGTCTACTTTATCAGCGAGGTCCTGTCCGATACCAAGGTACGCTACCCCCAGATCCAAAAGCTGGTCTACGCTATCCTGATCACCAAACGGAAGCTCCGGCATTACTTTGACGCCCACCCCATCACGGTGGTGTCGAAGTATCCACTCGGCGAGGTGATCCAGAACCCCGAGGCCGAGGGGAGGATAGCCAAGTGGGCGCTCGAGCTGATGGGCAAGAACGTCACCTACGCCCCTCGGGACGCCATCAAGTCGCAAGCGCTGGTCGACTTCGTTGCCGAGTGGACCGAGGCTCAAACTCCCCCGACATCCATCGAGCACGAAACGTGGGTCATGTACTTCGACGGATCGCTCATGAAGGAGGGAGCCGGTGTCGGCCTTGTCTTTGTCTCGCCTCTGGGCGTGCGCATGGAGTACATGGTTCGACTGCACTTCCCGGCCTCCAATAACGCCGCCGAGTACGAAGCCCTCATCAACGGACTCCGTATTGCCCTCGAGCTCGGCATACGGCGTCTCGAGATCCGGGGAGATTCGGAGTTAGTCGTAGATCAAGTAATGAAGGAGTCGAGTTGCATCAGCCCCAAGATGGTCGCCTACTGCCGGGCGGTCCGCGAGCTGGAAGACAAGTTCCTCGGCCTTGAGCTCAAGCACGTCCAACGACGATACAACGAGGCGGCCGACACCCTTGCCAAGGCGGCCTCCAACCGCAAGCCTGTCCCCCACGGAGTGTTTGCCAAAGATCAGCACGCCCCCTCCATCCGACTAGACGACGAGCCACCCGAACCTCCAATGCAGGAAGAAACGGAGGTGATGGAGATCGACACAACATACGAGCCCAACCTCGAGGATCCCGACTGGAGGATTCCGCTCCTCGAGTGGATCGTACAGGGCAAGCTTCCTCCCGACAAGACCGAGGCTCGGCGGATCGCTCGCTGGGCCAAGACCTTCACGCTCATCGAGGGAGAGCTTTACCGGCGAGGCACCTTTGGCGTCCTAATGCGCTGCATCCCGATCGACCAGGGCAAGGAATTGCTAAGGGACATCCATGCAGGAGCGTGTGGACACCATGCCGCGCCAAAGACACTTGTCGAGAAGGCTTTCCGGCAAGGGTTCTACTGGCCAACTGCGGTGGCCAATGCCAAGGACATCGTGCGCAGCTGCGAAGGCTGTCAGTTCTACGCAAGGCAGACTCACCTCCCGGCGCAAGCCCTGCAGACCATCCCCATCACATGGCCCTTTGCCGTATGGGGTTTGGATTTAGTCGGACCACTAAAGAGAGCGCCCGGGGGCTTCACGCATCTCCTCGTCGCCGTCGACAAGTTCTCCAAATGGATCGAGGCAAGGCCCATCAGACGGGTTCGCTCACAAGAAGCTGTCCAGTTCTTCACCGATATCATCTACCTCTTTGGGGTCCCGAACGTGATCATCACCGACAACGGCACGCAGTTCACGGGCAAAAAGTTCCTCAACTTCTGCGACGACAACAACATCCGAGTGGATTGGGCCGCCGTCAGCCACCCCAAAACCAACGGACAGGTGGAGAGAGCCAATGGCATGATCCTGCAAGGACTGAAGCCACGGATCTTCAAACGCCTCGAGAAGTTCCGAGCAAGATGGGTCGCAGAGCTCCCGTCCGTTCTCTGGAGCTTACGAACTACTCCAAGCCGAGCCACTGGTTGCACGCCCTTCTTCATGGTCCATGGATCCGAGGAGGTCCTCCCGACTGATCTCGACTACGGTAGCCCAAGAGTTCGCGCCTATGACGACGAAGGGAATCAAGCCTCCTTGGAAGACGCCATCGACCAGCTGGATGAAGCACGCAATGTCGCACTACTCCACTCGGCCAAGTACCAGCAGGCCCTACGGCGATACCACGACCGCAACATTCGAAGCCGGGCCTTTCAAGTCGGCGACCTCGTCCTCCGACGAGTTCAGAGCAACCGCGGCCGCCACAAGCTGTAGCCACCATGGGAAGGCCCCTACATCGTCGACCAAGTCCTCCGCCCGGGGACTTTCAAGCTCAAGGACGCCGACGGCCAAGTCCTCACGAACGCTTGGAACATAGAGCAGCTACGTCGCTTTTACCCTTAAAAGTACCTGTACTTTTCAATTCGTGATAATAAATAAAGCGCTGCGCTGTTCCGAGTACTTTATTCGCATACGGTCGTTTTCCGAAATGTACCTTGGGAGTTCCCAAAGCTAAGCGGCGGGCGACCCCTTCCCTGTGCAGGATCACCCACCGCTCGGGGGCTCCACCCGGGGCCCGGTGCCCCTCCTTTTTTCGCAAAAATTCGACAAGTGATCGCTCCCGCGCGCGGTCAAGCGGTATACTTTTGTGCTCGCGGGAAAGGAACGTCAGCCCGAGTAGCTTTGCGATTACGCTTGTCCAAGTTCCCAGTACTTACGCCCCTGCGGCTACGGCGCTGACTTGCAAGCAAAATCCAAAGTCCTCGGACCGACGTCTTTTTCCCGAGGGCAATAAAGGAATCGCCTCGATCAGTTGTTGCTTCCAACATAACAGGCTGTTGTTCGTCATTATTCAAACCTTCCGAAACTACTCGGGGGCTGCGAGTCCGAGTGCCCAAACTCTCGAGTTCCTACGCCCCGGCGGCTATGGAACAGAGTCCGACGGGCAGGCCTCCGCGCCTTCCCATCTCGACCTATGACCCCAAGCTTTCGGAAGAAAACGGAAATGGCAAACAACAGATAAAAACACGAGTTTTTTTAGCAACAACGCTTGCCCGTTAAGGGGAATTGAGTTCGTTACATTACGAAAATGACTAACTCCCCTATTTTTATTCTACCCCGAGATCCTTCAGGGCGGCGGTGAGCACCTTCTCGGCGAACGAGGAAGACTCGGCTTCAATCTCATCATACTCAGCATCCTCGTAGCCGGGGGCCCACCCACCTTGCAGGGCCTCCCGATCCATGGTTGGGTAGTGCGACAAGAACATGGCAACGATCTTCCGCGCCACACTCCGAGCAAGATCCGAAGCCTGCGCCCGAGTCCTCCCTGCAACAAGGGCGAGGCGATCCACCAGGGACGGGCCGCCACCGACGTTGAGCTCCTCGAACAGGTGCTCGACGGCCTGGACCAAAGCCTGATGGACCTCGGACTTCTTCTCGAGGGCCCTTTGGCTCTGCTCGCCCGCCTCCCTGGATCTCCGAAGGTCCTCGACAGCCCCTGCAGACAATCCTTCGTCAGTGTCATCTTGCAGGGAGGAAAACAAGAGGAAGGACGAGCGGAAACACGATACTTACTGGCCAACTCCGCCTTCAGCTCGTGACCAAGCTGCACCAGCTCTTGGTTGGCCGCAAAGGCCTTGGTCACCTCGCGCTTCCCCGACTCGAGCTTGGCTCCAAGTCGGCCTTCTCCTTCCGCAGGGCTACATTGGCGAACAGCCTTAAGCAAACTCGCGGCCACTCGAGAAGAACGGGGAGCAGCCGACCGACAAGAAACGGGGAAGGACAACTTACCGAGGATCTCTTCCTCTCGCTTCCGGGCGACTTCTCCGACGCGGGCCCCCTCGACCTCTGCGGCCTTCAGCTTCTCGGCCATCTCGACCACCTGTTTGTTGGCCGTCTTGAGGTCGAGGTCGCGGTGCTGGAGGTCTTTCTGAAGGTCTGCCACCTTTTCCTTCAGCCCCTCGGCCTCCTGCATGGCGGCGTCCTTCGCCCGGTTGGAGGTGTCGGCGGCCACCAGCGCCTCCATCACCGTCTTCTCGGCCTCCTCCACCTTCGCCTCGAGGGTGGCCTTTTCCTCCGCGGCGTCCTCAATCGCCTCGTCCCTGGCCTCCCGGGCCTCGGTCAGCTGGGCCTCGAGCTGCTCCTTCTCGGCCTTCAGCTGTTGCACGGCGGGCCAAAGTCCGGACTCCCGGCGGAGGAACAGGGACTTCTCGGAGCTGCGCTCCATAATTTTCTGAACGAAAGCAGAAAGAGGAGCGGTAAGACACACCCCAAAACGGCGCCAAGACCAAAAGAACGAAACCCGAGAACTCACCCGGGAAGGCCCGATGATCATCTTATTGAAGACCTCCTTCATATTGTTGAGGCCCTCCGCGAGAAGTCGGCACTGCTCCCTCTCCGACGTGTCGTCAAGCTCGAAGATGGGATCCCCCGGGTTCTGATGATCGTACCACAACAACCGACCCTCGCACGGCAGGTTCGGGTTGTTCTCGATGGGTACGATGGTGTCGAAACGACGATCCATCGTCATCATCCCCGGCGTCTCCCGGAGAAAGCCCAGGCCCTCGCTCGAAGGGCTCGAAGGGCTCGGGGACTCCACCATCGGCCCCTTGCTGGACTCGCCGTCGACCCTCCGCGAGCTGCCCTCCGGCGAGTCCTCGAGCACGACGACCTCTGGGGGAACCACCCCGGAGGAGGGCTCGGGGGCTGCAGCGGCTGCCGCCACCGCAATGGCAGCGTCTTGGAGGGCGCCGGACGTCCCCGCCTCTGCTTCCTTGGGGCCGGCCGCGGTCCCCGGAGAGGTAGCAATCCCGCGACCATCACCCCCGGCAGCAACCTCTTCGGCCTCGGCTACCGCCGCGTCACCAGATAGGGCGGCCTCCCCCGTCCCAGGGTGGCTCGCCGCCTCCTGAGGGGCAGGAGGGGCCGACCCCGCCAGCTGCTCGGCCAGCTCGGCTTGGAGCGCCGCGACGGCCGCCTCCGTGGGGACGGTCTGTGCAACGGCCAGGCCCGTCGGGAGTGCGTCTCCCGGGCTGTCGCCGTCCCCTTCCTGCACCTTCTCCTCCACAGAGGGCGCCACCCTCCGTACCGCCTCCTCGGCCCGCTCCGCCAAGGGCACCGGCGTCGCCTCCTCGGCCCGCTCCGCCGAGGGCACCAGCGTCGCCTTCTCGGCCGGCTCCGCCACGGGCTCCGGCGTCACCTTCTCGGCCTGCTCCGCCGCGGGCCTCGGCGTCTGTGCCGCCAAGCGTAGCATCTTCCTCGGCGCCACCACGAGCGGAGTGTCGGCCCGACTGGTGCATCACAAGTCGGGGAGCCCGGCTGAGGAAAAAAGAAATGGCAACTACAGAGAAAACAAAAACCACTCGAGAAGGACAGATCACCACTCACCTCGACGAGATGGTCCGAGTCCGCTTGGAACTCGTCGGCGCCGGGTCCTTCGGGGATGCGGGCCTCTTGGACCCCGTGAGCGCCGTCTGGGCGGGGGTCGCCTGCGTGGTCTCGGCCCCTGCCCGAGTGAGGCGCCGCCTGGCCAGCCACGCCACCTCCTTCGACCGGAGACGAGCTCGGCCGCCCCGTCGCGGCCCTCCCCGGGGCGGGCGGGACCTGCGCCTCCGCCGTGGGCAACGCAAGCAAGGCGCCGCCCCCGACAGGACTTGCCCCTGCGGCAGGTGTGGGCGCCCGGGGTGCGTCCTGCCCCCCGCTCCGCGCCCGTGTTGTCTGAGGGGCCGGCGGAGGCTGCCTGTCGTCTCGCGACGCGGACCCCTGGGGAGAGCGCGACGCCCCCTTCGATGAGCCACCCTTGTGGGCACGCTCCGACAGGTCCCGACTCCGGCTTCTCTCCCGCCGAGGGGAAACCGTATCCCGTCGGGAGCTCGTCCGCCCCTCGGACGCATGATGGGCGGACGGGGGCGTGCGGTCGCGCCTCTCGCGCTGGCTGTCCCCGGAGGACCGTCGATGCCGGTCCGACCGAGAGCTTCCGCTCCCATCCGGCGGGGGCGTTCTCCCTCTCCCGCTGGACCCCGGCTTCTGTGCCGAGGACGAGGCGGTCATCACCGCGACCGCCTTAAGCTTCCTGGGGGCACGTCCTCGTCGTCGCTCTCCTCGTCGTCATCGCTCCCCGAGTCCCCCTCCGCGGGCTCCGACTCGGGGTCCTCATCCTCGGAGACCCGCTCTCCCCTCTTCCTCCTCTTGGCCCGCTCGGCGTTCCTCTCCCGCTTGGCCACCTCACTCATCTTCCACTTCTCCCGGCGGTCCTTCTTCGCCTTGGCCCGCTCGGCCTCGGCCCGATTCCTCGCCCTGTCCTCGGGAAGCGGCGGCAGGGAGTAGGAGCAGTCATGGCTCTTCACCTAAAGAACTCGGGATCAGCAAACCAAAGACTACTCGGGGTTGAATTCAAGGTGGATGAAGGAAGCTTTACCAGAGCCTGGGTGCGGGCATTCGGGAGCATGGGGAGAAGGCCCGGGGGAGGATACGCATCATGAGCCCTCCCCATCGCTGCCGTCACCCGGCGCTCCACCTCGGCCTTCGAGGGCAGGGGGTCCACCGTCACGGTCCCCACATAGGGGGCCTTCGCCGGAGTCATCTGCCAGATCTGGAGGGTGCGCCGCCTCAGCGGTACGATACCTCTCGAGAGGTACCCGCCGATGACCTCCGCCGCAGACACGTTCGCGTCCCGGAGTCGGGCGAGGGCCTCCCAGATGTTCCCGAGGAGTTTCTCCTGCAGCCTCTTCTCGGGCCCGTACGCCCACACGTCGGGCGCCTTCTCGAATGTCTTCCCGGTGTACTCCGGGAGGGGGTTCTTGGAGTCGTTCTTGAGGTAGAACCACATTGGGTGCCAGCCTTTGTTCGAGCTGATCAAGGTCCCCGTGATATAGGCCTTCGACCGCCCCTGCTTCAACTTCAACACGGCACACCCGATTGTCGCGGGGGCGCCGCCTTCACAGGGATGCAGAGCAAATTTGAAGAAGTACCGGAAGAGGTCCCAGTGGGCCTCCATCCCCAGGTACCCTTCGCAGAGCGCCACGAACACCGCCATCTGCTGCACCCCATTGGGGTTGATGTGCTGGAGCTCCAGTCCGTACTCATTGAGTACGGCGCGGATGAATCTCCCGGCAGGGACGGCGAACCCGCGCTCGTGGAAGGCGACGAACGAGACGACGTACCCGGCCGGTGGCCGGGGGTAGTCTTCCACGCCGGGCCTCTTCCACTCCTCGGCCTCCGTCAGCGGCGGCAGCGAGCCGTCTCTCACGAGCCCCTCAAGCTGCCTCTGCGTCACCCTGGAGCGCTCCCAGACCGACATGGTGAGGTCGCCGGGCGAAGGTGACGCGGGCTGTGCGGGGATGTGGTCTCTCCTCCCTCGGAAGATCGCAAGCGCGGCGGTGGCGGAGGATGCGAGGAAGACGAAGCGCGGCGGCAAGGAAGACGAAGCGCGGCGGAAGGCGAAGCGATGGGAATAAATTAAACCCTAGGCGCCGCGGCTCAGGGCTATAAAAGGGGAAGCGGCGCGGTGGAACGGCTGCGGCATTAAATGCGCGGGCCCACCTCCGGCGCCACGCGACGTGCGCACGTCGTCTCACCTGACCCCCTCAAAAGCCGCGCCCTCCCTCCACGCGGCGAAAAAACCGGGCCGGCGCTCCAGTGCTCGGCCCATCGACGGTTGGGCAGCGGCCCGGCCCACTAACGAAGCGTCCCCGACAAGCTTCCCAACCCCGACGACCTCCAAGGCAAACTACTCGGGCTCAAAACCTTAACAAGAGCACCAGCTCTTCTCAAGGCTCGGGGGCTACACCCGGCGGGTGCGCTCGCGCGCCCCCACCGGAAGAATCGTGACTTACCATATCTGCGCTGCCTCTCAGCCTGGGCGCGAGTCTCCATCTCCCCCCCAGGCTCGGGGGCTACTGACGAGGGTCTGGATTAGGGGTACCCAACCAAGCCCTTAACCCGGGTCCTCACGATAATCCACCCCTCAAAAACAAAAGCCGGAGACCCAAATCAAGCGGATCCTCCATGACCCGACAGCTCGGAGGTTGCCCGACGAGTCTCCGATTCGCCCGAGGAGTTCTCCGCCCCCGAGTGGTTCCCCGATTCGCCCGAGGAGTTCTCCGCCTCCGAGTGGTTCTCCGATTCGCCCGAGGAGTTCTCCGCCTCCGAGTGGCTCTCCGATTCGCCCGGGGAGTTCTCCGCCTCCGAGGAGTCTACGGCTCGCCCGGCCAAACTACCCGGCTGCGTCCCGTCCCGGCCCATCCGGTGCCGTACCTACTTGGTACCCGCCGCGCCAGAGCATGATGGGCGTCCGTCCTTCTTCACGGCAGCCACAGTGGCGCCCGTCTCGTCCGAACAGGAGCGCTACAGTCCGGGGAGAAACGCATGTGCAACATCAGGCACCCAAGGACGACCCCAGGCGCCCATGGACGACACCTGGAGCCCGAGGAGGACACCTGGAGTTCCCAGAGGCCTCGAGCGAGTCAACCACGACCCAGGAACTACCCGGAGGCTTGCCCGAGAAGTCTCCTACATCAACCACCCGGGGTGTACGATCCCGGGTCTGGCGGAGCGCCCTGTTTCGTCAACACCTGCTCCCCGTACGGCTTGGCGCACGGCACAAGTTAAAGGCCTCGGGGGCAGTAACTCCCCTTGTAATTTTCTCCTCTTTAACCTCCCGCTCCTTTCTCCCCTTGAGACTATAAAAGGGGCCGAAGGGACACCAGTGGGGGGACACGGACAACGGACGAACATTCGAACACAGCACGAACAGCACACTCGCTTACACAGCGCAGGGACTTGGGACCCTCTCCCTCTCCCGACCAGTTTGTACCCCCTACTACAGACTTGGACTTGAGAACATCGGCACTCACTAGACGTAGGGTGTTACTCTCCGGAGGCCCGAACCAGTCTAAACCCCCTGTCTCTTGAGTCACCATCCGGACCCTGACACGCGATCGTAGAAATTTACTTGCCGGCGGTAGAGAACCCCGACACTCTCTCACTATTCTCTAGATATTATAGTGGAGTAGAGCTTCGCCTTGGAATGGAGCTTGTGGCTTCTCAGTCTTGTGTTCTCTTTATCTTGTGTGTCTTGAGATTGAGGAGAGGATCTCTATTTATAGTGTAAGGAGTGCCTTAGGAGAGTGAAAATCATCCCTAGGTCTAGGGAATCTTCCTCCCCCAATCCCTATCCTTCCTCCACCTAGCCCAGAACCGACTCCCCTACGTCGGTTTCGCCCTCCCACCCCCTTCCCCGAGTCCCGCACGCACTTCCAGATGCGGTGGGCCGAAGAACCAGTGAAAACCGAGATTCCAGGGTCAAGAGCCAGAGTAAACCGTACCATATCTCTCTTCTTTATGTCGGTTGGGAATAAAATCGAGAAAAACACCGATCCATGGAAAACCAAGGGCGAAGCCCGCCTGGCCGGGCGTCCTCCAGTCCCTGGGTGCCACTTACCCCAGGCGTCCCACACAAAACCGGCTTCCCCCAGCTACGCGTTGACGCGCCGCCCCTGCCTCAGAGCAAGTAAAAGTCTAGTCAGCATACTGAGAACTTGTCCACGTCACAAAAATCTTATGTGAAGGAGAGACAGAGGAGGAGAGAGAACTGGGCGGGCGGTTCGTGACTCGCCCGGCTAAATCACAGTTCACGAGGATGAAGCGCTCGTTCTCAGCCAGCTGCGGGTAGGGATGAAAACGGTAGGGATATTTTCCGTCCGTCCGTCCGACCGAGAAGGTTTAGACACTAAATGAATAGTCCGATATTCGGATTCGGAGATTCAATATTCGATTGGTATCCGAATCCGGGTACCCAAAGTTGGATATTTCTTATATATATGTAACATATATCAATATCCGTTCCATATCCGACACATTTTACACTATCCGTATCTGAATTCAATCTGAGAAAAAAAATAAATATCTGTATTCGTATTCGTGCATATCCGTTCGTATCCGATCCGTTTTCATCCCTAGCTGCGGGCGACTCGACAAGGCGTTTCTACCTCATCTGGATCCCGTGTGCCATCACACCGTGTGGAAGCAAACCGAATGCCAGGTGCTGTAGCATGCGCAAGCGCCGCTTGACGCCGCATGGGCAGCCGTCGGGGCACCGCTCACAAAAGAGAGGCAGAGAGCAGGCAGCAGGCCAGCAGGTTACGAACGTGGCTGTAGGCCAGGTAAAGAGGCAACAGTTATTTGCTAGCTAATCCTGATGGCATATTGCTTTGTTAGATATCTTGACAAGAGTGCTACGGTGTTTATCTATTTGGAATGCTGCATATGTTTTACATGTGAAGTTTGATGCGACGGAATGGCCTACAGATGCTGACCACAATAGATGATTTAACCATACAAGCACTAAATACTTATATATTTAATACAACTCATCTCTTAGCCAATTTAATAGTCAAATCACTTTACAAGTTAGCTATATTGCTGGCTTTTATATCACATGACACTTGTATGTTATATTCAGCCAGCAGTAGGCTAAGGCCCTGTTTGTTTCAGCTTCTGGCGAGCTTTCCGTGCATAGCTTTCCATATATCCGAAAGCCGGAAAGCTCTGAACAGTGGAAAGCTGGAAAGCTCACGAAAAGTGGCTTCTGGCTTTCCACTGTTCAGAGCTTTCCGGCTTTCGAATATATAGAAAGCTATGCACGAAAAGCTCGCCAGAAGCTGAAACAAACAGCGCCTAAATCATTAGCATGCTCTCACGCGTGTGGTGGCTTGTGGGCCATGTGGGCCCTGCTGGTCCCCGCCTCATGCACTGGCTTGGGCTGTTGGGCAGGCGCGGGGGCGCTCACCCGGGCATTGACCCGTGCGCTAGCGCTCTGCGCAGCGCGGCTGCTGGTCCGCCCGTGGTGGGCCCCGCTGCCATACCCCGTACGGCAGATGCAGGTGGAGTGATATGACGTCATCACTTTCTATTTTCTTGTCTATTTTATATCGGACTAAAGTTTAATCCTGTCACATCGGATGTCTTGTTACTAATTAAGAGTATTAAACGTAGACTAATTATAAAACTAATTGCATATATGGAGGCTAATTGGCGAGACGGATCTATTAAGTTTAATTAGTCCATGATTTGACAATGTGGTGCTATAGTAACCATTTGCTAATGATAGATTAATTAGGCTTAATAGATTCATCTCGTGAATTAGCCCAGGATTCTGTGATTAGTTTTATAATTAGGTCATGTTTAGTCATCTTAATTACCATCACAATATTCGATGTGACATGGACTAAACTTTAGCCCAAGGATCCAAACACAATATGGCCTGGTTTGGATCCCATGTGCTAATAATTAGCACCATGTTTGGATACTATTTAGATCAAGTAAATATAAGCTAACTACAAAACTAACTGCATGAATCATATCTAATTGATGAGTAGAATCTATTAGTTCTAATTAGATCTTAATTAGCCCATGTAATGCTACAGTAAACATGAGCTAATTAAGATCTAATTAGGACTAATAGATTCTACTGATCAATTAGATATGACTTATGCAATTAGTTTTAAAATTAGCCCATATTTAATTTATCTAATTGGCACCTAAACATGGTGCTAATTTTTAGCACCCAGGATCCAAACAGAATCGTCTCGACGAGCTCTACGCAATGGTGTATTCGAACTTGTCATTTGAGATAATTTGTGATATTAATATTTTAGCTCCCATAGCATCATTTCCTATATAACATGATAAAACACCAATACTTGTGGAATTCGTTAATAATAAACCCTATCAATATGTTTCTTGTTTGTATTTCATATAATTTCTGCAAGAGTTGGCAGTCAAAAGATTGGCATCAAGGACCATCAACAGTTGTCAAGGACACTATCCTCATCGTAGTTGTCTTGACGGGTGACATGGGGCGTGTTTAGATGTACCCATTATGCATAAAGTTTATGCATTGGGCCGCGTGCAGAGAGAGAAGAAATGAACTGATTGGTTCCCAATGCATAAACTTTATGCATTTCGTATGCATCTAAACACCCCCATGGTTAAGATTGTATTGCTACTCTCCTCTTCTAGTGAGGAGGAGGAGAGGATTGGTTAGTATATTTGTCCCTTTTTTATATAAGGCACCTCATATAAACACACCGCTTTGCAAATATTTTATATTTTATATCTTTTTCTAACATATATTAGTTTTTTTATCTCAAGAAAATGGTTTGATATCTTCTTATGTCAGTAATAAATACGTTAGCATCCATAGCAGCCTCAAATATATAAACGTATAGTTTTAGAATTTATGGCGACCACCATACGTCCGGATAAATGTGTTGATATTCTTGGACTAATATCTCTTCTACACATGAAATATGAATTCAAATGTGTTCTAAAAAACAAATCTCTTCTATGCCTGAATAAATATATAGAATCGCCCCTGGATAGACACTAGTAGAGAAAACACCTTCAGTCCGGGGCATTAGTCCCAGCCGGGTTGGGCCCGGGACAAACGGGCGCATTAGTGCCGGGTCCAATGGCTAGCGTCTGGGGCGAGTGGGGTTTGAAATTAGTCCCAGTTGGTGGTTTTATCCGGGACTAAAAGGTACCATTTAGTCCCAGGTGGAGCCAAATAAGGTTTGATATTCTCTAGCACGAATAGTAATGTGCTCTCATCGCAAAAGGAAACATGTTTATTTCATTTTACTTTTTTTTAGCTTTCGTGTGTCTTTTGCATGCATATTAAATATACCATCACTCATTTGTATTTTCTATTAATTTAGTGGTACCAAAAGTTCTGATCATCACAAATTTGGTTGCAAGTTATGTGTTAGATTTTTCAGAAAATGTCTATTTAAAGCTTTATTTGTCCCTCCTAGGTTAGATCTCATTCCTATGTCATTCCTATTTAAAGCTTTTTCCCTCTCCACCTCCTCTGGTTGCCCCTCAGTGGCAGCACAGCGTGTGATTGGCATTGCCCCACCCGTGTGTGATTGGCTCCAACTTCGCGCTGGCGAGGGCGGGCTGAATTTAGTGGCCAGCTGTGTCGGCGAGGAAATTCTTCTACAAATGTAAATCTACAAGAATCTCTAATTCTACTCAGACTCAGCAATTCTATAGTAGTGTAGATATATAGACTTGTATTTATGATGAGAAGTAGTAGTCCAGAATATAAGATAGACTTATAGAAATTAAAGAGTACATGTTTATTGAATTTTATCAAGCAGGTTGATGAATTAAATTATTGCTGGGGCTTGGCACAGCAGCACTTGGTCCTTCTTCCGTATTTGCAATAAGCATCCTCAGGCTTGTTGTAGCCTTTTCCCTTACAAAAGTTCATGCACCAGCGACGGCCACAACTAGAAAAGAGGTAGCACGGTGGCTCCGGCGGCAGGAAGCCGCTGTGGGCTAAACATGCAAAAAAAAACCAAACAAGGTTAACCGGTTTGGTCAAATAATATAAACACCTCTCTTTCGAAAAATGTAAACACCTCAACCAGAGTGATCAAGGGAAAAGAGGCGTACATACTGTTCACAGCTTGGCCGGAAGGGATGGTAGCGGACATGATGGTAAGAACCAAGAACAAAGCAGTTGTCAGGGACATTATCCTTATTGTAGTTGTCTTGACGGGTGCCATGGTTAAGATTGTATATATTGTTACTACTCTCCTCTTCTGGCGAGGAGGAGAGGATTGATTGTATATTTGTCCCTTTTCTGTCATGAGCGCAAGTGTTTATATAGAAGCACCTCATATACAAACACAATTTTCTTTATACATAATTTATATTTTATATCTTTTCTTACATTAGTTTTTTGATATCTCAAGAATATGTTTTGATATCTGCCTATGTCCATTAATAAATATGTCAGTATCCATACTAGCCTCAAATATATATAAACGTATGGTTTAGAATTTATGGCGAACACCATACGTCATGCACAAATGTGTTAATATATTTGGATTGGTATTTCTTCTACACATAAAATACGAATTCAGGTGCATTCTAAAGAACAAACTGATCTCTTCTCTACACTTGAATAGATATATAGAATCACACCAAAATTTAGACCTCTCCTATCCTGCACTAGTGTTTTGGTATCTCAAGACACTACCGGAAAATTTGTCATTGCCGAGTGTGTACCTCTTTACCGAGTGCAATTTTTCGGGCACTCGGCAAAGATTTCTTTGCCGAGCGCATTTCGAAAAACACTCGGCAAAGAAAAAACACTCGGTAAAGAGGGTCTTTGCCAAGTGTCAAAAAATTACACTCGGCAAAGAAAAACTTTGCCGAGTGTCAAAAAAATACACTCGGCAAAGAGGGCCTTTGCCGAGTGTTTTTGTTTGACACTCGGCAAAGATGACATTAAAACCACAATTTGAAGTAGTAAATCAATTCAAATTAAAAAGTTTTGAACTACAAAGTTGTATAACTTCTCAAGATGTACAACTTTTAGTTTGGTCATTTCTTCATTCGACAAACTCATATGAATGTTGTTCACAAAATCAATATCTCTCATAGAGTTTGCTGAAACTAGAAGAGACATTTATAAGTTTTGTGAACAATGTTATTTTCACTACGTCGGATGAACAAATAACATATATGAAAGTTGTAGATCTTCAGAAGTTAAACAACATTGTAGTTGAACTATTTTTAATTTGAATTTATTTTCATAAGGAAAAGTATGTTTGTAGTTCTCAAAATTTGAAATTTGAGTTTTTTCAAACAACCTCGGATGGAGAAACAGTCAAAATAAAAGTTGTAGAGCATAATAAGTTATGAAACTTTGTAGTTGACAACTTTTTTATTTGAAGTGATCTTGTCAATGAAAAATAAGTTTGAATGTCCTCAAATTTGAAATTTAAATTTCGTAAACAACCTCGGATGGAGAAACTACCAATATGCAACTTGTAGATTTCAAAAAGTTATGAAAGTTTGTAGTTGACAACTTTTTAATTTGAAATCGTTTAAGGCTTCAAAAAAGTAATTTACACTCAGTTTAGGATAATATAGTAGGAATCAGAACAAAATCTAGTCAGAGAGGAGTGTGTGGTGCAGTGGTAGAGGAGGTTACACGCGAGGGAGAGGTCACGGGTTTGAATCCCGCCAACCACGTAACGCGCGAATTTTCCGCGAAAAATGCCGTGACTTGCTGGCTTGGGTGGTTGGGTGCCTTCCCATATTTGAATAAATTTTTTTGCTATTTGTTTTCGGTTTTTTTGTGCTCAGGAAATCCAGTCTTTGCCGAGTGTTTTTTTGGCACTCGGCGAACCTTTGCCGTGTGCCCGACGAGTGGCCCACGGCAAAGGGCTCTTTGCCGGCCGCACTTTGCCGTGTGAGCTTTGCCGTGAGTTACCCACAGCAAAGGCTTTGCCGTGGGTAAAATTGCCTTTGCCGTGTGCATCTGGCACACGGCAAAGCCTCGGATTCCGGTAGTGAGAGTAAGGTTTGATATTCTCTAGCACGAATAATAATGTGCTCTCAACGCAAAAGGAAACATGTTTATTTCTTTTTACTTTCTTTAGCTTTGGTGTGTCTTTTGTGCATGCATATTAAATATGTCATCTCTCATTTGCTCCGTACATAATTTATATTGTATATCTTTCTTACATTAGTTTTGTGATAGTGGAGATGCACGTGCCCAGGCACGTGTTTTAAAAAAACTTAGAAATCAAAATTTAAATTCATAAAAATAAAATAAATAATAGTACCTATGACAAGAGTGTGGCCTTGTTTAGCTTCAGTGAATTCGAACCAAAAGTAACGTATTAAAAAACATGCCTTTCTCTCACAGGACACACTTCTTATTGTACTTTTTTTACAGAAAATTCGATCGATTAGACTGAACTAAACAAGGTCTATATTTAAAAAACCAATAAAGCGAATAATTTATAATTACATGTATTAGAACTATTCAATAACATAATAGCTTACTCCATACCATAATTCCTCTCTCCCTCCCGTTCATGTCTGAGAACTGACTACACAGGTCACAGTTGATTTTTTGTTTCTCATGCTAATGATATAAACTTTCTTAAATTAATTATTCGTTGTGACAAAATTTTTTTTTTGCAAATTATTCCTTGTGACAAGCAACACATATGACAATCCATCGTCAACATCCTCAAAACACATGGAGCTGGGCGAATCTATACCAAAGAGGTCCTCTATATCAACTACCAACTAACCAACACGTGAAATCCACATGCCAGAATTTCTTTTTCTTTTTTTTTCTCCTTTTTCACCCTTTATTCACTCGAACCCCACACCCCCACGCTCCCCTCCCGCTCTCCCTCTCTCCGCCGGTCCCTTTCCCTCTCTTGCTACCCCTGCCCGCGCCCCCTTCGGTCAGCTTCGCCACCACCTTCACCGATGGCCGCCACCTCGACTCGTCCGCCACCGTCTGCCTTCCATCCGTGCGCGCCCTCCATCTCCCCTCGTGCCGGCTGCGTGCGCGCCCTGCTCTCCCGCCGGTGAGCCGCGGCCACCGCTCCCTCTCCGGTGGTTGGGCTCCCCAAGCTCTGCGCGGCGGCCATGGCGCGGCACGCCTCTGCCTCATCGCCCTCCTCCCCGCGTTCGGCGCCGGCGGAGGAGCAGGGGGCCCTCCTCTCTGGCATCCAGCGTTGCGCGTGCCATGCTGGCTTCCTCATCCACAAGAGGAGGAGAAGGTGGCGGCGAAGTAGCTCAGCTCCGGCGGAGGCGGGCCCTCGCTGGTATGGATCCACTCCTTCCTTGAGCGGATCGGGCATGCGGCCTCGGCGTGCGGCTGACTTGCAGCCCGGTGGGCGGCCACGGAGGAGCGTCGCCCCCTGTTCCCTCCCCACACCGGCCGCTCCTCGCTCTTCCCCACGCCGCCCCTCGCTCCTCTCCACCCCGCGCTGCTCCTGCTCGACGCCGGCGCCGGTGCCAGGGCGCTCCATGGGCTCGGCCACTGCTCCCTTCCTCATCTTCTCTATCCGGCGGCCAAGCAGTGGCTCCGCCTCTGCACGTGGCCCCGTGTGACAGGCAGTGCGGAGGTGGGGTCAGGGTTGCTCCGTCGCTTGGACGACAGCCTCGTCATGCGCCGGCACGCCATGGTGCAAACAGCCTTATAGCCCAGAAGATGGCGGTGCCTTCACTCGCCTTGAAAGGAAGGCGTGAATGACGGATACAGATTGCGGACGAGATGTGAGGCCTGAGGCGGTGATCTTGCCGTGGCGAGGAAGGAGAGCAGGAGGACGTGAATCAGGGACGAGATTAGAGGACGTGAATCAGGGACGTGATTAGAGGACGTGAATCAGGGACGAGATCAGAGGACGTGAATCAGGGACGTGATCAGAGGACGTGAATCAGGGGCGTGAATCAGAGGCGTGAATCAGGACGTGAATCAGGGACGTGATTAGAGGACGTAAATCAGGGACGATATTGGCGGCGGGGGTGACATGCGCGGTGTGGAAGGAGGACGGTGGAAGGTGTTGTGGGCCCGGCAGGTACGAGAGAGAAGCCTGGTGAAAAAAATTTGGCTGCATCCGCTCTTTTTAACGGGGAAACCACCCCAAGATCGTTCTCCCCCCCCCCCTTTTCGTCTTCGTCCTACCTGACGGGTGGGCCCAAAAAGGTGTTTAGTGAGGTGAGGGTAGGATCAAGGTTGTGTAGATTTTGACATCAAATCTCTCCCTCTTTATAGTATAGATATCTCAAGAATAGGGTTTGATATCTTCCTGTGTCCATTAATAAATGTGTTAGTATCCTTACCGGCCTCAAATATATACAAACGTATGGTTTTAAAATTTATGGCGACCACCATATGTCGTGCATAAATGTGTTGATATCTTTGGAATGATATCTCTCTTCTACCCATGAAATACGAATTCAGGTGTGTTCTAAGAAATAAAATCTTTTCTCTAAACTTGAATAAATATATAGAATCACACGAAAATTTAGACCTTCTCCTATCCTGCACTAGCTAGTGTTTTGGTATCTCAAGAATAAGGTTTGACATTCTCTAGCACGAATAATAATGTGCTCTCATCGCAAAAGGAAACATGTTTATTTCTTTTTACCTTTTTTAGCTTTGGTGTGTCTTTTGTGCATGCATATTAAATATGTCATCTATCATTTGTATTTTCTCTTAATTTAGCGGTTCTTTCTTTCAGCATGACATGCTGTCAATATAGCCTGACCCCACCATTCCTTAGAGATTCCCGTTGTGTCTAACATGGTGTTAACCAAATCAGTTAGAGTACGGTTATTTCTTTTGGCAACCCCATTTGACTGAGGTGAATAGGGAGGCGTCCTCTTGTGAATTATTCCATGTTCCTCGCAGAATAAAGTAAACAAGTGTGAAAAGTATTCTCCACCATGATCCAACCTTACATGTTTGATCTTTCTCTCAAGTTGATTTTCTACTTCAGCTTTATAGATCTTAAAGTAGTGCAGTGCGTCATCTTTTGACTTTAGCAAGTAAATGCAGTTGTATCTAGTGCAATCATCTATTAGAGTCATGAAATACTTTTTACCACCCTTAGTCAACACGCCATTCATCTCAAAAAGATCAGAATGAACGAGCTCCAGCGGTGCCAAGTCCCTCGCTTCTGTAGCCTTGTAAGGCTTGCGAGGTTGTTTTGATTCAACACACACATGGCACTTAGAACCTTTGACTGTGGTAAACTTTGGAATAAAATTTAAACTAGCCAAGCGTGTCATACAACCAAAGTTAACATGACACAGTCGTGAATGCCAAATATTAGACTCATCATCATTAACCGCATTATTACAAGCATCTGATAAAGAAAAGGGGAACTAACCTTCGCAATCATATCCTTTCCAATAAAAGTTCTATACTTAGAAAGTATACATTTATTGGACTCAAACACTATTTTATAACCATCTCTATATAGTAGAGAGTCACTAACTAGATTCTTCTTGATAGTTGGAACATGATGCACGTTCATTAGCTGCACGGTCTTTCCCAAAGTAAGCTTCAGATTGATCGAACCAACATCAAGTACACGCACATGTGACCCGTTCCCCATTAACAAGGAGGTAGTTCCGCCGACCTGATAAGAAGAAAACAGACTGATGTCAGCACACACATGAATATTAGCTCCAGTATCAACCCACCAATCAGGTGAGTGACAAACAGAAAGAACTATAGCCAATAATTACCATACCCCAAGGTTCCTCCGTTGTTATCGCTAATGACCATGTTGGTTGCCTTCGGCCTATACTTGCTTTTCTCGCAGTCCTTAGCATATTGCCCCTCGACACCGCAAGTGTAGAACTTGCCATTGCCCTTGATCGACTAATTCTTCTTTTTCTTTTTAAAAGTGGTTGTCTGAGTGGCCTTGACCTCAGGCTTATGGTTTTTCTTCTTGTGCTGGTGGGCCTTGGAATTCTTCTGGACCAGATTTGCACTGGAGAATCCAATAATTCCTTTGCCGCGATTACCCTTTGCTCTCGCCTTCTCCTCAATATCGAGAGACCCAATGAGCTCAGAAACACTTGTCTCTTGTGTTTCAGAGAGGTAGCAAAGTCCCTCCAAGAAAATGGCAGTTTAGCAATCTTGCTTCCAGCCACAAACTTGTCTAGCAAATCGCATTTAAAGCCCTATAGCTCTTTAGCCAGTGATTGAAGCTCATGAGCTTGTTCCACTACCGAACGGTCATCGACCATCTTGTAGTCCTAAAACTGCTCCATGACAAACAGCTCACTATCAGCATCACAAGCACCAAACTTGGTCTCAAGCGCATCCCACAGCGTCTTGCCAGTGTCCAGTGATAGATAGTCGTCCACAAGGTGATCAGCAAGAACACTAATTACAGCACCTTGAAACAGGTTATCGGCCAACTTAAAAGCTCTCTCATCATCAGGAGAGAGATCTTTGGCCTTTCCCCGTGTGACATAAAAGCAGTTCATGTGGGTCAACCAAAGTGACATCCGACTCTGCCATCTCTTGTAGTGTGTTCCATCGAACACATATGGTTTAAGCGCACTTGCAAAGCTAGCACTCGAAAGCCTATCACAACGATAAGATTTTTGGATTGTTAGAAGTATAGGGATCTTTCGACATATTTTAGTTCTGAATATAAACATTAGTCTTGGGTCCAAATTTGACCGAGACAAATATATTGGACCAAATGCCATTTTCCTACTAGTGAGAACATGTTTATTGAATTTGCATCAACCAGATTGATGAATTAAATTATTGCTAGCCCTTGGCGCAGCAGCACTTGTGCCATTTCATGTATTTGCAATAAACATCCTCAGGCTTGTCAACTACAAGAATAGTTATGATATATGATATTCATAAACTTTACCCACTCGCGCCGCCGGCCGGCAGGCCGGTTAGGGTTAGGGTTTGGGTTTGGGGGAGGGGGAATTTGGTCTGCGGACCTAGAAGGAGGTGCGGGGGTGGCTGCCAGCCCGGCGATGGGGACGGTCGCCGAGCGAAGGGCCGGGTGGCAATGGCGCCGTCGGCCAGGGGGTAGAGGATGGCGGCTGGGTGGAGCTGGAGGCGGAGGAGAGGAGCTGCCTAGCGTTAGGAAGGGTGGGATGGAGGGCAGGGGTGGGAGGTGGGCGGAGCGGCAAGGCGGCTGGCGCCGCCAGCCGCTGGCGGTGGTGGAGACAGTGGGGCAGGAGGTCGTCGGGCTTGGAAGGAAGATGAGGAGGGAGGCAGGAAGAGAGGAGGAAGCAGCGAGGAAGGAGGAGAGGAGTACCTGGAGAGGCTCCTACGGCGGCGGCGGAGAGGCTCCAACGGCGGCGGCGGCGCCCACGGCGGGTCGCGCGTTCCCCTCCCGCGCAACCCGTCGCGGGATAGCGCGGTCCATAAGGTTAGGGTTGGCAAGGGGAGGAACAACCACACAGGCTGATATTTGTTGTGGGGTGAATCTCGTGCGTTGATCTGGTTCGACGGTGGTAGATGAGGATGTTTAAGTTGGGTTGCGTGTCTTATTGGGCCGATTTCTGTGTCTGGATCTGGACTGAGTTGAGGTCTACTACTTCTTAATGTCTGGATTTTCTATGTGTTTACTAAAATTAATTGTAATTTGAACTACAAATATCTCAAATAAAATGTAAAAATTATGTAAAAAATACATTAAGGTACATATGTTTCATTTTAGCTCATATCCTCTAAATAGATGAATGTTTCAATTTTCTCTTAGGAAATGGAGAGCTCTACTGCATGATTAGTCCAATCGCAAAAGGACCATGGGCCCGGCCCAAAAGGAGCCAAGTTTTTTTTGTTTTTACTCAACAATGGGCTCAAAATCTAAGCTAAAAATAAAATTAGCAAAGTTTTTCCTCATGCTGATCCATGACGAATTTCGTAGAACGTCACTAGATAGTGGGCCAGATTATGACGAATTTGGTAAAACGTTACTATATTATGGACCCGATATCTACTACTACAGATCCATGATGAAAAAATAGAAATCGTCACAAATGGTGCACCGTTAATGACATTCTCTAATTCCGTCACGAAGAATCCGTCATGGATCAAAAGTTTTCTTGTAGCCTTTTCCCTTACAAAATTTTGCGTATGGGTCAAGCCTACAATCATGATAGAGGTAGCATGGTGGCTGCGACATCCGAAGCCATGGGCTGCACATCCAACAATATGAACCAAACAAGGTTAACTAGTTTGGTCAAATAATGTAAGCACCACAAGTAGAGTAATCAAGGGGAAGGAGGGATATGTATATCGTTCACAGCATGGAAGGAAGGGGTGGTAGCGGACATGATGGTAAGAACCAAGAACTCGAAGCTTCGTCATATTTCACGTTTTGTGACGCTCACATGACGAAAATCTATTCGTCACCTATCATGTGTAATAAAAGATGTTCGGTGAGAAAAACCTATTTCTTCATCACAAAATTTATGACGATCCTTCTTTCGTCATTATTTTGTGATGCCCATCTTTCGTCACTATAGAGCCCAAAAACGTCATAAAATCTTAAGTGTGCTTGACTAAGCATCTGAGGTGGCGATGACTAGGATGTGATGTGGCACCCCATTGTGACAATTTCGCTTGTCACAATATATTATATAGCCCAACAAAAGCCCATTTTGCTAGCTGCATATTATTGTGGGCTAAGCTTGATTTGATTTGGGTTTTTAAACCAACCATTTCTAGGCCCTGTTAGATTTTATCATATTGGGCCAGATTATTTTCATGATACCACATTTTCAGCGGGCCATATATCAGATTTGTTTATATATAAAAGGCTACTTTCTAGCCTAGTACCAATCGGGCTTATATATATTTTCATCACAAAATAATACAATTTGCATATATTAATAATCTTCTTACAGACTATCACACTCAAACACCAAATGTACAAATAGAGATATACACAATATCTAACTATAATAATTTTTCTGTCATCCACTATATAGACAAAACAGGTTGGATCTCTATTTGCTGCACTCAGCTAAACTTGAGAATCTTCTGTTGAATAAGGAACCAGCAGGACAATCTGGGAACTGGGCACACCAAGCTGCATAGCATTTTAATCAAAACTAGTTAGTAACTTCAATAATGTTTGACAAGATACCTTATCTGTCATCCCAACAAAGTATGGCAATATACCGATCAACAAATATTTACATGACAAATGTTGACGGCCCTTAGGCACGCCAATTACGAACCGCAAGCGCACGGATCGGTTGTAGCTTTTCCCTTAGAGTATTCCCCCAAAGTTTATCAATCCATGGAACAAGGGATTTCTACACTTAACTAAGCACTAATTATGTTAGCAAGAATGTTCTTTGACTGAATGATGATATATGTAATAAGAACAATCTAACCTAATCAATGTTACGAGCGGTAGAGAGGAGTACACAAGGTATGGAAGCCTTCGCCTATAGGGTCTAGGATCACTATGAGATGTAATCGCCAAGCAAGAGAAAATCAATCTAATCTATCAATAAAGATGTGAACCAAACTCAACACTTTCCCTCCATATTCTGGCCAATAAAATCCACATGACCATAACTTAGCATGAGTTCTATAATGTCCATAGTGCCCTCCATATTCCGATGAGTGACACTTCCTAAAGATTTCTTCTCTTTCTTCCCTTGGAATACACCTTCTTAGAACTATGTCTTCTCCATGCCTATATAAGTATGGTGCATCCCAATAATATTTTCTCTTCTCGAAGATAACCTTTCGCTTTGCATTTTTATCCAAATGATCTACAGGCATCCCTCTTATCGCCCTTATGATGTCTTCCATCCATCCATCCCTATCAAGTATTCTATAGAGATGGTCATCTCTCATTTTATCTTCAATAGGCTTCATTCCATCATCTCCTTGATGCATCCTTGATAGGTGGTCGGCTACCACATTCTCCGACCCTTTCTTGTGTCAAATCTCCACGTCAAATTCTTGTAATAATAAAATCCATCGAATCAAACGTGACTTCGACATCTTTCTTGGACAAAAGATATTTGATCGCCGCATGGTCGGTATACACAATTACCTTCGAATTTACTATGTAAGATCTGAAATTTTCTAAAGCAAATACCACGGCAAGCAATTCCTTCTCCGTTATTGCATAATTAACTTGAGCTTCATCAAGAGTCTTGCTTGCATAGTAAATAGCATACACCTTCCCTTCTTTTCTTTGTCCAAGAACAGCTCCAACGGCGTAGTCACTCACATCACACATAATTTCAAAGGGTTGACTCCAATCCGGAGGTTGTATGATAGGGGCACTCACGAGTGATTGCTTCAATGTTCTAAAGGCATGCAAACACTTTTCATCAAAATCAAACTCCACATCCTTTTGAAGAAGTTGTGTCAACGGTTTAGTGATCTTTGAGAAATCCTTTATAAATCTTCTATAAAGTCCGGCATGACCAAGGAAACTTCTTAGAGACTTGATATCCGTAGGTGGTGGCAATTTTTCCACGTTTCTATCTTTACTTTATCCACTTCAATCCCTCTTTCAGAGATGACATGCCCTAGGACTATTTCTTGCCTCACCATAAAGTGACACTTCTTCCAATTAAGCACAAGGTTGACTTCTCCACATCTCTTGAGAACTTTATCTAGATTTGATAAGCAATTTTCGAAGCTCGTACCATGCACCGAGAAATCATCCATGAATACCTCCATAATTTCTTCAACAAAATCCGAGAATATAGCCATCATGCATCTTTGAAAAGAAGCCGGTGCATTGCATAATCCGAAAGGCATCCTTCTCTCGAGCATCTCGTCAATAAATGGTAACGAAAAGTGGTTCTTCCTTGTAGCCTTATTCAATTTCCGATAATCTATGCACATCCTCCAACCCATAATGGTCCTTTGCGGTATCAATTGATCCTTCTCATTTTTCACTACTATAAGTCCTCCTTTCTTCGGTACACAATGTACGGGGCTCACCCATTCACTATGTGGTACGGAATATATGATTCCGGCATTCAACAATTTGATGAATTCCTTCTTAACCACATCATGCATAGCATGGCTCAACCTCCTTTGATGCTCCACAACGGGTTTGTATTGGTCTTCAAGTTGTATGCGATGAGTACAAAAGGCGGGACTTATACCTTTCAAGTCACCAATAGTGTACCCGATCACCTTCTTGTGCTTCCTTAATAATTTCAGCAACTTGTCTGTCTCCTCCGGGTTTAGTTCGTCGCTAACGATCACCGAGAATGTCTTGTTGTACCCCAAAAATTCATATTTCAGCCCCTTGGGTAATGGTTTAAATTCATCATCGGATGCTTCCGGTTCCTCTTGATGCAAATCTCTGATATCTTCGTATTTCTCCTCTTCCAAGATCCCGTGTTGTGTTTCCAATCCTTCGGTTGCTTCTTTTAGTTCTTTATCGTGATCACCATTAATGCTTCCATCCTCCATTGCTCGTTGGAGAGGGTCCCTGAAAGAATCAACAAAGCGAAGGCTCTCTACCTCTTCGTTATCAAGAGGTAGAGGTAAGGCAACACACGAAGCGGGTAGAAAGTCATAAGTGTATTTTGTTTCATCTAATTCAGTTGTGACTTTACCCTTTCTGGCATCAAGAACTGCATTAACCAACTTAAGAAAAGGCCTACCAAAAATTATATCATCATGTTCATCATGGCAAGCATCAAGCACGAAAAAGTCAGTTGGAATAATTTTACCCGAGATAGGAACATCTAGATCTCTAAGTATGCCCAAAGGTTTCATTGTTCTAGCATCTCCCATGATTAATTTAGCAGATGTAGGAGCAAGATTCAAAGTTTTTCTATAAAGCTCATCATAAATCTTTAAAGACATGACACTTACTCGGGCTCCTATATCGCATAAAGCTTTGCAAAAGAACTCTCCATTGATCGTGCAACTTACGTGAGGTATAGGTAGTGGCGTACCTTTGTCATGATTTGCTTGTATGGCATATACCTCGGCTAGATGCACGAATGGAGATGCTTCCGGTTGTACTCCCATGATTTTCTTCACTTCGGCGACTTGGTCGGGGTCTATTTCTTCATCTTCATCAAAAAGCTTCCGAATAATGTCTCCAGCCGATCCTTTGTCCAATATGTAGCCCATATGTTTATCCGGTGGAAAATTCGACTCTACGGCTTTCATGGACTTCTTTGATTTGGGTGTGGTCTTCCTTTATCGAATAGTTCACCAAAGTCGATCGGATCCAATCCATTTGCTCAAATTCTTTTAGCGACTTTGCGTTCGCCAAATTTCTCCCAATTTCCACTTCCGGCTTGCTCTTTCTTAGGTCACGGACCGGTGCTTCTTCCTCGTGGGTTGCTCTTGTAGCTTTTTCATGATTTGGTTGTTCTTCCTTTGCTTTCGGGGTCTCTTTTATGAAAATTCCAGCAAGCACCCCCACACGAGGTTCTTGCTCAACGTCTCCCGAAAGGCGATTTTCCCAATCTCTTCACATGGCTGCCCCTTTGCTTATTTTTTGTAGAATTTGGGCAGCTTCCGTGAGTGTTTTCTCCATGAGATCCCCTCCTGTGCACATTTGTACAAATTCCATGCATTTGGGGGTTAGGGAAAAATAGAAAGTATGCAACAGTACATCACCGGAGAATCCTAGCTTTGGTCCTTGTTCAATTAATCCATTGAATCTATCCCATGCTTGATCTATTCCTTCATCTTCTCCTTGCGTAAAGTTGATCACTTGCCTTCTAATGTGTTGGATTTTGGATATCGGAAAGAACTGTCCACAAAATTTCTTCATTAACTCATTCCAATTTCCTTTCACCTCGAAGGATGCAAGTGCGTACCATCTTTTTGCTTCATCTGCAAGTGAGTATGGGAAAAGATTCCATCTAAACCAAGCTAAAGGAACTCCATCTTGTTGTACTGTGTTGCATTGCATCGTGAACCACTTGATGTGTCTATGTGGGTTGCCGGTCTCCACCCCTCTAAATTGATTTGCCGCCGCCATCTTGATGATTTGAGGCTTGATCTCGTACTCGGTGGCTTCAAGTGTCGAATCTGATTTTTGCATGTCGAAGTCCTCCGATTGCGGGCTTGCATAATCCCTTAGTGATTTTTCTCCTTCTGCCATGGTTTGGATGACAAGAGCCATCTAGACAACAAAAACAAAAACAAAAACAAAGATTTTTCTAGAGAAAAGGTTAGGTGTTAGTAACCAACAAAATTAATACAAAGTTAAACGTAGCAATCTAGCTTGTTCCCCGGCAACGGTGCCAGAAAAGCTTGTTGACGGCCCTTAGGCACGCCAACTACGAACCGCAAGCATACGGATCGGTTGTAGCTTTTTCCTTAGAGTATTCCCCAAGGTTTATCAATCCATGGAACAAGGGATTTCTACGCTTAATTAAGTACTAATTATGTTAGCAAGAATGTTCTCTGATTGAATGATGATATATGTAATAAGAACAATCTAACCTAATCAATGTTACGAGCGGTAGAGAGGAGTACACAAGGTATGGAAGCGTTCGCCCATAGGGTCTAGGATCACTATGAGATGTAATCGCCAAGCAAGAGAAAACCAATCTAATCTATCAATAAAGATGTGAACCAAACTCAACACTTTCCCTCCCACATACTGTCACTACACGAGGGTACTCACCTATCGAGCTATAGGAACATGAAACGTTGATGCGATCTAGGCATGCGAAGCAACGAGCGATGCATACCCATAGTGATGCCAGCCGGCTGTTAGGATGAAAAGCACCATCAATTAAGAATATGATAGATTAATCTCATAAAAGGATTCGGCAATTACAAATCAAGATCTCCTTACAACCCCATGGACAAACAAGGACTTTACCCCATAAAGCTAGGCATGACGTCGCGATTCATGGTGTGGAAGCCTCCGGCGAAGATGAGCTCCTCGCTGTCCTCCAACCTGAGACGACTCCCAGACTACGGCTAGGACCTCCGGCGGTGTCTCCTCCTTGTGTTTATCTCCAATGGTGACTATAGATCTAATCTAATCTTCTCTCCACCTCAATGCTCATCTTGACGACGTCCTCGGGGGTGTTTATATATGTCTCTGGTGAATGATGGCAGAGGGAACCCTTAGGGTTTACGTTTACTTCGTGTTGAAGAAAGGGGAGCGCGAGCAGGCCCCAGAATAGGCTAGGCTGGCCGGCCCAGAGCCTCTAGGCCGGCCGGCCTGGGCTCCTTCTGGCTCGTCTCGTCTCCATCTTTCGCATGCTGGCGCTCCTCCTCAATCCTTATCTATGTAGGTGCTTTGGTCCACGTCAAACTCCACCAAATATGTCGTATTTCCTGTAAAATCACAACATGCTCCAAAATACAAGACATATTCAAAAACGGGGTTATTTTAGGTGCCAAGTGGCAGGTTAGTATAAGAAGTAGTCCAAAACCAATGCCAAATCAGCCCTAAAAGTGTACCAATAACGACAGTCAACAACTAACAAGAAAGCAAGTACTATACAATACAATGATGATAAGCAGTGCAAAAATTTAAAGTGAGCTAAAGCTTACACTTGCTTATACCACTTTGACTCGAGCTATTACACTTAGCAAAGTGTTGATAACTCAGATGAAATAGCCAAGAATCGTTACCGAGTAAGCGTAAACCATTTCAAGAAAAACAACTAGCATAGGAGATTCTCATCTTTGGAACAGTGGATAAGGGAATACAATACATAGCTGGTCTGGTTATTTATTCATCCAATTTTATCAAATTAAAAGCAACAAATTTGTGGACAATGGTAATACAATACAATATTATTATCACTATGGTAATTTTTCTGGAATGTTACTATACAAGCTAGTCATCACCCTTGCAACTAAGCCGTAGCTAACAGTGCTAACTATCTTAGTGGTATCTTACCATTTCGATATGCAGGAGCTGGACGAAACACTGCATCCACATGCAAACAGATGCAAGAATAGGTGGCCAGGTAGGGCCTAGCACTTCTGGGATGGGCATGGATGTGCACTGCAAACCGCCAGGATCAGAAAATGACGAAGAATGTCTTGTGCTGTACAAGAGGAAAATTACTGCATTACTGTCATGTGTGGTAACTAATCAGTGATAAGGAAGTGCTCATACAAGTGTTGTCATCGGTATACATAGCATATTCTAACAGATTAATACAACAAAAAAAGTTGTCTACTGATTTTAACAATTATACAATGAGTGCAGGAGTTTATAAGAAAATCAGTACATGCTTGGGATTGCAAGAGTTTATAAGAATGAGTGGAAAATTTTACAACTAAATTGTCAGTGCAGGTAACTAAACTGTCAAGTGAGGATGGTGAATCTTCAATTAAGTTACATTGACAATCCAATTTGTGTATCAAAAGATAACATGATTGTTTGCATAAGTTAACCTTAAAGGTGCCATATTAATTTCATTGCCTAGCTAGATAATATCACGCCATCGGCATGCTGAAATTTCATATCAGCCATACACATTGGTGAAATCCACACAATCTCATTAAACCAAGCTCACCTTTTGCATTGCTACTTCCTTGTTAACACCACCAGACTTTACAAACCTGGTTAAACAAAACAGCATAAGCACTTTGTGGAAAAAAAAAGACCAATGAAAATCTACTTTGGTACATATGGCAACATACCAATTGTAAAACAGATCAAGTGATACATATGGACTAGTGCTTGTGAAATCCCCATTGTGTCATTGATCGTTTTGCCTCCTCGTCTAATGAAAAACATATGTCATCGAGCGTAGCCAAGAGAAAGGGGTAGATAATTGCTCAAGTGGATGGTTTACCAATCATCAGGACTACCAAACAAATTTAACCTATCACTAAGATTAGTAACTCTACTGATACTACAACTAAGCTAATGTTCAGATCTGTCGGATATCAATATCCGACCCTCTCACCGACGGGTGGGACCACGCAATTTTAGGAAGAAGATGGGCATAAGAAAACCCGAAGAGCATCGGATTAAGGGAGGATCGGGTTTCCCCTGACTCAGCCCTCGTCCGCCTCGGCCGACCCTCGTCCGCCTCGGCCGACTCCCGTCCGCCTCGGCCGACTCCCGTCCGCCTCGGCCGACTCCCGTCCGCCTCGGCCGAACCACTCCTGTCACTATCTCGCCCGACCTCTTTTCGTCTCGCCCGAGTCGACGTGGGCCCGAGACGAAGTGGAGCGTCCGGAAGACCCGGCGTAAGGATGTGTCACCATACGCCCAAGCCATTTCCCATCGGAGGCCGCCCGACGAGTCTCCGGTTCGCCCGAGGGGTTCTCCGCTCCCGAGTGGTCCCCAGCTCCTCGGGTAAAACTACCCGGCCACGCCCCGTCCCGTCCGGCGCCGTACCCACTTGGTACCTGCCGCGTCAGAACATCATGGGCGTCTGCCCTACGCCACGGCAGCCACAGTGGCGCCCGTCTCGTCCCAACAGGAGCGCTACAGTCTGGAGAGGAATGCATGCGCTACACCAGGCGTCCAAGTACGACCCCAGGCGTCCTCGGGCGACACCTGGAACCCTAGCAGGACACCTGGAGCGCCCGAGGACCTCGAGCAAGTCAACCACGACCCGGGAACCTCCCGGGAGCTTACCCAGGAAGACATCGACTCCAACCACTTGGGATGTACGACTCCGGGTCCGGCGGGACGCCCACTTCGTCAACACCTGCTCCCTGTACGGCTCGGCGAGCGACGCTGGTTGAAGCTCTCGGGGGCAGTAACTCCCCTTGTAATTTTCCCTTTCTTACCCCCCCCGCTCCCTTCTCCCCTTGAGGCTATAAAAGGGGACCAGGGGACATCAGTGGGGGAAAATTCGAACACTGGTTGAACACTCGGACACTACACGCCACACACTCACTCACACCGCTCAGGGACTTGGGATCTTCTCCCTCTCCCGACTAGTTTGTACACCCCCACTGCAGACTAGGACGACGAAGAAGAACACACGACACACATACACCAGAACACTCACGCTTAGACGCACTCAGAGACTTGGGAGCCCTCCCTCTCTCGACCGCTTGTAACCCCTACTACGAGCAACGCGAGTAACACGAGCAGCCCCGAACTGGACGTAGGGCGTTCGTGCCCGAACCAGTATAATCCCTTGTGTCCTCTCGCGAACCATCCGGAGCCCAAACGCGCAATACACTAATTTACTCGTTGGTTATTTCGCACACCGACAGTTGGCGCGCCAGGTAGGGGACTTTGCGCGTTTCGGCGATCACCAGGCTTTGGATGGCCACCCACGGATCGAGCTGGACTCCTGGGACGCAGCTGCGTCTTGGGAGTTTGGATTTCGTCATCACCGACGCTGGGGACTTGGAGAGAGTCGCTCTAACCCCCCCGGTCGACACTGTTGATGCTGACATCGCGACCGCCACCGAGGCCCTCGCGGACATCGGCATCAACGCCCCTGGCGACGAAGCCGGCAACCCCCGCTCGAGGGCCAACGAGGCCCCACCGTGGGAGCAGCACGAGATCTTCCGGGGGCCACGACCCACGCAGGAAGACGTGCGCTGTACCAGGTTCGCCCTGGCGAACGTCGCTACTCAGCTTCTGGGAGGAGCCCCTCTCCCCCCGGAGATGCTGAACTACATCCCACCGTATGCGGTCCCATACGGTCTGCGCAACGCGGCTGAAGTCGTGTCCCGCCTGGCGACACGCCTCCTGAGCCCCACCCCGGCGGACAGCGAGTTCGTCGGGGTGATCGATCATGTCTCCGAATCGGTTTTCGACCTGCTGGACGATCCCGTTTCGGAGACATCCGATACGCAGCTCGTCGGAGAAAGCCACCACCCCTCCCGGGAATGCTTCATGGCGGACCCTCCCGACGGGGAAGGGGGAGAAGCGAGTGAGAGCGGCTCGGGGCCAGCGGGCCCTGACGACGGTCACCCGGTGGCCGACGCGCCCGTTGCTCCCGCTCCGGTTGCAGCCCAAGCCGCGGCAGCGGCAGGACAGCCAGCCCCGCCACGAGCGGCTACACCGCCACGACGCTCCCAAGCCGACGACGCCCGGCAGCGCCGGGAGGAGCTCCAACAGGCTCGCCGCCGGTTGGAGCAGGAGCGGGTGCGGATCGAGCAAGAGCGGGAGCGCATCGAGCGCGAGCTCCTGCAGGACAGAGACGCGGCTCCGGCGCGGGAACGCGCTCGGGACGTGCAGCGCCAAATCGTCGACGATGACGGCGTCCCGCCCCCGTGTTTCGCCCACGCCGGGCAGAACATAGCCGCGGCTGCCATGCTCGTAAGAGGGCTCCCCCCGCCGGTGACCCCGGAGGCCCGCAAGGCGCAGCGAGAACTCGGCGAGCTGCTGGAGCGAGCCGCGGCGCAGCAGGCCGAGAGTTCGCAGTCGCGACGACGAGCGTCGCAGGGGGCCCACCGCGGAGCCTCGAGGCAGCCGGCCGCCGGGCGCGGCGGACACGCCCAACAAGGTGTCTCGGTGCACCAGCCCCGTCCTCCCGGGGACGCGCTTCCGGTCCGACAACGTGTCGGCCCGATCCAGGACGCTCGGAGCATACTGGACGCACGCCGGCGGCGACCTCCCGCGGGCGAACCCGAGCGACCGCGAGGACGCGTTCCCCGACGAGGCGGCCGGTATGACGACGACGACGGGGACGAGAGGACGCCGAGTCCGGAGGCGCCGGGACCGCGGGCTTTCAGCCCGCGGATCCGTGTGGCTCCTCGTCCCGCCAACTTTAGAGCCCCGTCGAACTTCCCGAGGTACGACGGGGAAACCGACCCCGAGCTCTGGCTCGAGGATTACCGACTCGCCTGCAGAGCCGGAGGAGCTGACGATGATGACTTCATCATCCACAACTTGCCGCTCCATCTGGCCGACTCGGCGCGGGCCTGGCTCCAGCATGTCCCCGCCGGACAAATTGGCAGCTGGTCCGACCTGAGGGAGGTCTTTGTGGGTAACTTCCAGGCGACCTATAACCGCCCTGGAAATCCATGGGATCTCAGGAGCTGCAGGCAGAAGCAGGGGGAGACGCTACGGGAGTACATCAGGCGCTTCTCCCGGCAGTGCAACGAACTCCCCAACCTCGCTGACGCCGACGTCATCGGGGCGTTCGTCACCGGGACGACGTGTAAATCCCTCGTCCACAAGCTTGGGCGAAAGAGTCCCCGCACCGCGAAGGAGCTGCTTGACATCGCTACGAGCCACGCGGCCGGCGAGGAAGCAGTGGGGGCCATCTTCCATCGGTCCGCCGACCCCAAGGGTAAGCAGACCGAGGAGGCGGAAGGAGGCCCATCGGGGCCCCCCGCCAAGAAAAAGAGGAAAGGCAAGGGCAGGCGGCACGACGACGAGGCTGCCATGGTGGCCGCCGCCGACCCAAAGCCGACCCTCAAACCCCCGACTGGGGAGGTCCCCGACCACTTCGAGAAGAAGTGGAACGGGCCCTGCCCGAATCACGGGTATCCCGTCAAGCACCTGTACAAGGATTGCTCCCTCATGAAGAAGTTCATGGCGGAGGGCCCCCGCAAGCCGGTGTCTCGGTCAAAGAGGCCCGACCCGGCCCGGCAGGAGCTGGAGGCGGACCAGAACATGGACGCTGACCCCTATCCGGAGCCAGACGGCTGCCTGATGATC